>OX346245.1:146938558-147567308 GCA_947049315.1 Epistrophella euchroma
GTTTTTAGTTCAGAAAATTGAATTTTGGAGTGAATTGAAGTTGGTCAGTTGTTGTCGTGGTTTGGCCAGGTAAAGGTGCCTTGGAAAAATACTAAACTAACCAAAAAAAAAATAAGATTGTCCACCGCCGCTGCCGTTAGCATAGCTAACTTATTTTCTTTATAAAATGACAACAAAGGCTAATGTGACGGCTTCACAAGCAACTGCATTGAAGGGTGTATTCCGAAATGGCAGTTATGTGATACCAGGTGTTTACGATTTAGATGTCGAGGATACAACATGGGTGTTGCATTCGACATTCATCATTTTTACAATGCAAACTGGTGAGTTAAGTGACATATTGATGACAACAATTAGATAACATGCATCAGTGAATGTTTTTTGATGAAAGTGCCGGTGTAAAAATATATTTCTTTTTTGTTTTCATTTAAGTAAAAGTGAAATTAAAATATTTCCAAAACCAAGACTTTAAACATCCTGAAAAAGGGATTTTTTACACATGTACATACATTTCCTAATAATTATCGAAAAAAAAATCACTCATACGCCACAGTGTTCGAAAAAGTTTATATTTATTTTAATGAAGAATCAGGTGCATAAAACTTACAAAATGTTTTTATCTGTATATTGCATGACGATTTTTAAATGTCTATAGGTTCATATTTAGATCTAGTTTCAGCCCAAACGGATGAATATACTTCAAAACTGGTTGAGAGCATTTTATATAAATCTGTAAGGGATATATTGTCATTTCTCAGAGAAGGTATTTTCGGATTGTGAAATTAAAATTTTTTTGAATTACACCGGTAATAAAATATACTTCTTTTTGGAATCATTCATGTACAGAAATGGGATTCAAATATTTTCAAAAACCAGACTTTAAAAATCCTGAAAAGGGGGAAATGTTTATTTTTTTTTGTATTTTTCACAAAACTGAAATACACGATAAGGTCACTATAGATGTACATTGTACATTCATACATATATACATACATTTCCAAAATATACCAATAAATTTTTTTTTTTTTAAACATTTTTGGTTTTTCAAAAAAAAAAAAATTAAATGGTTAAACAAAAAAATATTTTGTAGAAAAATATAATTTTTTTTTTTTTATGAACTATTTTAGGAATTCTATTTTAAATTTTATCTTCAAACGTTTTTAATCACTCATGAACAATTAAAGAAATCAAATATAAAATATGTACGACTCAGTTAGCGGTATTTTTGATTTTAATTTACAAATATATAGTACCTATCTCTAATTTTTAACAGAGCTTATAAGAACATATCAATGCATTGTAAATTAAATGAATAGTTTATTATTCAATCAATTTTCATAAACCATCTTATACATAATTGAAATGAAAAATTTACAATATGTATTAAAAAATTATTGTTCTATATTTAAGCAAACACAGCTGTTTATTTGAAATTGAGGCATTTAAAAAAATCAACATCTAGTTTGGGATACAAACAATACCAACAGTCTAGCAAAGATATTTTTTCAGTTGCGAATGTTAAAGTATTTTTATTATTTGTCAATTGTTCAGCTTGAAGATAATTTTTTGCTATCTGAAATTGTCGGAAATAACATAACTTTCGTGTGTAGTAATTTCGGATTTTAAATTCAGTACTTGGTGATATTTCGTGTCTTAAATTCCTGTATCCTACTGAACTGAACATACTTTTTTCCGGGAGTCATTTTAACCTACGGGCACACAGGTGGATTTTTAAAAAATTTCCGACCATAATCTCAAAAAAAAAAAAAATTAGCAGTAATTCATGTGATTATTTTCTTACATACAATGATGGTCAGCATGATTTTGTGACCAGAAATTGATTAGTTAATTTTTAAATATAATTGTGATTCTAAAGCAATGCGTCTGTGTATTTGGAGTAGATTACTTTAATGTTAAGTTTTACAAGACAAGTCTGAATGAAACAATTAAGTATAAATAAATTAACTTAAGAATATCGGATTAACTAAAATAATAATAATATTCGTAGTAAAATCGTATATTGAACTATATAAAATTATAAGGATTAAACTTTCGGGACAAAAGTTCGAGCTTTTTTTTTTGAAAAAATGTTGCTAAGGAACTACGCAAGATAATTTGATTTTAGTTCTCTGTACTTTATGTGCTGATAGTGGATGGCAGCAGACTGGTGGAGAGAGAGATTCCGTCAGCTCTGAAGATCGCCTCCCAAAGTAGCTTCCCGATGGCCCACTCAGCTTTCTAGCGTCATGGATTTCACAAACTTGAGTTAGTTGAGTTACTACCATAATACTGGTCCGAATTGACGTAAGACTCTCGAAATATTTAGACATTCATCAAGTTACTGAAAGTAAAATTTTCAAGTGAAAAACGTAATTTTTCGCAGAAAAGAAGCTATTTAATATTTGGAACTATCAGAGCTCTTGAGTGGTTTGAATATTGAACATTGTTTTAAAGCTATCGCTTTTTTAAATGCAGTTTCAGTTGAATAGTGATCGCGTTTGGGGTAAATTGCATCTCAGTTTGGAGTACTTAAATTAATTTGAGCTCCATTTCTTCGGACATACAAGTCCCACCACCTGACGTGATTGATATCTCACTCGAAATGGTTTAAAAAAGGGCATTCTTTTTACATATTACCCATCGTTAAACTGTTTTCTTCGATAACCTAACAGCAAAGACATGTAATCCATGTACGTACAAAGGGTATTTTTTTATTTCGTTGAAATCGACGATAAATGTGAATTTTACAACAGATGAGTCTGATTACAATAATTCCGATATTTTTAGGTGCAATAAAATCAAGTTAAAATTAGAATTGCGTTTAAGACTAAGAGCTGAAAACCCCACAGACACAACACAATCAATGATTAAAAATTAACAAACCATTTTCTGGTCGCAAATTTTAACAACACCACTAATTTTGATTTATTTATTAGATATTTTGTTTGGCTGAATGGTTAACTATGTTTGAATTTTAAGCGTTCAAAATATAAATTTAAAATATTATGCAAACCATCATAGTATGTAAACCACATAAAACAAAACAATCCATGTGAACTGTAGTCTATGGCTGAGTATTTATATTTGCGAGGTTATGGGCGGCAATTTTAAAAAATCCGCCTCTGTGTGCTTAGTCCACCAAATTATCTTCGAAATAATTTTAAGCAAACCGCACGCAGGGTCTAAGCGGATTGTTTGGATCAGCGAACACACTCATCAAATTAATCGAATGCTAATTGGCCAGTTGGATATCAAACGAACAACAAAAGAACAAAAAACATATCCGAGTTAAGTTTTTAGTTCAGAAAATTGAAGTTTGGAGTGAATTGAAGTTGGTCAGTTGTTGTCGTGATTTGGCCAAGTAAAGGTGCCTTGGAAAAATACTAAACAAACCAAAAAAATAAGATTGTCCACCGCCGCTGCCGCCGTTAGCATAGCTAACTTATTTTTCTTTATAAAATGACAACAAAGGCTAATGTGACGGCTTCACAAGCTACCGCATTAAAAGGTGTATTCCGAAATGGCAGTTATGTGATACCAGGTGTTTACGATTTAGGTGTCGAGGATACAACATGGGTGTTGACTTCGTCATTCATCATTTTTACAATGCAAACTGGTGAGCTAAGTGACATATTGATGACAACAATTAGATAACATGCATCAGTGAATGTTATTTGATGAAAGTGTTTTGGGATTTTGAAATTAAAAATTTATTGCATTGCCGAAGTAAAAATATATTTCCTTTTTATCATTTAAGTAGAAGTGAAATTGAAAAATTTTCAAAAAGAAGACCTTAAACATCCTGAAAGAGGGGATATATTTACTTTTTGGATTTTTCACAAAACTAGAGCACAAATATTTCCTCATTATCACAATTAAAAGTAGTTTAGAAAACTGTTTGGGTTTTCGTAAAAAATCACTCATACGCCATAGTGTTCAAAAAAAAATTCTTATAATAAAACCTCAAGTGCACAAAAATTACAAATTGTATTTTTTCGTCATTTGGCATAACGATTTGTAAGTCTATATGTCTATATGTAGATCCAGCTGAAGCCCATGACGTGTGAATGTGCTTCAAAATAGGTTGAGAGCATTTTATATGAATGCGTAAAGAAGTCATTTCTCAAAGAAAGTGTTTTGGGATTGTGTAATACCAAATTTCTTGCATTACCGGTTTAAAAATATATTTCTTTTTCGTATCACTCATGTATAGAAGTGAAATTTAAATATTTTCAAAAAAACCAGACATTAAACAATCCTGAAAAGGGGGAAATGTTTTGTTTTTTTTTTGGAGTTTTTACAAAACTGAAATACGTGATAAGGTCACTACATACATACATATATTTGTATGTACGTCCAAATTACATACATACATACATACATATGTACATGTATTTCTAAAATATCCCGTAAAATTGTCTCGAAATGATTGGTTTTCGAAAAAAAAATCACTCATACGCCCCAGTGTCCAAAAAAGTTTAAATTTATTTTAATGAAGCCTCAGGCGCACACAAATTACGAAATGTGTTTCTTTCATCCCGCATAAAGTCTTGTAAGTCTCTACTCTCTGTTCATCCCACTTCAGCATTAATAAATTTGCACCGGAACTTTTTTTCTTTTCCCCACTGCGATACTCAATATTTTATGCAATAAACAATTTTGCAATCTATCTACTTAATATTTTAATTAATTTACGTAGGTACTACATACTTTTAATAAAGCTCGAATACTTCAGAAACCAAAATTTTTCAAAAATAAAAATATTCACATATCCTTAATACTTGTCATTTATCTTTAAAATTTTCTTGAAAACAACTTTTACGATTTTGATCAAAACTTTAAACCTGTAATGTTCAAGATATTTCAATATGTATATATTTTTGGGAAATATAATTTTTCCAGGAATTTTTAATTTTCACACCTCAAAAATAGAAATAGCCTTTTGAGATACTACGTGTGGTGATTTCGTCCATATTATAACAATAAAAAAAAAAAACTTTTTAATTAATTTTTTTAGCAATCTTCAAATATACTATAGCCCAAAACAAATGATAATGATAGCTACCAATTTAAATTATACTATATTCAAATATTATTAATACTAAAATAAACAATGTTTAACTTAAAGGTTTTCAACCTCTCTCATGTCACGTTATATTACATACAGGGAACAGGGTGGCGTGTCTTATTTGTGTGCCAACAATTTACTCAATTGATTTATGGTCATTGTTAAAGTTTATTGAATGATCATCACTGCAAGTTGAAATTGTTAAATATAAATGGAAATTAGCTACATCGGTGAAAAGTAATAAAATAATTTTAAGAACTCAAATTTCTATTTTACTTTATTTTTGTAAATGAACTTTAAAGTCGGACGAAATATACCTTCATATATAAAATAAGTGTTTTATGGCACAAAAACGTGTTCATAATTATTCTTAAACTAAACAGTCGACGAAGCATTTATGAATAAAAAAAAAATGTTCGTAAATTTCTTTGTTTAGCCACTTAATTTTAGTTATTTAATTTTTTGTTTTCCAATTATTTAAATCACTTAGCCTTTTAGGGAAGACAAAATATACATATGTTATATCAAAAACATCGCGTGCATAAAATTATTATAGGAATAAAGTAAATTAAAAAATAATAATTTAATAAGAATTAGTAGACATTATTTTAACATAAATGAGATATACAGTAGAATCTCGGAAAGATAAACAAATAAATGACATATTTTTGGTGAAGTTATAATGAAAAAACTAGCTAAGACTCATTAATTTCAAAAATATTACATACAAAAAAATGTAAGTCCTTCTTTTTAACAAGTACCTACCTGATTTATTGTTTTTTAGTAGAGTTGCTAGTAATTTAATAATGTGCTACAGATGGTTTCTTTAACAACTAAAGCACTCTTTACGTCAGATTTAAGTGGATTTTATAATTGACTGGATTTAGTCGCTGTTATTTTGAAATCGATTTTATTTTAAGCTATGCCGCTGGTTTTTCTTTAGTTCTCTGAGTTCATAACCAAAATTAAAAAAAAAAAAACTCAAAGCGATTAAACGGTAGGCTAACTCGTGCTGTGAATTGAATTATATGACTGAATTATTTATTTTTATTAAAAACTAGCTGACCCGACATACGTTGTCCTGTCTTATCTGTATTAATATTCAATTCAAACTGGAATAGATAATTTAAAAAAATACTACTACCCACTTCAAGATGATTCACCATTAGGTAGCACTACGTACTACTCCTTCTGCGGCACTAGAAATTCTGCTTCATTTAATCCCCCTCGATATTTATAGCAAACAAACGGCCGCAAGCACAGCCATTCGACTCATGGCCTCTTTACAGAGGATCAATAATAAAGTTGGCCACTCCATTATTCTAGATTATTTCGGATGACTTTCAAGTAACACTGACTACACCACCCCCCAATTGCCCTTTGGTAAAGATTATCAAGTTACCATCCCATCCAGATCAATCTGGGAGGATGAGTCATTCTTAAATGATGAATCGATTCACTTTTACACTGATGGATCCAAAACCGATGACAGGGTTGGTGCAGGCGTGTACTCTGACAGACTAAATTTACGTCTCACATTCCGTCTTCCAGATCATTGTAGCGTCTTCCAAGCGGAACTTTTAGCGATCAAAGAAGTATTGTCTTGGCTTAAAGAAAACGTTATATCAACAACTGATATACGCATCTTCTCCGACAGCCAAGCAGCACTGAAATCCCTGGACTCGGTCTCTGCTTATTCTAAAACAGTCCTAAAATGTCGATCATCTCTTATGGAGATGACGCAGCAGTTCAATATTCACCTCTGTTGGGTGCCGGGCCACAGGGACATTCCAGGGAATTGCAAGGCTGACGAGCTCGCTAAAAGTGGAACAAAATAATACCTCTTTTCTCAGAGAGGAAAGATATTGGTATACCCATCGCTACATCCAAACTTATGATAAATCAAGAAGCTTTAAGGTGCACAAACCTTAGGTGGAGCAACATCACAGCTTGTATGGCCACTAAACGAATCTGGCCAAAGCTAGATCTGAAACGCACTAAATGTCTGATTTCTTTAAACAGATCGCACATAAGCTCCGTTATAGGCGTTTTAACTGGACACTGTCTTATAGGCAGACACGCCACGCGACTTGGCATCTTTGCCAATGACTACTGCAGAAGCTGCATGGATGAGGAGGAGGAGGAAGCCGTTCCTCACCTTCTCTGCTCATGTCCGGCTCTATCCCAAAGACGTAGAACCCATTTGGGAGACTTCTACTATAATGATCCAAGTGATCTGGCTAATACTGATATTAGCAATCTTGCACGCTTCATAAGGAGCTCCAAATTTTTTTTGGGACCTTGTAATCTATTACATATGTGGATATAAGGAGGTGAAAGAGGTAAGAAAGTCCACTTTATTAATATTTGCTTGTTTTAAAATACCTTTGTATGACATAAATTACCCTTTAAAATAAATAATACAAAATAAGCATGAGCGGAGTCACTACGGCGTATGCATACGTACTTTTTTATTAGCGTATATTAGTTAGATTTAAAAATCTGTAAATCACAGGTTTACGGTTTATTTTATATAATAAGATATATTTTGAATAAAGAACCCCTTTAAGCCAAAATATGCATCGTTATGTGAGTTAAGTCAGAGTTTGTTCTTTAAAAAAAAATTTAAATCGATTGCGTATTTAATCCCACTTAAATTTTACTTCCTTTAGCTAAGTACAGACGATTGTCAGATCTTACAATATTGTCAGATCTGTCAGTGAAAATACTGTCCCAAATGTCTTACAATCGTCTGTACACACAATTTTGTATGACAATATTGTCAGAAACGTCATTGTCAGGTAATTGTCAGATGACAATTTGAAAAAAAATTGTCAGGTATCTTACAATCGTCTGAACGCACAATTTGTGTCATTGTCAGACGATTAGGACATTGTCAGACTCATTGGTCATTGTCAGATGTTTTCATTGAAAACATCTTACAATTGCTGACAATTTCTTCATTGTTCAAAATGTCAAACGGTTGGAGCCGAGTTGAGAGATTAAAAAAAACATTTTTGCAGGAATGTTGTAGTTTTTCCAAAACTGAATAATAAAAATTTATAAAGCAACTGGACTCGCTTTTATATTGAATTACTTGTGCTGTGTAGTTTTGTTCGGAATAAATAAAACCATTGAAAGATATCTACTCAAATGAAGATTAAATACGATGAAAATAAAGTGAACAAGTTAAAAAAAATTGGAATTCAAAATGGCCAAGAGCAATCAAATAAATTTGAAGAATGCCAAAACGAGGGTGGACAGAGACACTACCTGGAAAAAAAACCAGCTCAAGCAATTGGTAACAATAGGCAGCCTGCCCCCAACTCGCACAGATCTAACATAGTCTCAAGGTCACTTTCTAAATCAGTCGAGCTCTCTAGAGTAAGCCTGCTGAATTTTTTGTACGCAAAGGTTTATTTTTTCTTCTCATTCTTGCGTCTTTCAAAAAATAAATGATTTAAAATTTAAATTCTTTTTTTTTTGTTTAATAAATCGATAGAGTATATGGACTTTTGTTCTTCATAGCGCGTCTTGACGACCTCTGGCATATTTCTCCTTCGTAGTGTGTAAAGTGGTCCGTTGCCCTCGATGTCCAGTTTTAGTTAAATTGTTTCAAATGCTCGTCCAATTGTTTTGGAATTACCACTATGACACTAGATTTTCAAATCACTTTGAAAGTATCCTCTTCTTGATAGTGGCTACATACATTCAAAAGTGAAATTCTATAAAAGATGTTTGATCTTGAAATCGTCAATTGAATTTTTATTGGGACTTTAATTTTTATTGATCCGCCAACCGTGTGAACAGAAAATTTTCAAGCTGACAATATTGTCAGTAATATAATTGTCCGAAAATTGTCAGACAAGAGCTGACAATTAAATTGTTAGAATTTGGCACAAAATCTACCAATCGTGTGAACGGACAATTTTACATTGTAACAAATTTGTAAATTGTCAGCTAATTGTCCGCTATTGTCAGACCATTGGCAGATCTGACAATATTGTAAGATCTGACAATCGTCTGTACTTAGCCTTTGCAACGAATATTTTTTGTCTTTTAATCACTGACTAAGAGGTCAAATTTGTCGCACAATTTCTATATATTAAGTTTTTCTTAGTACCACAAATACCTGTATATGAAACTATATGAAGGACTACTCGAAATTCTACATTAATAGAAACAAAGAAGTTATATACTTTTTCAAAAAGATTAATTAAATTATAAATGTCCCTTCCTATTCAAATCGGTTGATGTTCAGCAAACAAAAACCCTATTCGGAAAGTATGGTTTTCACTATTTACTGACTTTCCCGGGAAAATTTTGCAACTTTCGGCTCCGTAGTGTGTTAATGTGGTTCAATACAAAACAAACAAAAGATTCCTTAACCAAATCGGATTATGTTTAGCCGAGTTATGCGTGTACGAACACAAAAAGGGATTCATTTTTATATATAGAAGATTAGCAACATATCTTTATTATTTTAAAACAAAAACTTGATATTCTAATATTTAACTGTTATTTTTACTAACAACAATTTCTTTGTGTTCGACTACGATTATATTGCTGGATTATGAAGAAACAAATCAGTTAAATAGTAAGATTTAATAACAATTGGAAATTAAACTGACAACACTGCTCAGTAGATGATTATTGCAGTTAGAGGAGCAGTGTATACATATAAACAAGTTAGAAATTGGCCATGCCCAGTAGGAAATTTCTAAGATTTCAGTGCTGAATAAGCTGCTTTTTCCTTAAGGAAAAGAAGCTGCATCCTCAATTAAGAATTTAAAAAAAAAACTGAGAATGAGAACTGACTACTTTTCATTTGAAACGTCGACTTTAATTCAGCATTAATTTCATATTTGTGGGCGAAGTAAACCAAGGAGAGTTTTCAGAACTTTTTTTCTCTCGCAGAGTATTCTTTACAAAGCAGACGACTGGATATAGAGAATGAATTGATGAACTTATGCATGACTTTTCGTCAATTGAATCATCGCTTAATTTTTCCTCTTAAAATAGTAACTTTTAATTCCGTATTGAAATCAGTTGGATTTTTTGGAACAAGTAAAAGAAGGGGTTGTTTGGAAATGGTTCCCAATCCCAAGTGCAAAGCAGATAATGTGATGAAAATCATAAACTGCTGAAACAATGAATTACTTTTTACTTATGTAATCAGTGCAAACTGTTTCGCCTATGGCCTATGAAGTGGTACCCACTTGAATTCAATGACGAATTCAGCTTAATTTTTCATTATTGACGAAATTTCCTGCTGGGTGTTTTTGAGCATTTGGATGAAATTTTTTCAGTATTCGACTCCTCTTTTTTTTTTTTTTTTTTTTTTTTTTTTTTTTTTTGATAAATCTTATAGACTCATGTTGGTAAGGTAAGAAAAATAAATATGTATACAGTACCCTAATCTATCCTCTAATGTCTTAAGCTTAATTATTTACTTACTAACAACAGCACTCTAAATGATAAATGTGACAAGTTGGTGTTTCTCAGTAACTGAATGTGAAAAAATCCCGAAGAGAAAAGAGATAAGTTACAAATGCTTACATTTAGGAGGAACTGATGTCATTAAAAAAAAACTTCCATCTAAATAAATTAATTAATATCAAACTGCGATGCTAATAAATCGGGAATTCCCAAAATGCAAAAACAAACAAGTCGAAAATTAAATTTTTTTAATTGATTTATTAATTTATTTATACAAATTTTACAAAGTTGTTTTTCTTGTTTGACTTAAAGAATTTTTTGTCATTTTTGGCATATAGAATTTTTCATCAGTTTTTGCCATTTAAAAACTAAAAATCACATTTAAAGTAGACTCTCAATCAACCCTTTACTTTGCAACTGTTTGACCCTCCTCAAAAATTTGTTCATACGAAATGCTAGTTTTCGTAGTTTCACACTTAGTAAGATGCACCTGGATCTTATTGTCAGAGTGTAGAAACTTAGGCCGGGATAAAATATTTTTCGATATGACAATCAATTTATTTCCCATAGGAGAAAATAGTTTTAGGAAAGATGTTAATATAACAATTGCAAACAAAACATAAAACTTGTGTTATTGTAAATCAAGCGTGAAGTTCATTGAAACTGATAAATAAAATGCTTTACTTTTTAGATGAAAAATGTAAATAATCTACATTTAAAATGATTAAGAATAAGCAAGACAGGGACGCAGCCAAGATTATTAAAAAATGAGTTGTTTTTCATCCTCGTTAAGCCCAGTTTATAGATCGAAGCGAAGTGGAATTTTCATACAAAAAATTAGCTTTTTTCCCAGGCGTGAAAAATTCAATAAAATTAAATGCAATTATTTAAGCGACAAGGAGGAAGAAATTTGGTTCTAATCGAAATGAATATAATTCAACGGACTTACCTAAACCAAAAAAATGTATTTTCTTTATAAACCCTTCGAGTCAAGATTTATTGATGTTTCATTTCGATTTGGATTTCACTTCGCATTGATAAATAGGCTTTAAATTGAGTTTGAGATGTGTAAAGAAATATGAAATACGAAAAATATATTTTTTTTAAGTTTAAAACTGATTTTTTTTTTGTAAAAGCGAGTAATATCTTACCAGTATTTTTACCAATGTTTAAATGTAAATGCCTGCATCCATGTTAAAAACATGTGAAAATATTATGTCATTTAAATTAATAATTTAAGGGCTTGATGTACAAACGTGGTTTAGGAAATTCAACTCGCCGATTTCGGCGGATTAACTGAGGGTTAATGATAGTTCAAGGTTCAAGCATGTGATAACAGCTAAGTACATGCCTGAACCATCGCTAAACCTCCAGTTAATCTGCCGAAAACGGTGAATTAAAAATTCTGAACCACGGATCAACCTTTAATCAACGATTGTACAACTGGCACTAAGTCACTCAAGCCCCCTGCACTGAGTACGCACATGATATAATTTTAACTCACGACATATTCAATTCATCCATTTTAGAAAGCAACAACAACAATAGACTTGTGTTTACATTTTGTATTCTGCAAAATAAAGCAAATTGGTAATAAAATTCGGTTATATTCTTCTTTATTTACCAACCGTTCCGTGACTCTATGTGCCAATGCCCAAATATACTAAATTTAACAGGTATTGACAGCGCGGCGTGAGTGATAACAGTAAAAGTATACACTTAGTTAAAGGTAGGTTGAAGGCTTTTAAGCACACAATACATTCTTTAACCAATTGACAATAGTTTTCATTTTCACATTTGTACTTACTTTTTAAGGCAAATATTCTTTTCGTGTAAAAAAAATCGAGGCTGTAATCAAAATTAACACTACGTTGATAAAGAAAGAAGTCCGAAAAAGTTAGTTTCGTCATACCGTCCATCGGTCTGTACGTCTGCGTCTGTGTATCCGTGCGCCCACTACAATTAAAGCTTCAGTTGGAGCGGGTGGTTCGATTTGTCAAATTTTGTACAAATCATTTTAATGTGTTTTCCTAGAAAAGAAATTCAATTTCTTTTTTTTTGTTTTAGCTCATCTATAAAACAGGCAACTACCATACCTACAATGATTTGGGTTTTGTATTATTTATATCCAAAACGCTCCTAACGATTTTGATTAAATTTTGTACCTGTCCTGTAATGAAAGCAATTATTGTAAGAAAAAACAAAGTTTCATTTTTTTGCCAAAAAAAATCACATTATACGAAACTAAGGTTTTTGAGGTTTTTGAAAAAATTGATGTATTTTTAAGTTAGGTGTGGCTGAGTCCAAAAATGTAGAAAATAAAATGCACGACTGGATCGCTCAAACTTGCTCTTGTAGTAAAAGTTTCTTCGAATTTCAAAGATTGAGTGCATTATAAGTCTTAAGTTCTTGAGTTAAAGGTAGTAATTTGTACTGTAAATTTTGACATACGGAAAATTTTTGTTCAAAATATTTTAGATAATGTTAAAAAACAGCTCGGTACTAAAATTCGTAAAAATCAACTAAGTCGTTTTCGAAATACACTTGTCAAAACAATTAAGGGAACAAAAAAATAATCACTTTTTTTTGTGTTTTTTGAAGAGCTGTATCTCTGTGAAAAGTGGTCGTATTGAGATGAAACAAAAAGCCTTCTGAGGCTTTATATTTTTTGTATTGAGAAATTACCAAATATTTTTAAGGTACCGTTATTGCGCAATCATAAGAAGCAGCACGACCAAAAAATTTTCTTTTTTTTTTTTCTTTTTTTGATCCAATTTAATGTTTTTTTTTTTCGATAAATTGTTTATTTAGCTTTAAGTTTTTCTTTTTTAGTCATTATACAATTTTTTTTTTCAGAAGAATATCTGGCTTTGAATAAAAAAACAGACTTTTGACTTTTACTACCAATATCTTCGCAAGGAATATAACGACACTGAAAATTAAAGGGTGGTTTTAAAAACTGGAATTAATATTCTGCAAGATTTTTCCAAAACTTTATAACGATTATTTTTTTTGGCTCCTCGTCGTTACATTCAGAAAAGGTAAAAAAAACGACTTTTTAAAGACTTTTTGTAAATTTTTTACTGCTCTTTACAAATATTGACTGCAGGACTTAATTTGGTATGACATTTTAAAGAACTATAGACCACCAATATTCCTGTAAAATTTCAAGTTAATCCATTGAACCGTTTTCACGTACCGAACGATCAAAGTCGTAAAAACCAATTAAAGGAACAAATTGGGTGGTTCATAAACATTGTGAAATTGTCATCAAAATTGAAACGAAAACAACAATTTCTGCCCACTTTTTTCACAGTTTTGCGTTAGTTACAATACTGATGAGATTCTAATAGAAAGCAAAACATCTTTTCGAGAAAAAAAAATTACAAATAAAATTTTAAAATTTTGAAAAAATTATTCAATTTTTGCTCCAATTTTGTTTTGTTGAAAAAACTGTGTTTTTTTTCCTTTCAACGCTTATCAGATGTACATAGCTCTACATTAAAGATTTTAACCCCAAGAGAATGTTCATGCGATCCAGTCGTGCATATTTTTAGGTATTGTAGCGCAAAAATCGACTTCAGTTTTTTAATCAAACCTGATTCTATTACGATGATAGAGATGACGAAAAAAATTGGGTCCCACAATTCTGTATGTTTACTTGGTTGTCTATTTGTGTGTTTATTTGTCTGCCGGTTGTCTGTCTATCTAATTTTTTTGCCTATTGATCTATCTGTCTATATGCCGCGACCTACAGCCTAAACCACTGAATCAATTTCCTTGAAATTTTCATTTAATTATTTTTCCTAAAAGCTAAAGTTGATTAATAATTTTGAAAAACAATACATAATTATTATTTTGTTAAGGGGCGAGCGAGAGTGTATTTTTATATTGATGTAATGTACATCTATATATGCACGTATACAAATAAATACACCTGTTGTGTTAAAGGCCCCTGAACTTTTATCTACATTATGTATAAATTTTATAATAATTTTTGTTTTACTTCTTTGTTTTTAGGCTTTGGCATGCTGGAATCTGGTTGCGTGTCAATCAAAAATGAAGTCAACATAATGATGAAAAATGTAGTAGACATAGTTCTGGGTGGATTTACTTACTGGGTATTTGGATATGGAATGTCATTTGGAAGAGGAGCACTATCAAATCCATTCATAGCAATTGGAGACTTTCTTATTGATCCACCAGTCGGAGATCCACTTATGGGTCAAATATTTTCTGCATTTCTTTTCCAATTATCATTTGCAACCACAGCGACAACAATTGTCAGTGGAGCCATGGCAGAAAGGTGAGTTAAATTTTGCTGCTAATGTATTATAATTAACATAATGTCATGTTTTTCAGGACTAATTTCAAGGCATACTGCTTATTCTCTTTGCTCAATACAATTGTGTACTGCATTCCTGCTGGATGGGTGTGGGGTGAGCATGGATTTCTAAATAATTTAGGAGCTGTTGACATTGCCGGAAGTGGGCCAGTTCATTTGATTGGTGAATAGTGTGGAAAAGCTCACGTGATTTTTGTGATTTTAGTTTAGTTTTTCTCCACAGGTGGTGCATCAGCATTTGCGGCAGCTGCAATGCTCGGACCACGTTTGGGACGATATGCAGATGGATATGATCCTTTGCCAATGGGAAACCCAGTCAATGCATGCTTGGGACTTTTTCTTCTTTGGTGGGGCTGGTTGGCTTTCAACTCGGGTAGTACGTATGGAGTTAGTGGTGCAAAGTGGCAGTATGCCGCCAGAGCTGCGGTCACGACCATGCTAGGATCATTTGGGGGTGGGGTAAGCAGTTGTGGTTACTCCATGTGGCGGAATGAAGGGCGTTTGGACATGATTGACCTTATCAATGGAATTTTGGGCTCTTTGGTTTCGATCACTGCTGGATGCTTCCTTTTCCGTGCCTGGGAGTCTATTCTCATAGGAAGTCTAGGCGCGATATTGTGTTGTGTAGTAATGCCATTGTTCGACAGATTGGGTATTGATGATCCTGTTGGGGCAAGTGCAGTTCATGGCGTTTGTGGAATTTGGGGTGTAATAGCTGTTGGACTATTTGCTGATAATCCAATTCCCTTGGGAACAACAAAAGGTCGGACAGGATTATTCAAAGGTGGTGGTTGGTATCTTCTTGGAATCCAAACGCTTTCAGCATTTTGCCTTGTTTGTTGGGGTATTTGTTCAACGTTTCTCTTACTCTATATTGTTAATAAAATCATTCCAATACGAATGGATCCAAATGAAGAGCTTATGGGGGCTGATTTGACGGAACACAGAATCCGCCACTCTCAAATCGGCCTCTCACGAGCTATATCAGCTTTGGCACCATTAAAGATTGATCTTGAAGAGATTCTCGGAATCAAACCGGTCGGTGTAAATCCTGGCCATGAGAGAAGTCTTGACGAATTGCGGGCTGCTGAAGAGAAACTAAATCAATGGCGGACGTATATTGATCAAATGGCGTCGACAAATTCCAAGAGACATGCCTCTGTTAGTGACGATACTCAAATGTCGGCTATAAGAAGGAAAAGTATTGCGGGCAATACTCTTTCAAAAAAAATTAACAGTTTGAGAGGCAAGAATTCAGACAAGTCTGAGAATATAGTTAGCAGTGAGCTTGGGGGAGTTTTTAAAACGAAAAATTCTGAAATTCCTACAGTGTCAAAGGGAAAAGATAACGGAACCTTTGCTTGGATTGACTAAAGTAACTTTGTTAACTTTAAAAATTACAAATGTTCGTGATAAGTTATTTGTATTGAATGTTTGGAAAACTGAAGGCATTGTGGATAACTTTACCAGAATCCACCATCAATTCCCCAAATTTTTTTTAGAAAAAAAATTATGTAAAAAGAAAGAAAAGTAAGTTCCTGTTAGAAAGATCCTAATAATTTTTTTTATTTAAACATTTAAGCAATATCTCGTTCTCGAGAAAACTAAACATTTAAAAAAAAATAAAAAAAAAATTTAATTAATTAATTAATTAAAAACAAAATTATTTTATAAAGTTTCATTATTACTGTTTTAAATTATCAAAAACCAGAAAACATCAACCTATCTAAAACTATACCGAATCTTTTACCATTAACAAAATTATTACATATATAAAATTTATAAAATACTCGGTCACGTTATAGTAATTCACGTTACGTACAATTCTTTACGTTTTAAGCCTAGTACGCTGCTGATGCGGAACGAAATTGTTAGTTGGTCTCCAATATCACAACGAAATGCTTACGAAAACCACAACGAAAAATTACCTCTTGAAAGTGACACCGTTTGCAAAAACAAAAAAAAAACAAACACAAACGCATAAAAATCACAGAAAGCCATGTTGTGATGAAAGAAACAACAAATACAAACACAAATAGAGTAGAGACCAAATGTCACTTTTCCGCAAACAATTAATGATACAGGCAATTAATTCCGTGCGAAAAAAGAGGGGAGATCTCTCCAAATAATCTGCACAATTATCGATTTCGCTCATCGAACAGCGTACCGCAGAACGAAATTTTTCGTTTGTGATTTCGTTGTGTCATTTTTGTATGGGATTTTTTGTTTCGCATCAAAAGTCGTGAAAGTGAAAGTTTTTGGCAAATATCTCAAAAATGGGTTTTAGCTGATGTAATTTCCAACAAAACTGCATTTTTACTTTTTTCATAGCATTAACCTTTAAAAAGTTACAACAAATGGAAAAGTCAAAAAATCTCTAAAAAAGTGGGCAAAAAGTCATGAAAATGGGTGTTTTTGTCAAATATCTCAAAAACAATTTGTGTTAGAGAAAAATTATGGTCACCATTCTTGAAGCTCATATAATTTACAACAAAAAACACTGTTCACTTTTTTGTTACATTAACCGTTAAAAAGTTACAGCAAATCGAAAAGTCCAAAAATCTCGAAAAAGGGGGCAAAAAGTCATTAAAATGCGAGTTTTTGGCAAATATCTCAAAAACGGGCTTTAGAGGTTATTACGCCAGAGGTTTGGGTTCAATACCCAAAGCTCTTCGATCTAAAGAAAATAAACAAATCATCCAAGATTAGGTTTCTCTTGTCATGAAAAAGTTCATCTTTTCTTAGCCGTTAGAATTTGGCAAAAAATTGTTGTCCCCTTCCATTCCTGCATACAAAAAAATACAAACGGCAATGGTTTAGAGCTATACATCACTAGCCCCTGCTTCTTCATGGGCTGTAGCACCATCAAATATATTTATTTTTCCATCGGAAGTTTGTATAGAAAGTAGATTATTTTTCTGTGATGACGTTCCTAATCTAATCCCCGATGTCGTTTGTTTTGAAGCAATTCCCTCCGGCATTGGAAAAGAACCTGCCTAATATTAAACTATTAGTTGTTGCACACCCACACTCGCCTTCCATTTTTAATCAAAACGCAATACACTTCACAATTATTGTTTTTAGACATTAACACGCTGTAAATGCAACCATATGCGCAGTATCTTTGAATAGTTTGACATTTTTTTCTGTTTATATTGTTTGAAATATGTATGTTTTTAGATTTTTGAAATTATCAAAGTTGTTAATATATGTACATAGGCACAGTACATAAATCTAAGGTAATATCTTGCACAGGTTGTCAGAAATTAAAAAAATGCTTGCTCGAGTGCTCCCACAAACTTCACTTCACACCGCAATATTAAAAACAACAACAAATATCGAAATTTGACATGTACTGGGCACTGGATCCACCATTTTTGTAGATGCGCAGAACAGAACAAAAATGAAGATGCTAATGATATTACCTTTGATATATATACCGTGGTACATAGGTACATATACATATTTCAGTTATGTCGAATTCCTTTTAACAAAAAAATCGATTTGTTCAGAAGATAAAAATCGATTTTTCTGGGCAAATTCCTTGTATTGAAAGAAAAAAATGGTTGCTGTTTAGAAAAATAATCTATTTTTTTTGGTAAAAGGAATTCGACATTAGTAACTTTAGTGTTGACAGTTGACATTTATTTTCCTCTTCAAACCGTGTACTTCGCTTTAAATCAAAATCTTCTTTTCATTCGATTTAATAATGACCAAAATTTGATATCTACTCAAGGATTTTAACAAAACTAAATCAAGGAAAACCATTTAAATCTTTCGAAGTTGAAAAACTTAAATTGAAAGTAGAATATTTTTTCTACAAACAAATAGGTAGTTTTTATAATGTGATTCACTTTTTCTATAATTGATAAAAAAATTGATTCAAGGTTTAAAATGATTTAAGCTATTAATTATTAATTTATCCATTTCTAAGTAATTCGAACAACCCCAATATCCAAATTTTGCAGTTTTCTTTCAAAAATAACTTAAAGCCTGCATGATGAACAAACATTACCTAATTTTCTTACAATTAAGGATAATCGTTCTCAAGGTCGAAAGCGGTCTTTTAAACTGAAACGTTTATCTAACAAGATAATTGGTTAAATCATTTCGCTTCAATTACAAATGAAAGAAAGCTGAGGTAAACTGAATTCGTTTCAGTTTTTCCTTAGACATTGACAAGATTGGTGTTGACATAAACAAAAGAATTTTATTAAGAAGAGGAAGAAGTTTTGTCGTTTTAAGAAATTGGGTTGTGTTTTTATTTATAGAATTGAAAATAAGTTAAATAAAATGCCAAGTAACACAAATTCAACGTCCGATCTTCATCCAATATTAATAAATGCTGTTCATAACGGCAGTTATGTTATCCCAGGAGTTTATGATTTGAGCGTGGAAGATACCAATTGGGTGTTGACTTCATCATTCATCATTTTTACAATGCAAACTGGTAAGTTATCTAACGGATGAAAGTCAAAAATTGTAAACAACTCCGCGGTAACGTTCAACTTAAGGCCGATTTTTAACACCACCCGTAAAGTTCTCAAAATATTCTAAAATAAAATTTTAAAAATATCGTTAGCTTTGTTCGTGTAATGTCCAAAACTACACAATTTTTTTTTTTATATGAACTTTGAAGTATTTTCGCTGAAGATTCGTAGAAATTCGTAGTTTTGGACAGTACACGAACAAAACTCATGTGTTATATAAAGGGGTGTTCACATTCAACGACAAGTTGATCAACATGTATCTAGTCGGCAGTATTTTGTAATGTGAACAGCAGTCGAACGACCGTCGATCGACTTGTTGTGTAGTTCAAATTTTTTAATACTTTGCTCGGTCGGTCGACCGTTGTAGTAAATGTGAACACTAGTTGAACGACCGATGATTTTAATTTTGTAGCTTTTTTCTATTTTTTTATGTAAGATTTAATTAGCACGCGTTGAAATCAAAGTTAAACAATAAATAGAAACGCGAAAAATCAAAAATAGTGCGGTTATATTGGTGTAAAAAATTAAATACGCGTAATGTTTGCTCATTGAAATTTTGTTTTCAAATGAAGTCGGCGAAACGGTCGTAGAATGTGAACGCTAGCAAAACGACTCGGGTCGGTCGACACGTCGTGACGAATGTGAACCCCCCTTAAGACATAAGCCTACGAAAAAGTACTTCTCTCGACATATTAGGTCTGTTCCTTTACTTTGAAACTCTGTGATTTTCTGCCATTTTATTTTTTTTATATGAACTTTGACTGAACTTTGTACTGAAAATCACACAAATGCCCAGAAAATCACAGAGTTTCAAAGTAAAGGAACTAGGCTATTGTTTACCTAGTTGTTAAACTTCAATCCCAAAAAAGCCATTTCGAAAACGGCGAAACTCCTATAATTAATGTCGAATTCCTTTTAACAAAAAAAAAATAGATTTGTTCAGAAGAAAAAATCGATTTTTCTGAACAAATCCCTTGTATTGAAAGAAAAAAATGGATTCTGTTTAGAAAAAAAATAGATTTTTTTTGGTAAAAGGAATTCGACATAAGGATTTCACCGAATTTGACAGAATTTCTGGAGTAGTTTCCGCTTTTTTAACGCACAGAGTTATGTATGTGCTCAAAAATGACATTTCTCTCTATGAAATTTTTTGTTGTGTTTTCGTAAGGGGTTCTTTGTTTTGTTGGAGACCACACAATGGTTTAAGAGGATGAGTTTTCGGATACCAATTTAAAGATTATATAATGCAATAAACAGTCCAGTAAAAAAAAAAAACAAAAATTATTCTTTTATTTGAGTTTTCCTTCTTCTTATGTCGAATTCCTTTCAACAAAAAAATCGATTTGTTCAGAAGAAAAAATCGAGTTTTCCTCCTATTGAAAGAACAAAAATCTATTCTGTTTAGAAAAAAAAAATCGAATCTTTTGTTGAAAGAAATTCGACTACTTTATAGTTTTGAGGTACCGTTATGATTTTTTTGGAGAAATTATCCATGTCGAATTCCTTTCAACAAAAAATTCGATTTTTTTTTTCTAAAGAGAATCGATTTTTTTTCTTTTTGGCCGTGTGCGAATTCGTTTAAAATTTTGAATACATTTTATCCGAGAGTAAATTTTGACATTTCTACGTACAGATTTACCTACTAGTGTCAAAAATTAATCTTCGGATAAAATTTAACGCGATTTTAACTCAATTCACACACGGCCTTAATACAAGGAAATTTTGCAGAAAAATCAATTTTTTTCAAATCGAATTTTTTGTTGAAAGGAATTCGACATAACATTACATTCCTTAAATGTCTATAGGCTTCGGAATGCTTGAATCTGGTTGCGTGTCCATTAAGAACGAAGTAAACATTATGATGAAAAACATCATTGACATAGTCCTTGGAGGATTTACATATTGGATTTTTGGATATGGAATGTCATTTGGAAGAGGACCGCTCTCAACGCCATTTATAGCTATTGGAGATTTTCTATTGGATCCTAAAGTAGGAGATCCTTTAATGGGTCAGATATTTGCTTCGTTTTTGTTCCAATTATCCTTTGCTACTACAGCGACTACAATTGTAAGCGGTGCTATGGCAGAAAGGTAATTGCCAACAATTATGTTAATCACCTGAAATAAACGAAGATAATATTTTTTTTTTTAAAGGACTAACTTCAAGGCGTACTGTTTGTTTTCATTGCTTGATACAGCAGTTTATTGTATACCCGCTGGATGGGTTTGGGGTGAACATGGGTTCTTAAATATATTGGGAGCTGTTGACATAGCTGGAAGTGGGCCAGTGCATTTAATTGGTTTGTTTTTGAAAAAAAAAAACAGCTAGACACACTTGATTTCTGAATTACTAACATTATTTTAATTCATAGGTGGTGCATCGGCTTTTGCTTCAGCAGCAATGCTCGGACCGAGATTGGGACGCTATGCTGATGGATACGATCCATTACCATTGGGTAATCCTGTCAACGCTTGTTTGGGGCTTTTTGTACTCTGGTGGGGATGGTTGGCGTTCAATTCTGGAAGCACCTATGGAGTAAGTGGGTCGAAATGGCAGTATTCTGCCAGGGCAGCGGTCATGACTATGATGGGTTCTTTTGGGGGAGGTGTCACCAGCTGCACATACTCCTTCTTACGACACGATGGCCGTTTGGACATTATGGATCTAATAAATGGAATTTTGGCTTCTTTGGTTTCGATCACCGCAGGTTGTTTTCTGTATCGTGCTTGGGAGGCATTCGTTATTGGTAGCTTAGGAGCTATGCTATGCTGTGCATCAATGCCATTATTTGACCGATTAGGTGTAGATGATCCCGTCGGAGCAAGTTCCGTTCATGGAGTTTGTGGCATTTGGGGAGTTATTGCTGTTGGATTCTTCGCCGATAATCCAGTACCATTGGATACAACCAATGGAAGATCGGGGCTTTTCAAAGGTGGCGGTTGGTATTTACTTGGAATTCAAACTTTATCGGCATTGTGTCTTACTTGCTGGGGTATTTGTTCTACTGCTATTTTACTCTTTTTCGTGAATAAAATTGTTCCTATTCGAATGGATCCGAATGAAGAACTTCTGGGTGCTGATGTAATGGAACACAGGATAAGGCATCGTCAAATTGGACTCTCACGAGCTATTTCAGCATTGACTCCACTGCAAGCCGATCTCAAGGAATTGGCAAACTTAAAGGCAATTGGTGTGAATCCAGGTCATGAAAAGAGCATCGATGAACTGAGGGCAGCAGAGGATAAACTTGCTTACTGGCAGAATTATGTCGAAAAACATGGACCAAGCGAAATTAAAGCAGAAGTTAAAAAAGAAAAGCCTGATCAAAATAATATCATTGCAAATAATATGTTTTCTAAGAAAGCAAACATAATACGGAACTCAGCGATTCATACGATCTCGAATGGAGGAAATACAAATGGTGTTTTTGCTTGGGTTGATTAGGTATCAATTATTATGTAGGTATATCGAATTAAATTAAAATATATTTCATTCAAATCTAAAAAAAAAAACTAACTTGTTCATTTGTTCAATGTAATTTATACTTATTCATGGTCAATTTTTTTTTGTAAATGAAGCCAACAAAGCGATAAAGGATATTCTGATGTTTGGAGAAATTATTTTCTTTTAGTTTAACATTTAGGTAAGTCTAGGAAAATGAAATATCTGAGACTGAGGCCTCAGTTATATCGGAATCACTCAATTTTTAACGGAGGAAATCTTTTATTGCTACTTTTTTTATTAGTACCTAGGCACTTAACAAATTAAAACTTGGAATGAATTTCACATTCGTGATTTAAAAACATTTGGTTCGTTCGTGTACTCCCCAAATCTACGAATTTTTACGAATTTCTACAAATTTAACGCAAATTGTGTTCGTTTACGCAAAAAATGTGTAGTTTTTCGCAAAAGATAGCGCTCTCTAGAGAGTATATTTTTTCCCCTTTCTGCTAATTTCAGCCCCAAAGAAATTCTTCGGGCAGAAATATGAGTTCAGTCAAAAGTCACATTGATATTTGCCAGAACATCTCTTTTCTTATATTCCTTTAATTTAATGTAATAAATTAACTTTTTCTTACTTTTTTATTTTATTTTGAAAATCTTTTCAAAGAAATGATGACGGTATTTATTTTTTTTGTTTTCAAATATTTGACGTTAAAAAACCGGTAAAAATTATATTTGTTCAAAACGTTCGTGTACTATTTCGCAGTTTTATTTCTCTCTGTGAGAATTTCATCCCCACTCCTCAATATTTGATAGACTGTGAATTTTAGTACAAAAAGTACACGAACGAAGCTATTATCTACTTTTAAGCCTTAACTACATTGGCCACTTTTTGCAAAATTACAAAAGTAAAAATATTTTTTTTCCTGCTAGCGCAGTTTTTTTGTGAAAACGAATATACACAATTTTTTTTAAACCAAAATTTAAGTTTTATGTATCATTTTTATAAGTTTTCCAGTGAGAAACACTATCCCAAAATGAGTTTAAAAATGTTCACTTTTGTAATTTTTCACTTTTTTGGCTTATGTAGTTAATACTACGTTTTCACCGCAAGTTATACTACGTTTTCACTGCAAGTTAATCTCGTTTAGATTTCATAAATCCCAAATAGTGTTTTCACCAGAAAAAAAGATTAAAAAATAGATTAATTTTGACAGAACCTTTCAAAATGCAGATGGTGGGTCATTTTTCTTATGAAGTGGAAGTGAGATGGCAAGTTTGCTTTAGCAGCTTGTATTGCGCTGAAAAGGGGAATAGGTCTGTTCGAATTTTACCTATGAAGATTTAAATGAGATTTATTTTAAATCTTGATTTGAGGAGATTAAAATTTGTATGGTAAATCACGGGATTTGTGAAGAGATTTGTGGTAAATCTACCTAAATCTCGGTTTAGTGTTCGGTGAAAACGTAGTATTAATCTCGTTTAGATTTTATAAATCCCAAACAGTGTTTTCACCAGAAAAAAAGATTAAAAAATAGATTAATTTTGACAGAACCTTTCAAAATGCAGATGGTGGGTCATTTTTCTTATGAAGTGGAAGTGAGATGGCAAGTTTGCTTTGTGTCAAACGATAAAAAAAAGATGGTTTCCCGCAGCTTGTATTGCGCTGAATAGGGGAATAGGTCTGTTCGAATTTTACCTATGAAGATTTAAATGAGATTTATTTTAAATCTTGATTTGAGGAGATTTAAATTTGTATGGTAAATCACGGGATTTGTGAGGAGATTTGTGGTAAATCTACCTAAATCTCGGTTTAGTGCTCGGTGAAAACGTAGTATAAGGCTTTAAGCTTCAAGGCTCTCCCAAACCAACGCGATTAATCGCCGCGACAATAGAAAACAATAACAACAACGTGTTGTTTTGTTTGACAGCCACGTGTTGTTATTGTTGTTTTCTTTTGTCGCAGCGATTAATCGCGTTGGTTTGGGAGAGCCTTCACGCAAATGTAATGTAAATGTAGTAAAATTTATCTTCCATAAAAATTTCCTTTAAAGATTAATTTAAGCGAGGTTTTTAGCAAGGCAGTACGCAATTCAGGAGCTATATTCTCATTTAATCCAGATTTAAACTTAAATCCAGACGTAAATTTATTTAAATCCAAAAATTTAATCCGCAGTAAATCCAAATTTTTAGATCTAAATTCAATAAATCCAATTGAATTTAAACTGCTCTCCCGACTCCGGAGGACAGTTTAAGACCTTGCATCCAGATTGAAACTCAATTTATATTCGTCACAAGTTTCAAGTGTTTGATTTTTGGCCTCCAAAAAATAAAATTATTCATAAATAGGATAAATAGAAAACGGGGAAAATAAAACAGCCCCTTGTGAGGAGTCATAAGTCACAAGCTCTTGTGAGGATTGTTGTGACTCGATAACATTTTTGGAATTCTCCCCCAATCCTCACAAGAAAAGTCACAACGAAACTCACCACACCAAAGTTGAATTTTGTTGTGTCATTTTTGGAACAGCTGATGAACAAAAAATATAAAAAAAAATTAATTGGGCCATACAAACTTTTATAAAACTTATAGAATGCAAGATTCCATTTATTTTTAGCAATAAAGTGAGTGAATAAATACGTTTATGTAGTATATTTTTCCAAAATGGAAGTGAAAAATGTTTATAAAAATTGTTTGGAAAGCAATTTGCGTCTCTTGAAGTTCTCAATAGCCGTCGGAAGGCGGCGATGTAGGTGCATTGATTAGTTTTACAAAAATATTGTACAATTGTGAAAATTTTTTGATTCATTTTCGGATAAATCGAATCGATTCGATTCCTATTTTACTTTAATTTAGCACTCGGAAATCTAGAAAGTTGCAAATTTATAGGAAAAAATATATAGAATGTGAAATCAAAATGACAAAACACATTTAATTTGTGCCTGCTCTGAAGGAGATCACAATTTTGATTGTTTTTGTGACTCTCAGAAGTTGTGACTTTGGGGGAGAATACGAAAAAGTCACAAAATTAATTGCACCACCTCTTACGACTTGTGAGGTATCAGTGATGGCGGGGAGAATCGGGCAGTAAAAATGCATTAAAATAAAAAATATGGACATGGATTTAAATTTTCGGATTGAATAAATCCGAGAAGTTTACCTACGGAGTAGAAAACGAATTAAAATAAAACATACTCGAACAACAAAGAAAAACACAATGAAGAAAGGGCGATAACTCTGACATTTGTTCAACTACAAGTTTTTCTACCTCGGCCACCAAATACGTCTCTCGACGTGTGCTTAAAAATCGCGAAAATTATTGTAGCGTGTAAAAGCAGATAGTGGCCTCGTTCAGGATTGTATCCAAAGCGATCTGGATAGCTTTGTGTTGTTGTAATCCCTAGTAAAAACACAGCTGATTACAAAACAGCAGTTTGCAAAAATGAGATCTCAAGCTATCCTAAAATTTCTGGTATACTCATCTATCCTATGAGAAATGTCAAGAGCAGCTGATTTTTGATACCAAATATAACCTATCTGACCTTAGTCGTTCAGAAACACATATGGATACTCGAGTATCCAAGATAGGCTATCCTAGTGACTTCTGAACGTGGCCAGTTATACAATCTTGTAGCACAGACTGTATTTTGTTGCTATTGAAAATTTTTGAAACGAACAAGCCCAGTACTTATGTCATACGTCTCGCACTTGTCAACAAGCTAAAAAAAAAAAATTGTTCAGGATTTCCATTTCATCACAAAACCAGCTCCAAGGATATCCGCTTGAAAAATCAGCTTTTGAATCTGATACCTTTTCCAACCCTTTAATCAAAATTAAAGCCATGTCTAAAATAATAGTTGCTCATATGTCACACCCCCAAAGAGTTCGTATCTTATACAAAACTGTTCTTCGACTTCATAGAGGTGACATTTATTAATTCCAACATGAAAGCTGGTTCCGTAACAAAGCATCTTGGTTTTCCAGGACTTCCCGAAGAACTTAAGGAACTAGGAAACAATTATGCCCGTGACGAGTTTCGTCGACACTTGAAATGTAACCCTTCCGAAGCTCACATTTTTATGACTGAATGGGCAGTAAGTTTTTCCAAATAAAAATTTTGTCCTCGACTCATTTCCTCTACTTTTTCAGAGGTATGCTGTCACACTAAGCGAACAACTCGGGCTTAAAGGGAAACCAAAAGGAAAACTTGGCGACACGCTCGACATAGATGCAGTAGAAAAATTAAGTGACCAACAAACAGTGCAACTCTATGAACTCATGGTGGCAGCAAAGGGACTTGACGAGAATGTTTCGGAACATACCACAGAAGAACTAGGAACAGCTCAAAGAAAATGATAAAAAGCCAGTCATTTAGAAAAAATAGAAAAGTTTTTAGTATTAACGTTTTAGTTGTGTCCATTTGTTCTGTTATCTCGCTTTTGGAGGATCTTGTACACGTATTTGATTCCCCCTTCTTCCTGTACACCACTTCCGATGTTATCATCCAAAGGTATTTCTTCAAAATCATTTGGAATGTCTGGAAAGAAGGTGTCACAATCGAATGTAGCTTTGATTTCAGTTAAGTACAATCGATCACAACGAGGAGAATCCATTGCCTCTTTGTAAGCTTCACTCCCGCCAACAATCCAAACTTTTTCTATAATTGATTTAAGATCTTCTTCTTCGAGTCGTTGCATAGCCTTTTCTAAGCTTGAACACAGAATCACGCTTTCTGGGTAGTCACTTGGCACTGGGTTGCGGGTGAGAACGATATTAATTCGCTCCGGAAGAGGTCTCTTGCTTTCTGGGACACCAAAGTATGTTTTTCGTCCCATAATGACGACATTCTTTTTGTTGGGGTCATCAGTTTTCTTTGTTGTGCGCGAAAAATGTTTTAGCTCTTGTCTGATAGGATGAATATCTAATTATTTCATTCTATAAATTAAATAAATAATGCGTGTAGCCTTACTTGAGATGCCATGGTAGATCTCCTTTAATTCCGATACCAAAATTTTCACAAATTGCAACAATTAAATTAAATTTTAACATACTTTTCTGCTTTGCTTTTGCTTTGTTCGGAAACTGGCGGGAAAACATGTGTCCGCGAGAGAGAGAGAGCTAAGAACCAGTATTACCAATTCAAAAAATTTATTATTTTATGTCGTTTTTCTTTTGCAAATAGGGATTTTGATCCCGGATCACGAATTTTCTTGGCAAAAGAAACGCAGATTGGATTTGTTTTTTGTTTGCAAATGTATGTGTGGGATGTCAAATTTAATTTTGTCAAAAATAATTTTAATTTAATAAAGCAAAAAATAATTTTGATAGGCAAAGAATCAAAAACGGAATGCAAATGAAATAGAAAATCACAGAATCACAGAATCACACAAAAGCACAAAATGACGTTTTATAAATAGTGTGTGTGCAAGTGCGTGTTTCATGTAGGTGTAAATCTCTCTTTTATTCGGGATCAGAGATTTTGATCCCGAATTGTCAGGGATTGATTTTTTTTGGTTGAATGTAACGCAAAAACTTGTCCGGGATCAAAATCCCTCACAGGGATCAATTTTTTTTGGCTGAAAGAAAAACGACATTATTTTTACACAAGGACACGGGAAGAAATAACGATGTTCGTTTATGAACCAAATATACTTAACGGGCGCGTTCGGGCGGCAATCCGGCAATCCAATGCTATCTGGATAGGTTTGCGTTGTTGTAATCCCTTGTTCAAAAACTTCTAAAATGTCCAGCTGATGCAAAAACAAATCTCAAGCTACCTGAAAATTTTTGGGATAGGCCTATCTGCCTATCACCCGAACGCAAGCAATTATAAAGATATATGAATCCTCGGCTGTCATTCCGGTTTGTCCACATGCTAAAGCAATCAGCTGATTCATAAGCTTTTCAATATATGTGTGTGAAAAACCACGTAAGACGATAAGCAGCAGGATTTAAAACTACGTTTATATTCAGGATCGAGAGCTCGAGTTGGATTAGTGTTGGATTTTCTACCCATGTTTATGGTTCATAGATTTGAGAGCTCGATATTAAGTTGAATTGAAATGGTGTTGAGATGAAATATGTCCCCTTTCACACGAAGATACTAGTTGCTGGTGATTTTTTTGACGTTTTCTTTAAATCTCCTTAACAATCTCCTGTACCTTTCACACGCAGATACAAAGTTGGAGGAGACTTGCTGTATTTTCCTTTTAAACTACCTTGGTTGAACGCACACAAACGTAGTGTGAAGAGAAACGTCAAAAAAGTTTCCTGAATTTGTTGACCGGGGAGATTTCATTTCCCCCTCTGTCTTCCTGCCCTTCTCGCCTATGAACTATTTGTTGCCGGCAACTCAGTTGCCCTGTGTGAAAGGGGACTATGGTGTTTCTCAAGCTAAGTCCTCAACCTAGAGGTTTCTTGGCACAAATTTCGACTCGACTCCGCTCCTGAAGTGGAGTCCAGTCGGTTTAAGCTCATTTCAGATCGATGCAGGTATACAAAAGGCCTAAGCGAGATTCAAGCTCGCTTGAATACCGCATGGAAACGTAGTATAAAACCATTCTTCAAGAATTCACTTGCCAAAAGAAATGACTGATGATTCAGGGACATATGTTTATTGGAAAATCTTAAAATTTGTTCACAAAAAAATTAAAATGTGGATCCACGCAGTGCAAACGAAAAAAACTGTTAAAATAGACAAAAAAATATTGAAACACACATGTTATTACTTTCGCAGTGTATTTATTTAAAAATTTCAAAAATTAAACACATCGTTTACATTTTTAGTGGATATTTAGATAATTATTAATTTCAAATTAAAAATTACAGACATTGGAGGTAATATAATCCAATGACTGGATCTGTCAAATGATATTTTTTTTTTTCATTCAGCCCTCATTCAGCACACATTCAGAAAAAAATCAGCTGGTTTTATCTGAATCAACTTTCTAAAATGAAATCATAAAATGAAAATTCTCTTGCTAAAAAAGCTTATCATTTAATTTTATTATAGAACTGGAATAGGGGCCCTGAAATATAAATTGAACAATTTTCAAAAATAAGCAATCCTATGACCACCAATTAATTATGTTATAAATAGGTACTTTTTTCAAATGCATATAAAAATATGAAAATAAAATTAAATTTTTGCATCAAATACCAAAGTCCAAATAAATTTTTGAATCAAAGTCCAAAGACCACACGGACAAAAAGTCCAACGTTTAAAATATCCAAGGTGTCCACCCCTCTGTGTACTCTCCTTTAACAAATCAGACAGGTTTAATTGCTCATCAAAATAAAAACAAACAAAAACAATTGTGACGTTTGCCAAAGGCAAAAGAAAACGTCAAAAATAGCTGTCAGTTACTTTTTCGGAATTTTTTTGGAATAAAATTCATGTCGTCTCGTCCGTCGTCTTCTAATTGAAATTGAAAGTTGAAAAAAGTGGGTTTTCGCTGGCGAATGCTCCGGTGAGGATTGTAAAAGCTTGGAAGAATCAATCGTTTGCGTTAAGTTCTCCGAGAAACAAGGTTCGCGAGTCGCGACAACTAATCTAAAAACTTCTTGAGAACAAACATTACTTGAGAAGAAAAAATCGTTAATTAATTGTTTATTCATGAAAGTTGGAGAACACAGTCTCTTCCTCAACTTGTCTTTTGTGTAGTTTATTTTGCTTTTAAAGTGTTGGTCTTTTTTTTTTCAAATAAGAATTTTATTGTTTCTTGTTTGTGTTGAATTATGTCAGTGATAGATAAGACAACTTAAAGCATTTCATTGTCCCTAGATGGTGTAACAAGAGTTGACAAATTCGAAATAAAGAATCAGCCATAAAAACTCCAGACTGTGTTTTAGTTCAGACCCCAAAAGTTGAAAATTTAGCTGCGAAAATGAGGATCTTTCCGTGGCGGTTACAAAGCATCCATAAAATGCTAGATTTCTACTCGCAATTTAATCCATCACCATTGTCAATAAAGCAGTTTTTAGATTTCGGTGAGTGGTGTTCAAAGTTTTATTTTTTTTTTACTTGTCTAATAGGTATACCTACCTTACTTCAGATTTTTTTTTTATTATTGAGCATGCGACTAGCAGCTGGAAATACTGTGTTGTTTTATCCTTCAAGGACACCTCAATGACAGAGCAGTAATTGTGAAATAATAAAATATATATTTCTTCATTATAAAATTAAACATTCGGCTAAATAACAAACTTCTTTAAGCTTATGCAATAACTTCCCCCCATAATTTTTTTTTTATGAAACTAGCCCCAAACACATTTTGTTTTGAAAGTGTCCATGAACCAGAATGTTCTATGTTTTTTGTTACTTCCTCCCTTAATAACCCAACACCAATACCAAACTAGGTACCTATATATACTACGCTATGGTTAAATGTTTTAGAACATAATTTTGTTTGCGAAAGGTGAGTTCGTCATAGATAGACACTATGCAGATACTCGCAAAAAAAAAAAGAAATAAACATGATTTCCTTCCATCAGACAGTGGCGTTTTTATTTTGAAAAATAGATCAAAAGCTAAATTTTACTTTAAAAAGTTTTTGCTCGTACTAAATTCAAAAAAACGTACCTATAGCATTGGACTAGCACGCCGCGGCTGGGTGCTGAGTTTGAATCCAGCCTAGCTATTAAACATTCTACAAATATCATTTATTATGTATTAGCAAAAATTAAACTAAATATCAATTTAACGTTGTTTAAGTGAAACTATGTAGGTGAGTTTTATGCAAATAACGTTAACTTTATAATAAAAATAAGCAATTAATTTTCAATAGGGTATACCTAGGTACATACAAAAGCATAAAGAGTTGCTAGTTTTTCATACACAGATATGGAGGGTTCACAGCTGTAGTGAACCAAGTCAGAAAAGATTAAATTCGAAAATATTTACAGGTTAAGCAAATACACTGCCATTTATTACTAAACTATAATTTTAACCATATTGCAGGCAAATTGATAGTTTATTCTCTAAATTTTCTTCTGATTTAAAAATAACATGAACGTAATACGCAACATTTAATACTAGTTTTAAACGTTTTTTTTTTTTTGGTATGACTTGATTCGGTACAGCTGTGAACCCTCCATACTGTGTACATATTGTTTAAATTATGAAGTGTTTTTTTTACATAAGTAGGTATTCTAATGAATAAATAAATATTTTTAAAGATTAGTTTAAACACAAATTTAGCTTATATAGGTATAAGATCGTAAAAGTACCTAACTATTTTTCTTTTTTTTTTATATTTTCTGAGAAAGGACTAAAAAAATGTAGTTTGGATATTATGTATTTATCTACATGTATAGTTTGTACCGACATACATATATTTATTTTTGAAAAGTGAGCGCAAGTGATTAAAGTCGTCAGACTCAAAGTATGTTTTTTTTTTTTAATTTTAATCAAGTACGATTTTAATTATACCTACATTATGTGCAAAATTTAAGTGCTCTGTGGCTGTCAAGCCATTCTTATGATTTGAGGAGGTGCATGTCCGTATGGCAAAAAAAAAACTCATAAACAGCGGAAATAAGCGAAAACATTTTTAAAAAATCTTTTAAAATTTACCTCATTATTGTTAATAATTAATTTTTGGATAAACTCTAACTATATTTAAATTCCAATTCGCACACGCCCTTAAAAGGCTGTTGAAAAACAAAAAATGTGGGTTTAAATAAAATGATAATGGTTATTCCCATTTTTCTTATACAAACAGCCCACTGTCAGACGTTTCAGGTGATTTGGCTAAAAATATTGAGTCCAAACACAACTAAATTTCGCATTTGCCATATAACTTACTTACTTTATTTTTTAGAAGAACAGTCAACAAGGGGGCGTGTATTTCTAACTGCTTGCTGCCTACCAATACCCCAAGTTCATACGAAAAACCAGTAGATGTGGTTTTTTTAAATTCATTTTAGATTTTGCTTTGTTGTTAAATTATAATACATATAAATGCGAACACCGTCATCAACAGCATCATTATAGATATAAATAAAGCACACGAGTTTTGGGTATTAATTTTGCATTTGCTTTGGTATTTAATTTTATTAGATTTTATTTTACACTTCCTTTCTCAATCAAATGTGGTTGATTGCGGGATGATGATAGAAATTGATGATTTTACATATAATTAAATTGAAAAAATTCCATTAGGTAGGTACCTACCTACAAATTAATGAAAGTTACGTGTGCGGTGTAAAATTATTAGCTGTCAGATATTCATCTAAAATACGATACAAAAATTAAATTAAAATTTGTTATAACAACTAATTACTAACGAAATCTTGCTAATTAATAAAAAAAAAAAACTTAAATGTTTCATACATATTAAAATTAATAGATGCAATTTTTGCTTTGTTGAAAAAGGGGTTCCAAGACCATTTGCTTGGTTTTGATTTTTGTAAATAAAAATAATACGAACTAGGTAAAATTGCTGGGAATTTAAAAAATTGTAGGTATATTATGAGTACATTTATGCATATTATGAGTACATTTATGCAATATGTAAAATGAAGTAATTTTCTCAAAATGAAGTAATTTTCTCAAAATAAAGAACGCCGTCTGAATTCTTGGAAAAATAAGTAAAGCAAAAATTTAAAAAATCGTTGCAGCGGATTTCTCAAAAATAATTTTTTAATTTTTTAAATATTAAATTTAAAAATATTGATTTTTCAAAAAAAAAAAACTTTTTATATCCAAAAAATATTTTTTGGAAAATCTTTATATGAATAAAAATATGCTTAAAAGAACCTCATAAGTAAAAATTCTAATCAAGCGTCTTAGGGTCGTTTGTGTCACACGTATTTGGTTTCATTCGGTTCGGTATATTTTTTGGTTGATTAATTAATAAAAATAAGATGGAAATTGATTTTGACTTCTAGCAGAGAAATCTTGTTCAGGTTTCTCCTCCTGCTCAGTGGAGCTGACAGAGCCTGCTCAGTATGAGATATCAGAAACGTGAACTGGCTAAATGTATACGCTTTATTTATATACCTGATATGAACCGTGCGTGTGTGAAAGTTCTAAGCGGACACCGAAAGCAAACGAAATACAGACCGAACCGAATGAAGCCGAACACGTGTGAAACAAGTTAATCAGAAAGTCAAAAAACGGGTTTATGCTAGGTACCGTTAATGACAGTTTTTTTTAAATTTTGTTTTCGAGATGAATACATTTTTTCAAAACAGTTGTATTGCAGGCACTGTTATTTTTGGAGCTAAAAAAAAATATTTCGATTTCCCCTGTAGGAAATGATCTAAAAAACTTAAGTTCCAAGTTTCAAGAAAATCGCTTCAGTGATTTAGACTGTAGGTCGAAGAACAGACAGACAGAGAGCGACAAAGAGATACTGATATACAAGGGGAATTGCGAGACCTACAAGAATGGAGAAGACTTACAGTTTTCTGAGAGGCAATTCTTCACGACAAAAGATACTCTTGGACGGTTTTTTACTTACTCGAAAGGGGCAGTAGCAAGATTTTTTTTTGAAGTATATCTTAACTGTATCTTAATAATGAGCAATAACAATCCAATCGTTAGTTATAAAAAATATAAAAATAAAAAAATTCCTTTATAAAGGCAATTATACTTTAAAATTCCTATACTTCTGTATAAATTAGTCACATTATCGCTGACTTCATATAAATACTTTAAAGTGTTAATTCTCAATAAAAATTAATTGTCTGGTGTAAAATACGATATAACGATAAAATTACTCCTAAAATTTCAAAGCTCTCTTAACATCATTAAAAACACAATAGAAATGAAAATAAAAGAGCCATGAACTGTACGAGAATCAATTGTGCAATTAAATTAATATGGCCTTGTTCATATAAACGTTTCTTTAAGGATTACGTAATTTTATGTCTGGCTACTTGATCTGTCTAAAGCCGCTTACTTAGAAAATCTGCATGATTCTAGTTACACGCAGTTTCCAATATCTCGACAGTACTTTTAAGTCGAATTAGTTTCGTTTGTATTTTCTTTTGCTTCATTGGTTTTAAAATAAAGTCTTCCTTATCTATAAGCAACCAGGCCAAACGAATTTGTATTTTCTTTTTTAATTTTTCTTATCTCATGACAAAGTGACAAGCCTCCACTCATGAATTTTTTAATTCCATTGTGTGTTCTTGTGATAGCACAAATAATTTAATATAAAAAATTATTTCAGCCTCTGCAGGTTCGCACGTCAAAAATATATGTACATAAAAGAGAAGAAAAACAAAAACGTATATGACAGGGTATGTATGCAACTGAATAATAAAAAGAAGGTTTTTGACTTGAAATCAATACGATTTATTGAAAAAACCTTACTTCTTGTTATTTACTTTAGACGCTTTCGAAAGATGTAAATATGTACATAATTTTCGATTAGCATAGGTAGGTATGTTTCATAAGCTTAAGAGTTTTAAAACTCATCGTAGATAACAGAACGTTAAATACTTCAACTCCCAAATTTCAGCAACAGGGTTTACGAAAATCAATTTTTCGATTCGCTTGCTCAATTTTGTTTGGTCGCAGTTGATTGATATTTGACTTCTAGCGGAGAATTTTTGTTCAGGCTTCTCCTCCTGCTCAGTGCAGCTGATGGAGCTTGCTCAGTGAGATCCCAGAAACGTGAACTGGCTAATTATTTATTTTTTGGCAAATTATTTAAATGACGGATTAAAATTTCAATAGTACTTATTTTTACTGAACTTTATGTAAATAGGTATAATCTTATGCATGTATAACTTTTCACATCTTTTAATGGGACAAACATTAACAACATTAAGTAAAGAAAAAGACGTAATGCAAATGTTTTTAAATGGTTACATTTTTATTGGAAATGATCTTGAAGCTCTGATCTTTTTAAATATACCTAAATATTTACAGTTAAAAATAAATTCAATTGACAATTATTGTAGATTCAGAGTTAAAACCATTTAATGATTCAAAAAAAAAAAAAAAAAGTCCAAAGTACAAGTGAATTGTTTACTGTCTCATGGCTTACGCGGGTAATTCCATTATCGCTTTGAAAAACAAATTGTTTAATTATTGTGTTTTTGTTGTTCTTCTTTTAAGTACAGTTGAACAGAATAGAATGCAACATTGTACTGGAAGTCCATCAGTGCCTTCAAGTAATTAATTACACAAATTTATTGCATACAATTCACAATGAACCGCAAGGTCTTTTTTGATTCAATATACCAAAACACATATTGTATACATATGTACATATACATACATACATATGTATGTACATGTGTAAGTAGCTTATCTCGCAGTTGAGTATTTACATGAGTGGTTTTATAATTTTGTTTGTTTTCTTTCATTCTGTTTGGGAGTGATTCACGATAAATTTTTATTTGTATACAAAAAAAAAGATAAAAATAAGCTGTGGATTGGAAACACTTTGTTTAGATTTTGTCTGCCCTGCCCTGTCCAACCATATGGAAATGTTTGTATTTTGTTTTCTTTACACTGCCCACTTTCACATGATTATGAGACAAAAATTAATAATTGTCTGGATTTTGAATTGATTTACATATAATAATTTTCCTTTGATATTCTTTGATTAGTTTTAAATAAAATATTAATAATATTCAAAGTTGTTTTGAAAATTCTAATTTTATTTATGTAGTTATTATTTAATGATGTCACAACAATTTTTTTCTTTAAATTTATTTAAATTAAAGCTATGCGTTTCGGATATGTTATTCATCAATCATCGGGTTTAATTCGGTTTGCCAATTTTCTTTAGTTTTGCCTTTTTAATTCTTTAAAAAAGATTTTTTGTTTGTTTTTAACCTACACATAGACCCAGTGAAATATAATAGTTGTTCTTACCTTTTAAGCAAATGACATTATGGGAATATTCGTGGTGGTCGTAAAAAACCTCATTAGTAGTCAATTCAGAAGATCAGTTCCGATTTTTATTATTATTTAAGATGCAATTCTCTGAGGTATTAGAAAACCAATAACATATTGTACCAATTAACAAGAGTAAATTATTAAATAATAATTATTTCAATTATGATTATTTCAAGGTAGATACGTAAGTCGACTTACATAATTTTGAGAAAAAACATTTTTGGACTTGCCGAGTCTTCTGGGTGCCCGAAGTATGCCCACTGGCGCGTTGGCGAAGAGCCTGGCCCCGCGGTACCGTTTAATAGTACTTTTATAAACAAACTGTTATAAATTGGCATGTCTAGAATCACTTGAAACAGTTTGTTTATAAAAGTTCTTTTTATACGGCACCGCATTACCGCAGGGCAGGGCCCTCCGCCGATGGACATACATACTTCAGGCACTCACACCTTTTTTGTCAATTCTCGTGAAAGGCACTATTACACACCCACTTTTATGACAAAAAATTGTTATAACTGTTATAAAAAGTCATGTCTTCTTATTTTGTATGCTAGAATATCCTGACCGTGAAAATCCTTATGAATAGTACCTTTAATAGCAAAACTGTTATACGTTGTAACTGTCAATCTATTGATTTTTTAACTTTTGTATCAGAATTTCAGCCAATTTGACCAGGAATTTTTTTTACATTTAATGCAGGGTTCTTAAGGTACGTCAAATTTTAATTTCTCAAAAAAAAAAAAAAATTAAGTTTAGCTGTCTAAATACTAAATATTAGATTTAACTATTTATAGGTTGAAATGGTTTGAAAACAAAAAATGGCATTCGATTTTAAAAATTCTTTTCTTATTTTAATGATAATAATTATTTTCAAAATTTAGTTAGGTATCTAAAGGGTCAATAATTGGTGTAGACATAAACGTTTTGTGTTTAAAAGCAAATATTTTTAAAAATAGGCTTTTGGCAAGGTTTTAGGGTTAGATATGTATGTATTTTTCAAATATAAAGTATTTGTATTGGGATTAAGTTGAAAACGTCTTCTTTCTGAAAATAGCTTTATACATACATATACAACTTAATATTTTTCATTATGTTTAAAAGTTTAAAATTATAAAAAAGTTTTCGAGCTTAATACATATTTCTCAAAAATTACTTCCTTCATAAAAATTGACATATTAAAAATAACTCATACGGAGATATTCCGTATTATTTTTATAGATCTACCGTACAAAAAGGAAAAAAATGGTCAACTGTTAATCAGTCTATACCTACACCGTTGACCTCCTAAACAAAAATTTGAATCCAGCAATTGGCTTTTAGAGAGATTTCATGTACATATGTACATAATGTATACTCATCATTATCATTGAAACCAGTTATGGCTAGGAAAGCTAATTTCAAGTGATGAAATCTAAAGAAAGAAGTCTCTTTTAGTGGAATACAATGTGGCTCCTCTGAAGTCAACAAATATTGTTTATTCTAATTGCTTAAGTAAATACCGGTATTTCGTTTAATTTTTAATACATACATAATGTATGTACATATATGGATTGATTGAAATAATAAAAATTTTTTTTTTGCTTTCTAAACAAAGTGCTAAAAGTCGTTAACCTTTTTCTTTTTTCTTTTTTGATCTGTCCAAAATGAATTAAACTATTTTTTTCTCTACCTACGCCAAAACTTGATTGTATGCCAAGTCGAATCAAAAATAATTCTTTCAGTTAGGTAGTATCTTGTTTTTATTATATTCTTCTTTTTTATCATTTTCAATGTCACTAAGCAAAAAACCACAATGTTTTCATACAATTCTTAAATATTCTCAAAGAAATTATGAGAAACAATTTACAAAATAAACAAAATAAAAACAGGAAATATGACTTTTTTCCTTTTTGTTTTTTTTAATAATAATTCTAGAATTATTTAGAAGTTTAAACTTTACAATATGAATATGTATAGCGATAGCCAGACGACAGACAGAGCCACAAAAAAACAAAAATATTTCAATTAAAAAGCGCATGATATATAAAATAAAAAAAAGCTATTGAGCATCAAATAGATACTAAAGGGTGTTTCTTTTTATAATGTAATGGAATTTTTGAAAGAAGTTAATTTCTGTTGATTACACATCTTTTTTTTTTAACATTATTTCTGCAACTTTTAGCTGTCTTATACATAAAAAGTTTTGCAGACTTATTTTTATATTTTTATTTTTGTGGATTAAATAAAGGAGCGGGCCACAATTCTGCTTTCGAAATTCTGCTTTTCATAATCCTGCCTTGCCCTGCAATCGATTCGGTTTTGCAAAATTTTATGTTATATTTATGCGCGCGCTTTTTTAAATTTTGAAACCTTTTTTATTATTTGCAGAATTTTGTAAAACAGAATTTTGAAGAGCAGAATATTGAAAAATCTGAATTTTGACAAAATAATTTGTACTCGGGCAGAATTTTAACTCCAACCCATAAACAAAAACTGTTGATTTAAATCATATTATAAAACGGCAAACACTAATTTTGTGGTACAATTTACGCGGTCTAGAAAGGCCGAAAGCATAAAAGTAGCCCGTGGCGTTATGGTAAGTGCGATGGACTGTCATGACAGAGGTTTGGGTTAAATATCAACCAATTAATTAAATTATTAAAACGCAAATAAGTCAAATTAACAAAAGAAAATTTTGTATTAAGAGGGAGCGAGAAGCGAGTGAGAGAGAATATTTGTAAAAACACACAATGAGGTGGTTTTTCATCGTCCACGGATGAGCTTCAGCAGAGAATCATCACCCATACCTAAAGAGAAAAAAAAGCAACCACAGAACAATGCAACACAATGTATTATTGTGCATTTGTTTGGTTTGGATATATGTATAGGTAAAAGTGGGAGCGAGATAGAATACAAAGTCATATTGGGGTTGGCAGCTTGCACCGTCGCATTAGTATAGAAACCGTCGGTCGTGTATAACAGAAACAAAAATACATTTGGTTGGGTATTGAAGGTTCGGTCAAGGTCTTATAGGTTTTAATAGGCGTAAATTCACGAAAAATGATGTAAATTCATACAAGCCAGGTAGGTACTTTGTAGGCTTTTAAATTAAGTCAAAGTTTCTGTCAATTAGAAGATATATATGAGTCTATATATCATTGAGAGAGTGTCTAGCTGAACGGTCGTGTTTCTTCTGGTTCCTTTGATTTTTGTATATAAATCTTGACAAAATGTCTGAAAACTGTGCAAAATGCAATTTAAATATTGACTCAGAATATGTAACATGTGGTGGCATTTGTGGTATGAAGTTTCATGGCAGTTGTGCTGTTCTATCTGAAAGTTCATTAAAATTTTTAAAATCTACAATAAATTTCTTTTGGAAGTGCAATGCTTGTGCAAGTGTGCCAGTGCTTGGTTTTGTGTGCAAGGTCTCTGAGCTTGTTAAAACTGTTCAAATATTGCATGATTATTTAACACAACCAAAGCGATTTGCCGATATACAAAGTGCTTTCTCAATTTTAGAAAATCTCTCTGATATGAAGAGTGATTTTGCTTCTCTTAAATCAAACTTTTATGATATTCTAAAAACAGTTCGAGAGGAGAATCGTAGTGCAAATTTAGTTAACCCTACCACACAACAGCATCTCAATCAATGTGAAAGCGTTAACTCATTGTCACTAACCAAAAAATGATTATCATAGTTCAGTGTATATGGAATCTTCTGCTACCTGTCTCCCCCTAGCTGATAACACGATAAGCCTTTTCCCCCCCCTTGCCAGTGGTACATCTAATCATTCTCTTAACAGTGTATTACAAAACGAGAATCAAACCGACTCTAACTCTGTCCTTGCCATGAATAATAGTGATACTGTGAACTTGCAAAATGTAAAGAATATAAACAATGATTCAAGCTTGAAAAAAGTTCATTATAATCATGGGAATCACCATATAACAAACCTTGCTGTAGGTGCTGATGAACCACAAAGTGATATATGTGTAATACCGCCCACTAAATGGTTGCACTTGTCAAAATTTGCAATTACTACCACTGAATCATCCATACAAAAATATGTTGCTTTAAAATTGAACATATCTGTTGACATGGTTAAGTGTTTCAAATTGGTTAAAAAAAATGTAGACACTTCTAGTTTAAATCATATAAACTTTAAGGTTGGTATACCTTCTGGATGTTTTGATCTAGCCCTAAATGCTAACAATTGGCCTGCTAATGTTCGTGTGAGCAACTTTATCAATCGGCCAAAAAACTATGGAACTACTCGGATGAATATTGTGAAAGTATAATCCCTTTGGTCACTGACATCCCGCACCCACAACTTTCATCATCATCTGTTCTTCATGATCAACAATCTGTCACCCAGTCATCCCTGCTTTCTCTTCCATCTATACATACAAACAAATATTTGAGTGTCTATTATCAGAATATGGGTGGATTCTCATCGAAGTTAAGAGATCTTGTTCTTTCAATTGATGCTTGTGAATGTGAATGCGACATATTTGTGTTCACTGAGACGTGGCTACATGAGCATATAAAAACTGAAGAGCTTTTTGATCTATCGTTATATTCTGTCTTTCGTCTGGATCGATGTGATGTCAACAAGAAGCGAGGAGGTGGGGTTATGATCGCAGTTCACCGCTCTATTAATGCTTCAGCTGTTGATCTGTGTGTAATGCTCGATGATAATTGCAGTATTATAGAACAACTGTGTGTTAAACTCTCTTTTGCCGGATTCGGACTCCTTATACTTCTCAGCTATATCCCCCCTGGAAGTGCAACTGCTATATATAAAAAACATTTAGAAAATATTGATAGGGTTGCCAATTTTATTGAATATGAAAATTATAAAATTTGTGTTCTAGGTGATTTTAATTTAACAAATTTGAATTGGTCTAAAGTAGATGAAAACAAATTAGTGCCAGTTTTAATTAATTCTGAATCTGAAATTATGCTAGTTGATTCTCTTTTTTCCTTAAACTTAATTCAAATTAATAATGTTGTTAATTCTTTAAATAGATTATTGGACTTAGTTTTTGTTTCAGAAGATTTTAACGTAAATATCTCTGAATCAGTTCCACTTCTTAATAACTCTGTTCACCATAATGCTATCAAATTGTCTATTTCATCTTATAATTACAATAACTATAGTAAATTTAATAATCCTAATTCCTTGTTCCGTAAATTCAATTTAAATAATCTTGATGTAATTAAATCACAGTTAAGTTGTATAAATTGGTTATCTGAATTTAAAAATAATGAGCTAGAAGTGAACTTTTTTAAGTTAAAACATTTTTTGAGCTCAGCTTTGAATAGTTCTGTTCCTTTGGTTCATCATAAGTCTACGTTTAGCCCAAAGTGGTATAACCACCGTCTCAAGAAACTTAAAAACGCAAAAAATTCGGCGCACAAACGTTATAAGAAATCAAATTCTCTCGATGATTATACAGTTTACTGTCGTATTAGGAAAGAGTTTGTATTCCTATCTAAATTTTTATACTCAAATTATGTACAATCAATCGAATCAAATCTAAAAATTAATCCAAATCGGTTTTGGAATTTTATCAATTCAAAGCGAAAAAGTGTAGGCTTTCCATCCACCATGCATTTTAGTCAGAAATTGTCAAGTGATCCACGTGAAATTGCTAATATGTTTGCTGATTTCTTTCAAAGTATTTATAATTCTACAAACATTGGCAGAGATGATGATGATTATTTTAAATCTATTCCATCTATTATCGATCATTGCAACCTTAAAATTAATACTGGAGATGTGCTAAAACTGCTTAGTGAATTAGAGCCTATCCATAAGCCTGATATTCTGGGTTTTATTCCTCTTGTTTTACGACACTGTGCAGAAACACTCTGTGTTCCATTAACAGAACTGTTCAACCAATCATTATCCTCTGGTATTTTCTTGGATGAGTGGAAAGTATCCGTTATAACGCCTGTATATAAATCTGGGAAAAAAGATAATATAGCTAATTACAGGCCTATAACTAAGCTTTCTATTATTCCTAAGATGCTAGATTGTCTTGTTAAGGATATATTTATCAACTTAATAAAAGGACACGTAAGTAATTCTCAACACGGATTTTGGAAGGGTAGATCTACCGTCTCTAATTTGGTTGAATTTACGAATTTCTGTATAAACTCTCTTGAGGATAATAAACAAGTTCATGCAGTATATACTGATTTTACGAAAGCATTTAGCCGAGTTAACTTAAAAATCCTCTTGAGGAAGCTTGAGTCGTATGGAATTAGTGGTGTGCTACTGAGTTGGTTAACATCCTATTTATATGGTCGTAAGCAATTTGTAGTTGTTGATGACATATCTTCCAAAGAAATTGTCGTTACTTCAGGTGTTCCTGAAGGGAGTCATCTGGGTCCTCCTATCTTCTTGTTGCATGTCAACGACATACCTCATACGTTAAAATTTTGCAAATGCCTTATATTTGCAGATGACATAAAGTTTTTTGCTGTTATTTCATGTTTTAATGATTGCCTGCTTTTTCAAAATGATCTTGATGCATTTTGTAAGTGGAGTGATTTAAATGATCTTAGATTAAATACTGCTAAATGTGTTTCTATGTCTTACAATAGATCCTTATATCCTATAGTTCCTCTATATTCTTTGAATAATGTTACATTAAAAATTGTTCATGATGTTAAGGATCTTGGTGTTATATTTGATGAAAAGCTCACTTTTAAACTTCATATTAACTCGGTTATTTCGAAAGCTAATTCAATGTTGGGATTTTTAAAAAGAAACTCGTCAGAATTTAAAGACCCTTATACTCTAAAATCACTTTATTGCAGTCTTGTAAGGCCTTCATTGGAATATGCATGTGTTGTTTGGAATCCAACAACTCAAAATGATATATCTAGAATTGAAAGAGTTCAAAAAAACTTCTTACGCTTTGCTTTGAGAAATTTCTTTGGTAATATTATCACTGTACACCATTCATATCGTTCTAAATGCCTGTTATTAGGAATACAGGCTCTCCATTTACGCAGAGAAATGTATAGTATATTGTTTGTACGGGATGTTCTATGCAGCTTTGTAGACTGTGAAAATTTACTTGCCTTAATTAATATATATGCTCCCTCAAGAACTTTAAGACCAAGGCCATTACTATTTGAGGTTGCGCACAGAACTTCCTATGGATTACGTGAACCTTTAAGCCTGTGTATTAAAATTTTTAATGAAGCTTATTGTAACATAGATATAAGTTTACAAAGAAATGTTTTTAAGAACTTGTTATTGGCTTATTTAAACCATAAATTTAATTCTAGTTATTAAGTAATTGAATTTGTATTTCGAATCTGTGGATTTTATATCGTAGATACCTAAATAAATAAATAAATAAATAAATAAATAAATAAATAATGTAATTGGCACTCGAATTTCGAGGGCTGGACGTATGTATTAATGGCTCGTAACTGTATTATGATTCTTTTGGTTCTACCGGGCAGTTTTAAGTTCTTAGAACTAGATGTAATTGGTTTTTAAATCGGTTTTTTGTGTTTGCTGTGCTATTTTTAAATTTTGAATTAAGAGATTTTTACAGTTTACAGAAAAAATATCAAATAAGATTTGTAATATTTAGGAGTTTATGCTTTTGATAAATAAAGAAATTTAAAATTAATTGATAAATCAGCTCATTTTTATCACAGAAATTCCATTTTGAACACACATTTTTTTTATTGATAGCTTTTAAAAGCAACATTTAATTTTTATACGTCAAAATTTTGCAATATCGAATGCTCGATATGATGATGTAAGCTGGTGTTTTACATCAACAAGCTTATTTATCTTGTGAAAGTTGATAGATAAATATTTTTTTTTTTATTTGTTCGAAAAAAAAAGAGATGCAAAATTACGCTAATGAGATAAATATTAATTTAAACCTTATAAATTTTTAATCATTAAAATCAATAAAAATCAAAACCTCATTTTTAAAGTGCAAGTAAAAACTAACTTCATACGCATTTATTTTTAATACAAATTCAACTTAACAAACATCATAAACACCCTTTATAGTTGTTTGCAACTGATTATTTAAGATGTTTATCAATTATTTTTTTTTTAGGGCACTCAAATAAAATTTAAAAAATTATAACAATCTAATGAAAGCGAAAACAACAACTTTTATATATTTATGACGTGTTCCTATTCCATATGTATGTTATGTATTGTTTATGTTTATTCTATAGGCACCTAATTGTCCCACTTAAACTTATCAATTAAGACAGCAATTTAAAGTAAACACTTCAACCGACAGTATACCTTTAAATTTGCTTTTGGCATAAGGTCGCTTGTTTCTATCGAAGATAAGAAATTTTACTTCAGCTATATATAACTGTTTTCAAACTCAACTCAAGGGCCTACAAACTTGTTAATAATATTTATACTACATATTTAAATCTAATCTCTTACAGAAGTTAAATTTAAATTTGTTACGATGGCTACGTTCTTGATAAAGCCTAAAAAGTTGTCTATTGCCTGAATTAATTTTTTAAAACAGCTCAGAAAATTTATATAAATAACATTAGCTTTTCAGTCATCACCCACTTTAATACTAATTTAGGGTTCATATATCAATTACGGACATTATGTATCTCAAAAGCCTCTCTGCAATTTGAACCATGTGAAATGATCAAAGGATGATCATGTCGGGCGCACTTCATAATGTGTCAAATAAACGAATAGAATACCGAGACACTATCTATCTGTCATACGTGCTTACGTTGTCGTATACAGTTGTTGTTTATTTGTTTATTAATAATAATTGTTTTCACATTTCTTACAACGTCACGACCAATAAACGAACATCTGCTATAAGACTAATTTAGGTTTTGTTTAATATTGCTGAAACATATTATGTACCAACTAAAAGACTGAAACAGATAATCTAGGAATGATAGTAAAATCGTAAATATGTACATGTGTAACTGTAGTATGTCTATGTATGTATGTATGGGATTGAATTTTACTATCATAACATTGAAACTTGAAACAGCTAAGAGTGTAGAGGTTCTAATGGGGTTTAATAAAGAATGCTTCCTGAAAGTCAATTCAATGTCACTATACATATATAGGTATAGTTTTTTTTTTTTAGATTTATGAATAATTTCTAGATGAACAGACTTACATATTAATTCTTTTGAGTATGATTTTTAATATGGAGTTTTATTTAAAAAAAATTCTCACACGAATAAATAACAATCTGCCTTCACACTTCAATCAATCATGACAGCTCGATTAGTGTTTACAATTGATTAGAATAAATACGTGTCGCTGGACTTACTATGGTAGTTCCACCCCCTCTATCTGACTGAATTTAAAAAAATTTGTAACTAGCTACATATTTATTGTATATTTATTTAAACTTTATGTGAGTTATTCAAATTTTCATAAATAACTTGTAAGACGTGCCTTTTTTTTTTTTTTTTGAAAAAGTAAGCTAAGAAAGTTTCTACATGTTAACAATAACAAATTAATATAAATGTTTTAGGTGTAAACAAATTGCAAATTTGTTATTGCGTTTAAAAACTTGTATATATTTTTTTTAATAACACAAATTCTATAAAGGGTGATTCACCTAAGGTGTAACAAGAAGCTACATCGTGTAGGTTGAGTGGTCGTCCCGTTTAGGCGGAAAGGGGCAATTTCCTAAAAATTCGACTTAAAATAGAAAAAAAAAATCATTAAAAAACAACGGCAACACTTAGGTTAGGTTAGGTAAGTGGGCTGACAGTTGATCTTGTTACCGTCACACTTAGATCAATGTAGATCCATTGTGATACCCTATTGGAAGAAACCTATACTAAAAACAGGACGTGACATATCCCCGTAGAGGGATAGATTTCGGCAAGTAGTTGCTTAAAGATATCGGAGGTTACAGGAACTTTTCCTTGTAAATGTCGTCAGTGCGTAGACACCGGGTTGAGGGAAGGTTGCGTCACCGTAGTCCTTTGAGGGCGTGATCTTCCCCTTTACCCCCACTTGGTGGATCATTCCCCCCACCAGGCCCGGAGGAGCGTTTGGCTCCCCGCAACGCCTGGTGGGTGGGTTGATAGGTCAGTGGTTATGGTGTGTGCATCTGCTTGTTACGTCAGTCTGGAATAATCGAGAGGGCCGTCCCCACAACAAGAGTATTATACCAATCTTGTGAAGGAGCGACCATCGCAATTGCAATGAAGCACGCATTCACCGCAGGAGCGGCAAGAACTGGTGTAGGGCTTACTGCCCAAACTCCTTTATCACCACCCCTACAGGAAAATGTGCGTCTTGCAGAGGTCATATGTTTGTTTTATTTTTGTGGGTCGGTTTGTTGAATTGTATTTAGGGACTCTCGAGCCATTTGGTAGCATTGATGAACTTTAAAAGATTCTTGCTAGGAATGTTAGAGAGTTCCTCTAAATCGTCAAAGAAGTGTTTCCCGAGGAGTCTGCTTCTCAGATGACATAGTGCAGGGCAGTGACACAGGTAATGAGGAGTATCTTCATGAACTTCCTCGTCACCACAGCCTCTGCATAGGTCATCCGGGCTGAGTTGCATCTTTTTCTTGTGGTAGCCCAATAGGTTGTGGCCTGTTGTAATACTCACAAGAAGAGAAAGTGACTTTTTGTTTAAATTTATTATGTCTTTCGTTCTTTGTTTGTTAAATTCCGGCCATAACTTCCTAGTTATGATGCACGTATCAAGTGAGCTCCATCTTCTGTTTGTTGAAGAAAGAACTTTGCACTCGATTTCTTTTTTGAGATTACAGGGTGGGATTCGGACCGTTGGATCTGTCTGAAATAGGTCAAGTGTTGAACCACTTCTTGCCAATTCATCAGCACTCTCGTTGCCTGGCACACCACTGTGACCAGGAACCCAACAGAGCCTTACGTTGTGCTGTGTGCCAAGAACCCTGAGCTCTTCGCGACAGCGATTAACAAGCTTCGATTTGATTTCAATGGCAGAAATCGCTTTTATAGCTGCTTGGCTATCAATGAAGAAGGTGATATCAGCTTGTGGTATTGCCATCATTGAGACCTGTTTGGCAGCTTCCGCCACGGCCAAAACCTCAGCTTGGAAGACACTGCTGTAGTTAGGCAGTCTGAATGAGCTGGCTAGTCCAAGAGTTTCTGAAAAGAAACCTGCACCAACCCCAGCATCCATCTTGGAGCCATCGGTGTATATTGAGACCATCGATGCGCCGATAGATGGTATGCTAGTTTGCCAGTCCTCTCTGCTAGGAAAGGCGGTTGTGAACGGTATGTGAAAGTCTAAACGGGGTATTAAGTAGTCTGTGCTTATCTTATTTCCCATGAATTTCTGTAGAATCTGAGCATGACCAAAGTTGTTTTGTTTCCAACTACCTGTTTGGCTAAGTTGAAGTGCACTTTTGGCAGCCGATTCGTGCGTATAGATCGAGGGGTTTTAAGTTGAGTAAAGCTTCCAAGCCCGCTGTGGGGGTGGACCTCATAGCCCCAGTGATTCCAATACAAGCCATTCTTTGAACTTTGGTCATGATTTTAAGGTTGGAAGCTTTTTCTAATGCATTCCACCAGACTACATTACCATATGTCAGTACAGGTCTAACAATGGCCATGTACATCCAATTAATAATTTTTGGACTTAGTCCCCAGGTTTTGCCAAAAATCCTGTTGCATGAGTAGAATGCGAACATGGCTTTGTTGGTTCGTTCTTTAATGTTTAGACTCCAGTTAAGCTTCTTATCTAAAATCACACCTAGGTACTTTGCGTGATCAGAGATCTTAAGCTGAGTACCTTCAATAGAGGGAATTCTAAAAGAAGGTAATTTCCTTTTATTTGTGAAGAGGACAAGTTCGGTTTTTTGCGGGTTGACCGCTAGTCCGCATTTCTTAGTCCAGGTATTCACTACTGTTAGGGCATTTTCTATTAATTCACTAATTGTGGAGGGAAATTTTCCTGTCGCTAATAATGCTACGTCATCCGCGTATGCGATTACCTTGACTCCACTATTCTTGAGTATTAACAGAACTGCGTTCATCACGAGTGTCCAGAGAAGTGGAGATAGAATCCCACCTTGTGGAGTTCCTCTGGAAGTAGATACCTTGATCTGTACTCCTCCTAGCTCTGATTTAATTAGTCTGTTTTTTAACATGAACATAATCCATCTGATGATGGTGTTATTCACATTTAAATTTACGAGTGCCTCTTCTACCGCTTCGTTTTTGACATTATTGAAAGCTCCTTCAATGTCCAGAAACGCAGCGAGGGTATAATCTTTGTCTTTTAGAGTTTTTTCAATCGTACTGACGACATTGTGTAATGCTGTCTCTACACTCTTGCCTTTTGTGTAAGCATGTTGAGCTGGAGAAATAGCTTCCGGGCTCAATGTGCTGCGTATATGATTATCTATTAGTTTCTCGAAAGTTTTAAGGAGAAAAGACGTGAGACTGATGGGTCTCAAGTCTTTAGCATTCGTATGACTGGGCTTACCAGCTTTCGGAATGAAAACTACCTTGACTTCACGCCACGCTACAGGCACATATCCCCATTTTAGGCTACAAAGGAATATGTTTTTTAAGTGTGGGATAACTTGGTTTTCACATTTTTGTAACATCATGGGGAAGATGCCGTCCAAACCAGGTGATTTGTACGGTGAAAAGGAATTAAAAGCCCATTTTATCCTTTCTTCCGTAATCAAATCCGTAGGTATAGTGTTTTCTGTATATGGCTCTACTTGTGGGTTAAGATTCCCATCGGAGGTACAGCCAGGGAAGTGGGTGTTAACCAGGAGTTCTAGTGTTTCGCCGCACGATTCTGTCCAATGTCCATTAGATTCTCTAAGAGAACCTATGACAGTTGGTGATTTGGCAAGAATTTTCCTGAGTCTTGCTGATTCGTTAGTGTTTTCAACTTGACTGCAGAAACTTCTCCACGAAATACGCTTGGCTCTTTGTGTTTCAGTTTTGAATTTCTTTTGGCTGGTTTTATAAATCTCCCAGTCATTGTCTGTTCTTGTGCGCTTGGCGACATTGAAGAGTCTTCTCGTCTCTTTCCTCATGTTGCCAAGTTCGTTTGTCCACCAGGGTGGTTTCTTTTTACCCTGTCTGCATGGTTTTAGTGGGCAACTTCTTTCGAAGGCTTTACCGAGAATTTCAGTGAGGCTATTAGTAGCACTGTCTATGGATAAAGGTTCTAACAACTCGTTGGTGCTGAGTTTACGAATTTCAGTCCCTACTTCCCTATTGAAAATTTCCCAGTTAGTCTTCCTGAGATTTCTAAAAGGTTTACGGGGGTCTATGGTGTCAGGAATTAAAAATTCTATCAGCCTATGGTCAGAAAAGGATTCTTCTTTCAGCACCTTCCACTGGTCAATGCTGATAGTATCCGAGTTGCTTGAAAGAGTTATATCGAGTACCTCCTTTCGATTTTTGGTAACAAAAGTAGGTTCTTTGCCTCTATTTGCTATTAAAATGTTGTTTTCTATGATAAATTCAAAAAGTAACTCACCCCTTTCATTGGTGTCGGTACTGCCCCATTGTAAATGGTGAGCGTTGGCGTCGCAGCACACAACAGCATCCCATTTTTCTAGTGCAGCGCGTTGGAGGAGTTTTTTGGTTTCCTCAGCCGGAGGTCCTTCAATCCCGTCCCCAGGCATATAGCAAGATGCTAAGATGAGTGGTGGGAGCCCGGCACGTTCAAAAAGTACTGTTGTTTGGTCTGTACAACTGTATGTGGATAGAAGAAAGAGATTAATCTGTTTTCTTGCTACGATACAGGCTCTGATTTTGCTGTTAATACCTACATTTGTGGTCTTGTACAGTGACAGTTCTTTGGAGTGTAGGCCCTTGATTCTGCCACCTGCAAACCAGGGTTCTTGAATCAGGGCAATGTCTATTTGTCTACTCTCCATGAGGTAGACTAGGTTGGCGCTGGCAGCTTTACTATGATGGAGATTGATTTGAATTAATTTCATAAGTTTAAAGAATCCCCCCCCCCTTAATTACCTTTTTTATGGAGGGTAGCAGCCGCAACTTGCATCGGTTTATACCGACGCGCACCTTAAAATCGATCTGCCGGAGAAGCGGTATTGACTTGTGATCTAGGATCACTACCACTTCCGTGCCATCCTTGGTCTTCTCACCCATCTCAGCTACCTCCCAGTTTTGACTGAGCTGGTCGGTATTGAGTGACCTGAGGTAGCGTTCAACTCGGTCCCTCGGGATGAGCGGTCCTCTGAGCATTAACTTCGCTCTTGGCCTTGAGAAATCTTTAATTTCTTTCTTCCCCATGAGGCGAAGGTCAGCGTTGGGCCAAGGGGCTATGGCTTTTCGCACAAAATCTGTAAGCCATGCGAGGGTCTGTGCATCCTCACATGACAGCAACTTGAATCCTTGAAAGGTGCCGAGGGTACCGAAGAGTGGTGGAGACCGGCTACTTACGATAGCCTCATTTACCCCTTCAAGGATTCGAAGTTCGATGAGTTGCCATTGGTCCTCCGTTAGTTTACGGGTAGGGTTGCCATAGTCGACTATGGCCACTTGGTGCCCTACCGGTACCCTGGAGATCCTGGCCTTTTTGTTTTTGTTCGTCGGTGAATTTGTCGGTGTATTTGTGTCGTTCCTCGCCCTTTTGGATGAACCCGCTACAGCTAGTGGGTCAGTGGGGGGTCTCTCCATAGACGCTCCTGTAGCGGGGTTCCTAGGGCTTGGAATAGTCCTGTTTGCGTTTGTAGTTCGTTGTGTCGTCTGGAGCCGTTGTTTGGATCTGTCCAGAGCCAGCCGCTCCTTAGCCGTTAAGGTTTCAGGGTTTTTTGCGGCTAGATGCTGGACAGTCCTCTCAGCGTTCCGTATCTGTCGTCGTCGTATCTGTTTTTCACCGAGGATTCTCTTTACCTTGCGCTGCGCAGCAGGTTTTGCCTTGCATTGTTTGGATAGATCCACCTCGATTGTCGTGTCTGTCGTGTCCTTGGTCAGTATAGTACTCCCAGTGCGGTCACCTGGCTGGGAGGAGCAGGACTCATCCAGGTTACAGGTAGGGCTGAGGCCCCGCATGCAACCCAGGAGTTTACTGCTTCCCCCTACCTCACCCTGAGCTACCTTATTTCCGTCCAGGCCCGAAGGTGACAACGGCACCTTACAACGCCTGTCTGGTGTGTCGGGTAGTTTGTTGGTGTGTGCCTTAACTAGGACCGTCCGTTTATCGAGTTGCCTTGGTAGCGATGAGGTTGACGCAGGTGATTTGCAAGTTTGGCTACTGCCTTGCAAGCTCTTCATCTGCTCCGATCTCCCGCCCACCTCTCCCGTTGATATCTTACCACCCGCCAGGCCCGAGGGAGCAGGGGGCTCCCCACAACGTCTGGCGGATAGATCGGATATCCCGGAAGTTGGTACGCTCTCAGTCAGGTCAGTCTTTGCCGGTGTGGATGAGGGGATCGGCCTTACCTTGGTATGGGTTATGCCAACACGCGAGGGGGGCGGTCCCATCAGTCCACTTACGCTGGTGTTTTCCCCAGGAGGAGTCTCTTTTGAAGTATGAATTTGTGGTTCATACCTCATTGGAAACTCCTTCTGCAGAAAGGCACGTGCGTTGTGCAGTCGTTTGCGGTCTCTTTCGTCAAGTTCCTCCCAACTCCTTGTGCCAAGTCGTTTGATTGTCTTCCTACAGTTGGAGATTCTGCTCCGCCTGGAGGTGGTAGACAATCCTGAGAGGTCGGAACTGGCAACGGAACAGCAGTCAATGACATCGTCACTGTCAACTGTACAGATGCTAGCTCCGTCCTCTACCCCGAGATTGGCAAAAGGGTTGAGAAGCAAGTCCTCTTCTTCGTCCGTCATTGTCTTTGTTATGTCGTTCTTGTCTGTATCGTTCGAGTAAAGTATGTTTTTTGTCACTGGCGACTTAGCTTCTTGCGAAGCCAAGCCCTCGCCGGCAGCCGTGACTTCTGCCGACACTTTAGCGTATATCCCCGCTAGATTTTTGTTTGTTTTGGTTGTCTCTGTCATGTTTTTGTCATAGGTTTGGGGTTTCTTAGTTAGTTACAATCCACAGCTGTCCAGCTGCAGACTTAAGGATGCAAAAAAACCACAGCTGGCAGCTGAGGATTCTAACGTAAGCCTCCTCACCGCGACAAGGTGAACCCCGTCGAGGAGGCAACACTTACAATGTCAAAGCCAGAAGTCCGTTCTTTTATTATGTATTGAATTCAATTTGACATTACGATGATAGAGAAGACGAAAAAAGTGGGTCTCTGTCAGTCTGGGATTGTCTGTGGACTCGCCTACAACCTAAACCCATGGGCCGATATTAATTAAACTTGGTATAAAGTGTTTTCGAGACATTACCCCGACACGTTTTTTTCCTTTTATTTTTAGGACCAAAAATAAAGGTACCTGCTATATATTTTTTTTTTTAGCATTTTTGGAAAATCTTATTTTTCTCAAAAATAGCTCAACAGATTTTTCTAAAAAAAAAAATCAATAAATTTTATTAGGTATATGCTACCTTTTTGTAGAAATTAAATTTCCAAAAAATGGTTTTAAATGGTACCTCCCATTTTTTTTATTTTCGTTTTTCTAGAAAAGGAATAAACTGATTTTGATAATTTTTTTTATGGAGAATTTTCTGAAAAATTTTAATAGTTTTGTATACCCCAAAATTTTGCAAAAACTTTTTTTTTTTGATTTTCAAAAAAAGTTAAAATTTTTTTTTTTGAAAACCAAATATTTCGAAAACGACTTTGTTGATTTTTATGAAACTTGGTAAAAAGCGGTTTTTTAACATTATCTTAAATATTTTGAACAAAATTATTTCTTATAGTAAAAAATTAATGGTACCTTCCATATAAATGTTAAAAAACCGTTACATGAAATATAAATTTTCTCGAAAACGACTCCTAGGATTTTGATTAAAATTGTTCGAAATACTAATATTAGTATGGTCTACGACCTGCCAAAAACAAAATTTACAGTTAGCCATTATTAACAGTACCTCTCATAGAACCATTTTCTTTATTTTGGACTATCTCATTATGTGTGTTACCGATTTCAATAAAATTTTTTATACAAAAGCTTCTTAAAATTTGACATAATACTGCATATCAAAATTTTCAAAAAAACAAATTTTTCAAATTTTTTTTTTTGAAAATTCGATATTTCAAAAACGGGTAGATAATTTTTTTCGAAATTTAATTTTTAATTCAACATAAATAAATACTAAAAAATTGTGTACCATTTTTTTTTTCTTAAAAATGTTCACAAAATTTTATAGGTATATAAAAAATTAATTTTAAAAAAACCGCTCCTACGATTTTAAGAGCAAGTTTGTGCGATCCAGTCGTGCGTTTTATTTTTTAATTGAGAGAATAATTTTTGAAAAATAAATTTTCAGACTCAAAATTAAAAAAAAAAAATAAAGAAAAAAATTGTATTTAAACCAATTTTTTTCAAAATTTTGCTTCATTAAGTAGTATTTTTGTTTTTAATATTCAATACTTATTTCTTATTAAACTGGATGCCTTTTGTGTTTTGAGAAAATTGAAAATATCGAAATCTACTTTATTACTTAATTTAAACGGATCTTTGGAGCAACAAAATAACGGGTGGAAGTCGAATTTAAGGAAAACTTACATGTGTTATTTTCAAATATCTCAAAAACTGTAGAATATATATTTTAATACCTGGTTTTTAAGCGTTTCACTAAAAATTGATGGGAGCATTGAATACTAAATACATAAATATGTACTACCTAACGACGTAGAATTTTGATCAAAATCAGTTCAACAACAATTTTTTAACTTTTTTTTTTTGTCAAAAATTTAAGTTTGAAAATTAATTTCAGAAAAACTGTTCACTAAAATAACATAGTTAAACAAAAAGTATAGCATGCCGTTGTAACGGTTACCGTTTTTTTTTATAATTATTTTTCTGTTTCAAGTCAATTTTCTTTTTCTGCCATTCGGGATTATGTCCTCTTCTCGTTTATTAAAGTTTTTAATTTTATAAGTTTAATTGGCCGTCAGTCAAATAAAAATTCTCATCTCAGACCAAGATTAAAATATCAATACATGTCCATACCTACATATATATTAAGATGAAGCAAAACATAAATAAAAGAATTATTTTTGTTTTTGGCTTAGTTGACTGTATTGAATGAAATTCAAACTACACAAGCAAAACTTAAATTAATGGCTGCTAATTGGTATAATCGATCAAATCAAACATACTTTCAGTACACAGACTGTCATTCAATATCCGAAATTATATGAGCATTAGTTTTGACCGATATACATACCTTCAGTCGAATTGTAAACAGTGTGAGTGTACACAAGTGAGCAAAACTGTCAGTCATGACATGATCATGATCGATAAAAGGCCTTCCACATTATCCCACTGAGTATTAACACATGTCAACAAAGTGGGAAGTAAATCCTGTATAATAGTGTGGAAACAAAATATGAAATTTCATCCCACACGTCTTAACAGCCCATCTCACACAATTTGACATGGTGTTAACAGATGAAAATGTTTAGGATTGGTTCTAAAACTATCACACATTCTATCCTACTTGGTTTGAAGTTATGGTGAATTGATTTTTTGTATGCAAGTGTGGAAGCAAAATATGAAAATAGTTTTCTTCACACAAATTTGGCAGTCGTAAGTAATTTTATCACACTTTTTTTTGACATGTATTAATACTCGATGGGATAATGTGGAAGGGCTATAATGTGTATCACGAAAAAGTATCGAAAATACTGGAAGAGGCCATAGTTTCGCAAAAATCATTACGTCCCGAAAACCTATATCTCTCTATATTTCGCTATGACAGAAACAGCTATAGTCAAAACCAAAGAAACTGAATATGAAGAAATGAATCATCGGCTGTCATTTGAGTTTGCCTACAAGCTCTATCAGATAAAAAATGAGAAAGTATGTGTAATAATGCGCATGAAACTCACACATTCACAGTAGGGATCTTCACACCACGGTGGTGAACTAAATTGGCGGTTATTTTGAAAATCTCATGAGGTCCGATGGGTATGTTCAAAAAGTAGTTCGTAGGTATAACCAATTTATGTGCAAGTGCTCATCAGCCCTAATTTTATGTTGAATTGCTTTTATGAAGAAAACTGTGTGTGCATACTTAACTGTGTTGTATTTTTATGCTGCAAAGTGCAAGTATTGCAAGATTATAATCTGTATACATATTTGGTTGTTAGAGTGTAAAGGTTAAACTACATTTAAGGCTTTTCGCAAAAAGTGGAAAAATAGAACAACGAAAACATGCGCTGACTGTGTGAATTAAAGCATGCCAAAATTGTGCCTACGTACTGTTTGACTTCCACCGCACTCTGCCAGGCAGTGTACAGTTTAACCAGACCTTAATATTTATTTGCATTTAAAACTTAATTGATCTAAAGCACCCGGTTTAATATTTTATCATGGAACACTAGTTTACAAATTTTGGGTTCATCTTTCTTTTATCTAGATGTACCAAGCATTTGTAAACTAATGTAATTTCGAACGCTATAAATAATCACATTTGTATTTTATAATAATTTATATAAAAATGATCGTTACCAGCTTTCTGGTTTGTCCATATGCATTCTTGGCACGCCAAAGGTGGACCGACCACTGAAGCAAATTATAAATCTAACAGTAGCATCTGTCATTTTCGGAACTAAAACTGACGTTCGGGCGTCCACAACAAAGTCAACTTTCATCGTTCTTTATATTGAATTCCAAATGTATTTAATTTTTTTGTTCAACCTATTTCGTATGGTCGATCAATTACATTTTAATTTTGATTGTTCCTCAATAATAAAAATGGCATGCATACAAATTTGCAGCTGCGTGTATGAAATGCTACATCTCGAACTAATATTACGACCAAATTATTCACTTAATACATCTAGATTAAAACATAAATCTGGATGTAAGTCATACAAATTCAATGTAAATTCATCTGGATTTAAGTTTAAATCTGAATTAAACGAGTGAATAATATGGCCGTTAGAGAAAAAAACCAAGAAGCAACTTGCTCGGTTGCAAGTACACAGATACAAATACGGCAGGCAGTGCATGTACCATACTTGCTTGCCAGTACTTGCCTTTGTGGCCTCAGGGTTAGGTACATAAAATCTATTGGGTGCTTATTTTTTTTTTAATTCCTGGTTATATGTACCTAAAATTCTTTTTGCAACCATATTTGAACTTAAAAAAAAAAACAAGGGTTTGGACAGTTGAAGGAAAAAATATGAATGAATTTTTATATTACCAGACTAGATAATGTTGAATTCCTTTCAGCAAAAAATTCGATTTTTTTTTCTAATATTGAATTCCTTTTAACAAAAGATTTGATTTGTTCAGAAGAAAAATTCGATTTTTCTGGACAAATTCCCTGCATTGAAAGAAAAAAAATCGATTTTGTTTAAAAAAAAAATGAATTTTGTTGTTAAAAGGAATTCGACATAAACAGAATCGATTTTTTTTTTTTTTCAAAACAAGGAATTTTTCAACAAAAATCGTTTTTTTTTTATGAATATAGATTCGATTCTTGGAACATTCCTTTGAATCTTGAATATGGAAAATTTGGAGTCTAGGTCAAGGTGAGTGTAAAAATTTCCATATTCGATAGGATTATAAAACTTCCAAAATCCAAACGTCAATAGGTCGCGAAATTTTAAACTATTATCTTCCCTGATTTTCAAAAGCATTTTCACAAGACAAAATAATAGTTTTTAATTTCGAGTTCGAACACAAAAAACAAATTCCCAGGTGAGATCGCCGGGACGAAATGCGAATTTTTATGGACTTAAGGCCGTTAAAAGCGATTAATTACAAATTTCCCAAAAAAAAAAAAAACAAAATCCCAAAATATCCCAACAAAAAACCCGAAAAAACTTAACTTAAGCACGGAGAAGCATGAATTCCATACATGTTATCGATAGTTTGTATGGAAACTCCATGTGTTTTTTTGTAAACCCCGATATCGTTTATTTCGACCAATTTTCTCCGTGGTTGCAAAAAACACGGCTTTTATTAATTAAATTAAAAATACTTATAACTATTTCCGATCAATAAAACTAATTGTTTGTTTTGAGTGATTACCTATCGAATAAGACTATTTTTGCCCCCAAATGCCAAAGCTCTTAAAGGAAAGTAGAGCCGAAAACGGCATTAATGTTTCTTTTAAACTGGCGTGCACTAATATTTTTAGCGAATATACTTGCCAAAAAAAAAACACCTGAAATATTCAATTTCATTTCTTAGTACAGTGTGTCTCTACCCTTAAGTTTTTTACTTTTCGAACACATCTTTTCGTGGTGAATTTTAAAATGTCAAAATTTTTTGTAAACAAATTGGATTGTGTTATTAAATTGCAAACAAAACTAGAGTTGTTTGTGAATATTGTGAGAAAAATTATACAAAACTTTCACAAAGGAACTTGTGCAGAATATTTCAAACAAATTTTGCAAAAGACAAAAGCGGAAACTTCTGAAACACCACACAGTTCAAAATTGGATGAAATACTTTCGAAGACGGGAAGGTTGAAGTGAAAGGCTGAAATCAAAGCTGCTGAAATCTTAACCAAGTTTGATAATACCCCTGAATTTGCTCCCGAAGATCTCATCAAACACATTCCCAGTAAGAATATAAGAAGCATCGTAACAATTAAGGTAAACCGGCTTATGGAATTAAATTCATTTGGCAAAAGTTTTTGTGCAAGCAAAACATGCTGAGCTGATGGCGTTCAGTGTTGTTAGGAAAACATTTACCTTTCTGCTGGTGCAAGTCCTGCAATCAAGAGTGTTCTCTCCATGTCGAAGTAAATTTACAGAATTGACTGTTAATGGTTCTTGTACCTATGTAATTTTTTTTTAATCATTTCAGGTGTACTGTTGATGGAAAACCATCAGGAACTTTAATTCCGATTCCACAGTATCCTCTTTATTGCGCAACTTTGGCCGAATACGGCATTGGACAAATCGGTTACTATCTAGATGAAAGCAAAGCACCAATTGGGGCTTGGATATCTAAGAACTGCAACGATGAAGGAAAAAAAACATGCAATTCGTGGTATTGTTAGCTGAATAAGTTTATCAACACAACATTTACGACAAAAACTCGGAATTCCATTAGTTTAAAAAAGTTTTGATGGGAATGGGTGCTCCCTATAATAATTTGGAGATGGCAAGCTTTATGTCAACATCCAAAAGATACCTTGGCGAGTGTGGAATTCCTGTGTGTTATATGGACCTTATAAATTTCTATCTACAAGTAAACTGATATCGGCCACTATTGTTTTTCTTTGCATGAATATAAACGAACAGCGAATTCGCGATTTGTGGGCCATGACTTTTGGTCATTTCAATTCAACATGTTCAAATGGTGGCGTTGGTGAAATATAATTCATATTAAAAAAATCTCTTCAATTGTCTTTATCTTGATCCGTTTTATCAATATCAATATTGACCAGCAGGTAATGGATCTTCAAAAGTTTCGGGAGTTGGAGCAGCCTCTTCTACACCAGCTTCCAAATCTTTATCGGTTGCTGCCGATGTGTTGGTCATTTTCACTTGCGATATACATAGGTACTATAGGGCAAGTTAAGGATTCGTTAAAAAATCGAACTCGAGATTTCAATCAAACTTGACATTAAGATGGTAAAAAGCACAAACAATTATTTCTAATGAACTGTTACCCATCTCCTGTCTAAAGCTCTCGCCCTTGTGCTGGGGACTTTCAGTATTGTGTACCCGGGCATCTCCTCTAACACAAAAAAATAATCCTAACTATGTATGATTTTTCCTTTGTTGGCAAAGTGAAGTTTTGTATGGTACTAACAAGAGAAATATTTATCTAACAATGTAGATAGTAGTGTTTAAAGTTTTGAATTTTCTCGGAAAAAAAACTATTTAGTTTACAAAAGAAAAAAATTGAAAAAAATTAATTTTTTTTTTTTTCAAAAACCATTAATTGATGCGGTTTTCAATTTTGTGAACGACTTTCTTCAACTATCAATCGAAACCAAATTGAAGAAAAAAAAAAAGTCCAATAAAATACATAATGAAGGAAAAACTTTTTTTCAAAATTAAACTAATGATAACATTTTGTAGGTTTTTGTAACTATATGATGTCTAATTAACTTTTTGAAAAAAAAATGGTTATTCTACAAGAAAAACCGTTAAAAAGAAATGCCGTGCCTCGGAAGAACGACACAAGTCTAAAATATTGTATGGAAGAATGTACGAACGATACATCATCACGCTATTAATAAAATAAATAAAAAAATAACTGTTGAAAATAAGAAAACAAACACAAAATTGAATATAAAATTTTGATTTGTCTACTTTAATTTGATTTTGTTTTTACATTTTACTAGCCGAACCGCGCTCGCGTTGCTTCGCTAGCTTTTAATATAAATACTTATTTATATGAGTAGGTAAGAGTATATCAAACGCTCAATAAGACTAACCGACATTTCTACTATATTACTAACCAAAAATGTATATACATACTTGTAGACCGAGAGCCCACAGCAATTTTTTGGTGTGAAGTATAGCAAAAATTCAATGATGCAATAAGATAGGTCTTTACTTTTTATTTGCAAATATTCAAGTCTTGCAAGTCGTAGTTGGGGCGTTTGCAAATAATGCTGCATTGAAATGCACTTAAAACATTTTCAATAAAAGAGCTGAATACCATAGACATGAATATTGGGGTTTAAAACCTCTTAGGTATGCCTTCTATGCAAGACGCACTATAAAAATGAATTTTCAAGTGCGTCTTGCATACAGAAGGCCCTATCTAAGTAGTCTTGGACCCTCATATTCATGTCTATAGTATTCAGCTCTTTTATTGAAAATGTTTTAAGTGCATTTGAATGCAGCATTATTTGCAAACGCCCCAACTACGACTTGCAAGACTTGAATATTTGCAAATAAAAAGTAAAGAACTATCTTATTGCATCATTGAATTTTTGCTATACTTCACACCCAAAAATTGCTGTGGGCTCTCGGTCTATTACATATGCTTTCCGTAGCCATGAAGGCTTGTAGGTGCAAAAATGTTTCATGATACTACTACCTATATCCTATATATTTCCTTTTATAACTATATTTTTATGTTTTCCCTTGGACGGACAACTCCCTTAGACTGACAAAAGTGTTGTGACCGTCACTGTCCGGCCAAGGGAGCTTGCACTGTATTTTATTCGTTACTCCAATCAGGTGAAATCAGTAATTTTTCATTTTCATAAACTTTAGCAGCTTTCAGTAAACCTTTTTTTTCATACTTCTTTCTACTGAATGCCCATTTTCATCTCAAAATATGTACATTTATGTAACAATTCGGTTCGCTGCAGAAGAAGAAACAAATAAACGCACTGCGCACGACGGCAGCAGTGCCCATCCCATACTCAAAATATGTATGTACATAGTATGTAACATTTTAGTTCGCTTAAGAAGAAGGAAAAAACAAACACGCATTGGCTGTTGTTACAAAAAATCAACAATCGAGTGATGAGCGAACAACTGAGGGGGCAAATAAACAAAAGAAAATGCACAAAACACGGAACGATAATGAAATGGAACAAAACAGCAACCCAGTCATTGCGATTAAATCGAATTTATAGATGCAAAAATACAAAAGAAGTTGGTAGATTTATATTTGTACATAAATTTATTTCTCATCATGTAAGTACATTTAAGAAACAGTTTAGGACTTAAAATTTGCATAAAACTATTGACTTTATACAAAAAATCCCAATTTTGTAAAATATCAAGTAGGCTTAAAAGCATAATTGAATATGTGGGTCAACTTCGATAAAAAAGTGTACGAGATTTTTTTAAAAGTTAATTATCTAATTCAACAAATAAATTTAACTAATTAAAAAATATCTAATTACATGCTTCAAAGAATAAGGAAAGTTATAAAATTTGTTTCAAGTAAATCAGTTGAATATTTTCTGAGATAAACGCGCACAAACCAAATATTTGTTTCGTATTTATATAATAGTATAGATATATAATGTATATTTATATTTTTTGTAATTATAAATTTATTTTAACTCTTTTTGTTTACAGCATAACTAATTTACTTATTCATTGTCTAAGCACTTTTTAATATTACCCGAGTTTCGTAAACAATTCCTACATTAACTTTTATATTTAAGATTATTTATAAAATATAAAAATGGACAAGAATATTATGTTTTGCTCAGGTTGATTTTGTTTCATCTTTCGTCTTGACAATAATTATTTTGTATACAAAATTAAACTTTCAATTAATTGATTTTGAGATGATATTACGATAAAATTTAAATTTTTGTTTAAGTTTCCTTTCTCTTCGTTTCTTTTTCACAGCTATTATAACAGAATAATTTTTAATTATTAAATTACCATTTTTACACATATTCCCATTCATTCCCTTTTGTTACATTACTTTTTAAGACACTTGAACTTAATTATCACTTGGCCATAATTTTTTATCGGCTACTCTTAAGGGATATCGGATGAGGAGTTGTTTCATCGAACTACCGGAGAATGATGTGATAATCGAAAGGCAAAAGAATGTTCGTGTATCGCAAGCAATGATGTTGAAGTGTTTGAAATGAATACAGAGTTTGTTTAATGTCGTAGACGCCAAAGTATAGTAGCATATATGTATGGAAGGGATGGATCTAAAAAAAAAAAATTAATGTAAAAAATTAGCATTGTGTCAACTAACACAAATATTACCTTATAAAAATTTCTTTTGAAATCCTTCGAATTTTTCTTTTTGTGTCCATGTTTTTTGCCTGCTTCTAGTGCAACATTTTGCCTAAGTATCTCAAGGTTGTGCTGTCGATTTCGATTTCATGTCCTGTGGCACCTGTTTCAAGACTCAAACTTCTACTTTTGTCTTCGACGCTTATCGTGGCACTAGCACTTGTTGATTGTTTTTCACTACGTGACAACGGTTCCTCCTGTTTTTGCTGTCTGTTGATGTCTTCGAAATACAACTCATTCGCTTCTTATCTTTACCCGAACCTTCGCTTACTGATTTCTTTATAGACTTCTGATCCCTCATTGCATCCACTCGTTTCAATTTTTTCCTCGGTTAAGAGATTGACTTAGACTGATCACAGGTCTTACTCACATTATCCATCAAATCGCCGACAAAAGTCTTTGTGTCTGCCTATGAGCCAAAGTAGTCATCCATCAGCAACTTGGACAGAATCTCCACCCTCCACTGCATGTCCATCAACAAAAACTGATGACATAGCGTTCTCCAACACGTCCATGACTTCACTGGTCTCTCGGTTCTTCGATTCTGTTTAGAATGTACTGCATTGTGAAACATCTGTTGAAGAAGAGTCTAATGCAGGTCCTTCATCATCCTCGTCTTCGACATCAACTATTTTTTTCTTGTCACTGTTTCCACTACTCTTTCGTGATGTTTCTATTTTATTTGGAGCGCTGCTACTCAAAGTAGGAATTTCTTCAGAGCCCACAGAATCAAGCTCGTTTTCTAGCGGATAAATTGTAAGCCCGATATTTGTGTTAGCCCGATCCCCGATATTTTAGCTAAAAAAATGTTTATTTACAAAAAAAACACTAACAAAGTGGCAGACAACCAAAACAGAATACAGAAATAAAATTCTCACCACAGCAATAGCAGAAAAAAAAATCGATCTGTCAAAATCAGACAAATTCCCCCCGTTAAATTGTTATTGCAATTTTCATTTATTCACCGACACGAATCGAAATTACAAAAACAACAATGTAAACAAATGGGTTTTGGAGGGTGAAACGTACGAAGGATTCATTTCTTTATATTTAGTTTCTTTGGTCAAAACGATTGTTGTCCAATCGACCGACCATTTTGGTCCTACGTCATCTAGGCCTTAAACTAAAACTTTCTTATAAACCCCATTCAGTTTGATACGATATTTCGCTCCATAAATTGTGTTTTTTTTTTTTTTTTATTTATTTTCTGTACAAGTACATTATGTAGGTACTTTTCTGTAGGTACAAGTACATTATGTAGGTAATTAATAAGGGCTTTCGACATGATGTATTAATTTTTAAAGAGCATTTAAAAAAATTTAAGAAGTTCCAAGTTCAAAAATAACTGCTCTTGCTGTTTATACTGTTGCCGTTTTACATACATTATGTACGTACAAATATTGTAAGATCATACATACAAATATTCATAGAAATAGGTATGATGTGACAAATTAAAGCATTTCGTTTTTCTTTTTTTCACATTTACCTTCTATTTACCAAAAGACATATGAAATAATATATTCAAAATTTGTTAAATATGTACATACATATGTATGTACATACATACAAAATTGAACATGCCTTACAAGTGTAATAGATTAAGCTAAGTGAAGTCAATATCAGAATTACTTCCCCAAAGTTAGACCATTAAACCGTTGCAAATGAAAATTTAAAAAAAAATGTCGTTTCTTTTGTCCACGAAATTATTTTACTTTATGTAAAATTATTGGTTATTTGAAAATTAGCCATACTTTCCTTTCATCAAAATGTCATATTTGTCAGAAATCTTGATTTATTGTTTCTCAAATAAAAGTTTAAAAGAATCGAATTCCATAGAAAATTTCATTAACAAGTTTTAAACATGAGGAACACATACACAGCCGAATTCCACATAACATACTATGCAGTCTTTAACCGCCATATTATTCACTCGATGATACATCCAGATTTAAACTTAAATCCAGATGAATTTACATTGAATTGCTATGATTTACATCAAGATTTAAGTTTTAATCTACATGTATTGAGTGAATAGTATGGCCGTAAGTGTCAGATTTAGATAACAAACAATAACTAAATAATTTTGCGCCTTATATTTCGGTACGTGTTTTAATTCTTTGTTTGCTAAAGCTTAATATTTCGTATTTGGATCTGGAAATGTTGAAACTTAAATACAAGTTTTTTATTTGTCATTTTTAAAATAATTTTATAAAAAAAAAAAAAAATTATACATATACACTGCTTTTCTTATCAATATTTCATATCTGAAATATTTTTTTTTCTAAATTAATCAACCTAAACAAACACGTGTCAAAATAAAGGTACCTATCTCCCGCGAGCTTAAGAATTTTAAAATTCTATAAATCATCTTATCACTTAAAAATGGTCAAACCCTATGATAAATGTTGTGTGTCATTAACATTTAATTTTCTCTGATCCAAGCTGATAATAATTATATGTTGTTGTGGAGCCTAATTCTGAATTAATTTTGTTTTTAATAAAAAAATGAACCTAATCGTAATATTACTCTACTATCAAACTTAATTCAATGATAAGCAAGGACGTAATCTCTCCACTTGAGCTACCTTGTTAGGGGACGTTCTTATCTTGATGTTATTGATTTGCTAATAATGATATTCATATATTTTAATCAATTTTATTTTATTGTTGACACTCAATATTATCAGCTTCAATCAATATTATTAATGTCAATAATTGTTTTCACTTTCGTTTTTAGGTCAAAATGCTTGTGAACGAAAATCTTTCGTTTTTCTACGAAAAGAACTTCCAGTACGATTGGCTAATATCATGAAAGAAATTGCTTTGCTACCTGAAAATCTCCTTGGAACACGTTCCGTTGGTGAGGTGAGTCAATGGTATGCGCGCAGTTTTGAAGAAGTTCTTGAATTCGAACTATCCGAACCAACGCACAAAAATCTCGAAAAGTAAGTACAACTACATACATATGTCATTTCGAAAACTTATGTATTTATTGAATTTTGTCTTTTTTAGATTCTGTAGTACATTGGTTCAAATTCGAAATCGCCATTCAGATGTAGTACAAACAATGGCGCAAGGAATTATCGAACTTAAAGAAACTCAAGGTGGTGTTGTTGAACCTGCAATTGAAACCTCCATTCAGTATTTCCTTGATCGTTTATATATGTCACGAATAAGTATAAGAATGCTTATTAATCAGCACAGTAAGACAATTTATATATTGTTGTTGTAAATCAGTTAACAAACATTGTTTCCTTTGATAGCAATACTTTTTGGTGAACCAACTGTCCAACAGGGCAGACATATTGGATGCTTGGATCCTGCTTGTGATATAAGTGCAGTCGTTCAAGATGCCTATGAAAATGCTCGTTTCCTTTGTGATCAATATTATTTGGCTAGTCCAGAGCTTGTGATACGTCAATACAATGAGTTAGATAAAACTCTACCTGTGAGGACTGTTTATGTGCCCTCACATTTGTATCACATGCTTTTCGAATTATTTAAAAACGCCATGAGAGCTGTCCTCGAATACCACGATCACGACAACAAACTACCACCCATTCAGGTTGTTATTGTTCAGGGCAAAGAAGATATTTGTGTTAAGGTAAAAAATATATAGAAATAAATTAAGAAGTCAATTCTGGTCTGTGAATTTATTGCTACTTTAAAATGATGCATTCCGTTGACTTTTTCAATTATTTGTGACCTAATTTAACAAAAAAATAACACACGTCATTAAAAATTAAATATGTATACAAATTTTTTAGATTTCCGATCAAGGAGGTGGTATTCCCCGATCACAGACAGACCAACTGTTCAAATATATGTACAGTACAGCGCCACAACCGTCAAAGTCAGATTTGCACACGGTACCTCTAGCTGGTTATGGATACGGTTTACCGATTTCAAGGCTCTATGCAAGGTATCTTCACGGTGATATTGTGCTACTTTCTTGTGAGGGTTACGGAACAGATGCCATTATCTACCTCAAGGTATTTTTCAATGCAATATACTTAATTAGGTATATTTTTTAAAATCTCCCCAAACTCATAATGTTATAGGCTTTATCTGATGAAGCAAATGAACTTTTGCCGATCTTTAACAAAACCAGTTCGAAATTCTATCGAGCAACAACACCAACTGGTGACTGGTCTAACCAGGTAAAACATCCAAAGAAATATAAGCACACAGACATTGGCATAAGGCTTTGATCAAACGAGTTCTCAGATCTAAGTTTTTGCTTACACATCATTTTCTTAGTAAAAAATCAATTATTATTATAATGTACACATTTTTAATTAGTGTAGTATTTTTTTTTAATGTTAAGTTTGTTTTCTTATTTAGATTTAGTTGCATGTGTTTTTGAACCTTATAGTTTTTATGTAATTTTTGTATGCTAAACATTTGTTGAAAATTGGATAAAAAAAAAACATATACCTACATTACGTACATATTTACTTCGGGCTCAAAAAGTTTACTAATTAAAAAAGAAAAAAACAAAACAACAAAAAAAGAGTTTGAATATTCTTTGTTGTAGAAATAGAGTGGATTAGAAAATAAAAACAACTGTGTGACCTCGCAAAGACCTACAAATAATGAAAAAAAAAACAACCATTAACCCATCCCAAAGAGTGTGATGCACGTTTTTTGTTTGCAAAAACATGTTGGAGACTAGCAGTTTCATAATCATAAACAAATCGTTGTACTGATTGATGTTTATAGTTTGAAACTACACAAACGAATTTTATTTTTTAATGTTATTTCAGGACTTTGGCAACCGTTGGCGTTATTTGTTGAGTTTATTCCGAAACAAAAATACCTAACTTCATTATTTTCTCCTTCTTGTGATAAAAAACAAATTGTTAATTTAATTAATTAAGAGAAATAAACGGCTTTTATAAAGCGAAACGAAGGTGTTTTTAGAAGATCACACTGAAGAAAATACATTTAATGAAACAAGAATCATATATGTATGTACATACATATGAGTAGGATTCTTAACATTCGGATTTTACAGTAATACCATTTAAAATTTGCTGTTTTGCCATTTAAAAAGTCAGTTACATTCATCATTTCATTGAAAGTTTTTTTTTTCTATTTTTGTATCCGTTTGAATCAGTTGCCCAATCAACTGAAAAAATTGGGAAAGTGAAAAGCTAAAAATCTTGGTTATAAGACAACTAAAGCTGCATTTAAAAAATACTATAAAATACAAATATTTTTTCTTTTTTTTCTATGGACTTAAAGAAACTTATCAAACGAATAAAAAAAAGCAGATCATGATTATGTTACATCAAGTGATGTTGATGTTATATCATTGTACACTTCAGCTTTCAATGTTTCATCCATATTGATCAAATTTTTATCATAATTTATTTATTTCAGCTGCTACTCACAAAAAAGCTGAACCGATTTTTCTTTATATAATCTCACGAATTCTGTTTAAGAATGTTGACAACAAACAAAAAAAAAAACAAAAACACAATTCTTGGTAAAAGCTGATAGAATTAAAAAAGGTACAAAACAAAGCTTATCAGTAAAGAAAAATAAAGTTACGCATACGCCACAGTGAGTGCATATACATATAAGAGAAGAATGTTTTGTTGTATGAATTCAAATTAAACAATTTTGATAAAATTATATTATCTTATTAGTTAGAGCTGTTAGAGTTTTACGGTAACTGATTCAATTGAACTGCCGGTTGTGGGCTGAATCATTTGAAAATGTTGCTCTAAAATGGGTTTCCCTCCATGAAGTGTATCAAGAATATTAATACAATGCATGACTGAATCCTAGAAACTTGATCCCAAGCATTGCATATACGAATATTGCAATCAAATTCTAAACACTAAATTGTAACAAAAATCAAAAGTCATCTCTTCTTTGTTTTGTTTTTTTTTTGTTTATGAATAAACGAAGATTTTTTTGTAATCATTTGTAATTCAATTCGAAGAACCTGTGTAGAAAATTGGTGCAAAATTAGTCGAGGCATAGGGAAATAACTTCTTCAATAATAATTTTAACTTCATGCTTTAAAGGGTTTTTTATTATATTAACACCTGGCATTATAAGTCGAGCCATTTTGTTTGATTTGTAGCTCGATGTACAGCTAACAGACGGACGCATAGGCGCTCAGACCGATGAACCGTATGACAAAATCCACGTTTTCGTAGTAGGGTTGCAGTTGTGTACATGCATCTCCGCGGATTAAACTTTAACTTAATGGAAGCTCTGGAATACATAGTTCACTTAGCTTCCACATAATATTTAAAAAAAAAAATGAAAAATAATTTCTTATAAAAAGATAAATCTTAATATCTTATAAATATCGGGACACGAACATAGTGCATATTTACTAACAAGCGTAGAAATAACCCAGTAGAAATTAAAAGATTTTTCTTTGCAAAACAGAACTCAAAGTTTATTGGATAAAATATGTTAAGGAAAGCATGAACTACGAGTATATAAGTAAGCTATACGAAATCTGTCAGTAAAATGCACCTACATCGAATCAAGCTCCTTGTAATATTTAGGAGCCTTTTTCGGTACTTTTTCTAAGCAAAAGTTGAGAAATAAAATTAATTTTAACAACTGCTTTTACTTTTATAATGACTTCCTTGTAGGAAGATGTCCTTTAAATTACATAAAATTATTACTGCCTGCTTAAAGATATTTGTGACACACGCTTTGTTTTTTTTTACTTTCCACCAAATTGGCAACATATTTTTTTTTTAAACAAAACAAAACAAATTTAACATCAACATTGTGTTCTTGTTTCTATTTCAGAAATATCTTACTGCTGTTAATCGGTAAACTTTTGTTTTAATAGCATAAAATATTTGACAAACAAATTATTTGTAATCTTTGCACAAATTGTGATTTATTTTATTCCAAAAATTTAATTTATTAATTTTTAAGATTGACGAAATTACAACATCACACATGTAGCTATAATTTAAGTTTTATTTATATTCAAAACATAAATTCATGCTTATTTTAATTTGTTTCACCTTGAATGGTAGACAATGTTTTTTTTTTTAATAATTATATGAAGAAATATATTTTAATATTCGTTTTTAGTAGAATTTGTTTCATTTTGTATTGGATTTCAGTTAAATGAGATTCTATCATACATAATTTAAATTTCGGTAGACAAAACAACAAACAACTGGGCTGTTTGTTGCTTGCTTTTGAATTTATATGAATTTTGGATAAAATTTACTTTTGTATTGTTATATATTTTAGAGCTCCAACATGAATACCCGACAAATGAATGCATCGACGCCAAAAAAGCTTTCAGATATTTTCGGAAAGGATCAAGAAGACAACATTTTAAGAAAGCCAATTATCTAAGATGAAGTATGAATGAAATGTTAGTTTACTGCAAAAGAGTGTTAAACACAAAATAAAAACAAAACACATATTATTATTTAGTAAGTAGGATAGTATTTAGAAAACATAAAATGAAATGGACATCAATATACATTGTATGGTAAAAAGCCATAATGATTTTTTTTTTTTTTAGAAAACTTAGATTTTCAACAAGAAAAAATTGTTTTATAGAATCTTTTATGTCGTTTAATATAATATTTAATAAAAATAAGCAAACAATGTTGAACATTAAAATAACATTTGATTTTTTTTCTTTTTGGTCTAAAATAATGATGAGTGAGTCATTGATTCTGTTTTAAAAATGGGTTGCCAAACTAATCACAAGTCCTTTTATGTGCAACCAAAATAAAAGCCAAATCAATATTGACAAAATCTAGTGACTGCGCTTTCTTTAAAGAAATTAATTGTTGCCTTAATCCTTTTGTCTAATTGTAAAACAGGAAAAAACAATATATCGTAAAAAGTGATATAAGTGATATCTTATCGATGTAGAAAAGAGTGTGATTTATGTGAGATAAATCTTCAGAACTACATTTTACATAGAATTCATGCAAAATATTTTTAAAGTTCCAAACTTGGTTCCTTGAGGCTCAAGTTGGGCCCCAAAAGACGGACTGCAAATCCATCCTTTTTTCAGTTATTAATCGATCCACTTAATAATATTTTTAAAATTATATTGATGGTGTCTAAGCAAAAGGTTAAACTGTAAACTATGACTAGCATTATTCCAACCCTCCCCTCCCCCATTTAACTGATTTTTACAAGATGAAAATGTTTTCTTCTTAATAGAACTCTCACACATCCGGTTTTGTAGCATGGATCTGACATACATACATATAAGTTGAATAGAGAAAAGACCAAAAAGCTCAACATATCGATAAATGCAGATTATATGAATTAAAGAATATGAACAGTTAAATAAATATTCATCTTGAAATTTAAATTAAAAATATAATGGTACCTACTTTTTTACAAAGTCGTTTATCATTGCCGTTAACTTTGCATGAAATTTGTACATGCAGAAGATCTGTAAATCAATCATTCTACTCATAATTGACGTCGCAATTCTTTTTAAGGCCGTGAGGGTTGAAATAGCGTTTAATTTTATCCAAAGATTAATTTTGTTACTAATGAGGGGAATCTGTACTTGGATAGGGCAAAATTTAATCTCGGATAAAATTTAATGAAAATTTTGATACCATTAATGTAATGTATGGTATGATGGACATAAGTTCCACTTTCTTGGCTGGTAACACCATATTTCCCATAATTAAAAAAAAAAATCGGCTTTCCTTTTACCCGAGTAATCTTTTTTCTTAATTTTGGTTTGAGGCTATATCATCATATTAAATGACGATTTAACTTCAAATTAACTGGCAGAATCGAATAGACGCGCGATCGATTGCTCAGAACCCTGAGTAATCTCAATTACATGAACAGGATATCTCAGCAAAGTTTGTCAGTTTTGCTGTCAAAATTCATACGAGAAAAACATTGGATTCGCTTGCTCACTTTCTGACATGGAGAAATGTTGGAAATCTCATTTTCCTGAACACGCCAAATAAACGTAATGACGCGACACTTCGTGAAAAGAAAAACCAGGAACAATTCTCAAACTCAAAAATCTGTTATCAATTTATTAAAATTAATTTTAAATTATAAAGAAATTAATTTTAAATTATAAAGAAACTCATATTTATTTATGTTTTTTTTTAGTGTTAATAATGTGTGATTATTAAATGTGTGTGTGTGTTTTTTTTTTTTTTTAATTACATAACTAGTATTAATATTATTTAACAAATTTTAATTAAAAAAACAAAAACAAAAAAAAAATATTAAATAACTTAAAACTAAAATCCATCGCTATGTCGTATCAAGAGTTCCACCAAAGAAATCCGGCGATTCAGCGTGTTCAGCTGCGACCTAAATACCGCAAATTGGGTATTCATCCTAAGGTTTAGTCTCCTCTCCAATTGGTCCAACTTCCAAAAGAGGAGCGATATATCGCTTTCCATTTGCCGATTTGTCCGTCTCGGAATCCTGATGGGAATTCTTGATACGTGAATTCTTGGCTGTCTGGGAGGTGTTGCTTGTCTGGGGATCCTTACGGGTATCCTTGAAGCCATATTGTTTAAAATATCTAAAAATTAAAACAATAATATATTCAAAAAAAAAAAAAAAAACACTTTACTTAATATTAAATCAAAATTATTTTGACAACCAATCAAAATTATTTTGAAAATCAATCAAAATAATTTTGAAAGTCAATCAAAATTATTTTATTTTATTTAGTTTTATTCCAACTCACTTTTTTTATTTCTTTTTTCCTTTCTTCTTCTTTTCTTCTTTTCTTTTCTTCTCTTCTTCTTTTCTTATTTTCTTCTTTTTTTCTTTTCTTCAATTCTTCTTTTCTTCAATTTTCAATTTTCTTTCTTCTTTTCTCTAAAAATAAAAAATAAAATATATTAATATTTTATTTTATTTAATTTAATTTTATTTTATTTACCTTATTTTTTTTCTTCCTTACTCACCAAAATCACAAAACTTAATGATTTATTTCCGAATTTTCATCGGCTTATATAGAAAAATAAAATTACCCAGGCTCCTACCATTGATATTAGAAAACCGAAAAGACAGTGAAATATTTAATTGGCATACTATGTTATATTTTAAACTCATGAAAAGTAACGAATTAATTCTTGATAACTCAGGCATAGCACTTCCATGAGCGAAATAAAATAAAGATCTGAATGGTGTTGATGACGACCACCGTATCGACCAAGAAAAAGTGCAACATATCCAGAACACTGCACTCCAGTGCATTTTTTGTATAAGAACATTGGTTTTAACAATTGTGAGCCACCCATGAACCGTAGAGTACCAATACGGGCACCAAAATGAAGGTGTTGAAGATGGTCATCTGATCCACCACGAAAAAGTGCAACATATCCAAAACTCTGCACTCTAGTGCACTTTTTGTATAAGAACTTTGGTTTTAACAATTATGAGCCACCCATGAACCGTAGAGTATCAATATGACCACCAAAATGAAGGTGTTGAAGATGGCCACCTGATCCACCAAGAAAAAGTGCAACATATCCAAAACTCTGCACTCCAGTGCATTTTTTGTATAAGAACATTGGTTTTAACAATTGTGAGCCACCCGTGAACCGTAGAGTACCAATACGGGCACCAAAATGAAGGTGTTGAAGATGGCCATCTGATCCACCACGAACAAGTGCAACATATCCAAAACTCTGCACTCCAGTGCACTTTTTGTTTAAGAACATTGGTTTTAACAATTGTGAGCCACCCATTAACCGTAGAGTACCAATACGGGCACCAAAATGAAGGTGTTGAAGATGGTCATCTGATCCACCACGAAAAAGTGCAACATATCCAAAACTCTGCACTCCAGTGCACTTTTTGTATAAGAACATTGGTTTTAACAATTGTGAGCCACCCATGAACCGTAGTGCACCAATATGACCACCAAAATGAAGGTGTTGAAGATGGCCATCTGATCCACCACGAAAAAGTGCAACATATCCAAAACTCTGCAATCCAGTGCACTTTTTGTATAAGAACATTGGTTTTATCAATTGTGAGCCACCCATGAACCGTAGAGTACCAATACGGGCACCAAAATGAAGGTGTTGAAGATGGCCATCTGATCCACCACGAAAAAGTGCAACATATCCAAAACTCTGCACTCCAGTGCACTTTTTGTATAAGAACATTGGTTTTAACAATTGTGAGCCACCCATGAACCGTAGTGCACCAATATGACCACCAAAATGAAGGTGTTGAAGATGGCCATCTGATCCACCACGAAAAAGTGCAACATATCCAAAACTCTGCACTCCAGTGCACTTTTTGTATAAGAACATTGGTTTAATCAATTGTGAGCCACCCATGAACCGTAGAGTACCAATACGGGCACCAAAATGAAGGTGTTGAAGATGGCCATCTGATCCACCACGAACAAGTGCAACATATCCAAAACTCTGCACTCCAGTGCACTTTTTGTTTAAGAACATTGGTTTTAACAATTGTGAGCCACCCATTAACCGTAGAGTACCAATACGGGCACCAAAATGAAGGTGTTGAAGATGGTCATCTGATCCACCACGAAAAAGTGCAACATATCCAAAACTCTGCACTCCAGTGCACTTTTTGTATAAGAACATTGGTTTTAACAATTGTGAGCCACCCATGAACCGTAGTGCACCAATATGACCACCAAAATGAAGGTGTTGAAGATGGCCATCTGATCCACCACGAAAAAGTGCAACATATCCAAAACTCTGCACTCCAGTGCACTTTTTGTATAAGAACATTGGTTTTAACAATTGTGAGCCACCCATGAACCGTAGAGTACCAATACGGGCACCAAAATGAAGGTGTTGAAGATGGCCATCTGATCCACCACGAACAAGTGCAACATATCCAAAACTCTGCACTCCAGTGCACTTTTTGTATAAGAACATTGGTTTTAACAATTGTGAGCCACCCATGAACCGTAGAGTACCAATACGGGCACCAAAATGAAGGTGTTGAAGATGGCCATCTGATCCACCACGAAAAAGTGCAACATATCCAAAACTCTGCACTCCAGTGCACTTTTTGTATAAGAACATTGGTTTTAACAATTGTGAGCCACCCGTGAACCGTAGAGTACCAATACGGGCACCAAAATGAAGGTGTTGAAGATGGCCATCTGATCCACCACGAAAAAGTGCAACATATCCAAAACTCTGCACTCCAGTGCACTTTTTGTATAAGAACATTGGTTTTAACAATTGTGAGCCACCCGTGAACCGTAGAGTACCAATACGGGCACCAAAATGAAGGTGTTGAAGATGGCCATCTGATCCACCACGAACAAGTGCAACATATCCAAAACTCTGCACTCCAGTGCACTTTTTGTATAAGAACATTGGTTTTAACAATTGTGAGCCACCCATGAACCGTAGTGCACCAATATGGCCACCAAAATGAAGGTGTTGAAGATGGCCATCTGATCCACCACGAAAAAGTGCAACATATCCAAAACTCTGCACTCCAGTGCACTTTTTGTATAAGAACATTGGTTTTAACAATTGTGAGCCACCCATGAACCGTAGTGCACCAATATGGCCACCAAAATGAAGGTGTTGAAGATGGCCATCTGATCCACCACGAAAAAGTGCAACATATCCAAAACTCTGCACTCCAGTGCACTTTTTGTATAAGAACATTGGTTTCAACAATTGTGAGCCACCCATGAACCGTAGAGTACCAATACGGGCACCAAAATGAAGGTGTTGAAGATGGCCATCTGATCCACCACGAAAAAGTGCAACATATCCAAAACTCTGCACTCCAGTGCACTTTTTGTATAAGAACATTGGTTTCAACAATTGTGAGCCACCCATGAACCGTAGAGTACCAATACGGGCACCAAAATGAAGGTGTTGAAGATGGCCATCTGATCCACCACGAAAAAGTGCAACATATCCAAAACTCTGCACTCCAGTGCACTTTTTGTTTAAGAACATTGGTTTTAACAATTGTGAGCCACCCATGAACCGTAGAGTACCAATACGGGCACCAAAATGAAGGTGTTGAAGATGGCCATCTGATCCACCACGAAAAAGTGCAACATATCCAAAACTCTGCACTCCAGTGCACTTTTTGTATAAGAACATTGGTTTTAACAATTGTGAGCCACCCGTGAACCGTAGAGTACCAATACGGGCACCAAAATGAAGGTGTTGAAGATGGCCATCTGATCCACCACGAACAAGTGCAACATATCCAAAACTCTGCACTCCAGTGCACTTTTTGTTTAAGAACATTGGTTTTAACAATTGTGAGCCACCCATTAACCGTAGAGTACCAATACGGGCACCAAAATGAAGGTGTTGAAGATGGCCATCTGATCCACCACGAACAAGTGCAACATATCCAAAACTCTGCACTCCAGTGCACTTTTTGTATAAGAACATTGGTTTTAACAATTGTGAGCCACCCATGAACCGTAGTGCACCAATATGGCCACCAAAATGAAGGTGTTGAAGATGGCCATCTGATCCACCACGAAAAAGTGCAACATATCCAAAACTCTGCACTCCAGTGCACTTTTTGTTTAAGAACATTGGTTTTAACAATTGTGAGCCACCCATGAACCGTAGTGCACCAATATGGCCACCAAAATGAAGGTGTTGAAGATGGCCATCTGATCCACCACGAAAAAGTGCAACATATCCAAAACTCTGCACTCCAGTGCACTTTTTGTATAGGAACATTGGTTTTAACAATTGTGAGCCACCCATGAACCGTAGAGTACCAATACGGGCACCAAAATGAAGGTGTTGAAGATGGCCATCTGATCCACCACGAAAAAGTGCAACATATCCAAAACTCTGCACTCCAGTGCACTTTTTGTATAAGAACATTGGTTTTTACAATTGTGAGCCACCCATGAACCGTAGTGCACCAATATGGCCACCAAAATGAAGGTGTTGAAGATGGCCATCTGATCCACCACGAAAAAGTGCAACATATCCAAAACTCTGCACTCCATTGCACTTTTTGTTTAAGAACATTGGTTTTAACAATTGTGAGCCACCCATTAACCGTAGAGTACCAATACGGGCACCAAAATGAAGGTGTTGAAGATGGCCATCTGATCCACCACGAAAAAGTGCAACATATCCAAAACTCTGCACTCCAGTGCACTTTTTGTATAAGAATATTGGTTTCAACAATTGTGAGCCACCCATGAACCGTAGAGTACCAATACGGGCACCAAAATGAAGGTGTTGAAGATGGCCATCTGATCCACCACGAAAAAGTGCAACATATCCAAAACTCTGCACTCCAGTGCACTTTTTGTATAAGAACATTGGTTTCAACAATTGTGAGCCACCCATGAACCGTAGAGTACCAATACGGGCACCAAAATGAAGGTGTTGAAGATGGCCATCTGATCCACCACGAAAAAGTGCAACATATCCAAAACTCTGCACTCCAGTGCACTTTTTGTATAAGAACATTGGTTTTAACAATTGTGAGCCACCCATGAACCGTAGAGTACCAATACGGGCACCAAAATGAAGGTGTTGAAGATGGCCATCTGATCCACCACGAAAAAGTGCAACATATCCAAAACTCTGCACTCCAGTGCACTTTTTGTATAAGAACATTGGTTTTAACAATTGTGAGCCACCCATGAACCGTAGAGTACCAATACGGGCACCAAAATGAAGGTGTTGAAGATGGCCATCTGATCCACCACGAAAAAGTGCAACATATCCAAAACTCTGCACTCCAGTGCACTTTTTGTATAAGAACATTGGTTTTAACAATTGTGAGCCACCCATGAACCGTAGAGTACCAATACGGGCACCAAAATGAAGGTGTTGAAGATGGCCATCTGATCCACCACGAAAAAGTGCAACATATCCAAAACTCTGCACTCCAGTGCACTTTTTGTATAAGAACATTGGTTTTAACAATTGTGAGCCACCCATGAACCGTAGAGTACCAATACGGGCACCAAAATGAAGGTGTTGAAGATGGCCATCTGATCCACCACGAAAAAGTGCAACATATCCAAAACTCTGCACTCCAGTGCACTTTTTGAATAAGAACATTGGTTTTAACAATTGTGAGCCACCCGTGAACCGTAGAGTACCAATACGGGCACCAAAATGAAGGTGTTGAAGATGGCCATCTGATCCACCACGAAAAAGTGCAACATATCCAAAACTCTGCACTCCAGTGCACTTTTTGAATAAGAACATTGGTTTTAACAATTGTGAGCCACCCGTGAACCGTAGAGTACCAATACGGGCACCAAAATGAAGGTGTTGAAGATGGCCATCTGATCCACCACGAAAAAGTGCAACATATCCAAAACTCTGCACTCCAGTGCACTTTTTGAATAAGAACATTGGTTTTAACAATTGTGAGCCACCCGTGAACCGTAGAGTACCAATACGGGCACCAAAGTGAAGGTGTTGAAGATGGCCATCTGATCCACCACGAAAAAGTGCAACATATCCAAAACTCTGCACTCCAGTGCACTTTTTGTATAAGAACATTGGTTTTAACAACTGTGAGCCACCCATGAACCGTAGTGTACAAATACGGGCACCAAAATGAAGGTGTTGAAGATGGCCATCTGATCCACCACGAAAAAGTGCAACATATCCAAAACTCTGCACTCCAGTGCACTTTTTGTATAAGAACATTAATTTTAACAATTGTGAGCCACCCATGAACCGTAGTGTACCAATATGGCCACCAAAATGAAGGTGTTGAAGATGGCCATCTGATCCACCACGAAAGAGTGCAACATATCCAAAACTCTGCACTCCAGTGCACTTTTTGTTTAAGAACATTGGTTTTAATAATTGTGAGCCACCCATGAACCGTAGAGTACCAATACGGGCACCAAAATGAAGGTGTTGAAGATGGCCATCTGATCCACCACGAAAAAGTGCAACATATCCAAAACTCTGCACTCCAGTGCACTTTTTGTATAAGAACATTGGTTTTAACAATTGTGAGCCACCCATGAACCGTAGTGTACCAATATGGCCACCAAAATGAAGGTGTTGAAGATGGCCATCTGATCCACCACGAAAAAGTGCAACATATCCAAAACTCTGCACTCCAGTGCACTTTTTGTATAAGAACATTGGTTTAAACAATTGTGAGCCACCCATGAACCGTAGAGTACCAATACGGGCACCAAAATGAAGGTGTTGAAGATGGCCATCTGATCCACCACGAACAAGTGCAACATATCCAAAACTCTGCACTCCAGTGCACTTTTTGTTTAAGAACATTGGTTTTAACAATTGTGAGCCACCTATGAACCGTAGAGTACCAATACGGGCACCAAAATGAAGGTGTTGAAGATGGCCATCTGATCCACCACGAAAAAGTGCAATATATCCAAAACTCTGCACTCCAGTTCACTTTTTGTATAAGAACATTGGTTTTAACAATTGTAAGCCACCAATGAACCGTAGTATACCAATATGGCCACCAAAATGAAGGTGTTTAATTTTTAATTTTTTGTGTGAAATGTTTTTATGGAATTTTTAAGTTTTGTTTCGTTTATAAGTTCTTTTTAGAACGAAATTAATTCTAAAAGAGATATTAATTTTAATTTTAAAGCAGCAAAAATGAACAGAAGTCATGCCATACAAAAGAGTTTGATTTCTTAAAAAGCAAAAAAAAAATAATACTTAAAAAATATTTGAATTCGGGATCAAATCTCGAATGCATTCGGGATTCTGGCATTCGGGATTTCGCCCATTCGAGATTTTGTTCAATCAGGATTTTGGCATTCTGTATATTGGGCATTTGGGATTATGAGATTCGAAATTCTCATTTTCTACCATTCGGGATTATGTCCTCTTCTCGTTTATTAAAATTTTTTATTTTATAAGTCTAATTGACCGTCAGACAAATACAATTTCTCATCTCAGACCAAGATTAAAATGTCAATACATGTCCATACCTACATTATTATAAAAAAAATAACTACACAAGTAAAACTGAAATTAATGACTGCTAATTGGTATAATCGATTAAATCAAACACACTTTCACACTTTTATGGTGAATTTTTGCCCGTGGCGTAATGGTTAGTGCACTGGACTGTCATGCCAGAGGTCTGGGTTCAATACCAGCCGCTTCCACCTTAAGTTTATTTCCGGGCTACTGCCTCTTGCGAGGAAGTGACAAATCCTCCAAGTGTATCTCCTGTCACAGAAAAGTGCCGCTCACCTTAGCCGCTCGGATTCGGAAATTAACTGTAGGTCCCCTCCATTCCTGCAGACACGTACACAGGAATGGTTGAGAGTTGTCAATCAATAGGCTCTGGTTCTTCATGAGCCGTTGTGCCAACCAAATTTATTTATTTATTTAGTTTTGACCGATATACCTTCAGTCGAATTGTACACAGTGTGAGTGTACACAAGTGAGTCAGTCATTATCCATAATGTGTACCACGGAAAATCATCGAAAATACTGCAATAGACCATAGTTTCGTCAAAATCATGGCCTTCCGGAAACCTATATTGCATAATACTAAACCAATCGGTCGATTGAATAATCATCGGTTTGACCCTATATTTCGCTATGAAAGAAACAGCTTAAGTCAAAACGATTGTTGTTCAATCGACCGACCGTTTTGGTCCAAAACAAAACATTCTTAAAAACCCCATTCAGTTAGATACGATATTTCGCTCCATAAAAGATCCATTAAAGATCATTTCAAAAAATTTAAGAAGTTCCAAGTTAAAAATAACTGCCGTTTTGACATAATTGTTGCCGTTGCTGTTTATACTGTTGCTATTTTACATACATACATTATGTACGCACAAATATTGTAAGTACATACAAACACATTACGTTCAAATGTTGCAGTATAAGCTTTTGTCGTGTCTATCACCGAAAATCCATAGTTTATTATACAAATTCACATTTTACTTTATTGAAACCTACTGGTGTACAATATGACGAGGGACTGTACAATAATTTAATAAGACTTTCACAGTTCACTTTATATGTAGAAAATTCATTTTGCACTTAATTTGTGCACCCAAGGCCCTGAGTAGTGGATTTTTCTTTGAAAAGATAATAGGTATGATGTGACAAATCAAAGCATTTCGTTTTTTTTTTCCCAAAAGACATATGAAATAATATATTCAAAATTTGTTAAATATGTACATACATATGTACAAAATTGAACATGCCATACAAGTGAAATAGATTAACCGCCATATTATTCACTCGATACATCCAGATTTAAACTTAAACCCAGATGAATTTACATTGAATTTGTATGATTTACATCCAGATATAAGTTTTAATCTAGATGTATTGAGTGAATAATATGGCCGTAAGCTAAGTGAAGTCAATGTCAGAATTACTTCCCCAAAGTCAAACCATTAAACCTTTGCAAATGAATATTAAAAAAAAAATGTCGTTTCTTTTGTCCACGAAATTATTTTACTTTATGTACAACTATTGAGAACTTCCACCAAACGTCAAAAACTCTAGATGGGGGGAAAACAAACACACTATTAAAGGCGCGAACAGTATCGGTGTGTATTTCTATTTGTTTGTATTGTTGTTTTCCTCCCATCAAGAGCTTCTTTTCGATTAAAGAACTGTCAAAATTAGAAAGAGAAAAGACAGAGTCAGATTCTGGAAAAGCCCAATTGGTTATTTGAAAATTATCACTACTTTTACTTGTTTCCTTTCATGAAAATGTCATATTTGTCAGAAATCTTGATTTATTGTTTCTCAAATAAAAGTTTAAAAGAATCGAATTCCATAGAAAATTTCATTAACAAGTTTTAAACATGAGGAACACATACACAGCCGAATTCCACATAACATACTATGCAGTCTTTAACCGCCATATTATTCACTCGATGATACATCCAGATTTAAACTTAAATCCAGATGAATTTACATTGAATTGCTATGACTTACATCAAGATTTAAGTTTTAATCTACATGTATTGAGTGAATAGTATGGCCGTAAGTGTCAGATTTAGATAACAAACAATAACTAAATATTTTTGCGCCTTATATTTCGGTACGTGTTTTAATTCTTTGTTTGCTAAAGCTTAATATTTCATATTTGGATCTGGAAATGTTGAAACTTAAATACAAGTTTTTTATTTGTCATTTTTTAAATTTTAAAATAATTTTATAAAAAAAAAAAAATTATACATGTACACTGCTTTTCTTATCAATATTTCATATCTGAAATAATTTTTTTTTCTAAATTAATCAACCTAAACAAACACGTGTCAAAATAAACGCACCTATCTCCCGCGAGCTTGAGAATTTTAAAATCCTATAAATCATCTTATCACTTAAAAATGGTCAAACCCTATGATAAATGTTGTGTGTCATTAACATTTAATTTTCTCTGATCCAAGCTGATAATAATTATGTTGTTGTGGAGCCTAATTCTGAATTTATTTTTTTTTTTAATAAAAACAATGAACCTAATCATAATATTAATCTACTATCAAACTTAATTCAATGATAAGCAAGGACGTAATCTCTCCACTTCAGCTACCTTGTTAGGGGATGTTCTTATCTTGATGTTATTGATTTGCTAATAATGATACATATATATTTTAATCAATTTTATTTTATTGTTGACACTCAATATTATCAGCTTCAATCAATATTATTAATGTCAATAATTGTTTTTACTTTCGTTTTTAGGTCAAAATGCTTGTGAACGAAAATCTTTCGTTTTTCTACGAAAAGAACTTCCAGTACGATTGGCTAATATCATGAAAGAAATTGCTTTGCTACCTGAAAATCTGCTTGGAACACGTTCCGTTGGTGAGGTGAGTCAATGGTATGCGCGCAGTTTTGAAGAAGTTCTTGAATTCGAACTATCCGAACCAACGCACAAAAATCTCGAAAAGTAAGTACAACTACATACATATGTCATTTCGAAAACTTATGTATTTATTGAATTTTGTCTTTTTTAGATTCTGTAGTACATTGGTTCAAATTCGAAATCGCCATTCAGATGTAGTACAAACAATGGCGCAAGGAATTATCGAACTTAAAGAAACTCAAGGTGGTGTTGTTGAACCTGCAATTGAAACCTCCATTCAGTATTTCCTTGATCGTTTATATATGTCACGAATAAGTATAAGAATGCTTATTAATCAGCACAGTAAGACAATTTATATATTGTTGTTGTAAATCAGTTAACAAACATTGTTTCCTTTGATAGCAATACTTTTTGGTGAACCAACTGTCCAACAGGGCAGACATATTGGATGCTTGGATCCTGCTTGTGATATAAGTGCAGTCGTTCAAGATGCCTATGAAAATGCTCGTTTCCTTTGTGATCAATATTATTTGGCTAGTCCAGAGCTTGTGATACGTCAATACAATGAGTTAGATAAAACTCTACCTGTGAGGACTGTTTATGTGCCCTCACATTTGTATCACATGCTTTTCGAATTATTTAAAAACGCCATGAGAGCTGTCCTCGAATACCACGATCACGACAACAAACTACCACCCATTCAGGTTGTTATTGTTCAGGGCAAAGAAGATATTTGTGTAAAGGTAAAAAATATATAGAAATAAATCTGTGTCAATAAATTAAGAAGTCAATTCTGGTCTGTGAATTTATTGCTACTTTAAAATGATGCATTCCGTTGACTTTTTCAATTATTTGTGACCTAATTTAACAAAAAAGTAACACACGTCATTAAAAAGTAAATATGTATACAAATTTTTTAGATTTCCGATCAAGGAGGCGGTATTCCCCGATCACAGACAGACCAACTGTTCAAATATATGTACAGTACAGCGCCACAACCGTCAAAGTCAGATTTGCACACGGTACCTCTTGCTGGTTATGGATACGGTTTACCGATTTCAAGGCTCTATGCAAGGTATCTTCACGGTGATATTGTGCTACTTTCTTGTGAGGGTTACGGAACAGATGCCATTATCTACCTCAAGGTATTTTTCAATGCAATATTCTTAATAAGGTTTATTTTTTTAAATCTCCCCGAACTCATAATGTTATAGGCTTTATCTGATGAAGCAAATGAACTTTTGCCGATCTTTAACAAAACCAGTTCGAAATTCTATCGAGCAACAACACCAACTGGTGACTGGTCTAACCAGGTAAAACATCCAAAGAAATATAAACACACAGACATTGGCATAAGGCTTTGATCAAACGAGTTCTCAGATCTAAGTTTTTGCTTACACATCATTTTCTTAGTAAAAAATCAATTATTATTATAATGTACACATTTTTAATTAGTGTAGTATTTTTTTTTAATGTTAAGTTTGTTTTCTTATTTAGATTTAGTTGCATGTGTTTTTGAACCTTATAGTTTTTATGTAATTTTTGTATGCTAAACATTTGTTGAAAATTGGATAGAAAAAAAACATATACCTACATTACGTACATATTTACTTCGGGCTCAAAAAGTTTACTAATTAAAAAAGAAAAAAACAAAACAACAAAAAAAGAGTTTGAATATTCTTTGTTGTAGAAATAGAGTGGATTAGAAAATAAAAACAACTGTGTGACCTCGCAAAGACCTACAAATAATGAAAAAAAAAACAACCATTAACCCATCCCAAAGAGTGTGATGCACGTTTTTTGTTTGCAAAAACATGTTGGAGACTAGCAGTTTCATAATCATAAACAAATCGTTGTACTGATTGATGTTTATAGTTTGAAACTACACAAACGAATTTTATTTTTTAATGTTATTTCAGGACTTTGGCAACCGTTGGCGTTATTTGTTGAGTTTATTCCGAAACAAAAATACCTAACTTCATTATTTTCTCCTTCTTGTGATAAAAAACAAATTGTTAATTTAATTAATTAAGAGAAATAAACGGCTTTTATAAAGCGAAACGAAGGTGTTTTTAGAAGATCACACTGAAGAAAATACATTTAATGAAACAAGAATCATATATGTATGTACATACATATGAGTAGGATTCTTAACATTCGGATTTTACAGTAATACCATTTAAAATTTGCTGTTTTGCCATTTAAAAAGTCAGTTACATTCATCATTTCATTGAAAGTTTTTTTTTTCTATTTTTGTATCCGTTTGAATCAGTTGCCCAATCAACTGAAAAAATTGGGAAAGTGAAAAGCTAAAAATCTTGGTTATAAGACAACTAAAGCTGCATTTAAAAAATACTATAAAATACAAATATTTTTTCTTTTTTTTCTATGGACTTAAAGAAACTTATCAAACGAATAAAAAAAAGCAGATCATGATTATGTTACATCAAGTGATGTTGATGTTATATCATTGTACACTTCAGCTTTCAATGTTTCATCCATATTGATCAAATTTTTATCATAATTTATTTATTTCAGCTGCTACTCACAAAAAAGCTGAACCGATTTTTCTTTATATAATCTCACGAATTCTGTTTAAGAATATTGACAACAAAAAAAAAAAAACAAAAACATAATTCTTGATAAAAGCTGATAGAATTAAAAAAGGTATAAAACAAAGCTTATCAGTAAAGAAAAAAAAAGTTACGCATACGCCACAGTGAGTGCATATACATATAAGAGAAGACTGTTTTGTTTTATGAATTCAAATTAAACAATTTTGATAAAATTATATTGTTTTGTGGGTAGGAGAAAAATCTTATTAGAGTTAGAGCTGTTAGAGTTTTGCGGTTTCTGATTCAATTGAACTGCCGGTTGTGGGCTGAATCATTTGAAAATGTAGCTCTTAAATGGGTTTCCCTCCATGAAGTGTATCAAGAATATTAATACAATGCATGACTGAATCCTAGAAACTTGATCGGTACAAGCGATTACGCTTTCCCAAGCATTGAATATACGAATATTGCAATCAAATTCTAAACACAAATTTGTAACAAAAATCAAAAGTTTTTTTGTTTTTGTTTATGAATAAACGAAGATTTTTTTGTAATCATTTGTAATTCAATTCGAAGAACCTGTGTAGAAAATTGGTGCAAAATTAGTCGAGGCATAGGGAAATAACTTCTTCAATAATAATTTTAACTTCATGCTTTAAACGGTTTCTTATTATATTGACACCTGGCATTACGAGTCGAGCCATTTTGTTTGATTTGTGGCTCGATGTACAGCTAACAGACGGACGCATAGGCGCTCAGACCGATGAACCGTATGACAATATCCACGTTTTCGTAGTAGGGTTGCAGTTGTGTACATGCATCTCCGCGGTTTAAACTTTAACTTCATAGAAGCTCTGGAATACATAGTTCACTTAGCTTCCACATAATACTCAAAAACAAATGAAAAATAATTTCTTATAAAAAGATAAATCTTATAAATATCGGGACACGAACACGAATAAGTGCATATTGACTAACAAGCGTAGAAATAACCCAGTAGAAATTAAAAGATTTTTCTTTGCAAAACAGACAGCCCTATCATAGTATCCGATCGGAACGGAATTTTCTCCGAATTTTAAAAAATATTAGAAATATAAGAAATATCACTTCAATTTTTCCTTTTCAACCGCACGTTGAAATAATTTTCCGGAGGTGTAACCGATTTATGAGAAATTTTTATCATTAAAATGAAAAAAAATTTGTATGAGTCGGAGAAATTTCAGTTCCGATAGGATACTATGATAGGGCTGAGAACTCAAAGTTTATTGTATAAAATATGTTAAGAAAAGCATGAACTACGAGTATATAAGTAAGCTATACGAAATCTGTCAGTAAAATGCACCTACATCGAATCAAGCTCCTTGTAATATTTAGGAGCCTTTTTCGGTACTTTTTCTAAGCAAAAGTTGAGAAATAAAATTAATTTTAACAACTGCCTTTACTTTTATAATGACTTCCTTGTAGGAAGATGTCCTTTAAATTACATAAAATTATTACTGCCTGCTTAAAGATATTTGTGACACACGCTTTGTTTTTTTTTACTTTCCACCAAATTGGCAACATATTTTTTTTTTAAACAAAACAAAACAAATTTAACATCAACATTGTGTTCTTGTTTCTATTTCAGAAATATCTTACTGCTGTTAATCGGTAAACTTTTGTTTTAATAGCATAAAATATTTGACAAAAAAATTATTTGTAATCTTTGCACAAATTGTGATTTATTTTATTCCAAAAATTTAATTTATTAATTTTTAAGATTGACGAAATTACAACATCACACATGTAGCTATAATTTAAGTTTTATTTATATTCAAAAAAAAAAACAACATACATATAAACATAAATTCATGCTTATTTTAGTTTGTTTCACCTTGAATGGTAGACAATGTTTTTTTTTTTAATAATAATATGAAGAAATATATTTTAATATTCGTTTTAAGTAGAATTTGTTTCATTTTGTATTGGATTTCAGTTAAATGAGATTCTATCATACATAATTTAAATTTCGGTAGACAAAACAACAAACAACTGGGCTGTTTGTTGCTTGCTTTTGAATTTATATGAAATTTGGATAAAATTTACTTTTGTATTGTTATATATTTTAGAGCTCCAACATGAATACCCGACAAATGAATGCATCGACGCCAAAAAAGCTTTCAGATATTTTCGGAAAGGATCAAGAAGACAACATTTTAAGAAAGCCAATTATCTAAGATGAAGTATGAATGAAATGTTAGTTTGCTGCAAAAGAGTGTTAAACAAAAAATAAAAAACAAAACACATATTATTATTTAGTAAGTAGGATAGTATTTAGAAAACATAAAATGAAATGGACATCAATATACATTGTATGGTAAAAAGCCATAATGATTTTTTTTTTAAGAAAACTTAGATTTTCAACAAGAAAAAATTGTTTTATAGAATCTTTTAAGTCGTTTAATATAATATTTAATAAAAATAAGCAAACAATGTTGAACATTAAAATAACATTCGATTTTTTTTTCTTTTTGGTCTAAAATAATGAAGAGTGAGTCATTGATTCTGTTTTAAAAACTGTTCACAAGTACTTTTAATTGCAACCAAAATAAAAGCCAAATCAATATTGACAAAATCTAGTGACTGCGCTTTCTCTGAAGAAATTAATTGTTGCCTTAATCCTTTCGTCTAATTGTAAAACAGGAAAAAATAATATATCGTAAAAAGTGATATAAGTGATATCTTATCGATGTAGAAAAGAGTGTGATTTATGTGAGATAAATCTTCAGAACTTCATTTTGCATAGAATTCATGCAAAATATTTTTACAGTTCCAAACTTGGTTCCTTGAGGCTCAAGTTGGGTCCCAAAAGACGGACTGCAAATCCATCCTTTTTTCAGATATTAATCGATCCACTTAATAATATTTTTAAAATTATATTGAGTGTGTCTAAGCAAAAGGTTAAACTGTAAACTATGACTAGCATTATTGCACCCCTCCCCTCCCGCATTTAACTGATTTTTACAAGATGAAAATGTTTTCTTCTTAATAGAACTCTCACACATCCGGTTTTGTAGCATGGATCTGACATACATACATACATATAAGTTGAATAGAGAGAAGACCAAAAAGCTCAACATATCGATAAATGCAGATTTTAGGAATTAAAGAATATGAACAGTTAAATAAACATTCATCTTGAAATTTAAATTAAAAATATAATGGTACCTACTTTTTTACAAAGTCGTTTTTGTTGGCATATCATTGCCGTTAACTTTGCATGAAATTTGTACATGCAGAAGATCTGTAAATCAATCATTCTACTCATAATTGACGTCGCAATTCTTTTTAAGGCCGTGAGGGTTGAAATAGCGTTAAATTTTATCTAAAGATTAATTTTGATACTATTGAGGGGAATCTGTACTTGGATAGGGCAAAATTTAATCTCGGATAAAATTTAATGAAAATTTTGATACCATTAATGTAATGTATGGTATGATGGACATAAGTTCCACTTTCTTGGCTGGTAACACCATATTTCCCATAATTTAAAAAAAAAATCGGCTTTCCTTTTACCCGAGTAATCTTTTTTCTTAATTTTGGTTTGAGGCTATATCATCATATTAAATGACGATTTAACTTCAAATTAACTGGCAGAATCGAAAAGACGCGCGATCGATTGCTCAGAACCCTGAGTCATCTCAATTACATGAACAGGATTTCTCAGCAAAGTTTGTCAGTTTTGCTGTCAAAATTCATACGAGAAAAACATTGGATTCGCTTGCTCACTTTCTGACATGGAGAAATGTTGGAAATCTCATTTTCCTGAACACGCTAAATAAACGTAATGACGCGACACTTCGTGAAAAGAAAAACCAGGATTAACTCTCAAACTCAAAAATCTGTTATCAATTTATTTAAATTAATTTTAAATTATAAAGAAATTAATTTTAAATTATAAAGAAACTCATATTTATTTGTTTTTTTTTTTAGTGTTAATAGTGTGTGTTTATTAAATGTATGTGTGTGTGTTTTTTTTTTTTTAATTACATAATAAGTATTTATATTATTTAACAAATTTTAATTAAAAAAACAAAAACAAAAAAAAAATATTAAATAACTTAAAACTAAAATCCATCGCTATGTCGTATCAAGAGTTCCACCAAAGAAATCCGGCGATTCAGCGTGTTCAGCTGCGACCTAAATACCGCAAATTGGGTATTCATCCTCAGGTTTAGTCTCCTCTCCAATTGGTCCAACTTCCAAAAGAGGAGCGATATATCGCTTTCCATTTGCCGATTTGTCCGTCTCGGAATCCTGATGGGAATTCTTGATACGTGAATTCTTGGCTGTCTGGGAGGTGTTGCCTGTCTGGGAATCCTTACGGGTATCCTTGAAGCCATATTTAAAATATCTAAAAATTAAAACAATAATATATTCAAACAAAAAAAAAAACACTTTACTTAATATTAAATCAAAATTATTTTGACAACCAATCAAAATTATTTTGAAAATCAATCAAAATAATTTTGAAAGTCAATCAAAATTATTTTATTTTATTTAGTTTTATTCCAACTCACTTTTTTTATTTCTTTTTTCCTTTCTTCTTCTTTTCTTCTCTTCTCTTCTTCTTTTCTTATTTTCTTCTTTTTTTCTTTTCTTCAATTCTTCTTTTCTTCAATTTTCAATTTTCTTTCTTCTTTTCTCTAAAAATAAAAAATAAAATATATTAATATTTTATTTTATTTAATTTAATTTTATTTTATTTACCTTATTTTTTTTCTTCCTTACTCACCAAAATCACAAAACTTAATGATTTATTTCCGAATTTTCATCGGCTTATATAGAAAAATAAAATTACCCAGGCTCCTACCATTGATATTAGAAAACCGAAAAGACAGTGAAATATTTAATTGGCATACTATGTTATATTTTAAACTCATGAAAAGTAAAGAATTAATTCTTGATAACTCAGGCATAGCACTTCCATGAGCGAAATAAAATAAAGATCTGAATGGTGTTGAAGACGACCACCGTATCGACCAAGAAAAAGTGCAACATATCCAGAACACTGCACTCCAGTGCACTTTTTGTTTAAGAACATTGGTTTTAACAATTGTGAGCCACCCATTAACCGTAGAGTACCAATACGGGCACCAAAATGAAGGTGTTGAAGATGGCCATCTGATCCACCACGAACAAGTGCAACATATCCAAAACTCTTCACTCCAGTGCACTTTTTGTATAAGAACATTGGTTTTAACAATTGTGAGCCACCCATGAACCGTAGAGTACCAATACGGGCACCAAAATGAAGGTGTTGAAGATGGCCATCTGATCCACCACGAAAAAGTGCAATATATCCAAAACTCTGCACTCCAGTGCACTTTTTGTATAAGAACATTGGTTTTAACAATTGTGAGCCACCCGTGAACCGTAGAGTACCAATACGGGCACCAAAATGAAGGTGTTGAAGATGGCCATCTGATCCACCACGAAAAAGTGCAATATATCCAAAACTGCACTCCAGTGCACTTTTTGTATAAGAACATTGGTTTTAATAATTGTGAGCCACCCGTGAACCGTAGTGCACCAATATGGCCACCAAAATGAAGGTGTTGAAGATGGCCATCTGATCCACCACGAACAAGTGCAACATATCCAAAACTCTGCACTCCAGTGCACTTTTTGTATAAGAACATTGGTTTTAACAATTGTGAGCCACCCGTGAACCGTAGAGTACCAATACGGGCACCAAAATGAAGGTGTTGAAGATGGCCATCTGATCCACCACGAACAAGTGCAACATATCCAAAACTCTGCACTCCAGTGCACTTTTTGTTTAAGAACATTGGTTTTAACAATTGTGAGCCACCCATTAACCGTAGAGTACCAATACGGGCACCAAAATGAAGGTGTTGAAGATGGTCATCTGATCCACCACGAAAAAGTGCAACATATCCAAAACTCTGCACTCCAGTGCACTTTTTGTATAAGAACATTGGTTTTAACAATTGTGAGCCACCCATGAACCGTAGAGTACCAATATGGCCACCAAAATGAAGGTGTTGAAGATGGCCATCTGATCCACCACGAAAAAGTGCAATATATCCAAAACTGCACTCCAGTGCACTTTTTGTATAAGAACATTGGTTTTAATAATTGTGAGCCACCCGTGAACCGTAGTGCACCAATATGGCCACCAAAATGAAGGTGTTGAAGATGGCCATCTGATCCACCACGAACAAGTGCAACATATCCAAAACTCTGCACTCCAGTGCACTTTTTGTATAAGAACATTGGTTTTAACAATTGTGAGCCACCCGTGAACCGTAGAGTACCAATACGGGCACCAAAATGAAGGTGTTGAAGATGGCCATCTGATCCACCACGAACAAGTGCAACATATCCAAAACTCTGCACTCCAGTGCACTTTTTGTTTAAGAACATTGGTTTTAACAATTGTGAGCCACCCATTAACCGTAGAGTACCAATACGGGCACCAAAATGAAGGTGTTGAAGATGGCCATCTGATCCACCACGAACAAGTGCAACATATCCAAAACTCTGCACTCCAGTGCACTTTTTGTATAAGAACATTGGTTTTAACAATTGTGAGCCACCCGTGAACCGTAGAGTACCAATACGGGCACCAAAATGAAGGTGTTGAAGATGGCCATCTGATCCACCACGAACAAGTGCAACATATCCAAAACTCTGCACTCCAGTGCTCTTTTTGTTTAAGAACATTGGTTTTAACAATTGTGAGCCACCCATGAACCGTAGTGCACCAATATGGCCACCAAAATGAAGGTGTTGAAGATGGCCATCTGATCCACCACGAAAAAGTGCAACATATCCAAAACTCTGCACTCCAGTGCACTTTTTGTATAAGAACATTGGTTTTAACAATTGTGAGCCACCCATGAACCGTAGAGTACCAATATGGCCACCAAAATGAAGGTGTTGAAGATGGCCATCTGATCCACCACGAAAAAGTGCAACATATCCAAAACTCTGCACTCCAGTGCACTTTTTGTTTAAGAACATTGGTTTTAACAATTGTGAGCCACCCATGAACCGTAGAGTACCAATACGGGCACCAAAATGAAGGTGTTGAAGATGGCCATCTGATCCACCACGAAAAAGTGCAACATATCCAAAACTCTGCACTCCAGTGCACTTTTTGTATAAGAACATTGGTTTTAACAATTGTGAGCCACCCGTGAACCGTAGAGTACCAATACGGGCACCAAAATGAAGGTGTTGAAGATGGCCATCTGATCCACCACGAACAAGTGCAACATATCCAAAACTCTGCACTCCAGTGCACTTTTTGTTTAAGAACATTGGTTTTAACAATTGTGAGCCACCCATTAACCGTAGAGTACCAATACGGGCACCAAAATGAAGGTGTTGAAGATGGCCATCTGATCCACCACGAAAAAGTGCAACATATCCAAAACTCTGCACTCCAGTGCACTTTTTGTTTAAGAACATTGGTTTTAACAATTGTGAGCCACCCATTAACCGTAGAGTACCAATACGGGCACCAAAATGAAGGTGTTGAAGATGGCCATCTGATCCACCACGAACAAGTGCAACATATCCAAAACTCTGCACTCCAGTGCTCTTTTTGTTTAAGAACATTGGTTTTAACAATTGTGAGCCACCCATGAACCGTAGTGCACCAATATGGCCACCAAAATGAAGGTGTTGAAGATGGCCATCTGATCCACCACGAAAAAGTGCAACATATCCAAAACTCTGCACTCCAGTGCACTTTTTGTTTAAGAACATTGGTTTTAACAATTGTGAGCCACCCATTAACCGTAGAGTACCAATACGGGCACCAAAATGAAGGTGTTGAAGATGGCCATCTGATCCACCACGAAAAAGTGCAACATATCCAAAACTCTGCACTCCAGTGCACTTTTTGTATAAGAACATTGGTTTCAACAATTGTGAGCCACCCATGAACCGTAGAGTACCAATACGGGCACCAAAATGAAGGTGTTGAAGATGGCCATCTGATCCACCACGAAAAAGTGCAACATATCCAAAACTCTGCACTCCAGTGCACTTTTTGTATAAGAACATTGGTTTCAACAATTGTGAGCCACCCATGAACCGTAGAGTACCAATACGGGCACCAAAATGAAGGTGTTGAAGATGGCCATCTGATCCACCACGAAAAAGTGCAATATATCCAAAACTCTGCACTCCAGTGCACTTTTTGTTTAAGAACATTGGTTTTAACAATTGTGAGCCACCCATTAACCGTAGAGTACCAATACGGGCACCAAAATGAAGGTGTTGAAGATGGCCATCTGATCCACCACGAACAAGTGCAACATATCCAAAACTCTGCACTCCAGTGCACTTTTTGTTTAAGAACATTGGTTTTAACAATTGTGAGCCACCCATGAACCGTAGAGTACCAATACGGGCACCAAAATGAAGGTGTTGAAGATGGCCATCTGATCCACCACGAACAAGTGCAACATATCCAAAACTCTGCACTCCAGTGCACTTTTTGTATAAGAACATTGGTTTTAACAATTGTGAGCCACCCATGAACCGTAGAGTACCAATACGGGCACCAAAATGAAGGTGTTGAAGATGGCCATCTGATCCACCACGAACAAGTGCAACATATCCAAAACTCTGCACTCCAGTGCACTTTTTGTTTAAGAACATTGGTTTTAACAATTGTGAGCCACCCATGAACCGTAGAGTACCAATACGGGCACCAAAATGAAGGTGTTGAAGATGGCCATCTGATCCACCACGAAAAAGTGCAACATATCCAAAACTCTGCACTCCAGTGCACTTTTTGTTTAAGAACATTGGTTTTAACAATTGTGAGCCACCCATGAACCGTAGAGTACAAATACGGGCACCAAAATGAAGGTGTTGAAGATGGCCATCTGATCCACCACGAAAAAGTGCAACATATCCAAAACTCTGCACTCCAGTGCACTTTTTGTTTAAGAACATTGGTTTTAACAATTGTGAGCCACCCATGAACCGTAGAGTACCAATACGGGCACCAAAATGAAGGTGTTGAAGATGGCCATCTGATCCACCACGAAAAAGTGCAACATATCCAAAACTCTGCACTCCAGTGCACTTTTTGTTTAAGAACATTGGTTTTAACAATTGTGAGCCACCCATGAACCGTAGAGTACAAATACGGGCACCAAAATGAAGGTGTTGAAGATGGCCATCTGATCCACCACGAAAAAGTGCAACATATCCAAAACTCTGCACTCCAGTGCACTTTTTGAATAAGAACATTGGTTTTAACAATTGTGAGCCACCCGTGAACCGTAGAGTACCAATACGGGCACCAAAATGAAGGTGTTGAAGATGGCCATCTGATCCACCACGAACAAGTGCAACATATCCAAAACTCTGCACTCCAGTGCACTTTTTGTTTAAGAACATTGGTTTTAACAATTGTGAGCCACCCATGAACCGTAGAGTACCAATACGGGCACCAAAATGAAGGTGTTGAAGATGGCCATCTGATCCACCACGAAAAAGTGCAACATATCCAAAACTCTGCACTCCAGTGCACTTTTTGTTTAAGAACATTGGTTTTAACAATTGTGAGCCACCCATGAACCGTAGAGTACCAACACGGGCACCAAAATGAAGGTGTTGAAGATGGCCATCTGATCCACCACGAACAAGTGCAACATATCCAAAACTCTGCACTCCAGTGCTCTTTTTGTTTAAGAACATTGGTTTTAACAATTGTGAGCCACCCATGAACCGTAGTGCACCAATATGGCCACCAAAATGAAGGTGTTGAAGATGGCCATCTGATCCACCACGAAAAAGTGCAACATATCCAAAACTCTGCACTCCAGTGCACTTTTTGTATAAGAACATTGGTTTTAACAATTGTGAGCCACCCATGAACCGTAGTGCACCAATATGGCCACCAAAATGAAGGTGTTGAAGATGGCCATCTGATCCACCACGAAAAAGTGCAACATATCCAAAACTCTGCACTCCAGTGCACTTTTTGTATAGGAACATTGGTTTTAACAATTGTGAGCCACCCATGAACCGTAGAGTACCAATACGGGCACCAAAATGAAGGTGTTGAAGATGGCCATCTGATCCACCACGAAAAAGTGCAACATATCCAAAACTCTGCACTCCAGTGCACTTTTTGTATAAGAACATTGGTTTTAACAATTGTGAGCCACCCATGAACCGTAGACTACCAATACGGGCACCAAAATGAAGGTGTTGAAGATGGCCATCTGATCCACCACGAAAAAGTGCAACATATCCAAAACTCTGCACTCCAGTGCACTTTTTGTTTAAGAACATTGGTTTTAACAATTGTGAGCCACCCATGAACCGTAGACTACCAATACGGGCACCAAAATGAAGGTGTTGAAGGTGGCCACCTGATCCACCAAGAAAAAGTGCAACATATCCAAAACTCTGCACTCTAGTGCACTTTTTGTATAGGAACATTGGTTTTAACAATTGTGAGCCACCCATGAACCGTAGAGTACCAATACGGGCACCAAAATGAAGGTGTTGAAGATGGCCATCTGATCCACCACGAAAAAGTGCAACATATCCAAAACTCTGCACTCCAGTGCACTTTTTGTATAAGAACATTGGTTTTAACAATTGTGAGCCATCCATGAACCGTAGAGTACCAATACGGGCACCAAAATGAAGGTGTTGAAGATGGCCATCTGATCCACCACGAAAAAGTGCAACATATCCAAAACTCTGCACTCCAGTGCACTTTTTGTATAAGAACATTGGTTTCAACAATTGTGAGCCACCCATGAACCGTAGAGTACAAATACGGGCACCAAAATGAAGGTGTTGAAGATGGCCATCTGATCCACCACGAAAAAGTGCAACATATCCAAAACTCTGCACTCCAGTGCACTTTTTGAATAAGAACATTGGTTTTAACAATTGTGAGCCACCCGTGAACCGTAGAGTACCAATACGGGCACCAAAATGAAGGTGTTGAAGATGGCCATCTGATCCACCACGAAAAAGTGCAACATATCCAAAACTCTGCACTCCAGTGCACTTTTTGAATAAGAACATTGGTTTTAACAATTGTGAGCCACCCGTGAACCGTAGAGTACCAATACGGGCACCAAAATGAAGGTGTTGAAGATGGCCATCTGATCCACCACGAACAAGTGCAACATATCCAAAACTCTGCACTCCAGTGCACTTTTTGTTTAAGAACATTGGTTTTAACAATTGTGAGCCACCCATGAACCGTAGAGTACCAATACGGGCACCAAAATGAAGGTGTTGAAGATGGCCATCTGATCCACCACGAAAAAGTGCAACATATCCAAAACTCTGCACTCCAGTGCACTTTTTGTTTAAGAACATTGGTTTTAATAATTGTGAGCCACCCATGAACCGTAGAGTACCAATACGGGCACCAAAATGAAGGTGTTGAAGATGGCCATCTGATCCACCACGAAAAAGTGCAACATATCCAAAACTCTGCACTCCAGTGCACTTTTTGTATAAGAACATTGGTTTTAACAATTGTGAGCCACCCATGAACCGTAGTGTACCAATATGGCCACCAAAATGAAGGTGTTGAAGATGGCCATCTGATCCACCACGAAAAAGTGCAACATATCCAAAACTCTGCACTCCAGTGCACTTTTTGTATAAGAACATTGGTTTTAACAATTGTGAGCCACCCGTGAACCGTAGAGTACCAATACGGGCACCAAAATGAAGGTGTTGAAGATGGCCATCTGATCCACCACGAACAAGTGCAACATATCCAAAACTCTGCACTCCAGTGCACTTTTTGTTTAAGAACATTGGTTTTAACAATTGTGAGCCACCCATGAACCGTAGAGTACCAATACGGGCACCAAAATGAAGGTGTTGAAGATGGCCATCTGATCCACCACGAAAAAGTGCAACATATCCAAAACTCTGCACTCCAGTGCACTTTTTGTATAAGAACATTGGTTTTAACAATTGTGAGCCACCCATGAACCGTAGTGTACCAATATGGCCACCAAAATGAAGGTGTTGAAGATGGCCATCTGATCCACCACGAAAAAGTGCAACATATCCAAAACTCTGCACTCCAGTGCACTTTTTGTATAAGAACATTGGTTTTAACAATTGTGAGCCACCCGTGAACCGTAGAGTACCAATACGGGCACCAAAATGAAGGTGTTGAAGATGGCCATCTGATCCACCACGAACAAGTGCAACATATCCAAAACTCTGCACTCCAGTGCACTTTTTGTTTAAGAACATTGGTTTTAACAATTGCGAGCCACCCATGAACCGTAGAGTACCAATACGGGCACCAAAATGAAGGTGTTGAAGATGGCCATCTGATCCACCACGAACAAGTGCAACATATCCAAAACTCTGCACTCCAGTGCACTTTTTGTTTAAGAACATTGGTTTTAACAATTGTGAGCCACCCATGAACCGTAGAGTACCAATACGGGCACCAAAATGAAGGTGTTGAAGATGGCCATCTGATCCACCACGATCAAGTGCAACATATCCAAAACTCTGCACTCCAGTGCACTTTTTGTTTAAGAACATTGGTTTTAACAATTGCGAGCCACCCATGAACCGTAGAGTACCAATACGGGCACCAAAATGAAGGTGTTGAAGATGGCCATCTGATCCACCACGAACAAGTGCAATATATCCAAAACTCTGCACTCCAGTTCACTTTTTGTATAAGAACATTGGTTTTAACAATTGTAAGCCACCAATGAACCGTAGTATACCAATATGGCCACCAAAATGAAGGTGTTTAATTTTTAATTTTTTGTGTGAAATGTTTTTATGGAATTTTTAAGTTTTGTTTCGTTTATAAGTTCTTTTTAGAACGAAATTAATTCTAAAAGAGATATTAATTTTAATTTTAAAGCTGCAAAAATGAACAGAAGTCATGCCATACAAAAGAGTTTGATTTCTTAAAAAGCAAAAAAAAAATAATACTTAAAAAATATTTAAATTCGGGATCAAATCTCGAATGCATTCGGGATTCTGGCATTCGGGATTTTGCCCATTCGAGATTTTGTTCAATCAGGATTTTGGCATTCTGTATATTGGGCATTTGGGATTATGAGATTCGAAATTCTCATTTTCTACCATTCGGGATTATGTCCTCTTCTCGTTTATTAAAATTTTTTATTTTATAAGTCTAATTGACCGTCAGACAAATACAATTTCTCATCTCAGACCAAGATTAAAATGTCAATACATGTCCATACCTACATTATTATAAAAAAAATAACTACACAAGTAAAACTGAAATTAATGACTGCTAATTGGTATAATCGATTAAATCAAACACACTTTCACACTTTTATGGTGAATTTTTGCCCGTGGCGTAATGGTTAGTGCACTGGACTGTCATGCCAGAGGTCTGGGTTCAATACCAGCCGCTTCCACCTTAAGTTTATTTCCGGGCTACTGCCTCTTGCGAGGAAGTGACAAATCCTCCAAGTGTATCTCCTGTCACAGAAAAGTGCCGCTCACCTTAGCCGCTCGGATTCGGAAATTAACTGTAGGTCCCCTCCATTCCTGCAGACACGTACACAGGAATGGTTGAGAGTTGTCAATCAATAGGCTCTGGTTCTTCATGAGCCGTTGTGCCAACCAAATTTATTTATTTATTTAGTTTTGACCGATATACCTTCAGTCGAATTGTACACAGTGTGAGTGTACACAAGTGAGTCAGTCATTATCCATAATGTGTACCACGGAAAATCATCGAAAATACTGCAATAGACCATAGTTTCGTCAAAATCATGGCCTTCCGGAAACCTATATTGCATAATACTAAACCAATCGGTCGATTGAATAATCATCGGTTTGACCCTATATTTCGCTATGAAAGAAACAGCTTAAGTCAAAACGATTGTTGTTCAATCGACCGACCGTTTTGGTCCAAAACAAAACATTCTTAAAAACCCCATTCAGTTAGATACGATATTTCGCTCCATAAAAGATCCATTAAAGATCATTTCAAAAAATTTAAGAAGTTCCAAGTTAAAAATAACTGCCGTTTTGACATAATTGTTGCCGTTGCTGTTTATACTGTTGCTATTTTACATACATACATTATGTACGCACAAATATTGTAAGTACATACAAACACATTACGTTCAAATGTTGCAGTATAAGCTTTTGTCGTGTCTATCACCGAAAATCCATAGTTTATTATACAAATTCACATTTTACTTTATTGAAACCTACTGGTGTACAATATGACGAGGGACTGTACAATAATTTAATAAGACTTTCACAGTTCACTTTATATGTAGAAAATTCATTTTGCACTTAATTTGTGCACCCAAGGCCCTGAGTAGTGGATTTTTCTTTGAATAGATAATAGGTATGATGTGACAAATCAAAGCATTTCGTTTTTTTTTTCCCAAAAGACATATGAAATAATATTGTAACGTTTTACCACGGTTCGATATAAAACTTATTTATTTTAACTGTCAACCGTCAATTATTTCCTTTTTAAATTAAACACACTTTACTTCACTTCAATTATTTTATTAATCACCAATCTCAATAGTATGCAACTTAAATTCACTTCCGGATACTTTTAACTTTGAACTTTACACTTTCGCTTTCAAAAATAAACTGTCTGTGCTCAAAAAGTTTCTCCTTATATAGTGAGCTGAGAGGTTCGGGACTCTACTCGAAAGTACTGGCACATAAGCTTCTGGAAGGTTCCATTCCAATGAAGAGAGATGGCGTTCTCTCCACTCTTCCATTCAGCGCATTTTTCCCCTAAGAGAGATGGGCGCGCTCTCTCGGGATTTTTTATAAACGGTTGTTGTCTTCGATAAGGGTATTTTTGTACTTGGCTCTTTGTTTGTTCCGAAAGTAGTTAGGTGCTGATTTCATCGTTACATTGCCCCCCTCCTAAGATTGATCGTCCCGAACAATTCTGTCGCTCCTTTCACCACTATAACGATGCAAACGGTCACAATGAACTACTTTCAGTTTCCCTCTTACTCCTCTCTGTATACGGTAGACCACATCATTTAGTCTCTTCACAACAGTGTAGGGTCCTTCCCAGTTCTGTTGAAGCTTTGGTGACAGTCCCTTTTGTCGATGGGGATTGTAAAACCACACGAGGTCTCCTTCTTGAAATCCTGTTGTTGTTGCTCGGGCATCATAACGTGTTTTCATCCGATCACTAGATGTTTTTATGAATGCTCTGGTTCGTTGATGAATGTCAATGAGCCTTTCTTTGAGGTTATCCACATATTCTTCTGTTCGTTGTGGCTCAATTGTCCGGCATCCAAATTTCACCTCACTAGGCAGTCGTATTGACGTTCCAAACAAGATTTCCGATGGTGTATGTCCTGTCGAGCTATGTACTGCACTCCTATAGGCCATTAGGAATAATGGAATATGTCTATCCCAGTCTCGTTGGTAGTCGCCGACAACCTTAGATAGATGTTCCTTTAGCGTCCGGTTGAATCGCTCGACCATCCCATCAGATTGTGGATGAAGCGGCGTTGTCCTCGTCTTTTTAATGCCAAGGAGCGAACAAACTTCCTGGAAGATGTTAGATTCGAAGTTCCTTCCTTGGTCGGAATGAAGTTCCATCGGTACGCCGAACCTGCTCACCCAATTGAAGACAATCTGATCCACAACTGTTTTGGTTTCTTGGTTTGGGATGGCAAATGCCTCAGGCCACTTGCTGAAGTAATCCATGACTACAAGGATGTATCGGTTTCCACTGTTGGTCTCAGGAAAAGGGCCTGCGACGTCTACTGCAATCCTTTCGAAAGGCGTGCCTACGTTGTATTGTTGCATTTTACTTTGAAGCTTCCTACCTGGGCCTTTGCTAGCAGCACAAGTATCACATTTTCGGCACCACTTTTCGACGTCCTCTCTTGCATGTAGCCAGTAGAAGCGTTGTCGTATCTTTTCCAAAGTCTTATTGACTCCCAAATGACCTCCGGAAGCTCCGTCATGCATCTCTCGAAGAACGTCATTAACCTTGGACCGAGGAACGACCAGCTGCATCACATAGGACTTACCGTCTGCGGATTCCCACTTACGCCTTAGAACACCTTCCTCCACATGAAGTGAGTCCCATTGTGCCCAATATGCTTTCAGGGCCGGACTTCTGTCGGAGATGTCACACCACTCTGGTTTTTCTTGGTGTTCTTTCCACGCAAGAATGGGCTCTATGTCCGAGTCTTCTTGTTGGGCAGTCCTAAGTTCTTCATTACTCCAACCGTAAATGGGATCAGCTCTTATTCTTTGGACGGCAATCATTTCCTTTTCTTCTTGGCGTGTGCAATGTTTGCAGTCCTGTTTGCAAGGCCGTCGAGATAATGCGTCTGCGTTTGAATGCAACTTTCCTCTTCGATGTTGAATTTGGTAGTCATATGTCTGTAGTCTCTCGATCCACCTTGCTACTTGACCTTCAGGATTTTTAAAGTTCAGAAGCCAATTGAGTGCTCCATGGTCTGTTCGGAGAAGGAACTTCTGTCCATAGATGTACTTATGGAAGTGTTTTGTTGCCAATATCAGAGCTAGAAGTTCCCTTCTGGTCACGCAATAATTCCGTTCTGGCTTCGAGAGTACCTTACTGTAGTAGGCGACAACCTTTTCTTCTCCGTCGTGGACTTGTGACAGTACAGCTCCAATTCCGACATTACTTGCATCCGCGTCAATAATAAAAGGTTTCCCTGGAGTAGGGTAGGTAAGCACAGGAGCATTGCATAAACGCAGCTTTAACTCCTGGAAGCTTTTCTCACACTCACCTGACCATTTGAACGGCTTTCCTTTTTCTGTAAGCTGATGCAAGCTTTTGGCGATTCCAGCAAAATCCTTCACAAAACGCCGGTAGTATGTGGCTAGGCCAAGGAAGCTTCGGAGTTGATGTTTGTCCTGTGGTGTTGGCCAATTCTTCACAGTGTCAACTTTTTCAGGATCAGTCTTTACTCCTTGGGATGAGATGATGTGTCCCAAATATTTAACTTCGGTCTTGAAAAGAGCACATTTATCTGGATTAAGCTTGAGGTGTGCTTCTCGAAGCCTCTGGAATACAGCTTTTAGGTTGTCACAATGTTCGTCAAATGTTTTCCCATACACGATGACATCGTCCAAATAGACCAGGCAAGATTTCCAAGTAAGTCCTTGTAAAACGCATTCTATCAAACGCTCAAATGTAGCCGGAGCGTTGCACAGTCCAAATGGCATCACTTTGAATTGCCACAGACCGTTTCCTGTGGAGAAAGCTGTCTTTTCACGATCTTCTGGATGAATTTCTACCTGCCAGTAGCCGCTCTTTAGGTCTAATGTAGAGAACCATTTAGCACCTTCCATTGCATCTAAAGTATCGCTGATTCTGGGCAGAGGATAGCTGTCTTTCTTTGTCACATCGTTCAGCCTTCTGTAGTCCACACAAAATCGAGTGCTTCCGTCCTTCTTTTTGACAAGGACCACTGGCGACGCCCAAGGGCTTTTAGAGTTTTCGATCAGCCCATCTTTCTTCATGCCCGATATCATCTCTTCAACTTCGGCTTGTTTGGCTAGGGGGAGACGTCTTGCTGGTTGACGAATCGGTCTGGCGTCTCCTGTGTCGATCCGATGCTGCACAAGTTGTGTTCGACCATACTGCCCACTTGGTGAAGAAAATATGTCAGCATACTCATGAAGAAGGCTACCGGCAATACTTAGTTGATGTTGACTAAGATTGGTTGAGTTAAGGATTTTTGCCTTTAGTTGTTCGCAGTTCGCAGGCTTCTTCGTGTCCTCTTCTGTGATCTTAGTTATCGCTGACACAGGTTCACATTTTCCGACTATTTCTCCTTTTCTCAACTTAACTTCGTACGGTTTGATGTTCAGAATCCGTACAGGTACCATGTTGTTCTTTGGTGCCACAAGAGTCTTCCCAACGATGATGTTTTGGGAGCCTTGGTTAGTATCTGGTTCCACCATGAGGTATCGATGACCACCCAAATCGCCTTTTATTTTAGCCCAAACGAACACTTCAGAAGAAGACGGCAAGCATATGTCTTCTTTAATGACACTTCTTAGAGTTGATGATTTTTCGTCACCATAAACCATAGGAATCTCTACATTTTGGTAATTAAGAACTTGCTTACCGATATCCAGAATTATTCCGTGTTCTTTCATGAAGTCGATTCCAATGATGCACTCGTCACATATATCTGCTACCAAAAACAGATGCGAAAACTCCAGTTCTGCCAAACGAATCGGAAGACGAACTTCTCCGTACACTTTAGCTGCCTCTCCTGTAGCGGTTTTCAGACGATAGCTATTGGTGTTATGCAGCCATGTCATCTTGACCAAGTCCCTTCTTACAATGGAGGCAGTGGCACCAGTGTCGATTGTAGCCACGTGTTTCTTGCCGTTTAATGTTGCCTCCACAGTCAGACTTTTGTTGTTTCGTTTAGTCTGTGAGACCTGGACAGTGGTTCTGGGGCCATCGATACTTCTTACCTGTTTTTCTGGTTGTGGAACAAGTCGAGTAAGAGGAGCGTTGGTGTAATTGCCACGTTGTTCTCTGTTGTTTTCTCTGCTTCCACAATGGTGACATGCAGCTTTTCTTGGTGGCAATCTGCACTGCCACTGAAGATGGCCGGTATTATTACAATTCCAGCATCGAACAGGTCCGTCTCGCTGATTTCTTTGGAATGCGATTCTCTGACAGGAGCATTCTTCAACTTCTATTTCTCTTAACCGAAGAACTTCTCGAGATGCTTGTTCTGCTGTTTCCATAGTTAGAGCAAACGCCAATGCTTCAGGAAGCGTGCGTTTTCCGGCAGTTCGAATCGCTCGCTGAAGGTTGATGTCGGATACAGCGCGGACAAATGCTTCTGTTGCGAACTGGTTTATTATTTCCTCTCCCGCAGTTGGATATGCCAGGTGAGCCAGCCGTTCGATATCTGCTTGAAGTTGTTGCAGACTTTCTCCTCTTTTCTGGACTCTGGTATTGAGTTGGACGCGGAAGACTTCTTGCATATGGCCATCTCCAAAACGTTTGTCAATGGCCTGTACAAGAGCCGTGAAGTTGCCGTTCTTGTCTGCTGGTAAGGTTTGCAATAATTCAGCAGCAGGTCCTCTAAGGGCAAGCGTCAGAGCTATAAATTTGTCTTCGTCATCCCAGCCATTTGTTGCTGCGGCTGCCTCAAACTGCTTCTTGTAGATCGACCAAGAAGTTTGTCCATCAAAGGTTGGCGGATGCATTTCCTTTCGCTTTGGAAGTTCGCCAGAACTTTCTCGAATCTTCATTTTTCGAACCTTCTCCAACTCCTTGGTAATGCTTTCAAATTTGTCTTCGACCTTCTCGAATTTGGCTTCTACTGTCGAAAATTGTTTATCGACACGCTCGTCAAGAGCAACAAATTTGTTTTCGAAGGCATCAAGCTTACCTTCGAGAAGATTTTTGTGTTCTTCAAGAAGATTCTTTTGTTCATTTCTTTGTTCTTCGAATCGCTGGAGAAGATTTTTTTCTTGTTTTTCGAGAAGATTCTTTTGCTCATTGCGTTGATCTTCAAATCGTTCGAGAAGATTCTTTTGTTCCTCTTTTTGTTCTTTTCTTTGCTCTTCGAACTGGGCGAGCAGCAGAGCCATCATATTGGTCATATCTGAACTAGTACTTACTTGCTCTTCCTCCATTTCAATCGTGAAAATAAACGTGTCTGGGTTTTCACCTTGTTGTCTTAAATGTTCCTGCAGACGAATAATGAGGTCATTTTTTGATCCAGCAGTAGGAAGACCTCGTTTGTTTAGTTCTGCTTTAAGTTCAACACAATTTAAATCATTCAAAATTTTACCCATTGTCTGTTTATTTATTTAAAAACACACACTTTTTATTCCAAGTCTGTTTATTTAATTAAAAACACACACTTTTTACTTCAAGTTAATTTACTTAAAAAAATAAGTTTTATCCCTTATTCTGACACCAATGTAACGTTTTACCACGGTTCGATATAAAACTTATTTATTTTAACTGTCAACCGTCAATTATTTCCTTTTTAAAATAAACACACTTTACTTCACTTCAATTATTTTATTAATCACCAATCTCAATAGTATGCAACTTAAATTCACTTCCGGATACTTTTAACTTTGAACTTTACACTTTCGCTTTCAAAAATAAACTGTCTGTGCTCAAAAAGTTTCTCCTTATATAGTGAGCTGAGAGGTTCGGGACTCTACTCGAAAGTACTGGCACATAAGCTTCTGGAAGGTTCCATTCCAATGAAGAGAGATGGCGTTCTCTCCACTCTTCCATTCAGCGCATTTTTCCCCTAAGAGAGATGGGCGCGCTCTCTCGGGATTTTTTATAAACGGTTGTTGTCTTCGATAAGGGTATTTTTGTACTTGGCTCTTTGTTTGTTCCGAAAGTAGTTAGGTGCTGATTTCATCGTTACAATATATTCAAAATTTGTTAAATATGTACATACATATGTACAAAATTGAACATGCCATACAAGTGAAATAGATTAACCGCCATATTATTCACTCGATACATCCAGATTTAAACTTAAACCCAGATGAATTTACATTGAATTTTTATGATTTACATCCAGATATAAGTTTTAATCTAGATGTATTGAGTGAATAATATGGCCGTAAGCTAAGTGAAGTCAATGTCAGAATTACTTCCCCAAAGTCAAACCATTAAACCTTTGCAAATGAATATTAAAAAAAAAATGTCGTTTCTTTTGTCCACGAAATTATTTTACTTTATGTACAACTATTGAGAACTTCCACCAAACGTCAAAAACTCTAGATGGGGGGAAAACAAACACACTATTAAAGGCGCGAACAGTATCGGTGTGTATTTCTATTTGTTTGTATTGTTGTTTTCCTCCCATCAAGAGCTTCTTTTCGATTAAAGAACTGTCAAAATTAGAAAGAGAAAAGACAGAGTCAGATTCTGGAAAAGCCCAATTGGTTATTTGAAAATTATCACTACTTTTACTTGTTTCCTTTCATGAAAATGTCAGAAATCTTGATTTATTGTTTCTCAAATAAAAGTTTAAAAGAATCGAATTCCATAGAAAATTTCATTAACAAGTTTTAAACATGAGGAACACATACACAGCCGAATTCCACATAACATACTATGCAGTCTTTAACCGCCATATTATTCACTCGATGATACATCCAGATTTAAACTTAAATCCAGATGAATTTACATTGAATTGCTATGATTTACATCAAGATTTAAGTTTTAATCTACATGTATTGAGTGAATAGTATGGCCGTAAGTGTCAGATTTAGATAACAAACAATAACTAAATATTTTTGCGCCTTATATTTCGGTACGTGTTTTAATTCTTTGTTTGCTAAAGCTTAATATTTCATATTTGGATCTGGAAATGTTGAAACTTAAATACAAGTTTTTTATTTGTCATTTTTTAAATTTTAAAATAATTTTATAAAAAAAAAAAAATTATACATGTACACTGCTTTTCTTATCAATATTTCATATCTGAAATAATTTTTTTTTCTAAATTAATCAACCTAAACAAACACGTGTCAAAATAAACGCACCTATCTCCCGCGAGCTTGAGAATTTTAAAATCCTATAAATCATCTTATCACTTAAAAATGGTCAAACCCTATGATAAATGTTGTGTGTCATTAACATTTAATTTTCTCTGATCCAAGCTGATAATAATTATGTTGTTGTGGAGCCTAATTCTGAATTTATTTTTTTTTTAATAAAAACAATGAACCTAATCATAATATTAATCTACTATCAAACTTAATTCAATGATAAGCAAGGACGTAATCTCTCCACTTCAGCTACCTTGTTAGGGGATGTTCTTATCTTGATGTTATTGATTTGCTAATAATGATACATATATATTTTAATCAATTTTATTTTATTGTTGACACTCAATATTATCAGCTTCAATCAATATTATTAATGTCAATAATTGTTTTTACTTTCGTTTTTAGGTCAAAATGCTTGTGAACGAAAATCTTTCGTTTTTCTACGAAAAGAACTTCCAGTACGATTGGCTAATATCATGAAAGAAATTGCTTTGCTACCTGAAAATCTGCTTGGAACACGTTCCGTTGGTGAGGTGAGTCAATGGTATGCGCGCAGTTTTGAAGAAGTTCTTGAATTCGAACTATCCGAACCAACGCACAAAAATCTCGAAAAGTAAGTACAACTACATACATATGTCATTTCGAAAACTTATGTATCTATTGAATTTTGCCTTTTTTAGATTCTGTAGTACATTGGTTCAAATTCGAAATCGCCATTCAGATGTGGTACAAACAATGGCGCAAGGAATTATCGAACTTAAAGAAACTCAAGGTGGTGTTGTTGAACCTGCAATTGAAACATCCATTCAGTATTTCCTTGATCGTTTATATATGTCACGAATAAGTATAAGAATGCTCATTAATCAGCACAGTAAGACAATTTATATATTGTTTTTGTAAATCAGTTAACAAACATTGTTTCCTTTGATAGCAATACTTTTTGGTGAACCAACTGTCCAACAGGGCAGACATATTGGATGCTTGGATCCTGCTTGTGATATAAGTGCAGTCGTTCAAGATGCCTATGAAAATGCTCGTTTCCTTTGTGATCAATATTATTTGGCTAGTCCAGAGCTTGTGATACGTCAATACAATGAGTTAGATAAAACTCTACCTGTGAGGACCGTTTATGTGCCCTCACATTTGTATCACATGCTTTTCGAATTATTTAAAAACGCCATGAGAGCTGTCCTCGAATACCACGATCACGACAACAAACTACCACCCATTCAGGTTGTTATTGTTCAAGGCAAAGAAGATATTTGTGTTAAGGTAAAAAATATATAGAAATAAATCTGTGTCAATAAATTAAGAAGTCAATTCTGGTCTGTGAATTTATTGCTACATTCCGTTGACTTTTCAATTATTTGTAACCTAATTTAACAAAAAAATAACACACGTCATTATAAAGTAAATATATATACAAATTTTTTAGATTTCCGATCAAGGAGGTGGTATTCCCCGATCACAGACAGACCAACTGTTCAAATATATGTACAGTACAGCGCCACAACCGTCAAAGTCAGATTTGCACACGGTACCTCTTGCTGGTTATGGATACGGTTTACCGATTTCAAGGCTCTATGCAAGGTATCTTCACGGTGATATTGTGCTACTTTCTTGTGAGGGTTACGGAACAGATGCCATTATCTACCTCAAGGTATTTTTCAATGCAATATACTTAATTAGGTATATTTTTTAAAATCTCCCCAAACTCATAATGTTATAGGCTTTATCTGATGAAGCAAATGAACTTTTGCCGATCTTTAACAAAACCAGTTCGAAATTCTATCGAGCAACAACACCAACTGGTGACTGGTCTAACCAGGTAAAACATCCAAAGAAATATAAACACACAGACATTGGCATAAGGCTTTGATCAAACGAGTTCTCAGATCTAAGTTTTTGCTTACACATCATTTTCTTAGTAAAAAATCAATTATTATTATAATGTACACATTTTTAATTAGTGTAGTATTTTTTTTTAATGTTAAGTTTGTTTTCTTATTTAGATTTAGTTGCATGTGTTTTTGAACCTTATAGTTTTTATGTAATTTTTGTATGCTAAACATTTGTTGAAAATTGGATAGAAAAAAAACATATACCTACATTACGTACATATTTACTTCGGGCTCAAAAAGTTTACTAATTAAAAAAGAAAAAAACAAAACAACAAAAAAAGAGTTTGAATATTCTTTGTTGTAGAAATAGAGTGGATTAGAAAATAAAAACAACTGTGTGACCTCGCAAAGACCTACAAATAATGAAAAAAAAAACAACCATTAACCCATCCCAAAGAGTGTGATGCACGTTTTTTGTTTGCAAAAACATGTTGGAGACTAGCAGTTTCATAATCATAAACAAATCGTTGTACTGATTGATGTTTATAGTTTGAAACTACACAAACGAATTTTATTTTTTAATGTTATTTCAGGACTTTGGCAACCGTTGGCGTTATTTGTTGAGTTTATTCCGAAACAAAAATACCTAACTTCATTATTTTCTCCTTCTTGTGATAAAAAACAAATTGTTAATTTAATTAATTAAGAGAAATAAACGGCTTTTATAAAGCGAAACGAAGGTGTTTTTAGAAGATCACACTGAAGAAAATACATTTAATGAAACAAGAATCATATATGTATGTACATACATATGAGTAGGATTCTTAACATTCGGATTTTACAGTAATACCATTTAAAATTTGCTGTTTTGCCATTTAAAAAGTCAGTTACATTCATCATTTCATTGAAAGTTTTTTTTTTCTATTTTTGTATCCGTTTGAATCAGTTGCCCAATCAACTGAAAAAATTGGGAAAGTGAAAAGCTAAAAATCTTGGTTATAAGACAACTAAAGCTGCATTTAAAAAATACTATAAAATACAAATATTTTTTCTTTTTTTTCTATGGACTTAAAGAAACTTATCAAACGAATAAAAAAAAGCAGATCATGATTATGTTACATCAAGTGATGTTGATGTTATATCATTGTACACTTCAGCTTTCAATGTTTCATCCATATTGATCAAATTTTTATCATAATTTATTTATTTCAGCTGCTACTCACAAAAAAGCTGAACCGATTTTTCTTTATATAATCTCACGAATTCTGTTTAAGAATATTGACAACAAAAAAAAAAAAACAAAAACATAATTCTTGATAAAAGCTGATAGAATTAAAAAAGGTATAAAACAAAGCTTATCAGTAAAGAAAAAAAAAGTTACGCATACGCCACAGTGAGTGCATATACATATAAGAGAAGACTGTTTTGTTTTATGAATTCAAATTAAACAATTTTGATAAAATTATATTGTTTTGTGGGTAGGAGAAAAATCTTATTAGAGTTAGAGCTGTTAGAGTTTTGCGGTTTCTGATTCAATTGAACTGCCGGTTGTGGGCTGAATCATTTGAAAATGTAGCTCTTAAATGGGTTTCCCTCCATGAAGTGTATCAAGAATATTAATACAATGCATGACTGAATCCTAGAAACTTGATCGGTACAAGCGATTACGCTTTCCCAAGCATTGAATATACGAATATTGCAATCAAATTCTAAACACAAATTTGTAACAAAAATCAAAAGTTTTTTTGTTTTTGTTTATGAATAAACGAAGATTTTTTTGTAATCATTTGTAATTCAATTCGAAGAACCTGTGTAGAAAATTGGTGCAAAATTAGTCGAGGCATAGGGAAATAACTTCTTCAATAATAATTTTAACTTCATGCTTTAAACGGTTTCTTATTATATTGACACCTGGCATTACGAGTCGAGCCATTTTGTTTGATTTGTGGCTCGATGTACAGCTAACAGACGGACGCATAGGCGCTCAGACCGATGAACCGTATGACAATATCCACGTTTTCGTAGTAGGGTTGCAGTTGTGTACATGCATCTCCGCGGTTTAAACTTTAACTTCATAGAAGCTCTGGAATACATAGTTCACTTAGCTTCCACATAATACTCAAAAACAAATGAAAAATAATTTCTTATAAAAAGATAAATCTTATAAATATCGGGACACGAACACGAATAAGTGCATATTGACTAACAAGCGTAGAAATAACCCAGTAGAAATTAAAAGATTTTTCTTTGCAAAACAGACAGCCCTATCATAGTATCCGATCGGAACGGAATTTTCTCCGAATTTTAAAAAATATTAGAAATATAAGAAATATCACTTCAATTTTTCCTTTTCAACCGCACGTTGAAATAATTTTCCGGAGGTGTAACCGATTTATGAGAAATTTTTATCATTAAAATGAAAAAAAATTTGTATGAGTCGGAGAAATTTCAGTTCCGATAGGATACTATGATAGGGCTGAGAACTCAAAGTTTATTGTATAAAATATGTTAAGAAAAGCATGAACTACGAGTATATAAGTAAGCTATACGAAATCTGTCAGTAAAATGCACCTACATCGAATCAAGCTCCTTGTAATATTTAGGAGCCTTTTTCGGTACTTTTTCTAAGCAAAAGTTGAGAAATAAAATTAATTTTAACAACTGCCTTTACTTTTATAATGACTTCCTTGTAGGAAGATGTCCTTTAAATTACATAAAATTATTACTGCCTGCTTAAAGATATTTGTGACACACGCTTTGTTTTTTTTTACTTTCCACCAAATTGGCAACATATTTTTTTTTTAAACAAAACAAAACAAATTTAACATCAACATTGTGTTCTTGTTTCTATTTCAGAAATATCTTACTGCTGTTAATCGGTAAACTTTTGTTTTAATAGCATAAAATATTTGACAAAAAAATTATTTGTAATCTTTGCACAAATTGTGATTTATTTTATTCCAAAAATTTAATTTATTAATTTTTAAGATTGACGAAATTACAACATCACACATGTAGCTATAATTTAAGTTTTATTTATATTCAAAAAAAAAAACAACATACATATAAACATAAATTCATGCTTATTTTAGTTTGTTTCACCTTGAATGGTAGACAATGTTTTTTTTTTTAATAATAATATGAAGAAATATATTTTAATATTCGTTTTAAGTAGAATTTGTTTCATTTTGTATTGGATTTCAGTTAAATGAGATTCTATCATACATAATTTAAATTTCGGTAGACAAAACAACAAACAACTGGGCTGTTTGTTGCTTGCTTTTGAATTTATATGAAATTTGGATAAAATTTACTTTTGTATTGTTATATATTTTAGAGCTCCAACATGAATACCCGACAAATGAATGCATCGACGCCAAAAAAGCTTTCAGATATTTTCGGAAAGGATCAAGAAGACAACATTTTAAGAAAGCCAATTATCTAAGATGAAGTATGAATGAAATGTTAGTTTACTGCAAAAGAGTGTTAAACACAAAATAAAAACAAAACACATATTATTATTTAGTAAGTAGGATAGTATTTAGAAAACATAAAATGAAATGGACATCAATATACATTGTATGGTAAAAAGCCATAATGATTTTTTTTTTTTTAGAAAACTTAGATTTTCAACAAGAAAAAATTGTTTTATGGAATCTTTTATGTCGTTTAATATAATATTTAATAAAAATAAGCAAACAATGTTGAACATTAAAATAACATTTGATTTTTTTTTCTTTTTGCTCTAAAATAATGAAGAGTGAGTCATTGATTCTGTTTTAAAAATGGGTTGCCAAACTAATCACAAGTCCTTTTATGTGCAACCAAAATAAAAGCCAAATCAATATTGACAAAATCTAGTGACTGCGCTTTCTCTGAAGAAATTAATTGTTGCCTTAATCCTTTCGTCTAATTGTAAAACAGGAAAAAATAATATATCGTAAAAAGTGATATAAGTGATATCTTATCGATGTAGAAAAGAGTGTGATTTATGTGAGATAAATCTTCAGAACTACATTTTACATAGAATTCATGCAAAATATTTTTACAGTTCCAAACTTGGTTCCTTGAGGCTCAAGTTGGGTCCCAAAAGACGGACTGCAAATCCATCCTTTTTTCAGATATTAATCGATCCACTTAATAATATTTTTAAAATTATATTGAGTGTGTCTAAGCAAAAGGTTAAACTGTAAACTATGACTAGCATTATTGCACCCCTCCCCTCCCGCATTTAACTGATTTTTACAAGATGAAAATGTTTTCTTCTTAATAGAACTCTCACACATCCGGTTTTGTAGCATGGATCTGACATACATACATACATATAAGTTGAATAGAGAGAAGACCAAAAAGCTCAACATATCGATAAATGCAGATTTTAGGAATTAAAGAATATGAACAGTTAAATAAACATTCATCTTGAAATTTAAATTAAAAATATAATGGTACCTACTTTTTTACAAAGTCGTTTTTGTTGGCATATCATTGCCGTTAACTTTGCATGAAATTTGTACATGCAGAAGATCTGTAAATCAATCATTCTACTCATAATTGACGTCGCAATTCTTTTTAAGGCCGTGAGGGTTGAAATAGCGTTAAATTTTATCTAAAGATTAATTTTGATACTATTGAGGGGAATCTGTACTTGGATAGGGCAAAATTTAATCTCGGATAAAATTTAATGAAAATTTTGATACCATTAATGTAATGTATGGTATGATGGACATAAGTTCCACTTTCTTGGCTGGTAACACCATATTTCCCATAATTTAAAAAAAAAATCGGCTTTCCTTTTACCCGAGTAATCTTTTTTCTTAATTTTGGTTTGAGGCTATATCATCATATTAAATGACGATTTAACTTCAAATTAACTGGCAGAATCGAATAGACGCGCGATCGATTGCTCAGAACCCTGAGTCATCTCAATTACATGAACAGGATTTCTCAGCAAAGTTTGTCAGTTTTGCTGTCAAAATTCATACGAGAAAAACATTGGATTCGCTTGCTCACTTTCTGACATGGAGAAATGTTGGAAATCTCATTTTCCTGAACACGCTAAATAAACGTAATGACGCGACACTTCGTGAAAAGAAAAACCAGGATTAACTCTCAAACTCAAAAATCTGTTATCAATTTATTTAAATTAATTTTAAATTATAAAGAAATTAATTTTAAATTATAAAGAAACTCATATTTATTTGTTTTTTTTTTTAGTGTTAATAGTGTGTGTTTATTAAATGTATGTGTGTGTGTTTTTTTTTTTTTAATTACATAATAAGTATTTATATTATTTAACAAATTTTAATTAAAAAAACAAAAACAAAAAAAATATTAAATAACTTAAAACTAAAATCCATCGCTATGTCGTATCAAAAGTTCCACCAAAGAAATCCGGCGATTCAGCATGTTCAGCTGGGACCTGAATACCGCAAATTGGGTATTCATCCTCAGGTTTAGTCTCCTCTCCAATTGGTCCAACTTCCAAAAGAGGAGCGATATATCACTTTCCATTTGCCGATTTGTCCGTCTCGGAATCCTGATGGGAATTCTTGATACGTGAATTCTTGGCTGTCTGGGAGGTGTTGCTTGTCTGGGGATCCTTACGGGTATCCTTGAAGCCATATTGTTTAAAATATCTAAAAATTAAAACAATAATATATTCAAAAAAAAAAAAAACACTTTACTTAATATTAAATCAAAATTATTTTGACAACCAATCAAAATTATTTTGAAAATCAATCAAAATAATTTTGAAAGTCAATCAAAATTATTTTATTTTATTTAGTTTTATTCCAACTCACTTTTTTTATTTCTTTTTTCCTTTCTTCTTCTTTTCTTTTCTTCTCTTCTTCTTTTCTTATTTTCTTCTTTTTTTCTTTTCTTCAATTCTTCTTTTCTTCAATTTTCAATTTTCTTTCTTCTTTTCTCTAAAAATAAAAAATAAAATATATTAATATTTTATTTTATTTAATTTAATTTTATTTTATTTACCTTATTTTTTTTCTTCCTTACTCACCAAAATCATAAAACTTTATGATTTATTTCCGAATTTTCATCGGCTTATATAGAAAAATAAAATTACCCAGGCTCCTACCATTGATATTAGAAAACCGAAAAGACAGTGAAATATTTAATTGGCATACTATGTTATATTTTAAACTCATGAAAAGTAAAGAATTAATTCTTGATAACTCAGGCATAGCACTTCCATGAGCGAAATAAAATAAAGATCTGAATGGTGTTGAAGACGACCACCGTATCGACCAAGAAAAAGTGCAACATATCCAGAACACTGCACTCCAGTGCACTTTTTGTTTAAGAACATTGGTTTTAACAATTGTGAGCCACCCATTAACCGTAGAGTACCAATACGTACACCAAAATGAAGGTGTTGAAGATGGCCACCTGATCCACCAAGAAAAAGTGCAACATATCCAGAACTCTGCACTCCAGTGCATTTTTTGTATAAGAAAATTGGTTTTAACAATTGTGAGCCACCCATGAACCGTAGAGTATCAATATGACCACCAAAATGAAGGTGTTGAAGGTGGCCACCTGATCCACCAAGAAAAAGTGCAACATATCCAAAACTCTGCACTCTAGTGCACTTTTTGTATAGGAACATTGGTTTTAACAATTGTGAGCCACCCATGAACCGTAGAGTATCAATATGACCACCAAAATGAAGGTATTGAAGGTGGCCACCTGATCCACCAAGAAAAAGTGCAACATATCCAAAACTCTGCACTCTAGTGCACTTTTTGTATAAGAACTTTGGTTTTAACAATTATGAGCCACCCATGAACCGTAGAGTATCAATATGACCACCAAAATGAAGGTATTGAAGGTGGCCACCTGATCCACCAAGAAAAAGTGCAACATATCCAAAACTCTGCACTCTAGTGCACTTTTTGTATAAGAACTTTGGTTTTAACAATTATGAGCCACCCATGAACCGTAGAGTATCAATATGACCACCAAAATGAAGGTGTTGAAGGTGGCCACCTGATCCACCACGAGAAAGTGCAACATATCCAAAACTCTGCACTCTAGTGCACTTTTTGTATAGGAACATTGGTTTTAACAATTGTGAGCCACCCATGAACCGTAGAGTATCAATATGACCACCAAAATGAAGGTATTGAAGGTGGCCACCTGATCCACCAAGAAAAAGTGCAACATATCCAAAACTCTGCACTCCAGTGCATTTTTTGTATAAGAACATTGGTTTTAACAATTGTGAGCCACCCATGAACCGTAGAGTATCAATATGACCACCAAAATGAAGGTGTTGAAGGTGGCCACCTGATCCACCACGAAAAAGTGCAACATATCCAAAACTCTGCACTCCAGTGCATTTTTTGTATAAGAACATTGGTTTTAACAATTGTGAGCCACCCATGAACCGTAGAGTATCAATATGACCACCAAAATGAAGGTGTTGAAGGTGGCCACCTGATCCACCAAGAAAAAGTGCAACATATCCAAAACTCTGCACTCTAGTGCACTTTTTGTATAGGAACATTGGTTTTAACAATTGTGAGCCACCCATCAACCGTAGAGTACCAATACGGGCACCAAAATGAATGTGTTGAAGATGGCCACCTGATCCACCACGAAAAAGTGCAACATATCCAAAACTCTGCACTCCAGTGCATTTTTTGTATAAGAACATTGGTTTTAACAATTGTGAGCCACCCATGAACCGTAGAGTATCAATATGACCACCAAAATGAAGGTGTTGAAGGTGGCCACCTGATCCACCACGAAAAAGTGCAACATATCCAAAACTCTGCACTCCAGTGCATTTTTTGTATAAGAACATTGGTTTTAACAATTGTGAGCCACCCATGAACCGTAGAGTATCAATATGACCACCAAAATGAAGGTGTTGAAGGTGGCCACCTGATCCACCACGAGAAAGTGCAACATATCCAAAACTCTGCACTCTAGTGCACTTTTTGTATAAGAACTTTGGTTTTAACAATTATGAGCCACCCATGAACCGTAGAGTATCAATATGACCACCAAAATGAAGGTGTTGAAGGTGGCCACCTGATCCACCAAGAAAAAGTGCAACATATCCAAAACTCTGCACTCTAGTGCACTTTTTGTATAAGAACTTTGGTTTTAACAATTATGAGCCACCCATGAACCGTAGAGTATCAATATGACCACCAAAATGAAGGTGTTGAAGGTGGCCACCTGATCCACCACGAAAAAGTGCAACATATCCAAAACTCTGCACTCCAGTGCATTTTTTGTATAAGAACATTGGTTTTAACAATTGTGAGCCACCCATGAACCGTAGAGTATCAATATGACCACCAAAATGAAGGTGTTGAAGGTGGCCACCTGATCCACCACGAGAAAGTGCAACATATCCAAAACTCTGCACTCTAGTGCACTTTTTGTATAAGAACTTTGGTTTTAACAATTATGAGCCACCCATGAACCGTAGAGTATCAATATGACCACCAAAATGAAGGTGTTGAAGGTGGCCACCTGATCCACCACGAGAAAGTGCAACATATCCAAAACTCTGCACTCTAGTGCACTTTTTGTATAGGAACATTGGTTTTAACAATTGTGAGCCACCCATGAACCGTAGAGTATCAATATGACCACCAAAATGAAGGTATTGAAGGTGGCCACCTGATCCACCACGAAAAAGTGCAACATATCCAAAACTCTGCACTCTAGTGCACTTTTTGTATAAGAACTTTGGTTTTAACAATTATGAGCCACCCATGAACCGTAGAGTATCAATATGACCACCAAAATGAAGGTATTGAAGGTGGCCACCTGATCCACCAAGAAAAAGTGCAACATATCCAAAACTCTGCACTCCAGTGCATTTTTTGTATAAGAACATTGGTTTTAACAATTGTGAGCCACCCATGAACCGTAGAGTATCAATGTGACCACCAAAATGAAGGTATTGAAGGTGGCCACCTGATCCACTAAGAAAAAGTGCAACATATCCAAAACTCTGCACTCCAGTGCATTTTTTGTATAAGAACATTGGTTTTAACAATTGTGAGCCACCCATGAACCGTAGAGTATCAATATGACCACCAAAATGAAGGTGTTGAAGGTGGCCACCTGATCCACCACGAAAAAGTGCAACATATCCAAAACTCTGCACTCCAGTGCATTTTTTGTATAAGAACATTGGTTTTAACAATTGTGAGCCACCCATGGACCGTAGAGTATCAATATGACCACCAAAATGAAGGTGTTGAAGGTGGCCACCTGATCCACCAAGAAAAAGTGCAACATATCCAAAACTCTGCACTCTAGTGCACTTTTTGTATAGGAACATTGGTTTTAACAATTGTGAGCCACCCATCAACCGTAGAGTACCAATACAAGCACCAAAATGAAGGTGTTGAAGATGGCCACCTGATCCACCACGAAAAAGTGCAACATATCCAAAACTCTGCACTCCAGTGCATTTTTTGTATAAGAACATTGGTTTTAACAATTGTGAGCCACCCATGAACCGTAGAGTACCAATATGACCACCAAAATGAAGGTGTTGAAGGTGGCCACCTGATCCACTACGAAAAAGTGCAACATATCCAAAACTCTGCACTCCAGTGCATTTTTTGTATAAGAACATTGGTTTTAACAATTGTGAGCCACCCATGAACCGTAGAGTATCAATATGACCACCAAAATGAAGGTGTTGAAGGTGGCCACCTGATCCACCAAGAAAAAGTGCAACATATCAAAAACTCTGCACTCCAGTGCATTTTTTGTATAAGAACATTGGTTTTAACAATTGTGAGCCACCCACGGACCGAAGTGTACCAATATGACCACCAAAATGAAGGTGTTGAATATGGCCATCTGATCCACCACGAAAAAGCGCAACATATCCAAAACTCTGCACTCCAGTGCATTTTTTGTATAAGAACATTGTTATTAACAATTGTGAGCCACCCATGAACCATACGGTACCAATATGACCACCAAAATGAAGGTGTTGAAGATGGCCACCTGATCCACCACGAGAAAGTGCAACATATCCAAAACTCTGCATTCCAGTGCATTTTTTGTATAAGAACATTGTTATTAACAATTGTGAGCCACCCATGAACCATACGGTACCAATATGACCACCAAAATGAAGGTGTTGAAGATGGCCACCTGATCCACCAAGAAAAAGTGCAACATATCCAAAACTCTGCACTCCAGTGCACTTTTTGTATAAGAACATTGTTATTAACAATTGTGAGCCACCCATGAACCATACGGTACCAATATGACCACCAAAATGAAGGTGTTGAAGATGGCCACCTGATCCACCACGAGAAAGTGCAACATATCCAAAACTCTGCATTCCAGTGCATTTTTTGTATAAGAACATTGGTTTTACCAATTGTGAGCCACCCAGGGACCGTATTGTACCAATATGGCCACCAAATTGAAGGTGTTGAAGATGGCCACCTGATCAACAAACAAAAAGTGCAACATATCCAAAACTCTACACTCCAGTGCATTTTTTGTATAAGAACATTGTTATTAAGAATTGTGAGCCACCCATGAACCGTAGTGTACCAATATGGTTTCCAAAATTAAGGCGTTGAAGATGGCGACCTGATCCACCACGAAAAAGTGCAACATATCCAAAACTCTGCACTCCGGTGCACTTTTTGTATAAGAACATTGTTATTAACAATTGTGAGCCACCCATGAACCGTAGAGTACCAATATGGCCACCAAAATGAAGATGTTGAAGATGGCCACCTGATCCATCAAGAAAAAGTGCAATAATCAAAAACTCTGCACTCCAGTGCATTTTTTGTATAAGAACATTGGTTTTACCAATTGTGAGCCACACAGGGACCGTATTGTACCAATATGGCCACCAAAATGAAGATGTTGAAGATGGCCACCTGATCCATCAAGAAAAAGTGAAACATATCCAAAACTCTGCACTCCAGTGCATTTTTTGTTTAAGAACATTGTTATTAACAATTGTGAGCCACCCATGAACCATACGGTACCAATATGACCACCAAAATGAAGGTGTTGAAGATGGCCACCTGATCAACCAACAAAAACTCTACACTTCAGTGCATTTTTTGTATAAGAACATTTTTTATAAGAATTGTGAGCCACCCATGAACCGTAGTGTACCAATATGGCCACCAAAATGAAGATGTTGAAGATGGCCACCTGATCCATCAAGAAAAAGTGAAACATATCCAAAACTCTGCACTCCAGTGCATTTTTTGTTTAAGAACATTGTTATTAACAATTGTGAGCCACCCATGAACCATACGGTACCAATATGACCACCAAAATGAAGGTGTTGAAGATGGCCACCTGATCCACCACGATAAAGTTCAACATATCCAAAACTCTGCACTCCAGTGCAGTTTTTGTATAAGAACATTGTTATTAAAAATTGTGAGCCACCCATGAACCGTAGAGTATCAATATGGCCATTAAAATGAGGGTGTATGTTGGAAATCTCATTTTCCTGAACACGCCAAATAAACGTAATGACGCGGCACTTCGTGAAAAGAAAAACCAGGATTAACTCTCAAACTCAAAAATCTGTTATCAATTTATTTAAATTAATTTTAAATTATAAAGAAACTCATATTTATTTATGTTTTTTTTTAGTGTTAATAGTGTATGTTTATTAAATGTGTGTGTGTGTTTTTTTTTTTTTAATTACATAATAAGTATTTATATTATTTAACAAATTTTAATTAAAAAAACAAAAACAAAAAAAAAATATTAAATAACTTAAAACTAAAATCCATCCGTATGTCGTATCAAGAGTTCTATCAATGAAATCCGGCGATTCAGCATGTTCAGCTGGGACCTAAACACCGCAAATTGGGTATTCATCCGAAGGTTTATTCTCCTTTCTAATTGGTCCAACTGCCAAAAAAGGAGCGATACATCATCTTCGATTTGCCGATTTGTCCGTCTCGGAATCCTGATGGGAATTCTTGATACGTGAATTCTTGGCTGTCTGGGAGGTGTTGCCTGTCTGGGGATCCTTACGGGTATCCTCGAAGCCATATTGTTTAAAATATCTAAAAATTAAAATAATAATATATTCAAAAAAAAAAAAAAAACACTTTACTTAATATTAAATCAAAATTATTTTGACAACCAATCAAAATTATTTTGAAAATCAATCAAAATAATTTTGAAAGTCAATCAAAATTATTTTATTTTATTTAGTTTCATTCCAACTCACTTTTTTTATTTTTTTTTTCCTTTCTTCTTCTTTTCTTCTCTTCTCTTCTCTTCTTCTTTTCTTATTTTCTTCTTTTTTTCTTTTCTTCAATTCTTCTTTTCTTCAATTCTCAATTTTCTTTCTTCTTTTCTCTAAAAATAAAAAATAAAATATATTAATATTTTATTTTATTTAATTTAATTTTATTTTATTTACCTTATTTTTTTTCTTCCTTACTCACCAAAATCACAAAACTTAATGATTTATTTCCGAATTTTCATCGGCTTATATAGAAAAATAAAATTACCCAGGCTCCTACAATTGATATTAGAAAACCGAAAAGACAGTGAAATATTTAATTGGCATACTATGTTATATTTTAAACTCATGAATAGTAACGAATTAATTCTTGATAACTCAGGCATAGCACTTCCATGAGCGAAAAAAAATAAATATCTGAATGGTGTTGAAGACGACCACCGTATCCACCAAGAAAAAGTGCAACATATCCAGAACTCTGCACTCCAGTGCATTTTTTGTATAAGAACATTGGTTTTAACAATTGTGAGCCACCCATGAACCGTAGAGTACCAATACGGGCACCAAAATGAAGGTGTTGAAGATGGTCATCTGATCCACCACGAGAAAGTGCAACATATCCAAAACTCTGCACTCCAGTGCATTTTTTGTATAGGAACATTGGTTTTAACAATTGTGAGCCACCCATGAACCGTAGAGTACCAATACGGGCACCAAAATGAAGGTGTTGAATATGGCCACCTGATCCACTACGAGAAAGTGCAACATACTCAAAACTCTGCACTCCAGTGCATTTTTTGTATAAGAACATTGGTTTTAACAATTGTGAGCCACCCATGAACCGTAGAGTACCAATACGGGCACCAAAATGAAGGTGTTGAATATGGCCACCTGATCCACCACGAGAAAGTGCAACATACTCAAAACTCTGCACTCCAGTGCATTTTTTGTATAAGAACATTGGTTTTAACAATTGTGAGCCACCCATGAACCGTAGAGTACCAATACGGGCACCAAAATGAAGGTGTTGAATATGGCCACCTGATCCACCACGAAAAAGTGCAACATATCCAAAACTCTGCACTCCAGTGCATTTTTTGTATAAGAACATTGGTTTTAACAATTGTGAGCCACCCATGAACCGTAGAGTACCAATACGGGCACCAAAATGAAGGTGTTGAATATGGCCACCTGATCCACGAAGAAAAAGTGCAACATATCCAAAACTCTGCACTCCAGTGCATTTTTTGTATAAGAACATTGGTTTTAACAATTGTGAGCCACCCATGAACCGTAGAGTATCAATATGACCACCAAAATGAAGGTGTTGAAGGTGGCCACCTGATCCACCACGAAAAAGTGCAACATATCCAAAACTCTGCACTCCAGTGCATTTTTTGTATAAGAACATTGGTTTTAACAATTGTGAGCCACCCATGAACCGTAGAGTATCAATATGACCACCAAAATGAAGGTGTTGAATATGGCCACCTGATCCACCACGAGAAAGTGCAGCATATCCAGAACTCTGCACTCCAGTGCATTTTTTGTATAAGAACATTGGTTTTAACAATTGTGAGCCACCCATGAACCGTAGAGTACCAATACGGGCACCAAAATGAAGGTGTTAACTATGGCCACCTGATCCACCAAGAAAAAGTGCAACATATCCAAAACTCTGCACTCCAGTGCATTTTTTGTATAAGAACATTGGTTTTAACAATTGTGAGCCACCCATGAACCGTAGAGTATCAATATGACCACCAAAATGAAAGTGTTGAAGACGACCACCGTATCCATCAAGAAAAAGTGCAACATATCCAGAACTCTGCACTCCAGTGCATTTTTTGTATAAGAACATTGGTTTTAACAATTGTGAGCCACCCATGAACCGTAGAGTATCAATATGACCACCAAAATGAAGGTGTTGAAGGTGGCCACCTGATCCACCAAGAAAAAGTGCAACATATCCAAAACTCTGCACTCTAGTGCACTTTTTGTATAGGAACATTGGTTTTAACAATTGTGAGCCACCCATCAACCGTAGAGTACCAATACGTGCACCAAAATGAAGGTGTTGAAGATGGCCACCTGATCCACCAAGAAAAAGTGCAACATATCCAGAACTCTGCACTCTAGTGCACTTTTTGTATAGGAACATTGGTTTTAACAATTGTGAGCCACCCATCAACCGTAGAGTACCAATACGTGCACCAAAATGAAGGTGTTGAAGATGGCCACCTGATCCACCAAGAAAAAGTGCAACATATCCAAAACTCTGCACTCTAGTGCACTTTTTGTATAGGAACATTGGTTTTAACAATTGTGAGCCACCCATCAACCGTAGAGTACCAATACGTGCACCAAAATGAAGGTGTTGAAGATGGCCACCTGATCCACCAAGAAAAAGTACAACATATCCAAAACTCTGCACTCTAGTGCACTTTTTGTATAGGAACATTGGTTTTAACAATTGTGAGCCACCCATGAACCGTAGAGTACCAATACGTGCACCAAAATGAAGGTGTTGAAGATGGCCACCTGATCCACCACGAGAAAGTGCAACATATCCAAAACTCTGCACTCTAGTGCACTTTTTGTATAGGAACATTGGTTTTAACAATTGTGAGCCACCCATGAACCGTAGAGTACCAATACGGGCACCAAAATGAAGGTGTTGAATATGGCCACCTGATCCACCACGAGAAAGTGCAACATATCCAAAACTCTGCACTCCAGTGCATTTTTTGTATAAGAACATTGGTTTTAACAATTGTGAGCCACCCATGAACCGTAGAGTACCAATACGGGCACCAAAATGAAGGTGTTGAATATGGCCACCTGATCCACCACGAGAAAGTGCAACATATCCAAAACTCTGCACTCCAGTGCATTTTTTGTATAAGAACATTGGTTTTAACAATTGTGAGCCACCCATGAACCGTAGAGTACCAATACGGGCACCAAAATGAAGGTGTTGAATATGGCCACCTGATCCAGCACGAGAAAGTGCAACATATCCAAAACTCTGCACTCCAGTGCATTTTTTGTATAAGAACATTGGTTTTAACAATTGTGAGCCACCCATGAACCGTAGAGTACCAATACGGGCACCAAAATGAAGGTGTTGAATATGGCCACCTGATCCAGCACGAGAAAGTGCAACATATCCAAAACTCTGCACTCCAGTGCATTTTTTGTATAAGAACATTGGTTTTAACAATTGTGAGCCACCCATGAACCGTAGAGTACCAATACGGGCACCAAAATGAAGGTGTTGAATATGGCCACCTGATCCAGCACGAGAAAGTGCAACATATCCAAAACTCTGCACTCCAGTGCATTTTTTGTATAAGAACATTGGTTTTAACAATTGTGAGCCACCCATGAACCGTAGAGTACCAATACGGGCACCAAAATGAAGGTGTTGAATATGGCCACCTGATCCAGCACGAGAAAGTGCAACATATCCAAAACTCTGCACTCCAGTGCATTTTTTGTATAAGAACATTGGTTTTAACAATTGTGAGCCACCCATGAACCGTAGAGTACCAATACGGGCACCAAAATGAAGGTGTTGAATATGGCCACCTGATCCACCACGAGAAAGTGCAACATATCCAAAACTCTGCACTCCAGTGCATTTTTTGTATAAGAACATTGGTTTTAACAATTGTGAGCCACCCATGAACCGTAGAGTACCAATACGGGCACCAAAATGAAGGTGTTGAATATGGCCACCTGATCCACCACGAGAAAGTGCAACATATCCAAAACTCTGCACTCCAGTGCATTTTTTGTATAAGAACATTGGTTTTAACAATTGTGAGCCACCCAATAACCGTAGAGTATCAATATGACCACCAAAATGAAGGTGTTGAAGGTGGCCACCTGATCCACCAAGAAAAAGTGCAACATATCCAAAACTCTGCACTCCAGTGCATTTTTTGTATAAGAACATTGGTTTTAACAATTGTGAGCCACCCATGAACCGTAGAGTACCAATACGGGCACCAAAATGAAGGTGTTGAATATGGCCACCTGATCCACCACGAGAAAGTGCAACATATCCAAAACTCTGCACTCCAGTGCATTTTTTGTATAAGAACATTGGTTTTAACAATTGTGAGCCACCCATGAACCGTAGAGTACCAATACGGGCACAAAAATGAAGGTGTTGAATATGGCCACCTGATCCACCACGAGAAAGTGCAACATATCCAAAACTCTGCACTCCAGTGCATTTTTTGTATAAGAACATTGGTTTTAACAATTGTGAGCCACCCATGAACCGTAGAGTACCAATACGGGCACCAAAATGAAGGTGTTGAATATCGTCACCTGATCCACCAAGAAAAAGTGCAACATATCCAAAACTCTGCACTCCAGTGCATTTTTTGTATAAGAACATTGGTTTTAACAATTGTGAGCCACCCATGAACCGTAGAGTACCAATACGGGCACCAAAATGAAGGTGTTGAATATGGCCACCTGATCCACCACGAGAAAGTGCAACATATCCAAAACTCTGCACTCCAGTGCATTTTTTGTATAAGAACATTGGTTTTGACAATTGTGAGCCACCCATGAACCGTAGAGTATCAATATGACCACCAAAATGAAGGTGTTGAAGACGACCACCGTATCCATCAAGAAAAAGTGCAACATATCCAGAACTCTGCACTCCAGTGCATTTTTTGTATAAGAACATTGGTTTTAACAATTGTGAGCCACCCAATAACCGTAGAGTATCAATATGACCACCAAAATGAAGGTGTTGAAGGTGGCCACCTGATCCACCAAGAAAAAGTGCAACATATCCAAAACTATGCACTCTAGTGCACTTTTTGTATAGGAACATTGGTTTTAACAATTGTGAGCTACCCATCAACCGTAGAGTACCAATACGGGCACCAAAATGAAGGTGTTGAATATGGCCACCTGATCCACCAAGAAAAAGTGCAACATATCCAAAACTCTGCACTCCAGTGCATTTTTTGTATAAGAACATTGGTTTTAACAATTATGAGCCACCCATGAACCGTAGAGTACCAATACGGGCACCAAAATGAAGGTGTTGAATATGGCCACCTGATCCACCACGAGAAAGTGCAACATATCCAAAACTCTGCACTCCAGTGTATTTTTTGTATAAGAACATTGGTTTTAACAATTGTGAGCCACCCATGAACCGTAGAGTACCAATACGGGCACCAAAATGAAGGTGTTGAATATGGCCACCTGATCCACCACGAGAAAGTGCAACATATCCAAAACTCTGCACTCCAGTGCACTTTTTGTATAAGAACATTGTTATTAACAATTGTGAGCCACCCATGAACCGTAGAGTACCAATACGGGCACCAAAATGAAGGTGTTGAATATGGCCACCTGATCCACCACGAGAAAGTGCAACATATCCAAAACTCTGCACTCCAGTGCATTTTTTGTATAAGAACATTGGTTTTAACAATTGTGAGCCACCCATGAACCGTAGAGTATCAATATGACCACCAAAATGAAGGTGTTGAAGGTGGCCACCTGATCCACCAAGAAAAAGTGCAACATATCCAAAACTCTGCACTCCAGTGCATTTTTTGTATAAGAACATTGGTTTTAACAATTGTGAGCCACCCAATAACCGTAGAGTATCAATATGACCACCAAAATGAAGGTGTTGAAGGTGGCCACCTGATCCACCAAGAAAAAGTGCAACATATCCAAAACTCTGCACTCTAGTGCACTTTTTGTATAGGAACATTGGTTTTAACAATTGTGAGCCACCCATCAACCGTAGAGTACCAATACGGGCACCAAAATGAAGGTGTTGAATATGGCCACCTGATCTACCAAGAAAAAGTGCAACATATCCAAAACTCTGCACTCCAGTGCATTTTTTGTATAAAAACATTGGTTTTAACAATTGTGAGCCACCCATGAACCGTAGAGTATCAATATGACCACCAAAATGAAGGTGTTGAAGGTGGCCACCTGATCCACCACGAAAAAGCGCAACATATCCAAAACTCTGCACTCCAGTGCATTTTTTGTATAAGAACATTGTTATTAACAATTGTGAGCCACCCATGAACCGTAGAGTACCAATATGGCCATTTAAATGAAGGTGTTGAAGATGGCCACCTGATCCACCACGAAAAAGTGCAACATATCCAAAACTCTGCACTCCAGTGCATTTTTTGTATAAGAACATTGGTTTTAACAATTGTGAGCCACCCATGAACCGTAGAGTATCAATATGACCACCAAAATGAAGGTGTTGAAGGTGGCCACCTGATCCACCAAGAAAAAGTGCAACATATCCAAAACTCTGCACTCTAGTGCACTTTTTGTATAGGAACATTGGTTTTAACAATTGTGAGCCACCCATGAACCGTAGAGTATCAATATGACCACCAAAATGAAGGTGTTGAAGGTGGCCACCTGATCCACCAAGAAAAAGTGCAACATATCCAAAACTCTGCACTCTAGTGCACTTTTTGTATAGGAACATTGGTTTTAACAATTGTGAGCCACCCATCAACCGTAGAGTACCAATACGGGCACCAAAATGAAGGTGTTTAATATGGCCACCTGATCCACCACGAGAAAGTGCAACATATCCAAAACTCTGCACTCCAGTGCATTTTTTGTATAAGAACATTGGTTTTAACAATTGTGAGCCACCCATCAACCGTAGAGTACCAATACGGGCACCAAATTGAAGGTGTTGAAGATGGCCACCTGATCAACCAACAAAAAGTGCATCATATTCAAAACTCTACACTCCAGTGCATTTTTTGTATAAGAACATTGTTATTAAGAATTGTGAGCCACCCATGAACCGCAGTGTACCAATATGGCCACCAAAATGAAGGTGTTGAAGATGGCCACCTGATCCACCAAGAAAAAGTGCAACAAATCTAAAACTCTGCACTCCAGTGCATTTTTTGTATAAGAACATTGGTATTAACAATTGTGAGCCACCCAGGGTCCGTATTGTACCAATATGGCCACCAAATTGAAGGTGTTGAAGATGGCCACCTGATCAACCAACAAAAAGTGCAACATATCCAAAACTTTACACTTCAGTGCATTTTTTGTATAAGAACATTTTTTATAAGAATTGTGAGCCACCCATGAACCGTAGTGTACCAATATGGCCACCAAATTGAAGGTGTTGAAGATGGCCACCTGATCAACCAACAAAAAGTGCAACATATCCAAAACTTTACACTTCAGTGCATTTTTTGTATAAGAACATTTTTTATAAGAATTGTGAGCCACCCATGAACCGTAGTGTACCAATATGGCCACCAAAATGAAGATGTTGAAGATGGCCACCTGATCCATCAAGAAAAAGTGCAACATATCCAAAACTCTGCACTCCAGTGCATTTTTTGTATAAGAACATTGGTTTTAACAATTGTGAGCCACCCATGAACCGTAGAGTATCAATATGACCACCAAAATGAAGGTGTTGAAGGTGGCCACCTGATCCACCAAGAAAAAGTGCAACATATCCAAAACTCTGCACTCTAGTGCACTTTTTGTATAGGAACATTGGTTTTAGCAATTGTGAGCCACCCATCAACCGTAGAGTATCAATATGACCACCAAAATGAAGGTGTTGAAGGTGGCCACCTGATCCACCAAGAAAAAGTGCAACATATCCAAAACTCTGCACTCTAGTGCATTTTTTGTATAAGAACATTGTTATTAACAATTGTGAGCCACCCATGAACCGTAGAGTACCAATATGGCTATTTAAATGAAGGTGTTGAAGATGGCCACCTGATCCACCACGAAAAAGTGCAACATATCCAAAACTCTGCACTCCAGTGCATTTTTTGTATAAGAACATTGGTTTTAACAATTGTGAGCCACCCATGAACCGTAGAGTATCAATATGACCACCAAAATGAAAGTGTTGAAGGTGGCCACCTGATCCACCAAGAAAAAGTGCAACATATCCAAAACTCTGCACTCTAGTGCACTTTTTGTATAGGAACATTGGTTTTAACAATTGTGAGCCACCCATCAACCGTAGAGTATCAATATGACCACCAAAATGAAGGTGTTGAAGGTGGCCACCTGATCCACCAAGAAAAAGTGCAACATATCCAAAACTTTACACTTCAGTGCATTTTTTGTATAAGAACATTTTTTATAAGAATTGTGAGCCACCCATGAACCGTAGTGTACCAATATGGCCACCAAAATGAAGATGTTGAAGATGGCCACCTGATCCACCAAGAAAAAGTGCAACATATCTAAAACTCTGCACTCCAGTGCATTTTTTGTATAAGAACATTGGTATTAACAATTGTGAGCCACCCAGGGACCGTATTGTACCAATATGGCCACCAAATTGAAGGTGTTGAAGATGGCCACCTGATCAACCAACAAAAAGTGCAACATATCCAAAACTCTACACTCCAGTGCATTTTTTGTATAAGAACATTGTTATTAAAAATTGTGAGCCACGCATGAACCGTAGTGTACCAATATGGCCACCAAAATGAAGATGTTGAAGATGGCCACCTGATCCATCAAGAAAAAGTGCAACATATCCAAAACTCTGCACTCCAGTGCAGTTTTTGTATAAGAACATTGTTATTAAAAATTGTGAGCCACCCATGAACCGTAGAGTACCAATATGGCCATTAAAATGAGGGTGTATGTTGGAAATCTCATTTTCCTGAACACGCCAAATAAACGTAATGACGCGGCACTTCGTGAAAAGAAAAACCAGGATTAACTCTCAAACTCAAAAATCTGTTATCAATTTATTTAAATTAATTTTAAATTATAAAGAAATTAATTTTAAATTATAAAGAAACTCATATTTATTTATGTTTTTTTTAGTGTTAATAGTGTGTGTTTATTAAATGTGTGTGTGTGTTTTTTTTTTTTTTAATTACATAATAAGTATTTATATTATTTAACAAATTTTAATTAAAAAAACAAAAACAAAAAAAAAATATTAAATAACTTAAAACTAAAATCCATCCGTATGTCGTATCAAGAGTTCTATCAATGAAATCCGGCGATTCAGCATGTTCAGCTGGGACCTAAACACCGCAAATTGGGTATTCATCCGAAGGTTTATTCTCCTTTCTAATTGGTCCAACTGCCAAAAAAGGAGCGATACATCATCTTCGATTTGCCGATTTGTCCGTCTCGGAATCCTGATGGGAATTCTTGATACGTGAATTCTTGGCTGTCTGGGAGGTGTTGCCTGTCTGGGGATCCTTACGGGTATCCTCGAAGCCATATTGTTTAAAATATCTAAAAATTAAAATAATAATATATTCAAAAAAAAAAAAAAAACACTTTACTTAATATTAAATCAAAATTATTTTGACAACCAATCAAAATTATTTTGAAAATCAATCAAAATTATTTTGAAAGTCAATCAAAATTATATTATTTTATTTAGTTTTATTCCAACTCACTTTTTTTATTTCTTTTTTCCTTTCTTCTTCTTTTCTTCTCTTCTCTTCTTCTTCTCTTATTTTCTTCTTTTTTTCTTTTCTTCAATTCTTCTTTTCTTCAATTTTCAATTTTCTTTCTTCTTTTCTCTAAAAATAAAAAATAAAATATATTAATATTTTATTTTATTTAATTTAATTTTATTTTATTTACCTTATTTTTTTTCTTCCTTACTCACCAAAATCACAAAACTTAATGATTTATTTCCGAATTTTCATCGGCTTATATAGAAAAATAAAATTACCCAGGCTCCTACCATTGATATTAGAAAACCGAAAAGACAGTGAAATATTTAATTGGCATACTATGTTATATTTTAAACTCATGAATAGAAACGAATTAATTCTTGATAACTCAGGCATAGCACTTCCATGAGCGAAATAAAATAAAGATCTGAATGGTGTTGAAGACGACCACCGTATCCACCAAGAAAAAGTGCAACATATCCAAAACTCTGCACTCTAGTGCACTTTTTGTATAGGAACATTGGTTTTAACAATTGTGAGCCACCCATGAACCGTAGAGTACCAATACGGGCACCAAAATGAAGGTGTTGAATATGGCCACCTGATCCACCACAAGAAAGTGCAACATATCCAAAACTCTGCACTCTAGTGCACTTTTTGTATAGGAACATTGGTTTTAACAATTGTGAGCCACCCATCAACCGTAGAGTACCAATACAAGCACCAAAATGAAGGTGTTGAAGATGGCCACCTGATCCACCACGAGAAAGTGCAACATATCCAAAACTCTGCACTCCAGTGCATTTTTTGTATAAGAACATTGGTTTTAACAATTGTGAGCCACCCATGAACCGTAGAGTACCAATACGGGCACCAAAATGAAGGTGTTGAATATGGCCACCTGATCCACCACGAGAAAGTGCAACATATCCAAAACTCTACACTCCAGTGCATTTTTTGTATAAGAACATTGGTTTTAACAATTGTGAGCCACCCATGAACCGTAGAGTATTAATATGACCACCAAAATGAAGGTGTTGAAGATGGCCACCTGATCCACCACGAGAAAGTGCAACATATCCAAAACTCTGCACTCCAGTGCATTTTTTGTATAAGAACATTGGTTTTAACAATTGTGAGCCACCCATGAACCGTAGAGTACCAATACGTGCACCAAAATGAAGGTGTTGAAGATGGCCACCTGATCCACCACGAGAAAGTGCAACATATCCAAAACTCTGCACTCCAGTGCATTTTTTGTATAAGAACATTGGTTTTAACAATTGTGAGCCACCCATCAACCGTAGAGTATTAATATGACCACCAAAATGAAGGTGTTGAAGATGGCCACCTGATCCACCACGAGAAAGTGCAACATATCCAAAACTCTACACTCCAGTGCATTTTTTGTATAAGAACATTGGTTTTAACAATTGTGAGCCACCCATGAACCGTAGAGTATCAATATGACCACCAAAATGAAGGTGTTGAAGATGGCCACCTGATCCACCACGAGAAAGTGCAACATATCCAAAACTCTACACTTCAGTGCATTTTTTGTATAGGAACATTGTTATTAAAAATTGTGAGCCACCCATGAACTGTAGAGTACCAATACGGGCACCAAAATGAAGGTGTTGAATATGGCCACCTTATCCACCACGAGAAAGTGCAACATATCCAAAACTCTGCACTCTAGTGCACTTTTTGTATAGGAACATTGGTTTTAACAATTTTGAGCCACCCATGAACCGTAGAGTATCAGTATGACCACCAAAATAAAGGTGTTGAATATGGCCACCTGACCCACCACGAGAAAGTGCAACATATCCAAAACTCTACACTCCAGTGCATTTTTTGTATAGGAACATTGTTATTAACAATTGTGAGCCACCCATGAACCGTACGGTACAAATATGACCACCAAAATGAAGGTGTTGAAGATGGCCACCTGATCCACCACGAAAAAGTGCAACATATCCAAAACTCTGCACTCCAGTGCATTTTTTGTATAAGAACATTGGTTTTAACAATTGTGAGCCACCCATGAACCGTAGAGTACCAATACGGGCACCAAAATGAAGGTGTTGAATATGGCCACCTGATCCACCACAAGAAAGTGCAACATATCCAAAACTCTGCACTCCAGTGCATTTTTTGTATAAGAACATTGGTTTTAACAATTGTGAGCCACCCATGAACTGTAGAGTATCAATATGACCACCAAAATGAAGGTGGCCACCTGATCCACCAAGAAAAAGTGCAACATATCAAAAACTCTGCACTCTAGTGCACTTTTTGTATAGGAACATTGGTTTTAACAATTGTCAGCCACCCATGAACCGTAGAGTATCAATATGACCACCAAAATGAAGGTGTTGAAGGTGGCCACCTAATCCACCACGAAAAAGTGCAACATATCCAAAACTCTGCACTCCAGTGGATTTTTTGTATAAGAACATTGGTTTTAACAATTGTGAGCCACCCATGAACCGTAGAGTATCAATATGACCACCAAAATGAAGGTGTTGAAGGTGCCCACCTGATGCACCAAGAAAAAGTGCACCATATCCAAAACTCTGCACTCTAGTGCACTTTTTGTATAGGAACATTGGTTTTAACAATTGTGAGCCACCCATCCACCGTAGAGTACCAATACGGGCACCAAAATGAAGGTGTTGAATATGGCCACCTGATCCACCACGAGAAAGTGCAACATATCCAAAACTCTGCACTCCAGTGCATTTTTTGTATAAGAACATTGGTTTTACCAATTGTGAGCAACCCAGGGACCGTATTGTACCAATATGGCCACCAAATTGAAGGTGTTGAAGATGGCCACCTGATCAACCAACAAAAAGTTCAACATATCCAAAACTCTACACTCCAGTGCATTTTTTGTATAAGAACATTGTTATTAACAATTGTGAGCCACCCATGAACCGTAGAGTACCAATATGGCCATTAAAATGAGGGTGTATGTTGGAAATCTCATTTTCCTGAACACGCCAAATAAACGTAATGACGCGGCACTTCGTGAAAAGAAAAACCAGGATTAACTCTCAAACTCAAAAATCTGTTATCAATTTATTTAAATTAATTTTAAATTATAAAGAAATTAATTTTAAATTATAAAGAAACTCATATTTATTTATGTTTTTTTTAGTGTTAATAGTGTGTGTTTATTAAATGTGTGTGTGTGTTTTTTTTTTTTTTAATTACATAATAAGTATTTATATTATTTAACAAATTTTAATTAAAAAAACAAAAACAAAAAAAAAATATTAAATAACTTAAAACTAAAATCCATCCGTATGTCGTATCAAGAGTTCTATCAATGAAATCCGGCGATTCAGCATGTTCAGCTGGGACCTAAACACCGCAAATTGGGTATTCATCCGAAGGTTTATTCTCCTTTCTAATTGGTCCAACTGCCAAAAAAGGAGCGATACATCATCTTCGATTTGCCGATTTGTCCGTCTCGGAATCCTGATGGGAATTCTTGATACGTGAATTCTTGGCTGTCTGGGAGGTGTTGCCTGTCTGGGGATCCTTACGGGTATCCTCGAAGCCATATTGTTTAAAATATCTAAAAATTAAAACAATAATATATTCAAAAAAAAAAAAAAAACACTTTACTTAATATTAAATCAAAATTATTTTGACAACCAATCAAAATTATTTTGAAAATCAATCAAAATTATTTTGAAAGTCAATCAAAATTATATTATTTTATTTAGTTTTATTCCAACTCACTTTTTTTATTTCTTTTTTCCTTTCTTCTTCTTTTCTTCTCTTCTCTTCTTCTTCTCTTATTTTCTTCTTTTTTTCTTTTCTTCAATTCTTCTTTTCTTCAATTTTCAATTTTCTTTCTTCTTTTCTCTAAAAATAAAAAATAAAATATATTAATATTTTATTTTATTTAATTTAATTTTATTTTATTTACCTTATTTTTTTTCTTCCTTACTCACCAAAATCACAAAACTTAATGATTTATTTCCGAATTTTCATCGGCTTATATAGAAAAATAAAATTACCCAGGCTCCTACCATTGATATTAGAAAACCGAAAAGACAGTGAAATATTTAATTGGCATACTATGTTATATTTTAAACTCATGAATAGTAACGAATTAATTCTTGATAACTCAGGCATAGCACTTCCATGAGCGAAATAAAATAAAGATCTGAATGGTGTTGAAGACGACCACCGTATCCACCAAGAAAAAGTGCAACATATCCAGAACTCTGCACTCCAGTGCATTCTTTGTATAAGAACATTGGTTTTAACAATTGTGAGCCACCCATGAACCATAGAGTATCAATATGACCACCAAAATGAAGGTGTTGAAGACGACCACCGTATCCACCAAGAAAAAGTGCAACATATCCAGAACTCTGCACTCCAGTGCATTTTTTGTATAAGAACATTGGTTTTAACAATTGTGAGCCACCCATGAACCGTAGAGTATCAGTATGACCACCAAAATGAAGGTGTTGAATATGGCCACCTGATCCACCAAGAAAAAGTGCAACATATCCAAAACTCTGCACTCTAGTGCACTTTTTGTATAGGAACATTGGTTTTAACAATTGCGAGCCACCCATGAACCGTAGAGTACCAATACGGGCACCAAAATGAAGGTGTTGAATATGGCCACCTGATCCACCACGAGAAAGTGCAACATATCCAAAACTCTGCACTCCAGTGCATTTTTTGTATAAGAACTTTGGTTTTAACAATTATGAGCCACCCATGAACTGTAGAGTATCAATTTGGCCACCAAAATGAAGGTGTTGAAGGTGGCCACCTGATCCACCAAAAAAAAGTGCAACATATCCAAAACTCTGCACTCTAGTGCACTTTTTGTATAAGAACTTTGGTTTTAACAATTATGAGCCACCCATGAACTGTACGGTGCAAATATGACCACCAAAATGAAGGTGTTGCAGGTGGCCACCTGATCCACCAAGAAAAAGTGCAACATATCCAAAACTCTGCACTCCAGTGCATTTTTTGTATAAGAACATTGGTTTTAACAATTGTGAGCCACCCATGAACCGTAGAGTATCAGTATGACCACCAAAATGAAGGTGTTGAATATGGCCACCTGATCCACCAAGAAAAAGTGCAACATATCCAAAACTCTGCACTCTAGTGCACTTTTTGTATAGGAACATTGGTTTTAACAATTGCGAGCCACCCATGAACCGTAGAGTACCAATACGGGCACCAAAATGAAGGTGTTGAATATGGCCACCTGATCCACCACGAGAAAGTGCAACATATCCAAAACTCTGCACTCCAGTGCATTTTTTGTATAAGAACTTTGGTTTTAACAATTATGAGCCACCCATGAACTGTAGAGTATCAATTTGGCCACCAAAATGAAGGTGTTGAAGGTGGCCACCTGATCCACCAAAAAAAAGTGCAACATATCCAAAACTCTGCACTCTAGTGCACTTTTTGTATAAGAACTTTGGTTTTAACAATTATGAGCCACCCATGAACTGTACGGTGCAAATATGACCACCAAAATGAAGGTGTTGAAGGTGGCCACCTGATCCACCACGAGAAAGTGCAACATATCCAAAACTCTGCACTCCAGTGCATTTTTTGTATAAGAACATTGGTTTTAACAATTGTGAGCCACCCATGAACCGAAGAGTACCAATACGGGCACCAAAATGAAGGTGTTGAATATGGCCTCCTGATCCACCACGAGAAAGTGCAACATATCCAGAAATCTGCACTCCAGTGCATTTTTTGTATAAGAACATTGGTTTTAACAATTGTGAGCCACCCATGAACCGAAGAGTACCAATACGGGCACCAAAATGAAGGTGTTGAATATGGCCACCTGATCCACCACGAGAAAGTGCAACATATCCAAAACTCTGCACACCAGTGCATTTTTTGTATAAGAACATTGGTTTTAACAATTGCGAGCCACCCATGAACCGTAGAGTACCAATACGGGCACCAAAATGAAGGTGTTGAATATGGCCACCTGATCCACCACGAGAAAGTGCAACATATCCAAAACTCTGCACTCCAGTGCATTTTTTGTATAAGAACATTGGTTTTAACAATTGCGAGCCACCCATGAACCGTAGAGTACCAATACGGGCACCAAAATGAAGGTGTTGAATATGGCCACCTGATCCACCAAGAAAAAGTGCAACATATCCAAAACTCTGCACTCTAGTGCACTTTTTGTATAGGAACATTGGTTTTAACAATTGTGAGCCACCCATCAACCGTAGAGTACCAATACGGGCACCAAAATGAAGGTGTTGAATATGGCCACCTGATCCACCACAAGAAAGTGCAACATATCCAAAACTCTGCACTCCAGTGCATTTTTTGTATAAGAACATTGGTTTTAACAATTGTGAGCCACCCATGAACCGTAGAGTACCAATACGGGCACCAAAATGAAGGTGTTGAATATGGCCACCTGATCCACCACGAGAAAGTGCAACATATCCAAAACTCTACACTCCAGTGCATTTTTTGTATAAGAACATTGGTTTTAACAATTGTGAGCCACCCATGAACCGTAGAGTATTAATATGACCACCAAAATGAAGGTGTTGAAGATGGCCACCTGATCCACCACGAGAAAGTGCAACATATCCAAAACTCTGCACTCCAGTGCATTTTTTGTATAAGAACATTGGTTTTAACAATTGTGAGCCACCCATGAACCGTAGAGTACCAATACGTGCACCAAAATGAAGGTGTTGAAGATGGCCACCTGATCCACCACGAGAAAGTGCAACATATCCAAAACTCTGCACTCCAGTGCATTTTTTGTATAAGAACATTGGTTTTAACAATTGTGAGCCACCCATCAACCGTAGAGTATTAATATGACCACCAAAATGAAGGTGTTGAAGATGGCCACCTGATCCACCACGAGAAAGTGCAACATATCCAAAACTCTACACTCCAGTGCATTTTTTGTATAAGAACATTGGTTTTAACAATTGTGAGCCACCCATGAACCGTAGAGTATTAATATGACCACCAAAATGAAGGTGTTGAAGATGGCCACCTGATCCACCACGAGAAAGTGCAACATATCCAAAACTCTACACTCCAGTGCATTTTTTGTATAAGAACATTGGTTTTAACAATTGTGAGCCACCCATGAACCGTAGAGTATTAATATGACCACCAAAATGAAGGTGTTGAAGATGGCCACCTGATCCACCACGAGAAAGTGCAACATATCCAAAACTCTACACTCCAGTGCATTTTTTGTATAAGAACATTGGTTTTAACAATTGTGAGCCACCCATGAACCGTAGAGTACCAATAAGGGCACCAAAATGAAGGTGTTGAATATGGCCACCTGATCCACCACGAGAAAGTGCAACATATCCAAAACTCTGCACTCCAGTGCATTTTTTGTATAAGAACATTGGTTTTAACAATTGTGAGCCACCCATCAACCGTAGAGTATTAATATGACCACCAAAATGAAGGTGTTGAAGATGGCCACCTGATCCACCACGAAAAAGTGCAACATATCCAAAACTCTGCACTCCAGTGCATTTTTTGTATAAGAACATTGGTTTTAACAATTGTGAGCCACCCATCAACCGTAGAGTATTAATATGACCACCAAAATGAAGGTGTTGAAGATGGCCACCTGATCCACCACGAAAAAGTGCAACATATCCAAAACTCTACACTCCAGTGCATTTTTTGTATAAGAACATTGGTTTTAACAATTGTGAGCCACCCATGAACCGTAGAGTATTAATATGACCACCAAAATGAAGGTGTTGAAGATGGCCACCTGATCCACCACGAGAAAGTGCAACATATCCAAAACTCTACACTCCAGTGCATTTTTTGTATAAGAACATTGGTTTTAACAATTGTGAGCCACCCATGAACCGTAGAGTACCAATAAGGGCACCAAAATGAAGGTGTTGAATATGGCCACCTGATCCACCACGAGAAAGTGCAACATATCCAAAACTCTGCACTCCAGTGCATTTTTTGTATAAGAACATTGGTTTTAACAATTGTGAGCCACCCATCAACCGTAGAGTATTAATATGACCACCAAAATGAAGGTGTTGAAGATGGCCACCTGATCCACCACGAAAAAGTGCAACATATCCAAAACTCTGCACTCCAGTGCATTTTTTGTATAAGAACATTGGTTTTAACAATTGTGAGCCACCCATCAACCGTAGAGTATTAATATGACCACCAAAATGAAGGTGTTGAAGATGGCCACCTGATCCACCACGAAAAAGTGCAACATATCCAAAACTCTACACTCCAGTGCATTTTTTGTATAAGAACATTGGTTTTAACAATTGTGAGCCACCCATGAACCGTAGAGTACCAATAAGGGCACCAAAATGAAGGTGTTGAAGATGGCCACCTGATCCACCACGAAAAAGTGCAACATATCCAAAACTCTACACTCCAGTGCATTTTTTGTATAAGAACATTGGTTTTAACAATTGTGAGCCACCCATGAACCGTAGAGTATTAATATGACCACCAAAATGAAGGTGTTGAAGATGGCCACCTGATCCACCACGAGAAAGTGCAACATATCCAAAACTCTACACTCCAGTGCATTTTTTGTATAAGAACATTGGTTTTAACAATTGTGAGCCACCCATGAACCGTAGAGTATTAATATGACCACCAAAATGAAGGTGTTGAAGATGGCCACCTGATCCACCACGAGAAAGTGCAACATATCCAAAACTCTACACTCCAGTGCATTTTTTGTATAAGAACATTGGTTTTAACAATTGTGAGCCACCCATGAACCGTAGAGTACCAATAAGGGCACCAAAATGAAGGTGTTGAATATGGCCACCTGATCCACCACGAGAAAGTGCAACATATCCAAAACTCTGCACTCCAGTGCATTTTTTGTATAAGAACATTGGTTTTAACAATTGTGAGCCACCCATGAACCGTAGAGTACCAATAAGGGCACCAAAATGAAGGTGTTGAATATGGCCACCTGATCCACCACGGGAAAGTGCAACATATCCAAAACTCTGCACTCCAGTGCATTTTTTGTATAAGAACATTGGTTTTAACAATTGTGAGCCACCCATGAACCGTAGAGTATCAATATGACCACCAAAATGAAGGTGTTGAAGATGGCCACCTGATCCACCACGAGAAAGTGCAACATATCCAAAACTCTACACTTCAGTGCATTTTTTGTATAGGAACATTGTTATTAAAAATTGTGAGCCACCCATGAACCGTAGAGTACCAATACGGGCACCAAAATGAAGGTGTTGAATATGGCCACCTTATCCACCACGAGAAAGTGCAACATATCCAAAACTCTGCACTCTAGTGCACTTTTTGTATAGGAACATTGGTTTTAACAATTTTGAGCCACCCATGAACCGTACGGTACAAATATGACCACCAAAATGAAGGTGTTAAAGATGGCCACCTGATCCACCGCAAAAAAGTGCAACATATCCAAAACTCTGCACTCCAGTGCATTTTTTGTATAAGAACATTGGTTTTAACAATTGTGTGCCACCCATGAACCGTAGAGTATCAATATGACCACCAAAATGAAGGTGTTGAAGGTGGCCACCTGATCCACCACGAGAAAGTGCAACATATCCAAAACTCTACACTCCAGTGCATTTTTTGTATAAGAACATTGGTTTTAACAATTGTGAGCCACCCATGAACCGTAGAGTATCAGTATGACCACCAAAATGAAGGTGTTGAATATGGCCACCTGACCCACCACGAGAAAGTGCAACATATCCAAAACTCTACACTCCAGTGCATTTTTTGTATAGGAACATTGTTATTAACAATTGTGAGCCACCCATGAACCGTACGGTACAAATATGACCACCAAAATGAAGGTGTTGAAGATGGCCACCTGATCCACCACGAAAAAGTGCAACATATCCAAAACTCTGCACTCCAGTGCATTTTTTGTATAAGAACATTGGTTTTAACAATTGTGAGCCACCCATGAACCGTAGAGTACCAATACGGGCACCAAAATGAAGGTGTTGAATATGGCCACCTGATCCACCACGAGAAAGTGCAACATATCCAAAACACTGCACTCCAGTGCATTTTTTGTATAGGAACATTGTTATTAACAATTGTGAGCCACCCATGAACCGTAGAGTACCAATACGGGCACCAAAATGAAGGTGTTGAATATGGGCACCTGATCCACCACAAGAAAGTGCAACATATCCGAAACTCTGCACTCCAGTGCATTTTTTGTATAAGAACATTGGTTTTAACAATTGTGAGCCACCCATGAACTGTAGAGTATCAATATGACCACCAAAATGAAGGTGTTGAAGTTGGCCACCTGATCCACCACGAAAAAGTGCAACATATCCAAAACTCTGCACTCCAATGCATTTTTTGTATAAGAACTTTGGTTTTAACAATTATGAGCCACCCATGAACTGTAGAGTATCAATATGGCCACCAAAATGAAGGTGTTGAAGGTGGCCACCTGATCCACCAAAAAAAAGTGCAACATATCCAAAACTCTGCACTCTACACTGAACCAAATCCTTACATAAATAGAACGAAAAACTTCGTTGAGACAATTATATTTTAATTAAAATTCAGCCGGTGAAAAACTTGATTGGCCCAACGAAGTGGCTTTCATACATTGATGTAGCGCTTCATCAAACGATTAAATTTTCGTAGTATTAACGAAATTGTTAAAATTCTGAAATTTTCGTCGGTTAACGTAATTCTTCATCAGTTAACGTAGAAATTTCATCAAATAACGATTTTTTCGTTGAACCAATTAATTTTCTTCGTTGATTAACGTAAAATGCATTCGTTCGCTTACTTATTTTTTAATCCTGGTAATTAAGTTTTACATTGATTAACATAAAACCATTTGTTTTTTAACGAAATTTTTCGTTAAATCATGATTTTTTTCATAAATTGACGTAAACTGACGTAAAATAATTCGTTAGCTGACGAAATTTTACGTTAAACCATGATTTTTTTCATATATTGATGTAAAATAATTCGTTAGCTGACGAAATTTTACGTTAAACCATAAATTTTTTCATAAATTGATGTAAAATAATACGTTAGCTGACGAAATTTTACCTTAAATCATGAATTTTTTCATAAATTAACGTAAAATAATTCGTTAGCTGACGAAATTTTACGTTAAACCATGAATTTTTTCATAAATTAACGTAAAATAATTTGTTAGCTGACGAAATTTTACATTAAACCATGAATTTTTTCATAAATTGATGTAAAATAATTCGTTAGCTGATGAAATTTTACATAAAACTATAAATTTTTTCATAAATTAATGTAAAATTATTCGTTAGCTAACGAAATTTTACATTAAGCCATGAATTTTTTCATAAATTGATGTAAAATAATTCGTTAGCTGGTGAAATTTTACATTAAACTATGCATTTTTTTATAAATTGATGTAAAATAATTCGTTAGCTGACGAAATTTTACATAAAACCATGAATTTTTTCATAAATTAATGTAAAATAATTCGTTAGCTGACGAAATTTTACATTAAACCATGAATTTTTTCATAAATTAACGTAAAATAATTTGTTATCTGACGAAATTTTACATTAAACCATGAATTTTTTCATAAATTGATATAAAATAATTCGTTAGCTGATGAAATTTTACATTAAACTATGCATTTTTTTATAAATTGATGTAAAATAATTCGTTAGCTGACGAAATTTTACATAAAACCATGAATTTTTTCATAAATTAATGTAAAATAATTCGTTAGCTGACGAAATTTTACATTAAACCATGAATTTTTTCATAAATTAACGTAAAATAATTTGTTAGCTGACGAAATTTTACATTAAACCATGAATTTTTTTCATAAAATGATGTAAAATAATACGTTAGCTGACGAAATTTTACATAAAACCATGAATTTTTTCATAAATTGATGTACAATAATTCGTAAGATGAAGAAATTTTACATTAAACCATGAATTTTTTCATAAATTGATGTAAAATAATTCGTTAGCTGATGAAATTTTACATAAAACTATAAATTTTTTCATAAATTAATGTAAAATTATTCGTTAGCTAACGAAATTTTACATTAAGCCATGCATTTTTTCATAAATTGATGTAAAATAATTCTTTAGCTGATGAAATTTTACATTAAACTATGCATTTTTTTATAAATTGATGTAAAATAATTCGTTAGCTGACGAAATTTTACATAAAACCATGAATTTTTTCATAAATTAATGTAAAATAATTCGTTAGCTGACAAAATTTTACATTAAACTATGAATTTTTTTCATAAATTAACGTAAAATAATTCGTTAGCTAACGAAATTTTACATTAATCCATGAATTTTTTCATAAATTAACGTAAAATAATTCGTTAGCTGACGAAATTTTACATAAAACCATGAATTTTTTATATAAATTAATGTAAAATTAATCGTTAGCTGACAAAATTTTACATTAAACTATGAATTTTTTTCATAAATTAACGTAAAATAATTCGTTAGCTAACGAAATTTTACATTAATCCATGAATTTTTTCATAAATTAACGTAAAATAATTCGTTAGCTAACGAAATTTTACATTAAACCATAAATTTTTTCATAAATTGACTAAAATGAAAATTGATAAAAAAAGGGCACTTTTAGGTTGATTAATCCATTAAATGTTACTTACCTTTTAAAAAGGTGATGCCAGCCGTTTACCTACAAAAACCAAGAAGAAAAATGCGAATTAAGATTTCAATTCCAAATACGATTTCTTCCAAAAAAAAAAATAAAAACAAATCTTGTATACTTTTTTGCATAGATTTATTTTTATTTTAAATATTTTCCTTAAACTAATTCTATTAATAAAATAATAATTTTGACAATAATAATATAATAATAATTTTCCTTAAACAAATTTTATTATTATTATAATAATTTTTATATTAATTCTAATAATAATAATAATTATTATATGAACGCTAATGAAAAAATACCGCCAACACCACAACTAAGCTGCCATCGAAACGATCACTCTCCCAAGATCTAAAGGTGGAAGAGGAGTAATAAACATACAAGGCATAGTTAAAAAAATAAAAACGATCCACAAAACCATTCTGAATGCTGATGAAGAACAGGAATCAATTAAGCGAACCAGCAAATAAAGCCGAAAACCTCTAGCTCAAATGACAGAGCAAACCCTTGAACGGGAAACATCCAAACGAACCAAATGTCAACAAGGAAATGTCAAATTCTGGGCTTCAATTTGGAAATTTATATCCAGAAATGAAGGGATTCACTGTAGCCATTCAAACCCAGGTCATACCAACAAGAAACTACCTGAAATACACTGCAAATGATCAAACCGAACGGCAGCAAAAGTCCTGATGCATCCTAAACTGGAAACCAGTCAGCATGCAGGCAGTCTGTGTTCATGTTAGAATCGGTCTTAAAACACAACCTGTCAGTAGGAATAAAATAAAATAGAGAGTAAAATTAATGAATTAATCATGGGGACCTTGGATAACCCCACCGCGTCGGGATCTGGAACTGTACCGTAATAATTGCAAGTGAAATCACCCAAACAGATTGGGAAAACTTAACATATGACATACAGTCAGAAGATAAAGAGAATCTAGACAAAACGTATCGCTTTAGAAAATTGCAGTAAAAATCAAGGAATTAAAAAGTGATATAGAAAGACTGAAAAAGTTTATAAAAGGAAAACATTCAAGAAGGCTACGCCATAAAATGCGAAAAATCTTCAAAAGACATAAAATGCATTCACTTACCATTAAAACGCATTATTAATAATGGAAAACGTAAAAAAACACTTTCGGTTCAAACTGCAAAGCAGCGAATATACAAGTTGTTAAATATTAAAGAAATGAAGGAAAATAGAGTTTATAAATACTTGGGCATGGTGCAAAATAACCGGATTGATAAGAAATTTGTTAAGAACAACCTAACTAGAAAGTTTAAGTCACGCATGCTTAAAGTAGCGAAGACTAACCTCAGTGGAAAGCATATCATAAACGCTGTTAATTCGTATGTCATCCCCATATTAACATACTAGCCGATAAAACCCGGCGTTGCCCGGGTCTTCTTTAGTAAAACCTTTGACAACCAAATATCGACCAAAAAGATGATTTAAAATCAGCACTCGAAAATGTTCAGCTTAAAGAGCGCTACACACCATCCATGTTACTTGTCAGGTAACATTGACGTTTTTTTTGTCAGGTAACATTGAAAATAAGCCTCCACACGTATCAATGAACATTGACAATTATTTTCCTAAAATTATATGTGTGGGTTGTGTGGGCTTGCATTTGAATAAAAATGTAATGCACCTAATTATGTACCTTACCTGCCTGCCTATAGTGTAATTTTAAGACAACTTTGAAAATCAGACTATTTGTATGTTATGTTATGCCTACCTCCCATTACCCCCTAAGGAACGAACGACCGTGAATTTTGTTAGTAACCACTTGACAAAGAAATTAATAATTTATCAATGAAATGTCAAATTTTTTCTTCTTCTCTACCATATACCTACCATATTCTTAAAACGAAGCATTTTTTCCCAGCAAGGGTTATTTCCGTCTATGAAGAATAATTCCGTGCCAAAAAACCGGAATACATTTTTTACCACCCCACCCATAGTTACTCAACAAAATGAATTAGAAAAACAAATGTATTAGTGATTCAAGTGCCCCCTTATCCCTTATTGTGCACGCTCTTGCCACTAAATAAGTTCGTTTCCATTCACCATCACCAACCACCAACCTCCAAACCAATAAAAATTTCGGTCTTACCTTAAAATCCAACAATTAGAACTCACGTTGTAAATTTAGTCGATTTTCATGTAATAAGCATCCCCCTATCCTATTTACGTACGTCCTTGATTGTGTAATTACTCAGAAAAAAAAATTGAAAATAATTTGTATAAGGGGCGCAAATGCCTCCTTATCCCTCCTTGTGCACGCCTTTGCCTCTAAATAAGTTCGATTCCATTCACCATCACCAACCACCCACCGCTAAACCAACCAATTTTAGTAGATTAGATACGAACATTTTTTTCTGCTGCCTATTATACCTACCTACTCATACCTATACCTACTCCAATCATTTCTTACTACACTATAGAAAATACCTACCGACTGTTTATGTTTTGTTTTGTTTTACCATACCTTCCTATACACAAAAATATCACCACGATTCGTCGCCGGCGAAACGCGAAAACAGTCAACTCTACTCACTATCTCGATCCCACCTACCAAGGCACAGTGCACATGGTTTGAATTGTTTTTTTTTTATTTTTTGACGATGAAGAATAATTCGTAGCCAAAAAACCTGCATACATATTTTTACCACCCCACCATCACTTATCCTCATGAAAAAATTTGTACCTAACCTAAATAAAGTATATTAAAAAACCAACCACCCACCGCCAAACCAACCAATTTCAGTCTTACCTTAAAATCAAACAATTAGAACTCAAGTTGTGAATTAACTAAGCCGATTTATAAGCACCCCCATCCTATTTACGTTCGCCCTTGATTGTTTAATTTACTCAGAAAAAAAAATTAAAAATAATTTTTATTAGGGGTGCATTAAATGCCCATTACCCCTCCTTGTGCACGCCCCTTGCCTATAAGTTCGTTTCCATTTACCATATCCAGCAAACACCCACCACCCAACCAAAAAATTTCAGTAGCAAACATTTATTACCTACACTCTTTTTTTTTAAGTTGTTTGACTGAAAAATTTTTAAGAAATTAAATTCCGAAGTACCTACTCTCCTCCACTCATTTACTATAGAGAAAATCCCTACCGTTGATGTTTTTTTTTTTTTTTTATTTCAACTTTTCCTATTACACAAAAATAATATCAACACGATTCGTCGCCGGTGAAAAACAACTACTCACTACCTCGCTCCCACCAGGCACATTTATTCTGCACATGGTTTGAATTGTTTTTTTATTCGATGAAGATTTTTTGCTACCCACCACTTAATTTTCATCAAAAAATTTCCCTACAAATAAAAAAACAAAAATATTTTTTTTTTTTTGAGCCGATTCCAAAAAATCAGCCCACCAAAAATATGGATTTGACGAACCGGATAGTACCGGAACCAGCCAAATCCACATGCCACAAAAGGCAATTTTCCATGGCAAAACAACTCCTCCTTATAAATAATTGAGCTTGAAGTAAATGTGAGTTGAAAATCTATAAAACAGAATTTTGCAAGGAAAATACCTACATGCTTGATTTTAGAAAATTTCCATACGATTTTTTTTGTGGTAAGTTTTTTATTTGTTTATTATTCTGTATTTAACAAAAATTTTCTTTTCTGCTGTATCTTATAGCATACCAGATAAGTGAAATTTGTATTATATCTATTTTTTAAAAGAGTTTTTTTGTTTGTTTGTGAGTTTAGTGCATACATACAGCCAAACTGACAAACAAAAAAAGTTACTCTTTTATATTATAATAATAATAGTATAGATATGTAGCTTCGGAATAATAAAATGGAATACCACTGAACTTCAAGCAGCAAAGAAAAATTCGAACAATACTCACATCTTATAAATTTCACCACCCCAAGTCATGCTGTGAAAGAATGACCACATCTAGGAAGGAAGGAGGAAGAGGTCTCGTAGACCTACAAACTTTCACAACAGTAGTATGAATACTTTCGACTATGTCCCCCAAAATATGTTAATAACAATCCAATATAGAGAAATGTTTGATTTTTCAATAAATAAATAGTATGATAATAATAATTAGTATAATAATACACCTATATATATGCATATACATAAAGGTTTTTTTTAGGTAAGAGCATTTCCCAACAAAGCATTTTTTTTGGTTTTTCTTTTCACATTTCATTTTGTAAATATATTCTTGTATAAAGGACCAGAAGTTTGTACATTGAACGGGGTATTCCAAATTGAATAAATGAAATATTTTGAAAACAATATCAACCCCTCGTATGCAAGATTTTAATGAATATTGAATTCCATCGAAATAAATAAAAAATTCTTTTAATTGTTTAATATCTTCACCAATACCTATTAAAAATGGTTGGATGTTCGTGGACTTGTTCCTTAAATGGGAAAGGTGATCTTCAACTTCCTGAACGGATTTGGCGATGAACAGGAATGCTTCTTGAGAATCTTTGATAGTAAACTTTATGGTCGATTTTTTTCCGTTGTTGTCCTTCATCACAACTTTTTGCGTGGGAATCAAAAACCCGTGCATGATGTGAAGCAGAAACGCATCCTTTGAATCTGAAAAAAAAAAAAAAAAAAAAAATAGGATTAAATATACATAATACAAATAAAATAAAGTAAAATCTTAAAATTATTGGAAATCATACTCCCGCAAACCCATAATCCTGAAAACACCCTAATCCCGAAATCGAAATCCGGAAAAATTATATAAAAATAAAAATTTGCGCGAATTTTTCATTTTACATAATTTTTCAGGATTTCGGTTTCGGAAAAATAAATTCTGTTAATATGTATATGAAAACGCTAGAAGATGAAAGAGAACAAATTAAAAACATCTCATTGGAACGTAAAGAACGTTTACAAATATTTTTTTTTGAAAAATCCCATACAAAAATGACTCAACGAAATTACAAACGAAAAATTTCGTTCTTCTTTTCGTTCTGCGTACGCTATTTGATGAGCGAAATGCAGAAATCAATAATTGTAGTAGATTATTTGGAGACCTCTGTTTCGCACAGAATTAATTGCCTGTACCATTAATTTATTGTATGCGGTAAAATGACATTAATGTTTTTATTCGTGTTTGTATTTGTTGTTTCTTTCTTCACAACATAGCTTTCTCTGATTTTTATGCGTTTGTGTTTTTTCAAACAGTGACACTTTCAAAAGGTAATTTTTCGTTGTGGTTTTCGTAAGCATTTCGTTGTCATGTTGGAGACCAAAAAACTTTCGTTTCGAATCAGCAGCATAATAGACTTTAAATTTGAAAGAGGATCTTCAACTTCTTAAATGGATTTGGCGACAAAGGGAATTCTTAGTAATATATTTCACTGTTGATTTTTTTAACGTTGTTACTTTTCATTACAACTTTTTGCGTGGGAATCAAAAACCCGTGCATGATGTTAACCAACGCATTTGAATGTTTATTGTTTCTTCATTTTTCTCATTCACAACAACTTAAATATGTATCGCAGACGTAGTGTCTATATATTTTTTGTACGAATGAGCAAAAGTTGGTAAATTGTTTAATATCTTCTGGAATACCTACTTTAAAGTAACTGATACATTTCATGCTTGTTTTTTTTTTTTATTTGTATAATCACGAGCATCCTTTACAAGGAATTAATAAAAAACGAAATAAAATAAGGAGTGCGCTATTTGTGGGCATAAAGTGTAGGGCAAAGGTTAAAAAGGTGCAGTAAAGAATTCACTTTCATTTATTTTGTCGCTCATCCATTCTTCAAGGAGTTTAATCAATCGCCTATCCTTTAAGTGTTGGTCCTTTGCTAAAAACAAAGCAATTTTCGTTCTTTGTTCTGTCCAATTGTCCAGAAGCGAACACGCATTTAAGTGAAGCACCTTAAAGTCCATATCAATCTGAATGTGATAAAACTTATTTTTAAAAAAATGAACAAAAAGCTGATTTTAAGTTTATCTTACAAGTCGAAAGCCAAGAGGCTTTTTGTAATCCGGCCACTTTTCCAAGGCCTCAGCCGTTGATTCACAAGCTGCTTGTATTTCATTTAGGCGATAGTTTGTGCAAGCCTGCCAATACCGATCAAACTCTTCCGCTGTCAAATTATCGAACTTCATTGTTCGGATAATATCTTCTGCGTTTGATTCTGAATCTTTATAATAAAAAGAAAAAAGATATTTATAAAATCATACTATTATGTTATATAAACAAAAACATTATTTATAAAATTTAAAATATTAAAATTTTATTGCTTTAATATAAAAGAAACTAGGTACCAAGTATTGGTTTGTTCTTTTCATGCTCTAATGGAACAGGACTGCAAGAGAGCCGAAACGATTTTTTGTTGTTTGCAAATTTGTTGTATATTCGCCCTCTGGACGACGTTCGGTAGTATTCCTGGAAAATTGCCAAGAATAAATTAAAAATTGTATAGAATAAAAAATAAAGTAAGGGTTATTCGTGCGATCGTGTCTAAAATATAAAATTTACCATATCGGTTTCATATTTTTTTTTTCGCAACTTAAAATTGTCAAAATCAGAAACAAAAGAAGTATTTTGGATTTTTTGGGAGCAAAAAGTAATTTGTTAAATTTATTCGGCATTGTTAATTGTGACACATCTTAAAGATCAAAATAGCTTGAAATATAGTTTTCCACCCGGATATTGTTAACAACATTCGTCTAAAGTTTACCAGGCCTTCCAAATTTATAATTTACCACGAGTTTACGCGGTTGCATGAATATTCCTAGCGTAACGAAAGTAAATTTGTAGAAGAGAAACTGTGTCTTACAAGATTCTCAGTGGGAAATCTTTCGATTTCCCACTGATTTCCACACTTTCTCCTTTCCTTGAGTGTGAAAATGGAATGGTTCTCTTTAAAATAAGATACAATTGTGTTTATCAACATTTTTCGTTGTTCCTCTCCAAAATGTTGGCAGGAATTGTAGTGCTTGACTAAAAACTGCCCTCTTGCTGTATTGTTCAGGACCATTGAAAGGTTTATGAACTGTTTATCGTATTCCTCTGCTTAGCTGCTAGGATTTGTGTAAGCCGATGAAAGATTACTGGTGCTTGGAGATTGTGTGTATGGTGTCAAGGATGGTCTCAGAGATCTTGTTTGATAAATGTTGGTCATTGGATCTTTTTCAAGAGGAAGTCCGATCGATTCCCTCCACTGTTCCAACATATGTTCGAAAACAATTTTGTCTCCGTCGGGAATATTTTTTAAATACAAGTAAATGTGTCTCATTTTCATCAATTTCAATACGTCTACGAATATTTTTTGTTCTTTATAAAACAGAAAACATTTATAAAACGAAAATTTTAAAACGAATTTTTCTTACAATTTATCTTACCTATAAACAGATTCACTAAAAAACTCAAGTTCCAGCTTGTGAGAAGCCGCCTCAACTCCTGTTCTTTCTCGCTGTTTTCTGTCAAGCTAATATTAGAACCGGTCATATTACTGTTTTGCAGGTTGTTTGAAAGTCCAACGGAAGTTAATGTTTGTGAGTTAACATCACTGAAATTAAGTTCTTGATCTTGTTCATTTGGTTCATTTATTAATTCGTCAAAGCTTAATTAAGGTGTTTTGCTGTATCGCAGAAATTAAGTTGACTTTGTTGTTGATTATTTTGATTTTCAAAAATGATAAGCGATTGAGGATTATTTTTTCTTCCTGGATTGATTGTATCGCTTTGGTCCATTTTGACGGTTGAAGTGAATTTTTTTTTTTTTTTTTGACAGACTGAAACAATGCAATTATTTTTTAAATATTTACGCAAAAAGATTCCTTAATCTTGATCATAGTTCTCCCCTTTGCTGTTCTTATGCAATTTAATGGTGGTCCAACAAGATCATTAAAATTCAATATTGAGAACTCTCCCAAGATATCAGGTTTTATATCGTAGGCCAAAAAGTGCGGATTATATTGAAGTGATTTAATTTTTTGACAAAATAACAAATTTTGAGAATTATTTGAGTAGAAAATGTGTAAAATTATAAATATTTCAACGTCATGGGTATAAATAGCAAGAAAGTATCCATTTTTATATAAATATCCATTATGTTTGTATTGTTTAAAAGATTTGATTGATTTAATATCTATTTTAAGCATTTCAGATATAGTTTTGTTATAACTACTGCCATTTTCATCGGTCTCAGTAGTCAGACGAGTATGGTCCTCATTAGGGTAAACATCCATTAGGGAAAAAGCGAACTGTAACTGATACTTTTTTGCTAAGGTTATGCAAATATTTTTACGCGACGTCGTTGCATTAGAGTACAATTTAAATTGCCTATGTTTTGCTTCATATCGAAAGCACCAAAATGGTCTAAGTGGGCCCGATTTTTTCAAAACCGTTGGATAGTGAGTCATATTATGATACTTGGCCTTAAGCGTGTCATTAAAAAGGCGAACGTACTCTAAGTTGTGTCTGGCGATTTTTTCAGTCAAAAGAGTTATGAAGTCTTAAGTTATGGTAAAGCAGAGAATCATGTCAATTAATTTCAAAAAGTTTAAAAGAAAAGCCCAAACTTCATCGTCTTCATGCACTAAGTCGCCAACCATAAGCGGAAAAAAATAAACAAATGTTTTCATTTCACGAGCAGACATTTTTAAATGTTTCTTACACAAATGAACTGTTGTTATTTCACCAGAAATGTTATCTATTTCAATGGGCCCATAATCAAAGTTTTTTTTTCTTGAATTCATAGTTTCCAAGGTGAAATACTTTGCAGTTTCTATACAATATTTTAGTATATGAGTCATATTATAGTGGCAAACTCCTTCAAAAATATCATGCATTACATCAACGCTATAATTTTCTACTGCATGAAACGAGGATATTTCATTAAATATTGACAGCTTTTGAATCCCACTTTCTGAGGAATTTTGTAATTGAATATCGTTCTCATAGTTTCTTTGATTTCGCATTAAGGACGCATTTTCAGTACTTGCTGTTTGTGTTTCATTTTTAAGCATTTTACATAATCTGCAAAAGCTTGAGCTGACAAATGATTTATTGAAGTTAAGCAAAGAGTTAAGCCCTAGATTGTCACCAAGTATTAATCCCAAAATAAAGTGAACATATTGTGTGCCATTTTCTGTGACAATATCAAGTCCATTGACTTCTAAGAAAGTTAGTTCCTCAACTAGGAATTTCCAACATTTTTCGTTGCCAAAAGATTTAATGTCCTTAGCTTTAATAACCGCTCCTAAATATATATTTTCTAAAACTGATTCCTTCTTTGGCAGACATGGAAATGAATAATATATGTTACTTATTGAGTGTTGGCCACTATGAGAGCCTAATGGATTGTTAATTTCAAAGTCGTCATTATAAAGAAAATATGGAATAAGATTTTTGTCAGGATACATACTTGATTTTTGTTTCCATAATTCTCCCTGGACAAAATTTGTCATATCCTTTGCCTTTTTCAGTTCATTTATATTTGCCAGAACATCAGAAAGTAAACCCATTCTTTCAAATGTTTTTTTAAATTGAAAACGCAAAGGCATTAAGACACCCGTCACTTTTTTTTCATCATAACTCAAGACATCAATTTGATGAACAGTATTTATTGATTGGTCAATTGTAAACTCATGTATGTTCTGCAAAAAATTTTCTTCTCTAAGCCATTCAAATAAGCGATATTCAGTTTTGGATAATTGGAATGGGTCTCGACATTCACTGACTAAACTTACAATTTCATTATGAGTCTCTGGGCAAGAATTTTGTAATTTTTCAGTTGACAATGATTTAAACATATCGAAAAGTGGATCTGTTATGTGAAGTCTTATAAGTTCTTGAATTTCGAATACATCTTTTCTGGTGAAATTATTGTTGCTACGCAATTTTAATTTATTTATTTAATTAAATTTCATCATTTTCAACCTTTTCTTTAGTATTTAATCCATGCTTTCGAATAGCATGCCTTTTAAAGCTTGCCAAATTCTGAAAAACCTGATAACAAGGCTTTTCAATGCATCGGAATATGCTTTTAGTATTAAGAAAGTGTTTTCTCTTAAAATGTTGAATAAGTGTGTCAATTGTAGAAAAAACTTCCTTACACAAAAAGCAAATCATTTTTGCGAGGAAGGACTATGCAAGGAATTTATTATTTAATTTTTAATAGAATACAATTTTAAGGACTCTGGGCAGAATATCATCTAAATTCGAAATTTTTGTGAGACTTTTTCTAAAAGCAAAAATTAAAAAATAATTATTTCTGTTCTACTAAAAAGGATACAAATTTTAGTTTTAAAAATTGCAAAAGATTTCATAAAAAAAATCGTTGGATGTGGTTGACGTGATAAATTGTTTAAAATAATGAAATTTATTTCAATATATTTACCTGATATTCGCTGGAGTTCAAAATCGATTTTGTCCAATTTGGTACAATGTATTTTTGTATGTTTGTAGTTACCTCCTGTAATTGGAGAAAAATATATCATTTTAATTGAATTGAGGTGTAATTATATGTTTTGGAAATACATTTTTCTTATATCCTCTCTTCAGATTTTACTGAAACATTCTCTTCCATCAGTAAAAAAAAAATAAATAAATTTGGTGGCACAACGGCTCATGAAGAAACAGGGCCCAGCGGCTTACAACTCTCAACCATTCCTGTGTGCGTGTCTGCAGGAATGGAGGGGACCTACAGTTTATTGCCGAAACCAAACGGCTTAGGTGAGCGGCACTTTTCTATGACAAGAGATACTCTTGGAGGATTTGTCACTTCCTCGCAAGAGGTAGTAGCTTCGAAAAAAACTTAAGGTGGAAGCGGCTGGTATTGAACCCCAGACCTCTTGCAACGCACTAACCATTACGCCACGGGCTACTACTCTTCCATCAGTATTTCAACTAAAAAAGAAAAACCAATGTTCCAATTTCCAGGTTATTTGTGTTTATGATAAGTAAAATCTAAATGACCTTTTAAATTGATAATCCGGAAAAACAATTTAATACGTGTGAACACAATTCTGAAAAAAATTCCGAAGTATTCCGATGCCAATCGAAAAGGCTTTAAATTTATTTCAGCTGCCAAGGTTCTTTTGGAAAATATTTCCTCCCCCTAAATTATTAGCTAAATATGCTTCAAAATTTAAATTCAAAGACAGAAAGTTTCCATCTTAAGTGCATGACCCCCGTGTTTACATTATAAAGGAAAAATCCTTTCATTTCAATCTACCCATCTCTATCTGACACCCTTAAAATCCATATATCTCGCAGTTACACAAAAAAAATCTTCATGCTGAATTGAAACTTGTGCATCGGCATAATTTGGGTGGAATGTACCTTTCTCTTTTTCACACATATAAAATCTACCCGTCTTACTGGATGAACTAACCGCTACTTTTTTGATGAATGTTACTGCCGAAACAAAATTTAACAGTGCAGAGAAAGTTTTGTATAAAGTACCTACGAATCCGTTAGCAAACTAACGTTAGAACGTAAAGCTATACAAAGATACAAAAAATATAAAAACATAATGGATATATTTAACTACAATAATGTATTAAAAAAGTTGTCCTTAAATATTTTACAAATTAAAATACAATTTAGCGCTTTTATTTGCTGACAAAGAGAGGAAATTTCTTTAGAAAGAAAGATAATGAACTTACAGCGCATTTTCTAGTTTTTGTAAATTTTATGACGTGAGATTTCCGATTCTGATCTCACTTCGCATTGAAGTTTTAACTGGGCTTAAATAAATACATAGTGACTTGTTAATCCTCTTATTTGTCCCTGTTCTGATTTTCACAGCGAAATGAGGTCGAATGAAAGTGATTTAAAAAAAAATCAAACAAAATAAAAATTTTTGAATAAATATTGCCTAATAAAATAATATTCAAATTACAATTTTCCAGATTTAAATTAAAAAAACAAAACCGATTTGAATTCAAAACTCAAACCATTTAAAATGGTGTTAAGATTTGAGCAGACAACTTGTGAAAGTCGAAATTATTTGTGAGCACATTTTTACGTAAAAATTAGCAATCTTTGCTTACAATATACATACATACATATAAAAAAAAAAAACGCGAAAAAACTAAACAAAACAAGACAATGTTGATTCAAAAAAATGAAATAATTAATGTGAGTACCTCCTATTTTGATTAAAATATTTCGTATGTACAATAAAAATACATTTTCGAGTTTCAGACCGCGTGAAAATGTATCAGTTTGCAACACATTAGAGTTTTTTGTATGATGTCAGCGCTTGCAAATATTCGCGACTATATCGCAAATGGCCTGCTCAAAGCTTTGATAACGAAATTAACAAAAAAGAAACATAACTTGCAAAAAAATAGAAACCGAAATTATTTTGTTTTCGCACGGAATTCAGAACATGGACAAGATCAGTCTTTCCTATTTTTTTCACGTTATAAAATACCCACAGAGGGGGAAATAAGTACTTCGCCACCACCAAAGGAGCACGGATATTAAATGATCAATGTTAAACCTATAACATCTTCCAAATAAGCATTAATCTATGGGTACAAAAATGTTGCACCCAAATTCTTGGAATGACCCAACAGTTTCTTAATTAACATAATATGTATATGTGTAATAATACACTGTCAATTCGGTCGGTTATAGAAATTAGGAAAACAAATCAAGAAAATTTGTCAATTCGATTTAAAACAAAAACGCGACACCAGTCGATGACACATAATTAGAAGAACTTGTTTAAAAAGAAAATTTTAAATTCTATTTAAATTGTATTCATTGACGTATATTAGAATGTGTTTCCTGATCTCTATAACTGGCCCTAAGAATTCGCCAGGCCATACAACTTTATTATATAACTTCTCGTTTTATATCATATAAAAGACAAAAACGTATATTCTATGGGTTAAAAATAAAATGCGTGAACTGAAAATGATTGCTTTTTATGTCGGGGATTGAAAGATTTTAGAAAGATTAACGGCCATACTATTGACTTTATTCAGAGCTAGTTTTACTGACAAACTAGTTCTATAGGGGCTTCGAGTTTTAAGTTTTTCATTTGATTTAGGTGTCAAAATATGTATGAATATTTTTATTTAGATGTCAAAGTATTAAAAATTTGTGAACAAATTAAAACTCGAAACCCCTTTAAAACAAGATTTTTCCATAAAACTTTTTAAAGAAAGTCAATAGTATGGCCGTAAGAAAAACAATTTACCTGTTAACATTTTACTAGCCACCGCCCTATACAAACAAAATAGGTCTGCTTGGAAACGTGAAATATGTATGTATGTAAAAAAAAATCTACATTTGCGAAACTTGGTGAAAATGTCAGTTACCAAACAGGTATGTATAATGAAACGCAGTTTATAGATACATAATGTATGGCTGAGTTACAAAATGTAGAAAATGTTTTGAGACGGAAGTAATGCCTACATTTTTCATACGCATCAGCAACGCAAACTTGATGCTTTGTAGAAATATTACATTGCATAAGTCTGACGTTTCGGAATGCAAAAAAAAAAATTAAATCGAAGCAGCTAAAAAATTTTTGGATGCGCAGTTTGTGCATCTGATTAATTTTGCAATTCAGCCCGTATCAAATTTTTAAAGCGTAGGTGTGTTTCGAAATTATTGTTTATAAAATCTTGATTCTTAAAACCTGTAAAAAAAAGTATATATGTATGTACCTATTTTAAAGTCGTGCGTTTCATTATCAACCTAAAGAATATTCGTTTTTATTATTATTAATTAAAATTCAATGAAATATTCGTTTTTGTTTTTTAATATCAATTGTTAAAAAAAAAACTAAAAAAGTTATTGTATAAAGTTGTCTGTACAATTCATAGTTGGAAATTTTGGTTTTTAATATTTGAACATATTTTCAAAAAATATTGTGTGTTTTCGTGAAAATTTTCCAGTTTGCAAATAGCACATGGAAAACTATTTACCATGTGTCAATTGCTAGACATAAAAAAGCAACGATCAAATACATGCATGTACATACATGAACCAATTTGAAAAAAAAAAAAACACCCCACATTTTGTTCTATTTTCTTTGTCATGTCCATTTGCATATTTCTTGTTTTCCATTGGTAAATTAAATCAATTTATTTTTGATTTGGATCTGTCAAAAACACAATTTCTCCTCTTGTTTTCTATTGAGCAAAATAAATTGATTTATTTTTGATTTTTAATCAAATTTGCAAATCTAAATTTTTCGGCGGATTTAACCCTCTTGTACTAACGCTAACGTATATGTTTTTTGTTGATATTTCGGTTGTGAAGTTTATGTTGAAAATCTTGGAAAACAATTGCTAATAAATAAACATGTTGAAAATCTTGGAAAACAATTGCTAATAAATAAATGGTATGTATCGGTTAAAAATGAACCGGTAACTTTACCAAGTTCATATTTCTCTTCTAGAAGTAAATCTAGGGACGGAGATTTTTTTGAAATATTGTCACAGAATCAATAATGCACAAATAAAATGATAAATGAACATCACACAAAATTGCGGCCAGATTTTTTTCTATAAATTGGTTCATATCATATAATGTAGCACATAGTATGTATTTTACCTACTGATACTATTTGATTTATTCATATAAAAAACAAAAAAAGAATATTCTATAGATTCAAAAATGCGCGAACTGAAAAAAAAAAATGCTTTTGTGACAAAGGGTTTAAAGATTTTATAAAGAATAATTTAGAAACACACCTACAATTTGAAAATGTTCACCCGCCACTCTGTAGACATCAATTATTAAGACCCAGACTGTTCCGCTCACACCATTTATACGGAAATAAGAGTGTTAATGATTATTTTTTGCAAATACCAGTAGTAAAATTTTGAACTTAGAATTGTGCTAACGCAATTAACTTTTTTTTTGTTTTTGAACAATTCATATAAAAATTGAATACTCTATAGATTAGAAATAAAATGATCGATTTTAGCCACCACGTAAGCATCAATTAAGACCCCACAGTTCCACAGTTTTCCGCACACACCAATTTAAACTGAAATTAGATTATAAGAGTGTAAATAGTTTTTTGCAAATACCAGCAGTAAAATTTCTGACTTCTATAGATTAGAAATAGAATGATCGATTTGAAAATAAATGGTTTTATATCGGAAAGTTTCAAGATTTTATAAAGAATTATTTAGAAGCATACTTACGATTTGGAGATGTTCACCCGCCCTACGTAAGCATCAATTAAGACCCCACAATCCCACAGTATTCTGCACACACCAATTTATACAGAAATGAGACTATAAGGGTGTAAATATTTTTTGCAAATACCAGCCGTAAAATTTTTAATTTCTATAGATTGGAAATAAAATGATCGATTTCAAAATAAATGGTTTTATATAGGAAAGTTTAAATATTTTATAAAGAATAATTAAGAAACCCAATTACGATTTGAAAATGTTCAACTGCCAATCTGTAGTCTTCAATTAAGACCCATTATGGAAAATTCCACGCTTATTGGTTTTTTTTTAAATAAAATTGATCATAACATTATGTATTTTAACTGATACGTGAGGTTGTTTTCTTCACATATCATCGGTTCGGACGAAAAACGATACAACTCAAAAAATAAAAATTTTGAGCCAAATTTACATTTTTGTTAATAAAAGAAAAACTTTCAGTTGCAACTTGCAAAAATACCAAATGTTATCACAATATTTGGAACTGAATGAGCTATTAAGTGGTCTTTACAATTTAAGAGATTAATTGAAATTCAAATTTGCATTCAATTTTCTGTTGTCTTTTTCGAAAAATAAGATTCGTTGAGCTGTGTCATTTTTCTTCGGAACCGATGCACGGTATAATGTAGATATGTACTTGATCGTTTGTTTTTCTTTACTGATAATAATTGATAATAATGATAATTAATAATTATACAACATATAATTATATACATTCATACACATATACAACTGATTTACTATTGTAAATTGGAAACCCTTGAGGGAAAACCAAATAATTTTTGCAAATACCAGCAGTTAGCTTTCTAACTAAGAATTGTCATAATGCAATTGTCTTGTGCAATAACTATTTTTGTGTTTTATATGATTTATTCATATACAAAACGAAAACGAATATTCATTACATTTAAAATAAAATGAAAAAAGATGCTTTTGTGTCAAAAGGTTTCAAGAGTTTATAAGGAATAGTTCAGAAACACACATTCGATTTGAAAATTTTCACCCGCCACTCTGTAGACATAAATTAAGACCCCGACTGTTCTGCACACACCAATTTAAACTAATGGGGTTTTCCATTGGTAAACTAAGATTTCAATCAAAACATTTATTTATTTTGTGGCAAATGGAAAACAGTTTCAAATACATTTATTTTTGTGACTATTTGTGTATTATTGCTTCTATGACAATATTTAAAAAAATCTCCGTCCCTCGATTTACTTTTAGAAAAGAAATATGAACTTGATAAAGTTGCTGGTTCATTTCAAAACTGCTACCCTTTATTTATTAGCAATTATTTTCCACATTTTTCAACATAATCTTAACATCCGAAATATCAAGAAAAAAACATTTGCAAACTAACAAATATGCATGTACATATTTGATCGTTGATTTTGTATGCCTAGCAATTGGCACATGGTAAATAGTTTTCCATGTGCTATTTGCAAACTGGAAAATTTTCACGAAAACACACAATATTTTTTGCGAATATGTACGAGTAGTAGAAGGGGGATAATTCTAATTGACAAAACATAAATAACCAAAATTTCTAACTATGATTTGAACAGACATTTTTATTGGTAGTGAAATGCACGAATTTAAATTATATTCTGTTTGTTTTGCAGGTTCCAAGATTTTATAAACAATAATTAAGAAACACACTTACGTTTTAGAAATATTCACCTGCCACTTTTTGCACACCGACACCCATTGAGACTGAAATAAAACTGAAAATGAAACGTAGTTTCAAGAAATGTGCAAATGGACTTGACAACAAAAATTGGTTCATGTAGGTATATATGTACATATGCATGTATTTGACCGTTGCTTATTTTTAAGCCTCAATTGACACATGGTAAATAGTTTTCCATGTGCTATTTGCAAACTGGAAAATTTTCACGAAAACACAAAATATTTTTTGCAAACATTACTACTCTTACATATTTGCAAAAAATATTTGTAATGGGGGTAAATCTAATTGACAAAACATTAAAAACCAAAATTTCCAACTATGAATTGAACAGACATCTTTATGCAATAACTTTTCTTGTTTCTTTTTAGAATTCATGTAAAGAAACAAAAACGAATATTCTTTAGGTTGCTAATGAAATGCACGAATTTAAATTATATACTTTTTGTTTTCCAGGTTTCAAGATAATTTGGAAACACACTTACGTTTTAGAAATATTCACCTGCCACTTTTTGCACACCGACACCCATTGAGACTGAAATAAAACTAAAAATGAAACGTAGTTTCAAGAAATGTGCAAATGGATACATATGTACATATGCATGTATTTGACCGTTGCTTTTTTTTAAGCCTCAATTGACACATGGTAAATAGTTTTCCATGTGCTATTTGCAAACTGGAAAATTTTCACGAAAACACAAAATATTTTTTGCAAACATTACTACTCTTACATATTTGCAAAAAATATTTGTAATGGGGGTAAATCTAATTGACAAAACACTAAAAACCAAAATTTCCAACTATGAAGGTGTTGAAGGTGGCCACCTGATCCACCAAGAAAAAGTGCAACATATCCAAAACTCTGCACTCTAGTGCACTTTTTGTATAGGAACATTGGTTTTAACAATTGTGAGCCACCCATGAACCGTAGAGTATCAATATGACCACCAAAATGAAGGTGTTGAAGGTGGCCATCTGATCCACCAAGAAAAAGTGCAACATATCCAAAACTCTGCACTCCAGTGCATTTTTTGTATAAGAACATTGGTTTTAACAATTGTGAGCCACCCATGAACCGTAGAGTATCAATATGACCACCAAAATGAAGGTGTTGAAGGTGGCCACCTGATCCACCAGGAAAAAGTGCAACATATCCAAAACTCTGCACTCTAGTGCACTTCTTGTATAGGAACATTGGTTTTAACAATTGTGAGCCACCCATGAACCGTAGAGTACCAATACGTGCACCAAAATGAAGGTGTTGAAGATGGCCACCTGATCCACCAAGAAAAAGTGCAACATATCCAGAACTCTGCACTCCAGTGCATTTTTTGTATAAGAACATTGGTTTTAACAATTATGAGCCACCCATGAACCGTAGAGTATCAATATGACCACCAAATTGAAGGTGTTGAAGGTGGTCACCTGATCCACCAAGAAAAAGTGCAACATATCCAAAACTCTGCACTCTAGTGCAATTTTTGTATAGGAACATTGGTTTTAACAATTGTGAGCCACCCATCAACCGTAGAGTACTAATACGTGCACCAAAATGTAGGTGTTGAAGATGGCCACCTGATCCACCAAGAAAAAGTGCAACATATCCAGAACTCTGCACTCCAGTGCATTTTTTGTATAAGAACATTGGTTTTAACAATTGTGAGCCACCCATGAACCGTAGAGTATCAATATGACCACCAAAATGAAGGTGTTGAAGGTGGCCACCTGATCCACCAGGAAAAAGTGCAACATATCCAAAACTCTGCACTCTAGTGCACTTTTTGTATAGGAACATTGGTTTTAACAATTGTGAGCCACCCATGAACCGTAGAGTACCAATACGTGCACCAAAATGAAGGTGTTGAAGGTGGTCACCTGATCCACTAAGAAAAAGTGCAACATATCCAAAACTCTGCACTCTAGTGCAATTTTTGTATAGGAACATTGGTTTTAACAATTGTGAGCCACCCATGAACCGTAGAGTACCAATACGTGCACCAAAATGAAGGTGTTGAAGATGGCCACCTGATCCACCAAGAAAAAGTGCAACATATCCAGAACTCTGCACTCCAGTGCATTTTTTGTATAAGAACATTGGTTTTAACAATTGTGAGCCACCCATGAACCGTAGAGTATCAATATGACCACAAAAATGAAGGTGTTGAAGGTGGCCACCTGATCCACCAAGAAAAAGTGCAACATATCCAGAACTCTGCACTCCAGTGCATTTTTTGTATAAGAACATTGGTTTTAACAATTGTGAGCCACCCATGAACCGTAGAGTATCAATATGACCACCAAAATGAAGGTGTTGAAGGTGGCCACCTGATCCACCAGGAAAAAGTGCAACATATCCAAAACTCTGCACTCTAGTGCACTTTTTGTATAGGAACATTGGTTTTAACAATTGTGAGCCACCCATGAACCGTAGAGTACCAATACGTGCACCAAAATGAAGGTGTTGAAGATGGCCACCTGATCCACCAAGAAAAAGTGCAACATATCCAGAACTCTGCACTCCAGTGCATTTTTTGTATAAGAACATTGGTTTTAACAATTGTGAGCCACCCATGAACCGTAGAGTATCAATATGACCACCAAAATGAAGGTGTTGAAGGTGGCCACCTGATCCACCAGGAAAAAGTGCAACATATCCAAAACTCTGCACTCTAGTGCACTTTTTGTATAGGAACATTGGTTTTAACAATTGTGAGCCACCCATGAACCGTAGAGTACCAATACGTGCACCAAAATTAAGGTGTTGAAGATGGCCACCTGATCCACCAAGAAAATGTGCAACATATCCAGAACTCTGCACTCCAGTGCATTTTTTGTATAGGAACATTGGTTTTAACAATTGTGAGCCACCCATGAACCGTAGAGTATCAATATGACCACCAAAATGAAGGTGTTGAAGGTGGCCACCTGATCCACCACGAAAAAGTGCAACATATCCAAAACTCTGCACTCCAGTGCATTTTTTGTATAAGAACATTGGTTTTAACAATTGTGAGCCACCCATGAACGATAGAGTACCAATACGGGCACCAAAATGAAGGTGTTGAATATGGCCACCTGATCCACCACGAGAAAGTGCAACATATCCAAAACTCTGCACTCCAGTGCATTTTTTGTATAAGAACATTGGTTTTAACAATTGTGAGCCACCCATGAACCGTAGAGTATCAATATGACCACCAAAATGAAGGTGTTGAAGACGACCACTGTATCCATCAAGAAAAAGTGCAACATATCCAAAACTCTGCACTCTAGTGCACTTTTTGTATAAGAACATTGGTTTTAACAATTGTGAGCCACCCATGAACCGTAGAGTACCAATACGGGCACCAAAATGAAGGTGTTGAATATGGCCACCTGATCCACCACGAGAAAGTGCAACATATCCAAAACTCTGCATCCCAGTGCATTTTTTGTATAAGAACATTGGTTTTAACAATTGTGAGCCACCCATGAACCGTAGAGTACCAATACGGGCACCAAAATGAAGGTGTTGAATATGGCCACCTGATCAACCACGAGAAAGTGCAACATATCCAAAACTCTGCACTCCGGTGCATTTTTTGTATAAGAACATTGGTTTTAACAATTGTGAGCCACCCATGAACCGTAGAGTATCAATATGACCACCAAAATGAAGGTGTTGAAGGTGGCCACCTGATCCACCAAGAAAAAGTGCAACATATCCAAAACTCTGCACTCTAGTGCACTTTTTGTATAGGAACATTGGTTTTAACAATTGCGAGCCACCCATCAACCGTAGAGTACCAATACGGGCACCAAAATGAAGGTGTTGAATATGGCCACCTGATCCACCACGAGAAAGTGCAACATATCCAAAACTCTGCATCTCAGTGCATTTTTTGTATAAGAACATTGGTTTTAACAATTGTGAGCCACCCATGAACCGTAGAGTACCAATACGGGCACCAAAATGAAGGTGTTGAATATGGCCACCTGATCCACCACGAGAAAGTGCAACATATCCAAAACTCTGCATCTCAGTGCATTTTTTGTATAAGAACATTGGTTTTAACAATTGTGAGCCACCCATGAACCGTAGAGTACCAATACGGGCACCAAAATGAAGGTGTTGAATATGGCCACCTGATCAACCACGAGAAAGTGCAACATATCCAAAACTCTGCACTCCGGTGCATTTTTTGTATAAGAACATTGGTTTTAACAATTGTGAGCCACCCATGAACCGTAGAGTATCAATATGACCACCAAAATGAAGGTGTTGAAGGTGGCCACCTGATCCACCAAGAAAAAGTGCAACATATCCAAAACTCTGCACTCTAGTGCACTTTTTGTATAGGAACATTGGTTTTAACAATTGTGAGCCACCCATCAACCGTAGAGTACCAATACGGGCACCAAAATGAAGGTGTTGAATATGGCCACCTGATCAACCACGAGAAAGTGCAACATATCCAAAACTCTGCACTCCGGTGCATTTTTTGTATAAGAACATTGGTTTTAACAATTGTGAGCCACCCATGAACCGTAGAGTATCAATATGACCACCAAAATGAAGGTGTTGAATATGGCCATCTGATCCACCATGAAAAAGCGCAACATATCCAAAACTCTGCACTCCAGTGCATTTTTTGTATAAGAACATTGTTATTAAGAATTGTGAGCCACCCATGAACCGTAGAGTACCAATATGGCCATTTAAATGAAGGTGTTGAAGATGGCCACCTGATCCACCAAGAAAAAGTGCAACATATCCAAAACTCTGCACTCCAGTGCACTTTTTGTATAAGAACATTGTTATTAACAATTGTGAGCCACCCATGAACCATACGGTACCAATATGACCACCAAAATGAAGGTGTTGAAGATGGCTACCTGATCCACCACGAGAAAGTGCAACATATCCAAAACTCTGCACTCCAGTGCATTTTTTGTATAAGAACATTGGTATTAACAATTGTGAGCCACCCAGGGACCGTATTGTACCAATATGGCCACCAAATTGAAGGTGTTGAAGATGGCCACCTGATCAACCAACAAAAAGTGCAACATATCCAAAACTCTGCACTCCAGTGCAGTTTTTGTATAAGAACATTGTTATTAAAAATTGTGAGCCACCCATGAACCGTAGAGTACCAATATGGCCATTAAAATGAGGGTGTATGTTGGAAATCTCATTTTCCTGAACACGCCAAATAAACGTAATGACGCGGCACTTCGTGAAAAGAAAAACCAGGATTAACTCTCAAACTCAAAAATCTGTTATCAATTTATTTAAATTAATTTTAAATTATAAAGAAATTAATTTTAAATTATAAAGAAACTCATATTTATTTATGTTTTTTTTTAGTGTTAATAGTGTGTATTTATTAAATGTGTGTGTGTGTTTTTTTTTTTTTTAATTACATAATAAGTATTTATATTATTTAACAAATTTTAATTAAAAAAACAAAAACAAAAAAAAAATATTAAATAACTTAAAACTAAAATTCATCCGTATGTCGTATCAAAAGTTCCATCAATGACATCCGGCGATTCAGCATGTTCAGCTGGGACCTAAACACCGCAAATTGGGTATTCATCCTAAGGTTTATTCTCCTCTCTAATTGGTCCAACTGCCAAAAGAGGAGCGATATATCATCTTCGATTTGCCGATTTGTCCGTCTCGGAATCCTGATGGGAATTCTTGATACGTGAATTCTTGGCTGTCTGGGAGGTGTTGCCTGTCTGGGGATCCTTACGGGTATCCTTGAAGCCATAATGTTTAAAATATCTAAAAATTAAAACAATAATATATTCAAAAAAAAAAAAAAACACTTTACTTAATATTAAATCAAAATTATTTTGACAACCAATCAAAATTATTTTGAAAATCAATCAAAATAATTTTGAAAGTCAATCAAAATTATTTTATTTTATTTAGTTTTATTCCAACTCACTTTTTTTATTTCTTTTTTCCTTTCTTCTTCTTTTCTTTTCTTCTCTTCTTCTTTTTTTATTTTCTTCTTTTTTTCTTTTCTTCAATTCTTCTTTTCTTAAATTTTCAATTTTCTTTCTTCTTTTCTCTAAAAATAAAAAATAAAATATATTAATATTTTATTTTATTAAATTTAATTTTATTTTATTTACCTTATTTTTTTTCTTCCTTACTCACCAAAATCACAAAACTTAATGATTTATTTCCGAATTTTCATCGGCTTATATAGAAAAATAAAATTACCCAGGCTCCTACCATTGATATTAGAAAACCGAAAAGACAGTGAAATATTTAATTGGCATACTATGTTATATTTTAAACTCATGAATAGTAACGAATTAATTCTTGATAACTCAGGCATAGCACTTCCATGAGCGAAATAAAATAAAGATCTGAATGGTGTTGAAGACGACCACCGTATCCACCAAGAAAAAGTGCAACATATCCAGAACTCTGCACTCCAGTGCATTCTTTGTATAAAAACATTGGTTTTAACAATTGTGAGCCACCCATGAACCGTAGAGTATCAATATGACCACCAAAATGAAGGTGTTGAAGACGACCACCGTATCCATCAAGAAAAAGTGCAACATATCCAAAACTCTGCACTCTAGTGCACTTTTTGTATAGGAACATTGGTTTTAACAATTGTGAGCCACCCATGAACCGTAGAGTACCAATACGTGCACCAAAATGAAGGTGTTGAAGATGGCCACCTGATCCACCAAGAAAAAGTGCAACATATCCAGAACTCTGCACTCCAGTGCATTTTTTGTATAAGAACATTGGTTTTAACAATTGTGAGCCACCCATGAACCGTAGAGTATCAATATGACCACCAAAATGAAGGTGTTGAAGACGACCACCGTATCCATCAAGAAAAAGTGCAACATATCCAGAACTCTGCACTCCAGTGCATTTTTTGTATAAGAACATTGGTTTTAACAATTGTGAGCCACCCATGAACCGTAGAGTATCAATATGACCACAAAAATGAAGGTGTTGAAGGTGGCCACCTGATCCACCACGAAAAAGTGCAACATATCCAAAACTCTGCACTCCAGTGCATTTTTTGTATAAGAACATTGGTTTTAACAATTGTGAGCCACCCATGAACCGTAGAGTACCAATACGGGCACCAAAATGAAGGTGTTGAATATGGCCACCTGATCAACCACGAGAAAGTGCAACATATCCAAAACTCTGCACTCCGGTGCATTTTTTGTATAAGAACATTGGTTTTAACAATTGTGAGCCACCCATGAACCGTAGAGTATCAATATGACCACCAAAATGAAGGTGTTGAAGGTGGCCACCTGATCCACCAAGAAAAAGTGCAACATATCCAAAACTCTGCACTCTAGTGCACTTTTTGTATAGGAACATTGGTTTTAACAATTGTGAGCCACCCATCAACCGTAGAGTACCAATACGGGCACCAAAATGAAGGTGTTGAATATGGCCACCTGATCCACCACGAGAAAGTGCAACATATCCAAAACTCTGCATCTCAGTGCATTTTTTGTATAAGAACATTGGTTTTAACAATTGTGAGCCACCCATGAACCGTAGAGTACCAATACGGGCACCAAAATGAAGGTGTTGAATATGGCCACCTGATCCACCACGAGAAAGTGCAACATATCCAAAACTCTGCATCTCAGTGCATTTTTTGTATAAGAACATTGGTTTTAACAATTGTGAGCCACCCATGAACCGTAGAGTACCAATACGGGCACCAAAATGAAGGTGTTGAATATGGCCACCTGATCAACCACGAGAAAGTGCAACATATCCAAAACTCTGCACTCCGGTGCATTTTTTGTATAAGAACATTGGTTTTAACAATTGTGAGCCACCCATGAACCGTAGAGTATCAATATGACCACCAAAATGAAGGTGTTGAAGGTGGCCACCTGATCCACCAAGAAAAAGTGCAACATATCCAAAACTCTGCACTCTAGTGCACTTTTTGTATAGGAACATTGGTTTTAACAATTGTGAGCCACCCATCAACCGTAGAGTACCAATACGGGCACCAAAATGAAGGTGTTGAATATGGCCACCTGATCCACCACGAGAAAGTGCAACATATCCAAAACTCTGCACTCCAGTGCATTTTTTGTATAAGAACATTGGTTTTAACAATTGTGAGCCACCCATGAACCGTAGAGTATCAATATGACCACCAAAATGAAGGTGTTGAAGACGACCACCGTATCCATCAAGAAAAAGTGCAACATATCCAGAACTCTGCACTCCAGTGCATTTTTTGTATAAGAACATTGGTTTTAACAATTGTGAGCCACCCATGAACCGTAGAGTATCAATATGACCACAAAAATGAAGGTGTTGAAGGTGGCCACCTGATCCACCAAGAAAAAGTGCAACATATCCAAAACTCTGCACTCTAGTGCACTTTTTGTATAGGAACATTGGTTTTAACAATTGTGAGCCACCCATGAACCGTAGAGTACCAGTACGTGCACCAAAATGAAGGTGTTGAAGATGGCCACCTGATCCACCAAGAAAAAGTGCAACATATCCAGAACTCTGCACTCCAGTGCATTTTTTGTATAAGAACATTGGTTTTAACAATTGTGAGCCACCCATGAACCGTAGAGTACCAATACGTGCACCAAAATGAAGGTGTTGAAGATGGCCACCTGATCCACCAAGAAAAAGTGCAACATATCCAGAACTCTGCACTCCAGTGCATTTTTTGTATAAGAACATTGGTTTTAACAATTGTGAGCCACCCATGAACCGTAGAGTACCAATACGGGCACCAAAATGAAGGTGTTGAATATGGCCACCTGATCCACCACGAGAAAGTGCAACATATCCAAAACTCTGCACTCCAGTGCATTTTTTGTATAAGAACATTGGTTTTAACAATTGTGAGCCACCCATGAACCGTAGAGTACCAATACGGGCACCAAAATGAAGGTGTTGAACATGGCCACCTGATCCACCACGAGAAAGTGCAACATATCCAAAACTCTGCACTCCAGTGCATTTTTTGTATAAGAACATTGGTTTTAACAATTGTGAGCCACCCATGAACCGTAGAGTACCAATACGGGCACCAAAATGAAGGTGTTGAATATGGCCACCTGATCAACCACGAGAAAGTGCAACATATCCAAAACTCTGCATCCCAGTGCATTTTTTGTATAAGAACATTGGTTTTAACAATTGTGAGCCACCCATGAACCGTAGAGTACCAATACGGGCACCAAAATGAAGGTGTTGAATATGGCCACCTGATCCACCACGAGAAAGTGCAACATATCCAAAACTCTGCACTCCAGTGCATTTTTTGTATAAGAACATTGGTTTTAACAATTGTGAGCCACCCATGAACCGTAGAGTACCAATACGGGCACCAAAATGAAGGTGTTGAATATGGCCACCTGATCCACCACGAGAAAGTGCAACATATCCAAAACTCTGCACTCCAGTGCATTTTTTGTATAAGAACATTGGTTTTAACAATTGTGAGCCACCCATGAACCGTAGAGTACCAATACGGGCACCAAAATGAAGGTGTTGAATATGGCCACCTGATCAACCACGAGAAAGTGCAACATATCCAAAACTCTGCATCCCAGTGCATTTTTTGTATAAGAACATTGGTTTTAACAATTGTGAGCCACCCATGAACCGTAGAGTACCAATACGGGCACCAAAATGAAGGTGTTGAATATGGCCACCTGATCCACCACGAGAAAGTGCAACATATCCAAAACTCTGCACTCCAGTGCATTTTTTGTATAAGAACATTGGTTTTAACAATTGTGAGCCACCCATGAACCGTAGAGTACCAATACGGGCACCAAAATGAAGGTGTTGAATATGGCCAGCACGGATATTAAATGATCAATGTTAAACCTATAACATCTTCCAAATAAGCATTAATCTATGGGTACAAAAATGTTGCACCCAAATTCTTGGAATGACCCAACAGTTTCTTAATTAACATAATATGTATATGTGTAATAATACACTGTCAATTCGGTCGGTTATAGAAATTAGGAAAACAAATCAAGAAAATTTGTCAATTCGATTTAAAACAAAAACGCGACAGCAGTCGATGACACATAATTAGAAGAACTTGTTTAAAAAGAAAATTTTAAATTCTATTTAAATTGTATTCATTGACGTATATTAGAATGTGTTTCCTGATCTCTATAACTGGCCCTAAGAATTCGCCAGGCCATACAACTTTATTATATAACTTCTCGTTTTATATCATATAAAAGACAAAAACGTATATTCTATGGGTTAAAAATAAAATGCGTGAACTGAAAATGATTGCTTTTTATGTCGGGGATTGAAAGATTTTAGAAAGATTAACGGCCATACTATTGACTTTATTCAGAGCTAGTTTTACTGACAAACTAGTTCTATAGGGGCTTCGAGTTTTAAGTTTTTCATTTGATTTAGGTGTCAAAATATGTATGAATATTTTTATTTAGATGTCAAAGTATTAAAAATTTGTGAACAAATTAAAACTCGAAACCCCTTTAAAACAAGATTTTTCCATAAAACTTTTTAAAGAAAGTCAATAGTATGGCCGTAAGAAAAACAATTTACCTGTTAACATTTTACTAGCCACCGCCCTATACAAACAAAATAGGTCTGCTTGGAAACGTGAAATATGTATGTATGTAAAAAAAAATCTACATTTGCGAAACTTGGTGAAAATGTCAGTTACCAAACAGGTATGTATAATGAAACGCAGTTTATAGATACATAATGTATGGCTGAGTTACAAAATGTAGAAAATGTTTTGAGACGGAAGTAATGCCTACATTTTTCATACGCATCAGCAACGCAAACTTGATGCTTTGTAGAAATATTACATTGCATAAGTCTGACGTTTCGGAATGCAAAAAAAAAAATTAAATCGAAGCAGCTAAAAAATTTTTGGATGCGCAGTTTGTGCATCTGATTAATTTTGCAATTCAGCCCGTATCAAATTTTTAAAGCGTAGGTGTGTTTCGAAATTATTGTTTATAAAATCTTGATTCTTAAAACCTGTAAAAAAAAGTATATATGTATGTACCTATTTTAAAGTCGTGCGTTTCATTATCAACCTAAAGAATATTCGTTTTTATTATTATTAATTAAAATTCAATGAAATATTCGTTTTTGTTTTTTAATATCAATTGTTAAAAAAAAAACTAAAAAAGTTATTGTATAAAGTTGTCTGTACAATTCATAGTTGGAAATTTTGGTTTTTAATATTTGAACATATTTTCAAAAAATATTGTGTGTTTTCGTGAAAATTTTCCAGTTTGCAAATAGCACATGGAAAACTATTTACCATGTGTCAATTGCTAGACATAAAAAAGCAACGATCAAATACATGCATGTACATACATGAACCAATTTGAAAAAAAAAAAAACACCCCACATTTTGTTCTATTTTCTTTGTCATGTCCATTTGCATATTTCTTGTTTTCCATTGGTAAATTAAATCAATTTATTTTTGATTTGGATCTGTCAAAAACACAATTTCTCCTCTTGTTTTCTATTGAGCAAAATAAATTGATTTATTTTTGATTTTTAATCAAATTTGCAAATCTAAATTTTTCGGCGGATTTAACCCTCTTGTACTAACGCTAACGTATATGTTTTTTGTTGATATTTCGGTTGTGAAGTTTATGTTGAAAATCTTGGAAAACAATTGCTAATAAATAAACATGTTGAAAATCTTGGAAAACAATTGCTAATAAATAAATGGTATGTATCGGTTAAAAATGAACCGGTAACTTTACCAAGTTCATATTTCTCTTCTAGAAGTAAATCTAGGGACGGAGATTTTTTTGAAATATTGTCACAGAATCAATAATGCACAAATAAAATGATAAATGAACATCACACAAAATTGCGGCCAGATTTTTTTCTATAAATTGGTTCATATCATATAATGTAGCACATAGTATGTATTTTACCTACTGATACTATTTGATTTATTCATATAAAAAACAAAAAAAGAATATTCTATAGATTCAAAAATGCGCGAACTGAAAAAAAAAAATGCTTTTGTGACAAAGGGTTTAAAGATTTTATAAAGAATAATTTAGAAACACACCTACAATTTGAAAATGTTCACCCGCCACTCTGTAGACATCAATTATTAAGACCCAGACTGTTCCGCTCACACCATTTATACGGAAATAAGAGTGTTAATGATTATTTTTTGCAAATACCAGTAGTAAAATTTTGAACTTAGAATTGTGCTAACGCAATTAACTTTTTTTTTGTTTTTGAACAATTCATATAAAAATTGAATACTCTATAGATTAGAAATAAAATGATCGATTTTAGCCACCACGTAAGCATCAATTAAGACCCCACAGTTCCACAGTTTTCCGCACACACCAATTTAAACTGAAATTAGATTATAAGAGTGTAAATAGTTTTTTGCAAATACCAGCAGTAAAATTTCTGACTTCTATAGATTAGAAATAGAATGATCGATTTGAAAATAAATGGTTTTATATCGGAAAGTTTCAAGATTTTATAAAGAATTATTTAGAAGCATACTTACGATTTGGAGATGTTCACCCGCCCTACGTAAGCATCAATTAAGACCCCACAATCCCACAGTATTCTGCACACACCAATTTATACAGAAATGAGACTATAAGGGTGTAAATATTTTTTGCAAATACCAGCCGTAAAATTTTTAATTTCTATAGATTGGAAATAAAATGATCGATTTCAAAATAAATGGTTTTATATAGGAAAGTTTAAATATTTTATAAAGAATAATTAAGAAACCCAATTACGATTTGAAAATGTTCAACTGCCAATCTGTAGTCTTCAATTAAGACCCATTATGGAAAATTCCACGCTTATTGGTTTTTTTTTAAATAAAATTGATCATAACATTATGTATTTTAACTGATACGTGAGGTTGTTTTCTTCACATATCATCGGTTCGGACGAAAAACGATACAACTCAAAAAATAAAAATTTTGAGCCAAATTTACATTTTTGTTAATAAAAGAAAAACTTTCAGTTGCAACTTGCAAAAATACCAAATGTTATCACAATATTTGGAACTGAATGAGCTATTAAGTGGTCTTTACAATTTAAGAGATTAATTGAAATTCAAATTTGCATTCAATTTTCTGTTGTCTTTTTCGAAAAATAAGATTCGTTGAGCTGTGTCATTTTTCTTCGGAACCGATGCACGGTATAATGTAGATATGTACTTGATCGTTTGTTTTTCTTTACTGATAATAATTGATAATAATGATAATTAATAATTATACAACATATAATTATATACATTCATACACATATACAACTGATTTACTATTGTAAATTGGAAACCCTTGAGGGAAAACCAAATAATTTTTGCAAATACCAGCAGTTAGCTTTCTAACTAAGAATTGTCATAATGCAATTGTCTTGTGCAATAACTATTTTTGTGTTTTATATGATTTATTCATATACAAAACGAAAACGAATATTCATTACATTTAAAATAAAATGAAAAAAGATGCTTTTGTGTCAAAAGGTTTCAAGAGTTTATAAGGAATAGTTCAGAAACACACATTCGATTTGAAAATTTTCACCCGCCACTCTGTAGACATAAATTAAGACCCCGACTGTTCTGCACACACCAATTTAAACTAATGGGGTTTTCCATTGGTAAACTAAGATTTCAATCAAAACATTTATTTATTTTGTGGCAAATGGAAAACAGTTTCAAATACATTTATTTTTGTGACTATTTGTGTATTATTGCTTCTATGACAATATTTAAAAAAATCTCCGTCCCTCGATTTACTTTTAGAAAAGAAATATGAACTTGATAAAGTTGCTGGTTCATTTCAAAACTGCTACCCTTTATTTATTAGCAATTATTTTCCACATTTTTCAACATAATCTTAACATCCGAAATATCAAGAAAAAAACATTTGCAAACTAACAAATATGCATGTACATATTTGATCGTTGATTTTGTATGCCTAGCAATTGGCACATGGTAAATAGTTTTCCATGTGCTATTTGCAAACTGGAAAATTTTCACGAAAACACACAATATTTTTTGCGAATATGTACGAGTAGTAGAAGGGGGATAATTCTAATTGACAAAACATAAATAACCAAAATTTCTAACTATGATTTGAACAGACATTTTTATTGGTAGTGAAATGCACGAATTTAAATTATATTCTGTTTGTTTTGCAGGTTCCAAGATTTTATAAACAATAATTAAGAAACACACTTACGTTTTAGAAATATTCACCTGCCACTTTTTGCACACCGACACCCATTGAGACTGAAATAAAACTGAAAATGAAACGTAGTTTCAAGAAATGTGCAAATGGACTTGACAACAAAAATTGGTTCATGTAGGTATATATGTACATATGCATGTATTTGACCGTTGCTTATTTTTAAGCCTCAATTGACACATGGTAAATAGTTTTCCATGTGCTATTTGCAAACTGGAAAATTTTCACGAAAACACAAAATATTTTTTGCAAACATTACTACTCTTACATATTTGCAAAAAATATTTGTAATGGGGGTAAATCTAATTGACAAAACATTAAAAACCAAAATTTCCAACTATGAATTGAACAGACATCTTTATGCAATAACTTTTCTTGTTTCTTTTTACAATTCATGTAAAGAAACAAAAACGAATATTCTTTAGGTTGCTAATGAAATGCACGAATTTAAATTATATACTTTTTGTTTTCCAGGTTGCAAGATTAATTTGGAAACACACTTACGTTCTAAAAATGTTAACCTGCCACTTTTTGCACACCGATCGAGACTGAAATAAGACTGAAAATGAAACGTAGTTTCAAGAAATGTGCAAATTGACATGCACATGACAAAGAAAAGAGAACAAAATGTGGGGTATTTTTTTTTTTTCAAATTGGTTCATGTATGTACAATGTACTTATGTATGTATTTGATCGTTGTTTTTTTACGACTAGCAATTATTGACACATGGTAAATAGTTTTCCATATTCTATTTGCAAACTGGAAAATTTTCACGAAAACACACAATATTTTTTGCGAATATGTACGAGTAGAAGGGGGATAAATCTAATTGACAAAACATTAATAACCAAAATTTCCAACTATGAATTGAACAGACATTTTTATTGGTAGCGAAATGCCCGGATTTAAATTATATACTATTTGTTTTGCAGGTTTCAATATTATATAAATATAAATCAAAAAACACACTTACGTTTTAGAAATATTGACCCGCCACTTTTTACACATCGATTGAGACTGAAATATAAGAGTGCGATTGAGACTGAAATATAAGAGTGAAAAGGAAACATTTTATAGGTATTTGATCGTTTTGTTGTTACTGATAGGAAGTGACACATGAGCCTGTTTAGATTGGGAAGATTGAAGCCGGTATCACGGAATTTTGACGGTAAGAGAAGTGCGGGGTGAAGTATCTCGTGAGGCGCGAAGAAAACATAAAAACCGGACAAATGAGTCTCATTTGATGTTGTTTTACTTTACGCATTTTCGAAATTGTTGCTGTATCAATGTATCTTGAGGCGCCTCAAAGATTATAATGTAGACATGATTACCCTCACCAGTCCGGACTCAATTTTCCTAATCTAAACAGGGTCTAGTATAAAATGTCAAGATAAAGAAAAATACAAGGCATGCTTATTATAAACACCCAAGTTGCCATGTTGGAATTTTTGTGACGTCACAATCATCTTTGAGTATTAAGCCTTAACGACATTGGCCAAAAAAATGATGCAGATGCCTAAATTTTGGCTAAAAAAAATGTGTATATTCTTCTTCACAAAACAACTGCGCTAGCGGGAAAAAAATGTGTTTACTTTTGTAATTTTTCAAAAATTTCTTTGTAGTTCAGACTTTAGATTTTCATTTCTAATTTTAAAGATGGTTTGAATAATTTATTTACAAAACTGTTTTCCGAGTTCATAAATGTAAAATTACTGCAACACTGCAAGATGCAAATAGTTCAAAATAGTACTATTTTCATAAATTTTTGCTAAACCATGTGTATATTATCGATCGAAATTCTAACAAATTTTAAAATAGAATGCAAATTTCGTTGTGTTGGCAAAATTGTACGTATATGAACTTGGCGTTATTTCTCTTTTCTATTAATAAACTCACCTTTATATTTCTCGTAGTGCATGTAAAATTTAATGAGCTGATAAATGAACTGCACTCTGGTTTGATGGTTAAATATATTTAATTTTTATTGAAATTGAAACGTAACAACTATAAAAAAAACGCACACCCGACACTCGTATGGACAATTGGACACCGACCGACGCTCACAAAAACTTATTTCAGAATGAGGAAATCACTATATTTAAAACTAGCACTTTTCCGCATCGATTTACGTAAGATCAATGTAAAACTTCATGAGCTAATGCAATTTTTCATCAAGCAACGATTTTTTTTTCATAAGTTGATAAAGTTTTTCGTTAGTCAATGTTAAATTTGATTAAACAACGATTTATTTTCATAGGTTGATGTAGTTTTTCGTTAGTTGATGTTAAATTTAATTAAACAACGATTTATTTTCATAAATTTATGAAGTTTTTGGTTATTTAACGAAAATTTTCGTTAATTGATTAAATATTTTAATTAGCTTATGATTTTTTTTCCCAAATAGCCGTTAGGTACAGGGTATGATATATTCGGATGGTTCAAGGTTAAACTTCATAAAGCTACTATATTTTTCATAAGTTGATGAAGTTTTTCGTTAATCGATGTTAAATTTGATTAAACAAAGATATATTTTCATAGGTTGATGTAGTTTTTCGTTAGTTGATGTTAAATTTGATTAAACAACGATTTATTTTCATAAATTTATGAAGTTTTTGGTTATTTAACGAAAATTTTCGTTAATTGATTAAATATTTTAATTAGCTTATGATTTTTTTTTTTCCAAATAGCCGTTAGGTACAGGGTATGATATATTCGGATGGTTCAAGGTTAAACTTCATAAAGCTACGATATTTTTCATAAGTTGATGAAGTTTTTCGTTAATCGATGTTAAATTTGATTACACAACGATTTATTTTCATAGGTTGATGTATTTTTTCATTAGTTGATATTAAATTTGATTAAATAACAAATTATATTCATTATTTAACGAAAATTTTCGTTAATTGATAAAGTTTTGGTTTAAAGTCAATGGGCACCTTAATTTGCGAATAACTTTTGAAAAATTAGTTTTAGAAAAAAAAGTCATTAGGAAAATGTTTAGGACTCTTTGTTTGCTATCGGGAACTCTAATCAGAACTCCTTTTTTCTGATTTTTTGGATTTTGAAAAGTTTTGGTTCAAGTCAATGGACACCTAAATTTGCGAATAACTTTTGAAAAATTAGTTTTAGAAAAAAAAGTCATTAGGAAAATGTTTAGGAATCTTTGTTTGCTATCGGGAACTCTAATCAGAACTCCTTTTTTCTGATTTTTTTGGATTTTGAAAAGTTTTGGTTCTAAGTCAATGGGCATCTTAATTTGCGAATAACTTTTGAAAAATTAGTTTTAGAAAAAAAAAATCATTAGGAAAATGTTTAGGAATCTTTGTTTGCTATCGGCAATTCTAATCAGAACTCCTTTTTTCTGATTTTTTTGGATTTTGAAAAGTTTTGGTTCCAAGTCAATGGGCATCTTAATTTGCGAATAACTTTTGAAAAATTAGTTTTAGAAAAGAAAATCATTAGGAAAATGTTTAGGAATCTTTGTTTGCTATCGGCAACTCTAATCAGAACTCCTTTTTTCTGATTTTTTTGGATTTTGAAAAGTTTTGGTTTTAAGTCAATGGGCACCTTAATTTGCGAATAACTTTTGAAAAATTAGTTTTAGAAAAAAAAGTCATTAGGAAAATGTTTAGGACTCCTTGTTTGCTATCGGGAACTCCAATCAAAACTCCTTTTTTCTGATTTTTTGGATTTTGAAAAGTTTTGATTCTAAGTCAATGGGCATCTTAATTTGCGAATAACTTTTGAAAAATTAGTTTTAGAAAAAAAAGTCATTAGGAAAATGTTTAGGACTCTTTGTTTGCTATCGAGAACTCTAATCAGAACTCCTTTTTTCTGATTTTTTTGGATTTTGAAAAGTTTTGGTTCTAAGTCAATGGGCAGGGCACCTTAATTTGCGAATAACTTTTGAAAAATTAGTTTTAGAAAAAAAAGTCATTAGGAAAATGTTTGGGACTCTTTGTTTGCTATCGGGAACTCTAATCAAAACTCCTTTTTTCTGATTTTTTGGATTTTGAAAAGTTTTGATTCGAAGTCAATGGGCATCTTAATTTGCGAATAACTTTTGAAAAATTAGTTTTAGAAAAAAAAATCATTAGGAAAATGTTTAGGACTCTTTGTTTGCTATCGGGAACTCTAATCAAAACTCCTTTTTTCTGATTTTTTGGATTTTGAAAAGTTTTGGTTCTAAGTCAATGGGCACCTTAATTTGCGAATAACTTTTGAAAAATTAGTTTTAGAAAAAAAAGTCATTTGGAAAATGTTTAGGACTCTTTGTTTGCTATCGGGAACTCTAATCAAAACTCCTTTTTTCTGATTTTTTGGATTAGAAAAGTTTTGATTCTAAGTCAATGGGCATCTTAATTTGCGAATAACTTTTGAAAAATTAGTTTTAGAAAAAAAAGTCATTAGGAAAATGTTTGGGACTCTTTGTTTGCTATCGGGAACTCTAATCAAAACTCCTTTTTTCTGATTTTTTGGATTTTGAAAAGTTTTGATTCGAAGTCAATGGGCATCTTAATTTGCGAATAACTTTTGAAAAATTAGTTTTAGAAAAAAAAATCATTAGGAAAATGTTTAGGACTCTTTGTTTGCTATCGGGAACTCTAATCAAAACTCCTTTTTTCTGATTTTTTGGATTTTGAAAAGTTTTGATTTTAAGTCAATGGGCATCTTAATTTGCGAATAACTTTTGAAAAATTAGTTTTAGAAAAAAAAATCATTAGGAAAATGTTTAGGACTCTTTGTTTGCTATCGGGAACTCTAATCAAAACTCCTTTTTTCTGATTTTTTGGATTTTGAAAAGTTTTGGTTCTAAGTCAATGGGCATCTTAATTAGCGAATAACTTTTGAAAAATTAGTTTTAGAAAAAAAAATCATTAAGAAAATGTTTAGGACTCTTTGTTTGCTATCGGGAACTCTAATCAAAACTCCTTTTTTCTGATTTTTTTTGGATTTTGAAAAGTTTTGGTTCTAAGTCAATGGGCACCTTAATTTGCGAATAACTTTTGAAAAATTAGTTTTAGGAAAAAAAGTCATTAGGAAAATGTTTAGGACTCTTTGTTTGCTATCGGGAACTCTAATCAAAACTCCTTTTTTCAGATTTTTTGGATTTTGAAAAGTTTTGATTCTAAGTCAATGGACACCTAAATTTGCGAATAACTTTTGAAAAATTAGTTTTAGAAAAAAAAGTCATAAAGAAAATGTTTAGGACTCTTTGTTTGCTATCGGGAACTCTAATCAAAACTCCTTTTTTCTGATTTTTTGGATTTTGAAAAGTTTTGATTCCAAGTCAATGGGCATCTTAATTTGCGAATAACTTTTGAAAAATTAGTTTTAGAAAAAAAAATCATTAGGAAAATGTTTAGGACTCTTTGTTTGCTATCGGGAACTCTAATCAAAACTCCTTTTTTCTGATTTTTTTTGGATTTTGAAAAGTTTTGGTTCTAAGTCAATGGGCACCTTAATTTGCGAATAACTTTTGAAAAATTAGTTTTAGAAAAAAAAGTCATTTGGAAAATGTTTAGGACTCTTTGTTTGCTATCGGGAACTCTAATCAAAACTCCTTTTTTCTGATTTTTTGGATTTTGAAAAGTTTTGATTCTAAGTCAATGGGCATCTTAATTTGCGAATAACTTTTGAAAAATTAGTTTTAGAAAAAAAAATCATTAGGAAAATGTTTAGGACTCTTTTTTTGCTATCGGGAACTCTAATCAAAACTCCTTTTTTCTGATTTTTTTTGGATTTTGAAAAGTTTTGGTTCTAAGTCAATGGGCACCTTAATTTGCGAATAACTTTTGAAAAATTAGTTTTAGAAAAAAAAGTCATTTGGAAAATGTTTAGGACTCTTTGTTTGCTATCGGGAACTCTAATCAAAACTCCTTTTTTCTGATTTTTTGGATTAGAAAAGTTTTGATTCTAAGTCAATGGGCATCTTAATTTGCGAATAACTTTTGAAAAATTAGTTTTAGAAAAAAAAATCATTAGGAAAATGTTTAGGACTCTTTGTTTGCTATCGGGAACTCTAATCAAAACTCCTTTTTTCTGATTTTTTGGATTTTGAAAAGTTTTGATTCTAAGTCAATGGGCACCTTAATTTGCGAATAACTTTTGAAAAATTAGTTTTAGAAAAAAAAGTCATTTGGAAAATGTTTAGGACTCTTTGTTTGCTATCGGGAACTCTAATCAAAACTCCTTTTTTCTGATTTTTTGGATTTTGAAAAGTTTTGGTTCTAAGTCAATGGGCACCTTAATTTGCGAATAACTTTTGAAAAATTAGTTTTAGAAAAAAAAATCATTAGGAAAATGTTAAGGAATCTTTGTTTGCTATCGGGAACTCTAATCAAAACTCCTTTTTTCTGATTTTTTTTGGATTTTGAAAAGTTTTGGTTCTAAGTCAATGGGCACCTTAATTTGCGAATAACTTTTGAAAAATTAGTTTTAGAAAAAAAAGTCATTTGGAAAATGTTTAGGACTCTTTGTTTGCTATCGGGAACTCTAATCAAAACTCCTTTTTTCTGATTTTTTGGATTAGAAAAGTTTTGATTCTAAGTCAATGGGCACCTTAATTTGCGAATAACTTTTGAAAAATTAGTTTTAGAAAAAAAAATCATTAGGAAAATGTTAAGGAATCTTTGTTTGCTATCGGGAACTCTAATCAAAACTCCTTTTTTCTGATTTTTTTTGGATTTTGAAAAGTTTTGGTTCTAAGTCAATGGGCACCTTAATTTGCGAATAACTTTTGAAAAATTAGTTTTAGAAAAAAAAGTCATTTGGAAAATGTTTAGGACTCTTTGTTTGCTATCGGGAACTCTAATCAAAACTCCTTTTTTCTGATTTTTTGGATTTTGAAAAGTTTTGATTCTAAGTCAATGGGCATCTTAATTTGCGAATAACTTTTGAAAAATTAGTTTTAGAAAAAAAAATCATTAGGAAAATGTTTAGGACTCTTTGTTTGCTATCGGGAACTCTAATCAAAACTCCTTTTTTCTGATTTTTTGGATTTTGAAAAGTTTTGATTCTAAGTCAATGGGCATCTTAATTTGCGAATAACTTTTGAAAAATTAGTTTTAGAAAAAAAAATCATTAGGAAAATGTTAAGGAATCTTTGTTTGCTATCGGGAACTCTAATCAAAACTCCTTTTTTCTGATTTTTTTTGGATTTTGAAAAGTTTTGGTTCCAAGTCAATGGGCACCTTAATTTGCGAATAACTTTTGAAAAATTAGTTTTAGGAAAAAAAGTCATTACGAAAATGTTTAGGACTCTTTGTTTGCTATCGAGAACTCTAATCAGAACTCCTTTTTTCTGATTTTTTTGGATTTTGAAAAGTTTTGGTTCTAAGTCAATGGGCAGGGCACCTTAATTTGCGAATAACTTTTGAAAAATTAGTTTTAGAAAAAAAAGTCATTAGGAAAATGTTTAGGACTCTTTGTTTGCTATCGGGAACTCTAATCAAAACTCCTTTTTTCTGATTTTTTGGATTTTGAAAAGTTTTGATTCTAAGTCAATGGACACCTAAATTTGCGAATAACTTTTGAAAAATTAGTTTTAGAAAAAAAAGTCATTACGAAAATGTTTAGGACTCTTTGTTTGCTATCGAGAACTCTAATCAGAACTCCTTTTTTCTGATTTTTTTGGATTTTGAAAAGTTTTGGTTCTAAGTCAATGGGCAGGGCACCTTAATTTGCGAATAACTTTTGAAAAATTAGTTTTAGGAAAAAAAGTCATTAGGAAAATGTTTAGGACTCTTTGTTTGCTATCGAGAACTCTAATCAGATAAATGTATTTAAGAGTTCCTGGTTAATGGAATATGACTCAATTACATAAATTCGTTATTGTGACCAAAACATATAAGTTTGAAAAATACCTAGCAGAGTTAAAGTCAGTTTAAACACGAATTTTTGTGTATTTAATTCACACTGAACCATGTTTGTAATCATTTAATTTATGTTTAATGTTAAGTTCCTTATTGATTACAAGAAGTTTTTTGTTTAAATAACGTTTAAATAAATAAAAGACACGAATTATATTTTCGACGAAAAATTTAAAATTTGTTTAATGTCGTTTAAATGAATTAAAAATATTTGACAAGTGTTTCGTCGAAAATATAATTCGTGTCTTTTATTTATTTAAACGTTATTTAAACAAAAACTTCTTGTAATCAATAAGGAACTTAACATTAAACATCAGTTTAAACAGTAGTAAGAGGAATTTTAAATAAAATGAAATCTCAGAGCCCAGAGCAATCTCAAATACATGAACTGGATTTCGCAGCAAAATTTGGCAGTTTTGCTGTCTTAGGAAAAAGAAATGGATTCGCTAACTCACTTTCTTTCATGGACAAATCTCGGAGATCTCATTTTCCTGAACACGCCAAATAAACGTAGTGCCGCGACACTTCGTGAAAAGAAGAACCAGCAACTTGGGCTGTGTCAATCATGAACGATTCGATTTTTTTGATCCGATCATTGAAAAGTATTGATGATTGAAATCACAAATTTTCATTTCAATCGATCTCAATCAAATATCTCAGGAAAGGTTTGTGCTAGAGAAAAATTTTATTCTACAATCTTGTAGCTGACGCAATTTCCCACAAAAATGGTCCTAAATATTGTTTTCGTAGCATTAACCGTTAAAAAGTTACAGCAAGTCGAAAAGTTAAAAAGTCTCATAAAAGGGGCCAAAGGTCATGAAAATGTGCTGTAACTTAAAAAAAAAAAAAAAACACAAACATAATATATGCCAGTAAGACCTAGGGTCTTATAAATTAGGCAATGTTGGAAGGAATAGAAGGATAGAATAGATTTTTGTCAGCACAGTGGATTGAGAAATAAGGTTTTAATTATTTCATTAACTCCCAGGGGTGGCGTTCAGTTGAGGGGATATAGAAAAGAATGCTGCCTAGACTGGGGCTCGAACCCACACATCCAGGTCAGCAGTCAAGCACTACTTCCACTGTGCCGGGGCCACGGTTAGAACGTTACATACACCATTTTTGTGAGAAATTGCTTCAGCTACAAAATTGTTAAATATAATTTTTCTCTAGCACGAACCGTTTTTGAGATATTTGCAAAAAACTAATTTTTACAGCATTGGGATCTCAATCGATCCCAATCTCAATCATTTCGATGATTCTCGATTTTCCATCCCAATCTCAATCATTTCAATGAATCTCGATTTTCGATATCAATCTCAATCGATCTCAATCTCAATCATTTTGATGATTCTCGATTTTCCATCCCAATCTCAATCATTTCAATACTCTCGATTTTCAACATCAAATTCAAGTACAGTAAGAATAATTTTTTGAGTTTTTTTTCGAATATCTCAGGAACGGTTTGTGCTAGAGAAAAATTTTATTTCACAATCTTGTAGCTGAGGCAATTTCCCACAAAAATAGTGCAAATAATTTTTTTCGTAGCATTAACCGTTTAAAAGTAACAGCACATTTTCATGATTTTGGCCCCTTTTTTGAGACTTCTTGACTTTACGATTTGCTGTAACTTTTTAAGGGTTTATGCTATGAAAAAAATAATAACGACAATTTTTATGGAATTTTGCGTCAGCTACAAGATTGTAGAATGAAAATTTTCTCTAGCTCAAACCGTTCCTGAGATATTTGCAAAAAACTCGTTTTTATCAATTTCCCTGATACTGACCTACCGTTCATCGGATCGGTGAGGACTGAGGATTGAGGAACTCTTTCATTGGATTCGATCAAAATCGGTACATTATTGAATTGAATTCGTTAGATTCGGAGATTGAATTTCATCGAAATCGAAATGAAAAATCGAATCGGAACAGTATGAAATACTGAATTAAGTTAAATGAAAATGATCGAATGATCGATTGATTTAAATGATCGGATCATTTTGGTAATCGATTCTTGAACGATTCGATCATTTGAAATGAACGATTTACACAGCTCTACCAGGAACAACTCTCAGCCATAATGTTTCGTGCTTGTTAAAATAATCGGCAAATTAAAGAGACTCAAAAATGTGTTGCATATCAATTTATTTAAAATAAAGAAATTTTAAATTATGTATATAAAAACTCATATGTAAATTTATTTGTTTTTTTTTTTTTTGTGTATAGTTTGTGTTTATGAAATGTATGTGTGTTTTTTTTTTGTTTTTAGTTACATACATAATTATTATTGATATTATTTAACAATTTTTAATAAAAAAAAAAAACAAAAAACAAAAAAAACAATATTCAATTTTTTTAAATCAAAACCCATCGAAATGTCGAATAAAAGTTTCAACCAACGAAAGCCGACGATTTATCGTGTTTAGTTGGGACCTAAACACGGCAAACTGTGTGTTCATCCGAAGGTTTATCCTCCTCTCCAATTGGTCCAACTGCCAAGAGAGGAGCGATATATCCCTTTCGATTTGCCTATTTGGTCTTGGATGTCTCGGAATCCTGATGGGAATTCTTGAATTGTTAGGTCTTGGCTGTCTGGGTGGTGTTGCCTGGGGGATCCTAACGGGTATCCGGGAAGCCATATTCATATTTTTTTTAATATCTACAAATTAAAACTAATAAATAAAAAAAAAAAAACACTTTATTTAATATTAAATCAAAATTATTTTGACAACCAATCAAAATTATTTTGAAAATTAATCAAAATAATTTTAAAAGTCAATCAAAATTATTTTGAACAATATTTTATTTAATCTTATTCTATTCCAACTCACTTTTTTATATTTATGGTTCTTTCTTCTTTTCAACTTCTTTTCTTCTTTCCTTCTTTTCTTTTCTTCTTTTTTCTTTATTTTCTTCTTTATTTCTTCTTTTATATTTCTTCTTTCTTCTTTTCTCTAAAAAATAAAATATTTTAATATTTTATTTTATTTAATTTTATTTTATTTTATTTACCTTATTTTTTCCCTTCCTTACTCACCAAAATCACAAAACTTAATGATTTATTTCCGAATTTTCATCGGCTTATATAGAAAAATAAAATTTCCCAGGCTCCTACCATTGATATTAGAAAAACCGAAAAGCCAGTGAAATATTTAATTGGCATACTATGTTATACTTTGAACTTATGAATGGAAACGAATTAAATCTTGATAACTCAGGCATAGCACTTCCATGAGGAAAACAAAATAAAGATCTGGATGGTGTTCAAGACGACCACCCTAGCCACCAAGAATGCTCTTTATCTTGGTGGCTATGGTGGTCATATTCAAAAGTCTGCTCTCCAGTACATTTTTTGTATAAGAACATTGGTACTAAATATTGTGAGCCACCCAAGAACCGTAGGGTACCAATATGACCACCAAAATGAAGGTGTTGGAGATGGCCACCAGATCCACCAAGAAAAAGTGCAACATATCCAAAACTCAACACTCCAGTGCATTTTTTGTATAAGAACATTGGTTTTGACGATTGCGAGCCACCCAAGAACCGTACGGTACCAATATGACCACCAGAATGAAGGTATTGAAGATGGCCACCAGATCCACCAAGAAAAAGTGCAACATATCCAAAACTCAACACTCCAGTGCAATTTTTGTATAAGAACTATGGTTTTGACGATTGCGAGCCACCCAAGAACCGTACGGTACCAAAATGACCACCAAAATGAAGGTGTTGAAGATGGCCACAAGGTCCACCAAGAAAAAGTGCAACATATCCAAAACTCAACACTCCGGTGCATTTTTTGTATAAGAACATTGGTTTTGACGATTGTGAGCCACCCAAGAACCGTACGGTACCAATATGACCACCAAAATGAAGGTGTTGACGATGGCCATCAGATCCACCAAGAAAAAATGCAACATATCCAAAACTCAACACTCCAGTGCATTTTTTGTATAAGAACATTGGTTTTGACGATTGCGAGCCACCCAAGAACCGTACGGTAGCAATGTGACCACCAAAATGAAGATGTTGAAGATGGCCACAAGGTCCACCAAGAAAAAGTGCAACTTATCCAAAACTCAACACTCCAGTGCATTTTTTGTATAAGAACATTGGTTTTGACGATTGCGAGCCACCCAAGAACCGTACGGTACCAATATGACCACCAAAATGAAGATGTTGAAGATGGCCACAAGGTCCACCACGAAAAAGTGCAACATATCCAAAACTCTACACTCCAGTGCATTTTTTGTATAAGAACATTGGTTTTAACAATTGTGAGCCACCCATGAACCGTAGAGTATTAATATGACCACCAAAATGAAGGTGTTGAAGATGGCCACCTGATCCACCACGAGAAAGTGCAACATATCCAAAACTCTACACTCCAGTGCATTTTTTGTATAAGAACATTGGTTTTAACAATTGTGAGCCACCCATGAACCGTAGAGTATTAATATGACCACCAAAATGAAGGTGTTGAAGATGGCCACCTGATCCACCACGAGAAAGTGCAACATATCCAAAACTCTACACTCCAGTGCATTTTTTGTATAAGAACATTGGTTTTAACAATTGTGAGCCACCCATGAACCGTAGAGTATCAATATGACCACCAAAATGAAGGTGTTGAAGGTGGCCACCTGATCCACCAAGAAAAAGTGCAACATATCCAAAACTCTGCACTCTAGTGCACTTTTTGTATAGGAACATTGGTTTTAACAATTGTGAGCCACCCATCAACCGTAGAGTACCAATACGGGCACCAAAATGAAGGTGTTGAATATGGCCACCTGATCCACCACAAGAAAGTGCAACATATCCAAAACTCTGCACTCTAGTGCACTTTTTGTATAGGAACATTGGTTTTAACAATTGTTAGCCACCCATCAACCGTAGAGTACCAATACAAGCACCAAAATGAAGGTGTTGAAGATGGCCACCTGATCCACCACGAAAAAGTGCAACATATCCAAAACTCTACACTCCAGTGCATTTTTTGTATAAGAACATTGGTTTTAACAATTGTGAGCCACCCATGAACCGTAGAGTATTAATATGACCACCAAAATGAAGGTGTTGAAGATGGCCACCTGATCCACCACGAGAAAGTGCAACATATCCAAAACTCTACACTCCAGTGCATTTTTTGTATCAGAACATTGGTTTTAACAATTGTGAGCCACCCATGAACCGTAGAGTATTAATATGACCACCAAAATGAAGGTGTTGAATATGGCCACCTGATCCACCACGAGAAAGTGCAACATATCCAAAACTCTACACTCCAAGGCATTTTTTGTATAGGAACATTGTTATTAAAAATTGTGAGCCACCCATGAACCGTAGAGTACCAATACGGGCACCAAAATGAAGGTGTTGAATATGGCCACCTTATCCACCACGAGAAAGTGCAACATATCCAAAACTCTGCACTCCAGTGCATTTTTTGTATAAGAACATTGGTTTTGACAATTGTGAGCCACCCATGAACCGTAGAGTATCAATATGACCACCAAAATGAAGGTGTTGAAGGTGGCCACCTGATCCACCAAGAAAAAGTGCAACATATCCAAAACTCTGCACTCTAGTGCACTTTTTGTATAGGAACATTGGTTTTAACAATTGTGAGCCACCCATGAACCGTAGAGTACCAATACGGGCACCAAAATGAAGGTGTTGAATATGGCCACCTGATCCACCACAAGAAAGTGCAACATATCCAAAACTCTGCACTCTAGTGCACTTTTTGTATAGGAACATTGGTTTTAACAATTGTGAGCCACCCATCAACCGTAGAGTACCAATACAAGCACCAAAATGAAGGTGTTGAAGATGGCCACCTGATCCACCACGAAAAAGTGCAACATATCCAAAACTCTACACTCCAGTGCATTTTTTGTATAAGAACATTGGTTTTAACAATTGTGAGCCACCCATGAACCGTAGAGTATTAATATGACCACCAAAATGAAGGTGTTGAAGATGGCCACCTGATCCACCACGAGAAAGTGCAACATATCCAAAACTCTGCACTCCAGTGCATTTTTTGTATAAGAACATTGGTTTTAACAATTGTGAGCCACCCATGAACCGTAGAGTACCAATACGGGCACCAAAATGAAGGTGTTGAATATGGCCACCTGATCCACCACGAGAAAGTGCAACATATCCAAAACTCTGCACTCCAGTGCATTTTTTGTATAAGAACATTGGTTTTAACAATTGTGAGCCACCCATGAACCGTAGAGTATCAATATGATCACCAAAATGAAGGTGTTGAAGGTGGCCACCTGATCCACCAAGAAAATGTGCAACATATCCAAAACTCTGCACTCTAGTGCACTTTTTGTATAGGAACATTGGTTTTAACAATTGTGAGCCACCCATCAACCGTAGAGTACCAATACGGGCACCAAAATGAAGGTGTTGAATATGGCCACCTGATCCACCACAAGAAAGTGCAACATATCCAAAACTCTGCACTCTAGTGCACTTTTTGTATAGGAACATTGGTTTTAACAATTGTGAGCCACCCATCAACCGTAGAGTACCAATACAAGCACCAAAATGAAGGTGTTGAAGATGGCCACCTGATCCACCACGAAAAAGTGCAACATATCCAAAACTCTACACTCCAGTGCATTTTTTGTATAAGAACATTGGTTTTAACAATTGTGAGCCACCCATGAACCGTAGAGTATTAATATGACCACCAAAATGAAGGTGTTGAAGATGGCCACCTGATCCACCACGAGAAAGTGCAACATATCCAAAACTCTACACTCCAGTGCATTTTTTGTATAAGAACATTGGTTTTAACAATTGTGAGCCACCCATGAACCGTAGAGTATTAATATGACCACCAAAATGAAGGTGTTGAAGATGGCCACCTGATCCACCACGAGAAAGTGCAACATATCCAAAACTCTACACTCCAGTGCATTTTTTGTATAGGAACATTGTTATTAAAAATTGTGAGCCACCCATGAACCGTAGAGTACCAATACGGGCACCAAAATGAAGGTGTTGAATATGGCCACCTTATCCACCACGAGAAAGTGCAACATATCCAAAACTCTGCACTCTAGTGCACTTTTTGTATAGGAACATTGGTTTTAACAATTTTGAGCCACCCATGAACCGTAAGGTACAAATATGACCACCAAAATGAAGGTGTTAAAGATGGCCACCTGATCCACCACAAAAAAGTGCAACATATCCAAAACTCTGCACTCCAGTGCATTTTTTGTATAAGAACATTGGTTTTAACAATTGTGAGCCACCCATGAACCGTAGAGTATTAATATGACCACCAAAATGAAGGTGTTGAATATGGCCACCTGATCCACCACGAGAAAGTGCAACATATCCAAAACACTGCACTCCAGTGCATTTTTTGTATAGGAACATTGTTATTAACAATTGTGAGTCACCCATGAACCGTAGAGTACCAATACGGGCACCAAAATGAAGGTGTTGAATATGGCCACCTGATCCACCACAAGAAAGTGCAACATATCCAAAACTCTGCACTCCAGTGCATTTTTTGTATAAGAACATTGGTTTTAACAATTGTGAGCCACCCATGAACTGTAGAGTATCAATATGACCACCAAAATGAAGGTGTTGAAGGTGGCCACCTGATCCACCACGAAAAAGTGCAACATATCCAAAACTCTGCACTCCAATGCATTTTTTGTATAAGAACTTTGGTTTTAACAATTATGAGCCACCCATGAACTGTAGAGTATCAATATGGCCACCAAAATGAAGGTGTTGAAGGTGGCCACCTGATCCACCAAAAAAAAGTGCAACATATCCAAAACTCTGCACTCTACACTGAACCAAATCCTTACATAAATAGAACGAAAAACTTCGTTGAGACAATTATATTTTAATTAAAATTCAGCCGGTGAAAAACTTGATTGGCCCGACGAAGTGGCTTTCATACGTTGATGTAGCGCTTCATGAAACGATTAAATTTTCGTAGTATTAACGAAATTGTTAAAATTCTGAAATTTTCGTTGGTTAACGTAATTCTTCATCAGTTAACGTAGAAATTTCATCAAATAACGATTTTTTCGTTGAACCAATTAATTTTCTTCGTTGATTAACGTAAAATGCATTCGTTCGCTTACGAATTTTTTAATCCTGGTAATTAAGTTTTACATTGATTAACATAAAACCATTTGTTTTCTAACGAAATTTTTCGTTAAATCATGATTTTTTTCATAAATTGACGTAAACTGACGTAAAATAATTCGTTAGCTGACGAAATTTTACGTTAAACCATGATTTTTTTCATATATTGATGTAAAATAATTCGTTAGCTGACGAAATTTTACGTTAAACCATAATTTTTTTAATGAATTTACGTAAAATAATTCGTTAGCTGACGAAATTTTACGTTAAACCATGATTTTTTTAATAAATTGATGTAAAATAATCCGTCAGCTGATGAAATTTTACATAAACCCATGAATTTTTTCATAAATTGATGTACAATAATTCGTTAGTTGACGAAATTTAACATTTAGCCATGAATTTTTTCATAAATTGATGTAAAATAATTCGTTAGCTGACGAAATTTTACGTTAAATCATGATTTTTTTTCATAAATTGATGTAAAACAATTCATTAGCTGACGAAATTTTTCGTTAAACCATGATTTTTTTCATAAATTGATGTAAAATAATTCGTTAGCTGACGAAATTTTACGTTAAACCATGATTTTTTTTTAATGAATTGACGTAAAATAATTCGTTAGCTGACGAAATTTTACGTTAAACCATGATTTTTTTCATAAATTGATTGAAAATAATTCGTTAGCTGACGAAATTTTACATAAAACTATGAATTTTTTCATAAATTGATGTAAAAAAATTCGTTAGCTGACGAAACTTTACGTTAAACTATGATTTTTTTCATAAATTGATGTAAAATAATTCGTTAGCGGACGAAACTTTACATTAAACCATGATTTTTTTCATAAATTGATGTAAAATAATACGTTATCTGACGAAATTTTACATAAAACCATAAATTTTTTCATAAATTGATGTAAAATAATACGTTAGCTGACGAAATTTTACCTTAAATCATGAATTTTTTCATAAATTAACGTAAAATAATTCGTTAGCTGACGAAATTTTACGTTAAACCATGAATTTTTTCATAAATTAACGTAAAATAATTTGTTAGCTGACGAAATTTTACATTAAACCATGAATTTTTTCATAAATTGATGTAAAATAATTCGTTAGCTGATGAAATTTTACATAAAACTATAAATTTTTTCATAAATTAATGTAAAATTATTCGTTAGCTAACGAAATTTTACATTAAGCCATGAATTTTTTCATAAATTGATGTAAAATAATTCGTTAGCTGGTGAAATTTTACATTTAACTATGCATTTTTTTATAAATTGATGTAAAATAATTCGTTAGCTGACGAAATTTTACATAAAACCATGAATTTTTTCATAAATTAATGTAAAATAATTCGTTAGCTGACGAAATTTTACATTAAACCATGAATTTTTTCATAAATTAACGTAAAATAATTTGTTAGCTGACGAAATTTTACATTAAACCATGAATTTTTTCATAAATTGATATAAAATAATTCGTTAGCTGATGAAATTTTACATTAAACTATGCATTTTTTTATAAATTGATGTAAAATAATTCGTTAGCTGACGAAATTTTACATAAAACCATGAATTTTTTCATAAATTAATGTAAAATAATTCGTTAGCTGACGAAATTTTACATTAAACCATGAATTTTTTCATAAATTAACGTAAAATAATTTGTTAGCTGACGAAATTTTACATTAAACCATGAATTTTTTCATAAAATGATGTAAAATAATACGTTAGCTGACGAAATTTTACATAAAACCATGAATTTTTTCATAAATTGATGTACAATAATTCGTAAGATGAAGAAATTTTACATTAAACCATAAATTTTTTCATAAATTGATGTAAAATAATTCGTTAGCTGATGAAATTTTACATAAAACTATAAATTTTTTCATAAATTAATGTAAAATTATTCGTTAGCTAACGAAATTTTACATTAAGCCATGAATTTTTTCATAAATTGATGTAAAATAATTCGTTAGCTGATGAAATTTTACATTAAACTATGCATTTTTTTATAAATTGATGTAAAATAATTCGTTAGCTGACGAAATTTTACATAAAACCATGAATTTTTTCATAAATTAATGTAAAATAATTCGTTAGCTGACAAAATTTTACATTAAACTATGAATTTTTTTCATAAATTAACGTAAAATAATTCGTTAACTAACGAAATTTTACATTAATCCATGAATTTTTTCATAAATTAACGTAAAATAATTCGTTAGCTGACGAAATTTTACATAAAACCATGAATTTCTTTCATAAATTAATGTAAAATAATTCGTTAGCTGACAAAATTTTACATTAAACTATGAATTTTTTTCATAAATTAACGTAAAATAATTCGTTAGCTAACGAAATTTTACATTAATCCATGAATTTTTTCATAAATTAACGTAAAATAATTCGTTAGCTAACGAAATTTTACATTAAACCATGAATTTTTTCATAAATTGACTAAAATGAAAATTGATAAAAAAGGGCACTTTTAGGTTGATTAATCCATTAAATGTTACTTACCTTTTAAAAAGGTGATGCCAGCCGTTTACCTACAAAAACCAAGAAGAAAAATGCGACCTAAAGCCCAATAATAAATGTTAAATTATTAAGATTTCAATTCCAAATACGATTTCTTCCAAAAAAAAAAAATAAAAACAAATCTTGTATACTTTTTTGCATAGATTTATTTTAATTTTAAATATTTTCCTTAAACTAATTCTATTAATAAAATAATAATTTTGACAATAATAATATAATAATAATTTTCCTTAAACAAATTTTATTATTATTATAATAATTTTTATATTAATTCTAATAATAATAATAATTATTATATGAACGCTAATGAAAAAATACCGCCAACACCACAACTAAGCTGCCATCTAAACGATCACTCTCCCAAGATCTAAAGGTGGAAGAGGAGTAATAAACATACAAGGCATAGTTAAAAAAATAAAAACGATCCACAAAACCATTCTGAATGCTGATGAAGAACAGGAATCAATTAAGCGAACCAGCAAATAAAGCCGAAAACCTCTAGCTCAAATGACAGAGCAAACCCTTGAACGGGAAACATCCAAACGAACCAAATGTCAACAAGGAAATGTCAAATTCTGGGCTTCAATTTGGAAATTTATATCCAGAAATGAAGGGATTCACTGTAGCCATTCAGGACCAGGTCATACCAACAAGAAACTACCTGAAATACACTGCAAATGATCAAACCGAACGGCAGCTGCTGATGCATCCTAAACTGGAAACCAGTCAGCATGCAGGCAGTCTGTGTTCATGTTAGAATCGGTCTTAAAACACAACCTGTCAGTAGGAATAAAATAAAATAGAGAGTAAAATTAATGAATTAATCATGGGGACCTTGGATAACCCCACCGCGTCGGGATCTGGAACTGTACCGTAATAATTGCAAGTGAAATCACCCAAACAGATTGGGAAAACTTAACATATGACATACAGTCAGAAGATAAAGAGAATCTAGACAAAACGTATCGCTTTAGAAAATTGCAGTAAAAATCAAGGAATTAAGAAGTGATATAGAAAGACTGAAAAAGTTTATAAAAGGAAAACATTCAAGAAGGCTACGCCATAAAATGCGAAAAATCTTCAAAAGACATAAAATGCATTCACTTACCATTAAAACGCATTATTAATAATGGAAAACGTAAAAAAACACTTTCGGTTCAAACTGCAAAGCAGCGAATATACAAGTTGTTAAATATTAAAGAAATGAAGGAAAATAGAGTTTATAAATACTTGGGCATGGTGCAAAATAACCGGATTGATAAGAAATTTGTTAAGAACAACCTAACTAGAAAGTTTAAGTCACGCATGCTTAAAATAGCGAAGACTAACCTCAGTGGAAAGCATATCATAAACGCTGTTAATACGTATGTCATCCCCATATTAACATACTAGCCGATAAAACCCGGCGTTGCCCGGGTCTTCTTTAGTAAAACCTTTGACAACCAAATATCGACCAAAAAGATGATTTAAAATCAGCACTCGAAAATGTTCAGCTTAAAGAGCGCTACACACCATCCATGTTACTTGTCAGGTAACATTGACGTTTTTTTTGTCAGGTAACATTGAAAATAAGCCTCCACACGTATCAATGAACATTGACAATTATTTTCCTAAAATTATATGTGTGGGTTGTGTGGGCTTGCATTTGAATAAAAATGTAATGCACCTAATTATGTACCTTACCTGCCTGCCTATAGTGTAATTTTAAGACAACTTTGAAAATCAGACTATTTGTATGTTATGTTATGCCTACCTCCCATTACCCCCTAAGGAACGAACGACCGTGAATTTTGTTAGTAACCACTTGACAAAGAAATTAATAATTTATCAATGAAATGTTAAATTTTTTCTTCTTCTCTACCATATACCTACCATATTCTTAAAACGAAGCATTTTTTCCCAGCAAGGGTTATTGCCGTCTATGAAGAATAATTCCGTGCCAAAAAACCGGAATACATTTTTTACCACCCCACCCATAGTTACTCAACAAAATGAATTAGAAAAACAAATGTATTAGTGATTCAAGTGCCCCCTTACCCCTTATTGTGCACGCTCTTGCCACTAAATAAGTTCGTTTCCATTCACCATCACCATCACCAACCACCAACCTCCAAACCAATAAAAATTTCAGTCTTACCTTAAAATCCAACAATTAGAACTCACGTTGTAAATTTAGTCGATTTTCATGTAATAAGCATCCCCCTATCCTATTTACGTACGTCCTTGATTGTGTAATTACTCAGAAAAAAAAATTGAAAATAATTTGTATAAGGGGCGCAAATGCCTCCTTATCCCTCCTTGTGCACGCCTTTGCCTTTAAATAAGTTCGATTCCATTCACCATCACCAACCACCCACCGCTAAACCAACCAATTTTAGTAGATTAGATACGAACATTTTTTTCTGCTGCCTATTATACCTACCTACTCATACCTATACCTACTCCAATCATTTCTTACTACACTATAGAAAATACCTACCGACTGTTTATGTTTTGTTTTGTTTTACCATACCTTCCTATACACAAAAATATCACCACGATTCGTCGACGGCGAAACGCGAAAACAGTCAACTCTACTCACTATCTCGATCCCACCTACCAAGGCACAGTGCACATGGTTTGAATTGTTTTTTTTTTTATTTTTTGACGATGAAGAATAATTCGTTGCCAAAAAACCTGCATACATATTTTTACCACCCCACCATCACTTATCCTCATGAAAAAATTTGTACCTAACCTAAATAAAGTATTAAAAAACCAACCACCCACCGCCAAACCAACCAATTTCAGTCTTACCTTAAAATCCAACAATTAGAACTCAAGTTGTGAATTAACTAAGCCGATTTATAAGCACCCCCCATCCTATTTACGTTCGCCCTTGATTGTTTAATTTACTCAGAAAAAAAAATTAAAAATAATTTTTATTAGGGGTGCATTAAATGCCCATTACCCCTCCTTATGCACGCCCCTTGCCTATAAGTTCGTTTCCATTTACCATATCCAGCAAACACCCACCACCCAACCAAAAAATTTCAGTAGCAAACATTTATTACCTACACTCTTTTTTTTTAAGTTGTTTGACTGAAAAATTTTGAAGAAATTAAATTCCGAAGTACCTACTCTCCTCCACTCATTTACTATAGAGAAAATCCCTACCGTTGATGTTTTTTTTTTTTTTTTTTTTTTTATTTCAACTTTTCCTATTACACAAAAATAATATCAACACGATTCGTCGCCGGTGAAAAACAACTACTCACTATCTCGCTCCCACCAGGCACATTTATTCTGCACATGGTTTGAACTGTTTTTTTTTTTTTTCGATGAAGATTTTTTACTACCCACCACTTAATTTTCATCAAAAAATTTCCCTACAAATAAAAAAACAAAAATATTACCCTACCATTTTTTTTTTTTTTTTGAGCCGATTCCAAAAAATCAGCCCACCAAAAATATGGATTTGACGAACCGGATAGTACCGGAACCAGCCAAATCCACATGCCATAAAAGGCAATTTTCCATGGCTCCTCCTTATAAATAATTGAGCTTGAAGTAAATGTGAGTTGAAAATCTATAAAACAGAATTTTGCAAGGAAAATACCTACATGCTTGATTTTAGAAAATTTCCATACGATTTTTTTTGTGGTAAGTTTTTTATTTGTTTATTATTCTGTATTTAACAAAAATTTTCTTTTCTGCTGTATCTTATAGCATACCAGATAAGTGAAATTTGTATTATATCTATTTTTTAAAAGAGTTTTTTTGTTTGTTTGTGAGTTTAGTGCATACATACAGCCAAACTGACAAACAAAAAAAGTTACTCTTTTATATAATAGTATAGATATGTAGCTTCGGAATAATAAAATGAAATACCACTGAACTTCAAGCAGCAAAGAAAAATTCGAACAATACTCACATCTTATAAATTTCACCACCCCAAGTCATGCTGTGAAAGAATGACCACATCTAGGAAGGAAGGAGGAAGAGGTCTCGTAGACCTACAAACTTTCACAACAGTAGTATGAATACTTTCGGCTATGTCCCCCAAAATATGTTAATAACAATCCAATATAGGGAAATGTTTGATTTTTCAATAAATAAATAGTATGATAATAATAATTAGTATAATAATACACCTATATATATGCATATACATAAAGGTTTTTTTTAGGTAAGAGCATTTCCCAACAAAGCATTTTTTTTGGTTTTTCTTTTCACATTTCATTTTGTAAATATATTCTTGTATAAAGGACCAGAATTTTGTACATTGAACGGGGTATTCCAAATTGAATAAATGAAATATTTTGAAAACAATATCAACCCCTCGTATGCAAGATTTTAATGAATATTGAATTCCATCGAAATAAATAAAAAATTCTTTTAATTGTTTAATATCTTCACCAATACCTATTAAAAATGGTTGGATGTTCGTGGACTTGTTCCTTAAATGGGAAAGGTGATCTTCAACTTCCTGAACGGATTTGGCGATGAACAGGAATGCTTCTTGAGAATCTTTGATAGTAAACTTTATGGTCGATTTTTTTCCGTTGTTGTCCTTCATCACAACTTTTTGCGTGGGAATCAAAAACCCGTGCATGATGTGAAGCAGAACCGCATCCTTTGAATCTGAAAAAAAAAAAAAAATAGGATTAAATATACATAATACAAATAAAATAAAGTAAAATCTTAAAATTATTGGAAATCATATTCCCGCAAACCCATAATCCTGAAAACACCCCAATCCCGAAATCGAAATCCCGAAAAATTATATAAAAATAAAAATTTGCGCGAATTTTTCATTTTACATAATTTTTCAGGATTTCGGTTTCGGAAAAATAAATTCTGTTAATATGTATATGAAAACGCTAGAAGATGAAAGAGAACAAATTAAAAACATCTCATTGGAACGTAAAGAACGTTTACAAATATTTTTTTTTGAAAAATCCCATACAAAAATGACTCAACGAAATTACAAACGAAAAATTTCGTTCTTCTTTTCATTCTGCGTACGCTATTTGATGAGCGAAATGCAGAAATCAATAATTGTAGTAGATTATTTGGAGACCTCTTTTTCGCACAGAATTAATTGCCTGTACCATTAATTTATTGTATGCGGTAAAATGACATTAATGTTTTTATTCGTGTTTGTATTTGTTGTTTCTTTCTTCACAACATAGCTTTCTCTGATTTTTATGCGTTTGTGTTTTTTCAAACAGTGACACTTTCAAAGGGTAATTTTTCGTTGTCGTTTTCGTAAGCATTTCGTTGTCATGTTGGAGACCAAAAAACTTTCGTTTCGAATCAGCAGCATAATAGACTTTAAATTTGAAAGAGGATCTTCAACTTATTAAATGGATTTGGCGACAAAGGGAATTCTTAGTAATATATTTCACTGTTGATTTTTTTAACGTTGTTACTTTTCATTACAACTTTTTGCGTGGGAATCAAAAACCCGTGCATGATGTTAACCAACGCATTTGAATGTTTATTGTTTCTTCATTTTTCTCATTCACAACAACTTAAATATGTATCGCAGACGTAGTGTCTATATATTTTTTGTACGAATGAGCAAAAGTTGGTAAATTGTTTAATATCTTCTGAAATACCTACTTTAAAGTAACTGATACATTTCATGCTTTTTTTTTTTTTTTATTTGTATAATCACGAGCATCCTTTAAAAGGAATTAATAAAAAACAAAATAAAATAAGGAGTGCGCTATTTGTGGCATAAAGTGTAGGGCAAAGGTTAAAAAGGTGCAGTAAAGAACTCACTTTCATTTATTTTGTCGCTCATCCATTCTTCAAGGAGTTGAATCAATCGCCTATCCTTTAAGTTTTGGTCCTTTGCTAAAAACAAAGCTATTTTCGTTCTTTGTTCTGTCCAATTGTCCAGAAGCGAACACGCATTTAAGTGAAGCACCTTAAAGTCCATATCAATCTGAATTTGATAAAACTTATTTCTAAAAAAATTAACAAAAAGCTGATTTTAAGTTTATCTTACAAGTCGAAAGCCAAGAGGCTTTTTGTAATCCGGCCACTTTTCCAAGGCCTCAGCCGTTGATTCACAAGCTTGTATTTCATTTAGGCGATAGTTTGTGCAAGCCTGCCAATACCGATCAAACTCTTCCGCTGTCAAATTATCGAACTTCATTGTTCGGATAATATCTTCTGCGTTTGATTCTGAATCTTTATAATAAAAAGAAAAAAGATATTTATAAAATCATACTATTATGTTATATAAACAAAAACATTATTTATAAAATTTAAAATATTAAAATTTTATTGCTTTAATATAAAAGAAACTAGGTACCAAGTATTGGTTTGTTCTTTTCATGCTCTAATGGAACAGGACTGCAAGAGAGCCGAAACGATTTTTTGTTGTTTGCAAATTTGTTGTATATTCGCCCTCTGGACGACGTTCGGTAGTATTCCTGGAAAATTGCCAAGAATAAATTAAAAATTGTATAGAATAAAAAATAAAGTAAGGGTTATTCGTGCGATCGTGTCTAAAATATAAAATTTACCATATCGGTTTCATATTTTTTTTTTCGCAACTTAAAATTGTCAAAATCAGAAACAAAAGAAGTATTTTGGATTTTTTGGGAGCAAAAAGTAATTTGTTAAATTTATTCGGCATTGTTAATTGTGACACATCTTAAAGATCAAAATAGCTTGAAATATAGTTTTCCACCCGGATATTGTTAACAACATTCGTCTAAAGTTTACCAGGCCTTCCAAATTTATAATTTACCACGAGTTTACGCGGTTGCATGAATATTCCTAGCGTAACGAAAGTAAATTTGTAGAAGAGAAACTGTGTCTTACAAGATTCTCAGTGGGAAATCTTTCGATTTCCCACTGATTTCCACACTTTCTCCTTTCCTTGAGTGTGAAAATGGAATGGTTCTCTTTAAAATAAGATACAATTGTGTTTATCAACATTTTTCGTTGTTCCTCTCCAAAATGTTGGCAGGAATTGTAGTGCTTGACTAAAAACTGCCCTCTTGCTGTATTGTTCAGGACCATTGAAAGGTTTATGAACTGTTTATCGTATTCCTCTGCTTAGCTGCTAGGATTTGTGTAAGCCGATGAAAGATTACTGGTGCTTGGAGATTGTGTGTATGGTGTCAAGGATGGTCTCAGAGATCTTGTTTGATAAATGTTGGTCATTGGATCTTTTTCAAGAGGAAGTCCGATCGATTCCCTCCACTGTTCCAACATATGTTCGAAAACAATTTTGTCTCCGTCGGGAATATTTTTTAAATACAAGTAAATGTGTCTCATTTTCATCAATTTCAATACGTCTACGAATATTTTTTGTTCTTTATAAAACAGAAAACATTTATAAAACGAAAATTTTAAAACGAATTTTTCTTACAATTTATCTTACCTATAAACAGATTCACTAAAAAACTCAAGTTCCAGCTTGTGAGAAGCCGCCTCAACTCCTGTTCTTTCTTGCTGTTTTCTGTCAAGCTAATATTAGAACCGGTCATATTACTGTTTTGCAGGTTGTTTGAAAGTCCAACGGAAGTTAATGTTTGTGAGTTAACATCACTGAAATTAAGTTCTTGATCTTGTTCATTTGGTTCATTTATTAATTCGTCAAAGCTTAATTGTAGGATTAGGTTTTGTTGTTGATTGGGTTCATTAAGAGTAATATTTTCGTTAAGGTGTTTTGCTGTATCGCAGAAATTAAGTTGACTTTGTTGTTGATCATTTTGATTTTCAAAAATGATAAGCCATTGAGGATTATTTTTTCTTCCTGGATTGATTGTATCGCTTTGGTCCATTTTGACGGTTGAAGTGAATTTTTTTTTTTTTTTTTTGACAGACTGAAACAATGCAATTATTTTTTAAATATTTACGCAAAAAGATTCCTTAATCTTGATCATAGTTCTCCCCTTTGCTGTTCTTATGCAATTTAATGGTGGTCCAACAAGATCATTAAAATTCAATATTGAGAACTCTCCCAAGATATCAGGTTTTATATCGTAGGCCAAAAAGTGAAGTGATTTAATTTTTTGACAAAATAACAAATTTTGAGAATTATTTGAGTTGAAAATGTGTAAAATTATAAATATTTCAACGTCATGGGTATAAATAGCAAGAAAGTATCCATTTTTATATAAATATCCATTATGTTTGTATTGTTTAAAAGATTTGATTGATTTAATATCTATTTTAAGCATTTCAGATATAGTTTTGTTATAACTACTGCCATTTTCATCGGTCTCAGTAGTCAGACGAGTATGGTCTTCATTAGGGTAAACATCCATTAGGGAAAAAGCGAACTGTAACTGATACTTTTAACATTGAAAATGTTTATAGGATCGTTTTGACAGAGTTGTGGTGTTACTAAAATGATTAAATGAAATAAATTCAATACATCAGAAATGAACTCCAGCGTATAGGGCATCACAACGAAATTTTTGGTTGGTGTTACTAAAGAAATGACCGAAATGATTGAAATGAACACATGAACGTAGAATATGAAAAATGAACTCCAGCGTATAGGAGGACAACTATCAAATTTTTGGTTGGTGTTACTAAAACATTACTAGAATGATAAAAATAAACAAACGAACACGAGCGATGAATTACAGCAGGCGTAGGCAATAGGTATACCGGGAAGAAACGAAGAAAAGTCGTCGTCAACAGACGAGCTTCAGTGGAAGAATATTCAATGAAGAATATTCAAAAAGAGAAAAAAAACAACAAGTACAATACAACGCAACCAACAAAAGTGTATCTATAGAGGTACTCTGCCAGATTTTTGTATGTAGTGTAGGTATATATGTAAATGCTATGCATCAACATAATTATGGAGGTAGGTAGGTTGTGATTTTTTGAAATTGAAAATGATAGGTATTTATTTTTATTCGATACAGAATACAATTTGGTCCTATAAGATAGGCCAGTGATTCAGTTGAGTGTGAAAGCCGGAGTTAAGCTTGCTTGAAATCGATTTATGTATGTAGGTATGTAATATGTAGGACAACCAAAATTATGCTACAGCATATTTTTTTTTAGTAACACTATTAAGACGAGACTAGATTAGAAATCCGTTTTATAAGTAAATGCATATTTTTGAATATTTACGATTTACGTGCATATTTTGGCATGCCAATTTTTTTAGGTAGGTACATATGTATATTTCATTCATAAAAAAAACATAGTTTGTTCAGTTATTATTATTATTTATTGTATTGTTCATACTAGAATGTCAGTTTATTAGACTTGACCATTCTTTATTGCGTCAATTTCATTGAATTTTTGAAAAACAAACAACAACAACTTAAAGGCGCTACCACCAATTGTTTAGGAATTAATTTTAGGTATTACCTATTTTAATTTGTTTTATTTTTGTTTGGCTGGAGATAGCTATTTCAGGGGGTGCCAAGTCCTATCATCAGTCTACTTTTAGTGATGCTGAGCTTTAATCCAATTTTATTGTGAAAAACTTTCTACAAGCACACCATGAGGTTTGAACCCATTGCCCAGTCTTCGAAGTGACACTACGCATTCCACTACTTATGACCACTAACGTCACTGGTCGAGATGTGCTGTTTGTTTATCAAATGCATTTGGAGCATCAGCATTTTTATAATTTGTTCAGCATCTTCAATAAATAATAAAGGTTTATAGGGCAACATTACCAGCATTATAGCATAACCTAACTTCAGGTTATGTCGAAAAAATTCGCATTACGGAAATTTGGGTTGAAGTAGGTATTTTTTTTTTTTTTTTTTTTTTGAGAAAATTTACCTTTTTTGAGTTGGTTAAATCGACTTGAACGATTTTATTTCAATTTTGTAATCTAGTTCTTCTAAATATTTAAGGCCGTGTGTGAATTGAATTAAAATTTCGATTAAATTTAATTCGAAATAAAATTTTGAAGTTTCTACGTCATATCGTCAAAAATTGATCTTTGGATAAAATTTAACGCGATTTTAACCCAATTCGCACACGGCCTAATCAATATGTATAGACAGCTTTTGAAAATTTAGAAAATATTGACCCAAAATAAAAAAAATCATGGTCCCAGTAATTCTGACTTTTTAACATTTCTTTCGTTGAAAGGTTCTCGTGTAAATTTTGTTTTTTTAATTTTGATGATGTTAATGTCTTAAATAAATCCATGTGAATGAATTCAAACGATATTCACCATTTTAAAAAACATGCATGTACTTGTACCTATTTCAAATAGATTTTAATGGCTTTTAGCCAAAGCAAAATTTTTTCGACAATCTTGCTTGTACACTACCTATTTTTTTTGTTTTTAGATTTATGTCGTTCTTTTTAGTGCAGTTTTTAAACATACAAAGGTATACAAACCTACTTAGAATATATTTTTACAAGCAAAATTAAGTATACTAGTATCGTCCCGTGGCCGAAACTCGGCCAACAAAAACTGAAATACTCTAGGAAGGAGAAAAGTTTTAAATTTGTTAAAATATTGAAGGAAAAAAACATATTTTTTTTAATAAATGCAGTGTTCGACAGTTAAAAAACAAAAATGACCCACAGTGTGTAAATGCGTGTCTCAAGTAGATTCTGCACATCTCCGCAATTGTGGCTTTCCAACCATATAAAATTTTAACTTTAAAGATTTTTTCGGAACTTACCGCGTTAAATATTATATTTCTTATATTTAACATGGTAAGTTCCGAAAAAATCTTTAAAGTTAAAATGATTAATGTCCACGACAAGAATAGTTTAAAGTTTTATACATATAAAATTTATCGAAATCGGTCAAATATTTTTTAAATAAAATGGTACCACAAAATTTATTTTAGCCTATTTATTAAGCAATATTTTTAGGACAATCATTTTTTTTTTGAGCATTATATAATAATGTATGTATGTAATTGATTTTTAAGGGCATAATTATAAGCGCTTAAAACTGTTTTTAGGGCATATTTGTGTTTGCCTTAATAGGTACATGCATATACATATATGAGTTTTGATATCAGATCTTAAAAAAACGATTTGTTTGGTTGAACAGGAAAGTTGATATGGGTTAGTTAAAGAAAATTAACAAGATTTAGTTTTTGCGAAATGGAAAGTGACATTAAATACATAATGTGCATAAAGGTACCTAGAAACTTCAGAACCTATAATGGTGTCTGAAACAGCTTATTACGTTTTAACTAATTTAAATTGAAAAGATTAGTCAGGTGTCATTTTCAATGTCCCCATGGTTACTCTATGAGTGAAATCTGTAAATTTTTTGCTAAGGTTATGCAAATATTTTTACGCGACGTCGTTGCATTAGAGTACAATTTAAATTGCCTATATTTTGCTTCATATCGAAAGCACCAAAATGGTCTAAGTGGGCCCGATTTTTTCAAAACCGTTGGATAGTGAGTCATATTATGATACTTGGCCTTAAGCGTGTCATTAAAAAGGCGAACGTACTCTAAGTTGTGTCTGGCGATTTTTTCAGTCAAAAGAGTTATGAAGTCTTGAGTTATGGTAAAGCAGAGAATCATGTCAATTAATTCCAAAAAGTTTAAAAGAAAAGCCCAAACTTCATCGTCTTCATGCACTAAGTCGCCAACCATAAGCGGAAAAAAATAAACAAATGTTTTCATTTCACGAGCAGACATTTTTAAATGTTTCTTACACAAATGAACTGTTGTTATTTCACCAGAAATGTTATCTATTTCAATGGGCCCATAATCAAAGTTTTTTTTTCTTGAATTCATAGTTTCCAAGGTGAAATACTTTGCAGTTTCTATACAATATTTTAGTATATGAGTCATATTATAGTGGCAAACTCCTTCAAAAATATCATGCATTACATCAACGCTATAATTTTCTACTGCATGAAACGAGGATATTTCATTAAATATTGACAGCTTTTGAATCCCACTTTCTGAGGAATTTTGTAATTGAATATCGTTCTCATAGTTTCTTTGATTTCGCATTAAGGACGCATTTTCAGTACTTGCTGTTTGTGTTTCATTTTTAAGCATTTTACATAATCTGCAAAAGCTTGAGCTGACAAATGATTTATTGAAGTTAAGCAAAGAGTTAAGCCCTAGATTGTCACCAAGTATTAATCCCAAAATAAAGTGAACATATTGTGTGCCATTTTCTGTGACAATATCAAGTCCATTGACTTCTAAGAAAGTTAGTTCCTCAACTAGGAATTTCCAACATTTTTCGTTGCCAAAAGATTTAATGTCCTTAGCTTTAATAACCGCTCCTAAATATATATTTTCTAAAACTGATTCCTTCTTTGGCAGACATGGAAATGAATAATATATGTTACTTATTGAGTGTTGGCCACTATGAGAGCCTAATGGATTGTTAATTTCAAAGTCGTCATTATAAAGAAAATATGGAATAAGATTTTTGTCAGGATACATATTTGATTTTTGTTTCCATAATTCTCCCTGGACAAAATTTGTCATATCCTTTGCCTTTTTCAGTTCATTTATATTTGCCAGAACATCAGAAAGTAAACCCATTCTTTCAAATGTTTTTTTAAATTGAAAACGCAAAGACATTAAGACACCCGTCACTTTTTTTTCATCATAACTCAAGACACCAATTTGATGAACAGTATTTATTGATTGGTCAATTGTAAACTCATGTATGTTCTGCAAAAAATTTTCTTCTCTAAGCCATTCAAATAAGCGATATTCAGTTTTGGATAATTGGAATGGGTCTCGACATTCACTGACTAAACTTACAATTTCATTATGAGTCTCTGGGCAAGAATTTTGTAATTTTTCAGTTGACAATGATTTAAACATATCGAAAAGTGGATCTGTTATGTGAAGTCTTATAAGTTCTTGAATTTCGAATACATCTTTTCTGGTGAAATTATTGTTGCTATGCAATTTTATTTTATTTATTTAATTAAATTTCATCATTTCCAACCTTTTCTTTAGTATTTAATCCATGCTTTCGAATAGCATGCCTTTTAAAGCTTGCCAAATTCTGAAAAACCTGATAACAAGGCTTTTCAATGCATCGGAATATGCTTTTAATATTAAGAAAGTGTTTTCTCTTAAAATGTTGAATAAGTGTGTCAATTGTAGAAAAAACTTCCTTACACAAAAAGCAAATCATTTTTGCGAGGAAGGACTATGCAAGGAATTTATTATTTAATTTTTAATAGAATACAATTTTAAGGACTCTGGGCAGAATATCATCTAAATTCGAAATTTTTGTGAGACTTTTTCTAAAAGCAAAAATTAAAAAATAATTATTTCTGTTCCACTAAAAAGGATACAAATTTTAGTTTTAAAAATTGCAAAAGATTTCATAAAAAAAATCGTTGGATGTGGTTGACTTGATAAATTGTTTAAAATAATGAAATTTATTTCAATATATTCGCTGGAGTTCAAAATCGATTTTGTCCAATTTGGTACAATGTATTTTTGTATGTTTGTAGTTACCTCCTGTAATTGGAGAAAAATATATCATTTTAATTGAATTGAGGTGTAATTATATGTTTTGGAAATAAATTTTTCTTATATCCTCTCTTCAGATTTTACTGAAACATTCTCTTCCATCAGTAAAAAAAAATAAATAAATTTGGTGGCACAACGGCTCATGAAGAAACAGGGCCCAGCGGCTTACAACTCTCAACCATTCCTGTGTGCGTGTCTGCAGGAATGGAGGGGACCTACAGTTTATTGCCGAAACCAAACGGCTTAGGTGAGCGGCACTTTTCTATGACAAGAGATACTCTTGGAGGATTTGTCACTTCCTCGCAAGAGGTAGTAGCTTCGAAAAAAACTTAAGGTGGAAGCGGCTGGTATTGAACCCCAGACCTCTTGCAACGCACTAACCATTACGCCACGGGCTACTACTCTTCCATCAGTATTTCAACTAAAAAAGAAAAACCAATGTTCCAATTTCCAGGTTATTTGTGTTTATGATAAGTAAAATCTAAATGACCTTTTAGATTGATAATCCGGAAAAACAATTTAATACGTGTGAACACAATTCTGAAAAAAATTCCGAAGTATTCCGATGCCAATCGAAAAGGCTTTAAATTTATTTCAGCTGCCAAGGTTCTTTTGGAAAATATTTCCTCCCCCTAAATTATTAGCTAAATATGCTTCAAAATTTAAATTCAAAGACAGAAAGTTTCCATCTTAAGTGCATGACCCCCGTGTTTACATTATAAAGGAAAAATCCTTTCATTTCAATCTACCCATCTCTATCTGACACCCTTAAAATCCATATATCTCGCAGTCACACAAAAAAAAATCTTCATGCTGAATCCGAGAATATTTATTGAAACTTGTGCATCGGCATAATTTGGGTGGAATGTACCTATCTCTTTTTCACACATATAAAATCTACCCGTCTTACTGGATGAACTAACCGCTACTTTTTTGATGAATGTTACTGCCGAAACAAAATTTAACAGTGCAGAGAAAGTTTTGTATAAAGTACCTACGAATCCGTTAGCAAACTAACGTTAGAACGTAAAGCTATACAAAGATACAAAAAATATAAAAACATAATGGATATATTTAACTACAATAATGTATTAAAAAAGTTGTCCTTAAATATTTTACAAATTAAAATACAATTTAGCGCTTTTATTTGCTGACAAAGAGAGGAAATTTCTTTAGAAAGAAAGATAATGAACTTACAGCGCATTTTCTAGTTTTTGTAAATTTTATGACGTGAGATTTCCGATTCTGATCTCACTTCGCATTGAAGTTTTAACTGGGCTTAAATAAATACATAGTGACTTGTTAATCCTCTTATTTGTCCCTGTTCTGATTTTCACAGCGAAATGAGGTCGAATGAAAGTGATTTAAAAAAAATCAAACAAAATAAAAATGTTTGAATAAATATTGCCTAATAAAATAATATTCAAATTACAATTTTCCAGATTTAAATTAAAAAAACAAAACCGATTTGAATTCAAAACTCAAACCATTTAAAATGGTGTTAAGATTTGAGCAGACGACTTGTGAAAGTCGAAATTATTTGTGAGCACATTTTTACGTAAAAATTAGCAATCTTTGCTTACAATATACATACATACATATAAAAAAAAAAAAAACGAGAAAAAACTAAACAAAACAAGACAATGTTGATTCAAAAAAATGAAATAATTAATGTGAGTACCTCCTATTTTGATTAAAATATTTCGTATGTACAATAAAAATACATTTTCGAGTTTCAGACCGCGTGAAAATGTATCAGTTTGCAACATATTAGAGTTTTTTTTATGATGTCAGCGCTTGCAAATATTCGCGACTATATCGCAAATGGCCTGCTCAAAGCTTTGATAACGAAATTAACAAAAAAGAAACATAACTTGCAAAAAAATAGAAACCGAAATTATTTTGTTTTCGCACGGAATTCAGAACATGGACAAGATCAGTCTTTCCTATTTTTTTTCACGTTATAAAATACCCACAGAGGGGGAAATAAGTACTTCGCCACCACCAAAGGAGCACGGATATTAAATGATCAATGTTAAACCTATAACATCTTCCAAATAAGCATTAATCTATGGGTACAAAAATGTTGCACCCAAATTCTTGGAATGACCCAACAGTTTCTTAATTAACATAATATGTATATGTGTAATAATACACTGTCAATTCGGTCGGTTATAGAAATTAGGAAAACAAATCAAGAAAATTTGTCAATTCGATTTAAAACAAAAACGCGACACCAGTCGATGACACATAATTAGAAGAACTTGTTTAAAAAGAAAATTTTAAATTCTATTTAAATTGTATTCATTGACGTATATTAGAATGTGTTTCCTGATCTCTATAACTGGCCCTAAGAATTCGCCAGGCCATACAACTTTATTATATAACTTCTCGTTTATATCATATAAAAAACAAAAACGTATATTCACGAAGATTTTTTTAATAATACAAATTCTATATACTACTGAAATAAATCAGCCAAGTAGAAGACTTAGCACTATTTTATTGGACTTGTTGAATTATTGATTCAATAATTCACCATGAAATCTATGTAAGATGAACTGAACTTAATGGAAATTGCGTATTGACAAGGCCCTCACTAGTCAACTGATGAGTCCAAGTGAGATCGCCGGGACGAAACGCCAAGCTATATTGAATCAATAGTTCAACAAGTATGGCTGAGTTACAAAATGTAGAAAATGTTTTGATACGGAAGTAATGCCTACATTTTTCTCATACGCATCAGCAACGCAAACTTGATGCTTTGTAGAAATATTACATTGCATAAGTCTGACGTTTCGGAATGCAAAAAAAAAAATTAAATCGAAGCAGCTAAAAAATTTTTGGATGCGCAGTTTGTGCATCTGATTAATTTTGCAATTCAGCCCGTATCAAATTTTTAAAGCGTAGGTGTGTTTCGAAATTATTGTTTATAAAATCTTGATTCTTAAAACCTGTAAAAAAAAGTATATATGTATGTACCTATTTTAAAGTCGTGCGTTTCATTATCAACCTAAAGAATATTCGTTTTTATTATTATTAATTAAAATTCAATGAAATATTCGTTTTTGTTTTTTAATATCAATTGTTAAAAAAAAAACTAAAAAAGTTATTGTATAAAGTTGTCTGTACAATTCATAGTTGGAAATTTTGGTTTTTAATATTTGAACATATTTTCAAAAAATATTGTGTGTTTTCGTGAAAATTTTACAGTTTGCAAATAGCACATGGAAAACTATTTACCATGTGTCAATTGCTAGACATAAAAAAGCAACGATCAAATACATGCATGTACATACATGAACCAATTTGAAAAAAAAAAAAAACACCCCACATTTTGTTCTATTTTCTTTGTCATGTCCATTTGCATATTTCTTGTTTTCCATTGGTAAATTAAATCAATTTATTTTTGATTTGGATCTGTCAAAAACACAATTTCTCCTCTTGTTTTCTATTGAGCAAAATAAATTGATTTATTTTTGATTTTTAATCAAATTTGCAAATCTAAATTTTTCGGCGGATTTAACCCTCTTGTACTAACGCTAACGTATATGTTTTTTGTTGATATTTCGGTTGTGAAGTTTATGTTGAAAATCTTGGAAAACAATTGCTAATAAATAAATGGTATGTATCGGTTAAAAATGAACCGGTAACTTTACCAAGTTCATATTTCTCTTCTAAAAGTAAATCTAGGGACGGAGATTTTTTTGAAATATTGTCACAGAATCAATAATGCACAAATAAAATGATAAATGAACATCACACAAAATTGCGGCCAGATTTTTTTCTATAAATTGGTTCATATCATATAATGTAGCACATAGTATGTATTTTACCTACTGATACTATTTGATTTATTCATATAAAAAACAAAAAAAGAATATTCTATAGATTCAAAAATGCGCGAACTGAAAAAAAAAAAATGCTTTTGTGACAAAGGGTTTAAAGATTTTATAAAGAATAATTTAGAAACACACCTACAATTTGAAAATGTTCACCCGCCACTCTGTAGACATCAATTATTAAGACCCAGACTGTTCCGCTCACACCATTTATACGGAAATAAGAGTGTTAATGATTATTTTTTGCAAATACCAGTAGTAAAATTTTGAACTTAGAATTGTGCTAACGCAATTAACTTTTTTTTTGTTTTTGAACAATTCATATAAAAATTGAATACTCTATAGATTAGAAATAAAATGATCGATTTTAGCCACCACGTAAGCATCAATTAAGACCCCACAGTTCCACAGTTTTCCGCACACACCAATTTAAACTGAAATTAGATTATAAGAGTGTAAATAGTTTTTTGCAAATACCAGCAGTAAAATTTCTGACTTCTATAGATTAGAAATAGAATGATCGATTTGAAAATAAATGGTTTTATATCGGAAAGTTTCAAGATTTTATAAAGAATTATTTAGAAGCATACTTACGATTTGGAGATGTTCACCCGCCCTACGTAAGCATCAATTAAGACCCCACAATCCCACAGTATTCTGCACACACCAATTTATACAGAAATGAGACTATAAGGGTGTAAATATTTTTTGCAAATACCAGCCGTAAAATTTTTAATTTCTATAGATTGGAAATAAAATGATCGATTTCAAAATAAATGGTTTTATATAGGAAAGTTTAAATATTTTATAAAGAATAATTAAGAAACCCAATTACGATTTGAAAATGTTCAACTGCCAATCTGTAGTCTTCAATTAAGACCCATAATGGAAAATTCCACGCTTATTGGTTTTTTTTAAATAAAATTGATCATAACATTATGTATTTTAACTGATACGTGAGGTTGTTTTCTTCACATATCATCGGTTCGGACGAAAAACGATACAACTCAAAAAATAAAAATTTTGAGCCAAATTTACATTTTTGTTAATAAAAGAAAAACTTTCAGTTGCAACTTGCAAAAATACCAAATGTTATCACAATATTTGGAACTGAATGAGCTATTAAGTGGTCTTTACAATTTAAGAGATTAATTGAAATTCAAATTTGCATTCAATTTTCTGTTGTCTTTTTCGAAAAATAAGATTCGTTGAGCTGTGTCATTTTTCTTCGGAACCGATGCACGGTATAATGTAGATATGTACTTGATCGTTTGTTTTTCTTTACTGATAATAATTGATAATAATGATAATTAATAATTATACAACATATAATTATATACATTCATACACATATACAACTGATTTACTATTGTAAATTGGAAACCCTTGAGGGAAAACCAAATAATTTTTGCAAATACCAGCAGTTAGCTTTCTAACTAAGAATTGTCATAATGCAATTGTCTTGTGCAATAACTATTTTTGTGTTTTATATGATTTATTCATATACAAAACGAAAACGAATATTCATTACATTTAAAATAAAATGAAAAAAGATGCTTTTGTGTCAAAAGGTTTCAAGAGTTTATAAGGAATAGTTCAGAAACACACATTCGATTTGAAAATTTTCACCCGCCACTCTGTAGACATAAATTAAGACCCCGACTGTTCTGCACACACCAATTTAAACTAATGGGGTTTTCCATTGGTAAACTAAGATTTCAATCAAAACATTTATTTATTTTGTGGCAAATGGAAAACAGTTTCAAATACATTTATTTTTGTGACTATTTGTGTATTATTGCTTCTATGACAATATTTAAAAAAATCTCCGTCCCTCGATTTACTTTTAGAAAAGAAATATGAACTTGATAAAGTTGCTGGTTCATTTCAAAACTGCTACCCTTTATTTATTAGCAATTATTTTCCACATTTTTCAACATAATCTTAACATCCGAAATATCAAGAAAAAAACATTTGCAAACTAACAAATATGCATGTACATATTTGATCGTTGATTTTGTATGCCTAGCAATTGGCACATGGTAAATAGTTTTCCATGTGCTATTTGCAAACTGGAAAATTTTCACGAAAACACACAATATTTTTTGCGAATATGTACGAGTAGTAGAAGGGGGATAATTCTAATTGACAAAACATTAATAACCAAAATTTCTAACTATGATTTGAACAGACATTTTTATTGGTAGTGAAATGCACGAATTTAAATTATACTCTGTTTGTTTTGCAGGTTCCAAGATTTTATAAACAATAATTAAGAAACACACTTACGTTTTAGAAATATTCACCTGCCACTTTTTGCACACCGACACCCATTGAGACTGAAATAAAACTGAAAATGAAACGTAGTTTCAAGAAATGTGCAAATGGACTTGACAACAAAAATTGGTTCATGTAGGTATATATGTACATATGCATGTATTTGACCGTTGCTTATTTTTAAGCCTCAATTGACACATGGTAAATAGTTTTCCATGTGCTATTTGCAAACTGGAAAATTTTCACGAAAACACAAAATATTTTTTGCAAACATTACTACTCTTACATATTTGCAAAAAATATTTGTAATGGGGGTAAATCTAATTGACAAAACATTAAAAACCAAAATTTCCAACTATGAATTGAACCGACATCTTTATGCAATAACTTTTCTTGTTTCTTTTTACAATTCATGTAAAGAAACAAAAACGAATATTCTTTAGGTTGCTAATGAAATGCACGAATTTAAATTATATACTTTTTGTTTTCCAGGTTGCAAGATTAATTTGGAAACACACTTACGTTCTAAAAATGTTAACCTGCCACTTTTTGCACACCGATCGAGACTGAAATAAGACGGAAAATGAAACGTAGTTTCAAGAAATGTGCAAATTGACATGCACATGACAAAGAAAAGAGAACAAAATGTGGGGTATTTTTTTTTTTTCAAATTGGTTCATGTATGTACAATGTACTTATGTATGTATTTGATCGTTGTTTTTTTACGACTAGCAATTATTGACACATGGTAAATAGTTTTCCATATTCTATTTGCAAACTGGAAAATTTTCACGAAAACACACAATATTTTTTGCGAATATGTACGAGTAGAAGGGGGATAAATCTAATTGACAAAACATTAATAACCAAAATTTCCAACTATGAATTGAACAGACATTTTTATTGGTAGCGAAATGCCCGGATTTAAATTATATACTATTTGTTTTGCAGGTTTCAATATTATATAAATATAAATCAAAAAACACACTTACGTTTTAGAAATATTGACCCGCCACTTTTTACACACCGATTGAGACTGAAATATAAGAGTGCGATTGAGACTGAAATATAAGAGTGAAAAGGAAACATTTTATAGGTATTTGATCGTTTTGTTGTTACTGATAGGAAGTGACACATGAGCCTGTTTAGATTGGGAAGATTGAAGCCGGTATCACGGAATTTTGACGGTAAGAGAAGTGCGGGGTGAAGTATCTCGTGAGGCGCGAAGAAAACATAAAAACCGGACAAATGAGTCTCATTTGATGTTGTTTTACTTTACGCATTTTCGAAATTGTTGCTGTATCAATGTATCTTGAGGCGCCTCAAAGATTATAATGTAGACATGATTACCCTCACCAGTCCGGACTCAATTTTCCTAATCTAAACAGGATCTAGTATAAAATGTCAAGATAAAGAAAAATACAAGGCATGCTTATTATAAACACCCAAGTTGCCATGTTGGAATTTTTGTGACGTCACAATCATCTTTGAGTATTAAGCCTTAACGACATTGGCCAAAAAAATGATGCAGATGCCTAAATTTTGGCTAAAAAAAATGTGTATATTCTTCTTCACAAAACAACTGCGCTAGCGGGAAAAAAATATGTTTACTTTTGTAATTTTTCAAAAATTTCTTTGTAGTTCAGACTTTAGATTTTCATTTCTAATTTTAAAGATGGTTTGAATAAGTTATTTACAAAACTGTTTTCCGAGTTCATAAATGTAAAATTACTGCAACACTGCAAGATGCAAATAGTTCAAAATAGTACTATTTTCATAAATTTTTGCTAAACCATGTGTATATTATCGATCGAAATTCTAACAAATTTTAAAATAGAATGCAAATTTCGTTGTGTTGGCAAAATTGTACGTATATGAACTTGGCGTTATTTCTCTTTTCTATTAATAAACTCACCTTTATATTTCTCGTAGTGCATGTAAAATTTAATGAGCTGATAAATGAACTGCACTCTGGTTTGATGGTTAAATATATTTAATTTTTATTGAAATTGAAACGTAACAACTATAAAAAAAACGCACACCCGACACTCGTATGGACAATTGGACACCGACCGACGCTCACAAAAACTTATTTCAGAATGAGGAAATCACTATATTTAAAACTAGCACTTTTCCGCATCGATTTACGTAAGATCAATGTAAAACTTCATGAGCTAATGCAATTTTTCATCAAGCAACGATTTTTTTTTCATAAGTTGATAAAGTTTTTCGTTAGTCAATGTTAAATTTGATTAAACAACGATTTATTTTCATAGGTTGATGTAGTTTTTCGTTAGTTGATGTTAAATTTAATTAAACAACGATTTATTTTCATAAATTTATGAAGTTTTTGGTTATTTAACTAAAATTTTCGTCAATTGATTAAATATTTTAATTAGCTTATGATTTTTTTTCCCAAATAGCCGTTAGGTACAGGGTATGATATATTCGGATGGTTAAAGGTTAAACTTCATAAAGCTACTATATTTTTCATAAGTTGATGAAGTTTTTCGTTAATCGATGTTAAATTTGATTAAACAAAGATATATTTTCATAGGTTGATGTAGTTTTTCGTTAGTTGATGTTAAATTTGATTAAACAACGATTTATTTTCATAAATTTATGAAGTTTTTGGTTATTTAACGAAAATTTTCGTTAATTGATTAAATATTTTAATTAGCTTATGATTTTTTTTTTCCAAATAGCCGTTAGGTACAGGGTATGATATATTCGGATGGTTCAAGGTTAAACTTCATAAAGCTACGATATTTTTCATAAGTTGATGAAGTTTTTCGTTAATCGATGTTAAATTTGATTACACAACGATTTATTTTCATAGGTTGATGTATTTTTTCATTAGTTGATATTAAATTTGATTAAATAACAAATTATATTCATTATTTAACGAAAATTTTCGTTAATTGATAAAGTTTTGGTTTAAAGTCAATGGGCACCTTAATTTGCGAATAACTTTTGAAAAATTAGTTTTAGAAAAAAAAGTCATTAGGAAAATGTTTAGGACTCTTTGTTTGCTATCGGGAACTCTAATCAGAACTCCTTTTTTCTGATTTTTTTGGATTTTGAAAAGTTTTGGTTCTAAGTCAATGGGCATCTTAATTTGCGAATAACTTTTGAAAAATTAGTTTTAGAAAAAAAAATCATTAGGAAAATGTTTAGGAATCTTTGTTTGCTATCGGCAATTCTAATCAGAACTCCTTTTTTCTGATTTTTTTGGATTTTGAAAAGTTTTGGTTCCAAGTCAATGGGCATCTTAATTTGCGAATAACTTTTGAAAAATTAGTTTTAGAAAAGAAAATCATTAGGAAAATGTTTAGGAATCTTTGTTTGCTATCGGCAACTCTAATCAGAACTCCTTTTTTCTGATTTTTTTGGATTTTGAAAAGTTTTGGTTTTAAGTCAATGGGCACCTTAATTTGCGAATAACTTTTGAAAAATTAGTTTTAGAAAAAAAAGTCATTAGGAAAATGTTTAGGACTCCTTGTTTGCTATCGGGAACTCCAATCAAAACTCCTTTTTTCTGATTTTTTGGATTTTGAAAAGTTTTGATTCTAAGTCAATGGGCATCTTAATTTGCGAATAACTTTTGAAAAATTAGTTTTAGAAAAAAAAGTCATTAGGAAAATGTTTAGGACTCTTTGTTTGCTATCGAGAACTCTAATCAGAACTCCTTTTTTCTGATTTTTTTGGATTTTGAAAAGTTTTGGTTCTAAGTCAATGGGCAGGGCACCTTAATTTGCGAATAACTTTTGAAAAATTAGTTTTAGAAAAAAAAGTCATTAGGAAAATGTTTGGGACTCTTTGTTTGCTATCGGGAACTCTAATCAAAACTCCTTTTTTCTGATTTTTTGGATTTTGAAAAGTTTTGATTCGAAGTCAATGGGCATCTTAATTTGCGAATAACTTTTGAAAAATTAGTTTTAGAAAAAAAAATCAATAGGAAAATGTTTAGGACTCTTTGTTTGCTATCGGGAACTCTAATCAAAACTCCTTTTTTCTGATTTTTTGGATTTTGAAAAGTTTTGATTTTAAGTCAATGGGCATCTTAATTTGCGAATAACTTTTGAAAAATTAGTTTTAGAAAAAAAAATCATTAGGAAAATGTTTAGGACTCTTTGTTTGCTATCGGGAACTCTAATCAAAACTCCTTTTTTCTGATTTTTTTTGGATTTTGAAAAGTTTTGGTTCTAAGTCAATGGGCACCTTAATTTGCGAATAACTTTTGAAAAATTAGTTTTAGGAAAAAAAGTCATTAGGAAAATGTTTAGGACTCTTTGTTTGCTATCGGGAACTCTAATCAAAACTCCTTTTTTCTGATTTTTTGGATTTTGAAAAGTTTTGATTCTAAGTCAATGGACACCTAAATTTGCGAATAACTTTTGAAAAATTAGTTTTAGAAAAAAAAGTCATAAAGAAAATGTTTAGGACTCTTTGTTTGCTATCGGGAACTCTAATCAAAACTCCTTTTTTCTGATTTTTTGGATTTTGAAAAGTTTTGATTCCAAGTCAATGGGCATCTTAATTTGCGAATAACTTTTGAAAAATTAGTTTTAGAAAAAAAAATCATTAGGAAAATGTTTAGGACTCTTTGTTTGCTATCGGGAACTCTAATCAAAACTCCTTTTTTCTGATTTTTTGGATTTTGAAAAGTTTTGATGCTAAGTCAATGGGCATCTTAATTTGCGAATAACTTTTGAAAAATTAGTTTTAGAAAAAAAAATCATTAGGAAAATGTTTAGGACTCTTTGTTTGCTATCGGGAACTCTAATCAAAACTCCTTTTTTCTGATTTTTTGGATTTTGAAAAGTTTTGATTCTAAGTCAATGGACATCTTAATTTGCGAATAACTTTTGAAAAATTAGTTTTAGAAAAAAAAATCATTAGGAAAATGTTTAGGACTCTTTGTTTGCTATCGGGAACTCTAATCAAAACTCCTTTTTTCTGATTTTTTTTGGATTTTGAAAAGTTTTGGTTCTAAGTCAATGGGCACCTTAATTTGCGAATAACTTTTGAAAAATTAGTTTTAGAAAAAAAAGTCATTTGGAAAATGTTTAGGACTCTTTGTTTGCTATCGGGAACTCTAATCAAAACTCCTTTTTTCTGATTTTTTGGATTTTGAAAAGTTTTGATTCTAAGTCAATGGGCATCTTAATTTGCGAATAACTTTTGAAAAATTAGTTTTAGAAAAAAAAATCATTAGGAAAATGTTTAGGACTCTTTTTTTGCTATCGGGAACTCTAATCAAAACTCCTTTTTTCTGATTTTTTTTGGATTTTGAAAAGTTTTGGTTCTAAGTCAATGGGCACCTTAATTTGCGAATAACTTTTGAAAAATTAGTTTTAGAAAAAAAAGTCATTTGGAAAATGTTTAGGACTCTTTGTTTGCTATCGGGAACTCTAATCAAAACTCCTTTTTTCTGATTTTTTGGATTAGAAAAGTTTTGATTCTAAGTCAATGGGCATCTTAATTTGCGAATAACTTTTGAAAAATTAGTTTTAGAAAAAAAAATCATTAGGAAAATGTTTAGGACTCTTTGTTTGCTATCGGGAACTCTAATCAAAACTCCTTTTTTCTGATTTTTTGGATTTTGAAAAGTTTTGATTCTAAGTCTTAATTTGCGAATAACTTTTGAAAAATTAGTTTTAGAAAAAAAAATCATTAGGAAAATGTTAAGGAATCTTTGTTTGCTATCGGGAACTCTAATCAAAACTCCTTTTTTCTGATTTTTTTTGGATTTTGAAAAGTTTTGGTTCTAAGTCAATGGGCACCTTAATTTGCGAATAACTTTTGAAAAATTAGTTTTAGAAAAAAAAGTCATTTGGAAAATGTTTAGGACTCTTTGTTTGCTATCGGGAACTCTAATCAAAACTCCTTTTTTCTGATTTTTTGGATTTTGAAAAGTTTTGATTCAAAGTCAATGGGCATCTTAATTTGCGAATAACTTTTGAAAAATTAGTTTTAGAAAAAAAAATCATTAGGAAAATGTTAAGGAATCTTTGTTTGCTATCGGGAACTCTAATCAAAACTCCTTTTTTCTGATTTTTTTTTGGATTTTGAAAAGTTTTGGTTCTAAGTCAATGGGCACCTTAATTTGCGAATAACTTTTGAAAAATTAGTTTTAGGAAAAAAAGTCATAAGGAAAATGTTTAGGACTCTTTGTTTGCTATCGGGAACTCTAATCAAAACTCCTTTTTTCTGATTTTTTGGATTAGAAAAGTTTTGATTCTAAGTCAATGGGCATCTTAATTTGCGAATAACTTTTGAAAAATTAGTTTTAGAAAAAAAAGTCATTAGGAAAATGTTTAGGACTCTTTGTTTGCTATCGAGAACTCTAATCAGAACTCCTTTTTTCTGATTTTTTTGGATTTTGAAAAGTTTTGGTTCTAAGTCAATGGGCAGGGCACCTTAATTTGCGAATAACTTTTGAAAAATTAGTTTTAGAAAAAAAAGTCATTAGGAAAATGTTTGGGACTCTTTGTTTGCTATCGGGAACTCTAATCAAAACTCCTTTTTTCTGATTTTTTGGATTTTGAAAAGTTTTGATTCGAAGTCAATGGGCATCTTAATTTGCGAATAACTTTTGAAAAATTAGTTTTAGAAAAAAAAATCAATAGGAAAATGTTTAGGACTCTTTGTTTGCTATCGGGAACTCTAATCAAAACTCCTTTTTTCTGATTTTTTGGATTTTGAAAAGTTTTGATTTTAAGTCAATGGGCATCTTAATTTGCGAATAACTTTTGAAAAATTAGTTTTAGAAAAAAAAATCATTAGGAAAATGTTTAGGACTCTTTGTTTGCTATCGGGAACTCTAATCAAAACTCCTTTTTTCTGATTTTTTTTGGATTTTGAAAAGTTTTGGTTCTAAGTCAATGGGCACCTTAATTTGCGAATAACTTTTGAAAAATTAGTTTTAGGAAAAAAAGTCATTAGGAAAATGTTTAGGACTCTTTGTTTGCTATCGGGAACTCTAATCAAAACTCCTTTTTTCTGATTTTTTGGATTTTGAAAAGTTTTGATTCTAAGTCAATGGACACCTAAATTTGCGAATAACTTTTGAAAAATTAGTTTTAGAAAAAAAAGTCATAAAGAAAATGTTTAGGACTCTTTGTTTGCTATCGGGAACTCTAATCAAAACTCCTTTTTTCTGATTTTTTGGATTTTGAAAAGTTTTGATTCCAAGTCAATGGGCATCTTAATTTGCGAATAACTTTTGAAAAATTAGTTTTAGAAAAAAAAATCATTAGGAAAATGTTTAGGACTCTTTGTTTGCTATCGGGAACTCTAATCAAAACTCCTTTTTTCTGATTTTTTGGATTTTGAAAAGTTTTGATGCTAAGTCAATGGGCATCTTAATTTGCGAATAACTTTTGAAAAATTAGTTTTAGAAAAAAAAATCATTAGGAAAATGTTTAGGACTCTTTGTTTGCTATCGGGAACTCTAATCAAAACTCCTTTTTTCTGATTTTTTGGATTTTGAAAAGTTTTGATTCTAAGTCAATGGACATCTTAATTTGCGAATAACTTTTGAAAAATTAGTTTTAGAAAAAAAAATCATTAGGAAAATGTTTAGGACTCTTTGTTTGCTATCGGGAACTCTAATCAAAACTCCTTTTTTCTGATTTTTTTTGGATTTTGAAAAGTTTTGGTTCTAAGTCAATGGGCACCTTAATTTGCGAATAACTTTTGAAAAATTAGTTTTAGAAAAAAAAGTCATTTGGAAAATGTTTAGGACTCTTTGTTTGCTATCGGGAACTCTAATCAAAACTCCTTTTTTCTGATTTTTTGGATTTTGAAAAGTTTTGATTCTAAGTCAATGGGCATCTTAATTTGCGAATAACTTTTGAAAAATTAGTTTTAGAAAAAAAAATCATTAGGAAAATGTTTAGGACTCTTTTTTTGCTATCGGGAACTCTAATCAAAACTCCTTTTTTCTGATTTTTTTTGGATTTTGAAAAGTTTTGGTTCTAAGTCAATGGGCACCTTAATTTGCGAATAACTTTTGAAAAATTAGTTTTAGAAAAAAAAGTCATTTGGAAAATGTTTAGGACTCTTTGTTTGCTATCGGGAACTCTAATCAAAACTCCTTTTTTCTGATTTTTTGGATTAGAAAAGTTTTGATTCTAAGTCAATGGGCATCTTAATTTGCGAATAACTTTTGAAAAATTAGTTTTAGAAAAAAAAATCATTAGGAAAATGTTTAGGACTCTTTGTTTGCTATCGGGAACTCTAATCAAAACTCCTTTTTTCTGATTTTTTGGATTTTGAAAAGTTTTGATTCTAAGTCTTAATTTGCGAATAACTTTTGAAAAATTAGTTTTAGAAAAAAAAATCATTAGGAAAATGTTAAGGAATCTTTGTTTGCTATCGGGAACTCTAATCAAAACTCCTTTTTTCTGATTTTTTTTGGATTTTGAAAAGTTTTGGTTCTAAGTCAATGGGCACCTTAATTTGCGAATAACTTTTGAAAAATTAGTTTTAGAAAAAAAAGTCATTTGGAAAATGTTTAGGACTCTTTGTTTGCTATCGGGAACTCTAATCAAAACTCCTTTTTTCTGATTTTTTGGATTTTGAAAAGTTTTGATTCAAAGTCAATGGGCATCTTAATTTGCGAATAACTTTTGAAAAATTAGTTTTAGAAAAAAAAATCATTAGGAAAATGTTAAGGAATCTTTGTTTGCTATCGGGAACTCTAATCAAAACTCCTTTTTTCTGATTTTTTTTTGGATTTTGAAAAGTTTTGGTTCTAAGTCAATGGGCACCTTAATTTGCGAATAACTTTTGAAAAATTAGTTTTAGGAAAAAAAGTCATAAGGAAAATGTTTAGGACTCTTTGTTTGCTATCGGGAACTCTAATCAAAACTCCTTTTTTCTGATTTTTTGGATTAGAAAAGTTTTGATTCTAAGTCAATGGGCATCTTAATTTGCGAATAACTTTTGAAAAATTAGTTTTAGAAAAAAAAGTCATTTGGAAAATGTTTAGGACTCTTTGTTTGCTATCGGGAACTCTAATCAAAACTCCTTTTTTCTGATTTTTTGGATTTTGAAAAGTTTTGATTCTAAGTCAATGGGCATCTTAATTTGCGAATAACTTTTGAAAAATTAGTTTTAGAAAAAAAAATCATTAGGAAAATGTTTAGGACTCTTTTTTTGCTATCGGGAACTCTAATCAAAACTCCTTTTTTCTGATTTTTTTTGGATTTTGAAAAGTTTTGGTTCTAAGTCAATGGGCACCTTAATTTGCGAATAACTTTTGAAAAATTAGTTTTAGAAAAAAAAGTCATTTGGAAAATGTTTAGGACTCTTTGTTTGCTATCGGGAACTCTAATCAAAACTCCTTTTTTCTGATTTTTTGGATTAGAAAAGTTTTGATTCTAAGTCAATGGGCATCTTAATTTGCGAATAACTTTTGAAAAATTAGTTTTAGAAAAAAAAATCATTAGGAAAATGTTTAGGACTCTTTGTTTGCTATCGGGAACTCTAATCAAAACTCCTTTTTTCTGATTTTTTGGATTTTGAAAAGTTTTGATTCTAAGTCAATGGGCATCTTAATTTGCGAATAACTTTTGAAAAATTAGTTTTAGAAAAAAAAATCATTAGGAAAATGTTAAGGAATCTTTGTTTGCTATCGGGAACTCTAATCAAAACTCCTTTTTTCTGATTTTTTTTGGATTTTGAAAAGTTTTGGTTCTAAGTCAATGGGCACCTTAATTTGCGAATAACTTTTGAAAAATTAGTTTTAGAAAAAAAAGTCATTTGGAAAATGTTTAGGACTCTTTGTTTGCTATCGGGAACTCTAATCAAAACTCCTTTTTTCTGATTTTTTGGATTTTGAAAAGTTTTGATTCAAAGTCAATGGGCATCTTAATTTGCGAATAACTTTTGAAAAATTAGTTTTAGAAAAAAAAATCATTAGGAAAATGTTAAGGAATCTTTGTTTGCTATCGGGAACTCTAATCAAAACTCCTTTTTTCTGATTTTTTTTTGGATTTTGAAAAGTTTTGGTTCTAAGTCAATGGGCACCTTAATTTGCGAATAACTTTTGAAAAATTAGTTTTAGGAAAAAAAGTCATAAGGAAAATGTTTAGGACTCTTTGTTTGCTATCGGGAACTCTAATCAAAACTCCTTTTTTCTGATTTTTTGGATTTTGAAAAGTTTTGATTCTAAGTCAATGGACACCTAAATTTGCGAATAACTTTTGAAAAATTAGTTTTAGAAAAAAAGTCATAAAGAAAATGTTTAGGACTCTTTGTTTGCTATCGGGAACTCTAATCAAAACTCCTTTTTTCTGATTTTTTGGATTTTGAAAAGTTTTGATTCCAAGTCAATGGGCATCTTAATTTGCGAATAACTTTTGAAAAATTAGTTTTAGAAAAAAAAATCATTAGGAAAATGTTTAGGACTCTTTGTTTGCTATCGGGAACTCTAATCAAAACTCCTTTTTTCTGATTTTTTGGATTTTGAAAAGTTTTGATTCTAAGTCAATGGGCACCTTAATTTGCGAATAACTTTTGAAAAATTAGTTTTAGAAAAAAAAATCATTAGGAAAATGTTTAGGACTCTTTGTTTGCTATCGGGAACTCTAATCAAAACTCCTTTTTTCTGATTTTTTGGATTTTGAAAAGTTTTGATTCTAAGTCAATGGACATCTTAATTTGCGAATAACTTTTGAAAAATTAGTTTTAGAAAAAAAAATCATTAGGAAAATGTTTAGGACTCTTTGTTTGCTATCGGGAACTCTAATCAAAACTCCTTTTTTCTGATTTTTTTTGGATTTTGAAAAGTTTTGGTTCTAAGTCAATGGGCACCTTAATTTGCGAATAACTTTTGAAAAATTAGTTTTAGAAAAAAAAGTCATTTGGAAAATGTTTAGGACTCTTTGTTTGCTATCGGGAACTCTAATCAAAACTCCTTTTTTCTGATTTTTTGGATTTTGAAAAGTTTTGATTCTAAGTCAATGGGCATCTTAATTTGCGAATAACTTTTGAAAAATTAGTTTTAGAAAAAAAAATCATTAGGAAAATGTTTAGGACTCTTTTTTTGCTATCGGGAACTCTAATCAAAACTCCTTTTTTCTGATTTTTTTTGGATTTTGAAAAGTTTTGGTTCTAAGTCAATGGGCACCTTAATTTGCGAATAACTTTTGAAAAATTAGTTTTAGAAAAAAAAGTCATTTGGAAAATGTTTAGGACTCTTTGTTTGCTATCGGGAACTCTAATCAAAACTCCTTTTTTCTGATTTTTTGGATTTTGAAAAGTTTTGATTCTAAGTCAATGGGCATCTTAATTTGCGAATAACTTTTGAAAAATTAGTTTTAGAAAAAAAAATCATTAGGAAAATGTTAAGGAATCTTTGTTTGCTATCGGGAACTCTAATCAAAACTCCTTTTTTCTGATTTTTTTTGGATTTTGAAAAGTTTTGGTTCTAAGTCAATGGGCACCTTAATTTGCGAATAACTTTTGAAAAATTAGTTTTAGAAAAAAAAGTCATTTGGAAAATGTTTAGGACTCTTTGTTTGCTATCGGGAACTCTAATCAAAACTCCTTTTTTCTGATTTTTTGGATTTTGAAAAGTTTTGATTCAAAGTCAATGGGCATCTTAATTTGCGAATAACTTTTGAAAAATTAGTTTTAGAAAAAAAAATCATTAGGAAAATGTTAAGGAATCTTTGTTTGCTATCGGGAACTCTAATCAAAACTCCTTTTTTCTGATTTTTTTTTGGATTTTGAAAAGTTTTGGTTCTAAGTCAATGGGCACCTTAATTTGCGAATAACTTTTGAAAAATTAGTTTTAGGAAAAAAAGTCATAAGGAAAATGTTTAGGACTCTTTGTTTGCTATCGGGAACTCTAATCAAAACTCCTTTTTTCTGATTTTTTGGATTAGAAAAGTTTTGATTCTAAGTCAATGGGCATCTTAATTTGCGAATAACTTTTGAAAAATTAGTTTTAGAAAAAAAAGTCATTTGGAAAATGTTTAGGACTCTTTGTTTGCTATCGGGAACTCTAATCAAAACTCCTTTTTTCTGATTTTTTGGATTTTGAAAAGTTTTGATTCTAAGTCAATGGGCATCTTAATTTGCGAATAACTTTTGAAAAATTAGTTTTAGGAAAAAAAGTCAATTGGAAAATGTTTAGGACTCTTTGTTTGCTATCGGGAACTCTAATCAAAACTCCTTTTTTCTGATTTTTTGGATTTTGAAAAGTTTTGGTTTTAAGTCAATGGGCACCTTAATTTGCGAATAACTTTTGAAAAATTAGTTTTAGAAAAAAAAGTCATTTGGAAAATGTTTAGGACTCTTTGTTTGCTATCGGGAACTCTAATCAAAACTCCTTTTTTCTGATTTTTTGGATTTTGAAAAGTTTTGATTCTAAGTCAATGGGCACCTTAATTTGCGAATAACTTTTGAAAAATTAGTTTTAGAAAAAAAAGTCATTTGGAAAATGTTTAGGACTCTTTGTTTGCTATCGGGAACTCTAATCAAAACTCCTTTTTTCTGATTTTTTGGATTTTGAAAAGTTTTGGTTCTAAGTCAATGGGCACCTTAATTTGCGAATAACTTTTGAAAAATTAGTTTTAGAAAAAAAAATCATTAGGAAAATGTTAAGGAATCTTTGTTTGCTATCGGGAACTCTAATCAAAACTCCTTTTTTCTGATTTTTTTTGGATTTTGAAAAGTTTTGGTTCCAAGTCAATGGGCACCTTAATTTGCGAATAACTTTTGAAAAATTAGTTTTAGGAAAAAAAGTCATTACGAAAATGTTTAGGACTCTTTGTTTGCTATCGAGAACTCTAATCAGAACTCCTTTTTTCTGATTTTTTTGGATTTTGAAAAGTTTTGGTTCTAAGTCAATGGGCAGGGCACCTTAATTTGCGAATAACTTTTGAAAAATTAGTTTTAGAAAAAAAAGTCATTAGGAAAATGTTTAGGACTCTTTGTTTGCTATCGGGAACTCTAATCAAAACTCCTTTTTTCTGATTTTTTGGATTTTGAAAAGTTTTGATTCTAAGTCAATGGACACCTAAATTTGCGAATAACTTTTGAAAAATTAGTTTTAGAAAAAAAAGTCATAAAGAAAATGTTTAGGACTCTTTGTTTGCTATCGGGAACTCTAATCAAAACTCCTTTTTTCTGATTTTTTGGATTAGAAAAGTTTTGATTCTAAGTCAATGGGCATCTTAATTTGCGAATAACTTTTGAAAAATTAGTTTTAGAAAAAAAAATCATTTGGAAAATGTTTAGGACTCTTTGTTTGCTATCGGGAACTCTAATCAAAACTCCTTTTTTCTGATTTTTTGGATTTTGAAAAGTTTTGATTCTAAGTCAATGGACACCTAAATTTGCGAATAACTTTTGAAAAATTAGTTTTAGAAAAAAAAGTCATAAAGAAAATGTTTAGGACTCTTTGTTTGCTATCGGGAACTCTTATCAAAACTCCTTTTTTCAGATTTTTTGGATTTTGAAAAGTTTTGGTTCTAAGTCAATGGGCAGGGCACCTTAATTTGCGAATAACTTTTGAAAAATTAGTTTTAGAAAAAAAAGTCATTAGAAAAATGTTTAGGACTCTTTGTTTGCTATCGAGAACTCTAATCAGAACTCCTTTTTTCTGATTTTTTTGGATTTTGAAAAGTTTTGGTTCTAAGTCAATGGGCACCTTAATTTGCGAATAACTTTTGAAAAATTAGTTTTAGGAAAAAAAGTCATTAGGAAAATGTTTAGGACTCTTTGTTTGCTATCGAGAACTCTAATCAGATAAATGTATTTAAGAGTTCCTGGTTAATGGAATATGACTCAATTACATAAATTCGTTATTGTGACCAAAACATATAAGTTTGAAAAATACCTAGCAGAGTTAAAGTCAGTTTAAACACGAATTTTTGTGTATTTAATTCACACTGAACCATGTTTGTAATCATTTAATTTATGTTTAATGTTAAGTTCCTTATTGATTACAAGAAGTTTTTTGTTTAAATAACGTTTAAATAAATAAAAGACACGAATTATATTTTCGACGAAAAATTTAAAATTTGTTTAATGTCGTTTAAATGAATTAAAAATATTTGACAAGTGTTTCGTCGAAAATATAATTCGTGTCTTTTATTTATTTAAACGTTATTTAAACAAAAAACTTCTTGTAATCAATAAGGAACTTAACATTAAACATCAGTTTAAACAGTAGTAAGAGGAATTTTAAATAAAATGAAATCTCAGAACCCAGAGCAATCTCAAATACATGAACTGGATTTCGCAGCAAAATTTGGCAGTTTTGCTGTCTTAGGAAAAAGAAATGGATTCGCTAACTCACTTTCTTTCATGGACAAATCTCGGAGATCTCATTTTCCTGATCACGCCAAATAAACGTAGTGCCGCGACACTTCGTGAAAAGAAAAACCAGCAACTTGGGCTGTGTCAATCATGAACGATTCGATTTTTTTGATCCGATCATTGAAAAATATTGATGATTGAAATCACAAATTTTCATTTCAATCGATCTCAATCAAATATCTCAGGAAAGGTTTGCGCTAGAGAAAAATTTTATTCAACAATCTTGTAGCTGACGCAATTTCCTACAAAAATGGTCCTAAATATTGTTTTCGTAGCATTAACCGTTAAAAAGTTACAGAAAGTCGAAAAGTTAAAAAGTCTAATAAAAGGGGCCAAAGGTCATGAAAATGTGCTGTAACTTAAAAAAAAAAAAAAAACACACAAACATAATATATGCCAGTAAGACCTAGGGTCTTATAAATTAGGCAATGTTGGAAGGAATAGAAGGATAGAATAGATTTTTGTCAGCACAGTGGATTGAGAAATAAGGTTTTAATTATTTCATTAACTCCCAGGGGTGGCGTTCAGTTGAGGGGATATAGAAAAGAATGCTGCCTAGACTGGGGCTCGAACCCACACATCCAGGTCAGCAGTCAAGCACTACTTCCACTGTGCCGGGGCCACGGTTAGAACGTTACATACACCATTTTTGTGAGAAATTGCTTCAGCTACAAAATTGTTGAATATAATTTTTCTCTAGCACGAACCGTTTTTGAGATATTTGCAAAAAACTAATTTTTACAGCATTGGGATCTCAATCGATCCCAATCTCAATCATTTCGATGATTCTCGATTTTCCATCCCAATCTCAATCATTTCAATGAATCTCGATTTTCGATATCAATCTCAATCGATCTCAATCTCAATCATTTTGATGATTCTCGATTTTCCATCCCAATCTCAATCATTTCAATACTCTCGATTTTCAACATCAAATTCAAGTACAGTAAGAATAATTTTTTGAGTTTTTTTTCGAATATCTCAGGAACGGTTTGTGCTAGAGAAAAATTTTATTTCACAATCTTGTAGCTGAGGCAATTTCCCACAAAAATAGTGCAAATAATTTTTTTCGTAGCATTAACCGTTTAAAAGTAACAGCACATTTTCATGATTTTGGCCCCTTTTTTGAGACTTCTTGACTTTACGATTTGCTGTAACTTTTTAAGGGTTTATGCTATGAAAAAAATAATAACGACAATTTTTATGGAATTTTGCGTCAGCTACAAGATTGTAGAATGAAAATTTTCTCTAGCTCAAACCGTTCCTGAGATATTTGCAAAAAACTCGTTTTTATCAATTTCCCTGATACTGACCTACCGTTCATCGGATCGGTGAGGACTGAGGATTGAGGAACTCTTTCATTGGATTCGATCAAAATCGGTACATTATTGAATTGAATTCGTTAGATTCGGAGATTGAATTTCATCGAAATCGAAATGAAAAATCGAATCGGAACAGTATGAAATACTGAATTAAGTTAAATGAAAATGATCGAATGATCGATTGATTTAAATGATCGGATCATTTTGGTAATCGATTCTTGAACGATTCGATCATTTGAAATGAACGATTTACACAGCTCTACCAGGAACAACTCTCAGCCATAATGTTTCGTGCTTGTTAAAATAATCGGCAAATTAAAGAGACTCAAAAATGTGTTGCATATCAATTTATTTAAAATAAAGAAATTTTAAATTATGTATATAAAAACTCATATGTAAATTTATTTGTTTTTTTTTTTTTTTTGTGTATAGTTTGTGTTTATGAAATGTGTGTGTGTTTTTTTTTTGTTTTTAGTTACATACATAATTATTATTGATATTATTTAACAATTTTTAATAAAAAAAAAAAACAAAAAACAAAAAAAACAATATTCAATTTTTTTAAATCAAAACCCATCGAAATGTCGAATAAAAGTTTCAACCAACGAAAGCCGACGATTTATCGTGTTTAGTTGGGACCTAAACACGGCAAACTGTGTGTTCATCCGAAGGTTTATCCTCCTCTCCAATTGGTCCAACTGCCAAGAGAGGAGCGATATATCCCTTTCGATTTGCCTATTTGGTCTTGGATGTCTCGGAATCCTGATGGGAATTCTTGAATTGTTAGGTCTTGGCTGTCTGGGTGGTGTTGCCTGGGGGATCCTAACGGGTATCCGGGAAGCCATATTCATATTTTTTTTAATATCTACAAATTAAAACTAATAAATAAAAAAAAAAAAAAACACTTTATTTAATATTAAATCAAAATTATTTTGACAACCAATCAAAATTATTTTGAAAATTAATCAAAATAATTTTAAAAGTCAATCAAAATTATTTTGAACAATATTTTATTTAATCTTATTTTATTCCAACTCACTTTTTTATATTTATGGTTCTTTCTTCTTTTCAACTTCTTTTCTTCTTTCCTTCTTTTCTTTTCTTCTTTTTTCTTTATTTTCTTCTTTATTTCTTCTTTTATATTTCTTCTTTCTTCTTTTCTCTAAAAAATAAAATATTTTAATATTTTATTTTATTTAATTTTATTTTATTTTATTTACCTTATTTTTTCCCTTCCTTACTCACCAAAATCACAAAACTTAATGATTTATTTCCGAATTTTCATCGGCTTATATAGAAAAATAAAATTTCCCAGGCTCCTACCATTGATATTAGAAAAACCGAAAAGCCAGTGAAATATTTAATTGGCATACTATGTTATACTTTGAACTTATGAATGGAAACGAATTAAATCTTGATAACTCAGGCATAGCACTTCCATGAGGAAAACAAAATAAAGATCTGGATGGTGTTCAAGACGACCACCCTAGCCACCAAGAATGCTCTTTATCTTGGTGGCTATGGTGGTCATATTCAAAAGTCTGCTCTCCAGTACATTTTTTGTATAAGAACATTGGTACTAAATATTGTGAGCCACCCAAGAACCGTAGGGTACCAATATGACCACCAAAATGAAGGTGTTGGAGATGGCCACCAGATCCACCAAGAAAAAGTGCAACATATCCAAAACTCAACACTCCAGTGCATTTTTTGTATAAGAACATTGGTTTTGACGATTGCGAGCCACCCAAGAACCGTACGGTACCAATATGACCACCAGAATGAAGGTATTGAAGATGGCCACCAGATCCACCAAGAAAAAGTGCAACATATCCAAAACTCAACACTCCAGTGCAATTTTTGTATAAGAACTATGGTTTTGACGATTGCGAGCCACCCAAGAACCGTACGGCACCAAAATGACCACCAAAATGAAGGTGTTGAAGATGGCCACAAGGTCCACCAAGAAAAAGTGCAACATATCCAAAACTCAACACTCCGGTGCATTTTTTGTATAAGAACATTGGTTTTGACGATTGTGAGCCACCCAAGAACCGTACGGTACCAATATGACCACCAAAATGAAGGTGTTGACGATGGCCATCAGATCCACCAAGAAAAAATGCAACATATCCAAAACTCAACACTCCAGTGCATTTTTTGTATAAGAACATTGGTTTTGACGATTGCGAGCCACCCAAGAACCGTACGGTAGCAATGTAACCACCAAAATGAAGATGTTGAAGATGGCCACAAGGTCCACCAAGAAAAAGTGCAACATATCCAAAACTCAACACTCCGGTGCATTTTTTGTATAAGAACATTGGTTTTGACGATTGTGAGCCACCCAAGAACCGTACGGTACCAATATGACCACCAAAATGAAGGTGTTGACGATGGCCACCAGATCCACCAAGAAAAAGTGCAACTTATCCAAAACTCAACACTCCAGTGCATTTTTTGTATAAGAACATTGGTTTTGACGATTGCGAGCCACCCAAGAACCGTACGGTACCAATATGACCACCAAAATGAAGATGTTGAAGATGGCCACAAGGTCCACCAAGAAAAAGTGCAACATATCCAAAACTAAACACTCCAGTGCATTTTTTGTATAAGAACATTGGTTTTGACGATTGTGAGCCACCCAAGAACCGTACGGTACCAATATGACCACCAAAATGAAGGTGTTGACGATGGCCATCAGATCCACCAAGAAAAAATGCAACATATCCAAAACTCAACACTCCAGTGCATTTTTTGTATAAGAACATTGGTTTTGACGATTGCGAGCCACCCAAGAACCGTACGGTAGCAATGTGACCACCAAAATGAAGATGTTGAAGATGGCCACAAGGTCCACCAAGAAAAAGTGCAACATATCCAAAATTCAACACTCCAGTGCATTTTTTGTATAAGAACATTGGTTTTGACGATTGTGAGCCACCCAAGAACCGTAGGATACCAATATGACCACCAGAATGAAGTTGTTGAAGATGGCCACCAGATCAACCAAGAAAAAGTACTATATTACCAAAGCTTAACACTCCAGTGCATTTTTTGTATAAGAACATTGGTTTTGACGATTGTGAGCCACCCAAGAACCGTAGGATACCAATATGACCACCAGAATGAAGGTGTTGAAGATGGCCACCAGATCACCCAAGAAAAAGTGCAACATATCCAAAACTCAACACTCCAGTGCATTTTTTGTATAAGAACATTGGTTTTGACGATTGCGAGCCACCCAAGAACCGTACGGTACCAATATGACCACCAGAATGAAGGTGTTGAAGATGGCCACCAGATCCACTAAGAAAAAGTGCAACATATCCAAAACTCAACACTCCAGTGCATTTTTTGTATAAGAACTTTGGTTTTGACGATTGCGAGCCACCCAAGAACCGTACGGTACCAATATGACCACCAGAATGAAGATGTTGAAGATGGCCACCAGATCCACCAAGAAAAAGTGCAACATATCCAAAACTCAACACTCCAGTGCATTTTTTGTAAAAGAACATTGGTTTTGACGATTGTGAGCCACCCAAGAACCGTAGGATACCAATATGACCACCAGAATGAAGGTATTGAAGATGGCCACCAGATCCACCAAGAAAAAGTGAAACATATCCAAAACTCAACACTCCAGTGCATTTTTTGTATAAGAACATTGGTTTTGACGATTGTGAGCCACCCAAGAACCATAGGATTCCAATATGACCACCAGAATGAAGGTGTTGAAGATGGCCACCAGATCACCCAAGAAAAAGTGCAACATATCCAAAACTCAACACTCCAGTGCATTTTTTGTAAAAGAACATTGGTTTTGACGATTGTGAGCCACCCAAGAACCGTAGGATACCAATATGACCACCAGAATGAAGATGTTGAAGATGGCCACCAGATCCACCAAGAAAAAGTGCAACATATCCAAAACTCAACACTCCAGTGCATTTTTTGTATAAGAACTTTGGTTTTGACGATTGCGAGCCACCCAAGAACCGTACGGTACCAATATGACCACCAGAATGAAGATGTTGAAGATGGCCACCAGATCCACCAAGAAAAAGTGCAACATATCCAAAACTCAACACTCCAGTGCATTTTTTGTATAAGAACTTTGGTTTTGACGATTGCGAGCCACCCAAGAACCGTACGGTACCAATATGACCACCAGAATGAAGATGTTGAAGATGGCCACCAGATCCACCAAGAAAAAGTGCAACATATCCAAAACTCAACACTCCAGTGCATTTTTTGTATAAGAACTTTGGTTTTGACGATTGCGAGCCACCCAAGAACCGTACGGTACCAATATGACCACCAGAATGAAGATGTTGAAGATGGCCACCGGATCCACCAAGAAAAAGTGCAACATATCCAAAACTCAACACTCCAGTGCATTTTTTGTAAAAGAACATTGGTTTTGACGATTGTGAGCCACCCAAGAACCGTAGGATACCAATATGACCACCAGAATGAAGTAGTTGAAGATGGCCACCAGATCAACCAAGAAAAAGTACAATATTACCAAAACTTAACACTCCAGTGCATTTTTTGTATAAGAACATTGGTTTTGACGATTGTGAGCCACCCAAGAACCGTAGGATACCAATATGACCACCAGAATGAAGGTGTTGAAGATGGCCACCAGATCACCCAAGAAAAAGTGCAACATATCCAAAACTCAACACTCCAGTGCATTTTTTGTATAAGAACATTGGTTTTGACGATTGCGAGCCACCCAAGAACCGTACCGTACCAATATGACCACCAAAATGAAGATGTTGAAGATGGCCACAAGGTCCACCAAGAAAAAGTGCAATATATCCAAAACTCAACACTCCAGTGCATTTTTTGTATAAGAACATTGGTTTTGACGATTGCGAGCCACCCAAGAACCGTACGGTACCAATATGACCACCAGAATGAAGGTGTTGAAGATGGCCACCAGATCCACTAAGAAAAAGTGCAACATATCCAAAACTCAACACTCCAGTGCATTTTTTGTATGAGAACATTGGTTTTGACGATTGCGAGCCACCCAAGAACCGTACGGTACCAATATGACCACCAGAATGAAGGTGTTGAAGATGGCCACCAGATCCACCAAGAAAAAGTGCAACATATCCAAAACTCAACACTCCAGTGCATTTTTTGTATAAGAACATTGGTTTTGACGATTGTGAGCCACCCAAGAACCGTAGGATACCAATATGACCACCAGAATGAAGGTGTTGAAGATGGCCACCAGATCACCCAAGAAAAAGTGCAACATATCCAAAACTCAACACTCCAGTGCATTTTTTGTATAAGAACATTGGTTTTGACGATTGCGAGCCACCCAAGAACCGTACGGTACCAATATGACCACCAGAATGAAGGTGTTGAAGATGGCCACCAGATCCACTAAGAAAAAGTGCAACATATCCAAAACTCAACACTCCAGTGCATTTTTTGTATAAGAACATTGGTTTTGACGATTGCGAGCCACCCAAGCACCGTACGGTACCAATATGACCACCAGGATGAAGGTGTTGAAGATGGCCACCAGATCCACTAAGAAAAAGTGCAACATATCCAAAACTCAACACTCCAGTGCATTTTTTGTATAAGAACTTTGGTTTTGACGATTGCGAGCCACCCAAGAACCGTACGGTACCAATATGACCACCAGAATGAAGATGTTGAAGATGGCCACCAGATCCACCAAGAAAAAGTGCAACATATCCAAAACTCAACACTCCAGTGCATTTTTTGTAAAAGAACATTGGTTTTGACGATTGTGAGCCACCCAAGAACCGTAGGATACCAATATGACCACCAGAATGAAGTAGTTGAAGATGGCCACCAGATCAACCAAGAAAAAGTACAATATTACCAAAACTTAACACTCCAGTGCATTTTTTGTATAAGAACATTGGTTTTGACGATTGTGAGCCACCCAAGAACCGTAGGATACCAATATGACCACCAGAATGAAGGTGTTGAAGATGGCCACCAGATCACCCAAGAAAAAGTGCAACATATCCAAAACTCAACACTCCAGTGCATTTTTTGTATGAGAACATTGGTTTTGACGATTGCGAGCCACCCAAGAACCGTACGGTACCAATATGACCACCAGAATGAAGGTGTTGAAGATGGCCACCAGATCCACCAAGAAAAAGTGCAACATATCCAAAACTCAACACTCCAGTGCATTTTTTGTATAAGAACATTGGTTTTGACGATTGTGAGCCACCCAAGAACCGTAGGATACCAATATGACCACCAGAATGAAGATGTTGAAGATGGCCACCAGATCCACCAAGAAAAAGTGCAACATATCCAAAACTCAACACTCCAGTGCATTTTTTGTATAAGAACATTGGTTTTGACGATTGCGAGCCACCCAAGAACCCTAGGATACCAATATGACCACCAGAATGAAGGTATTGAAGATGGCCACCAGATCCACTAAGAAAAAGTGCAACATATCCAAAACTCACACTCTAGTGCATTTTTTGTATAAGAACATTGGTTTTGACGATTGTGAGCCACCCAAAAACCGTAGGATACCAATATGACCACCAAAATGAAGGTGTTGAAGATGGCCACCAGATCCACCAAGAAAAAGTGCAACATATCCAAAACTCAACACTCCAGTGCATTTTTTGTATAAGAACATTTGTTTTGACGATTGTGAGCCACCCAAGAAACGTAGGATACCAATATGACCACCATAATGAAGGTGTTGAAGATGGCCATCTCAATGGGCATCTTAATTTGCGAATAACTTTTGAAAAATTAGTTTTAGAAAAAAAAATCATTAGGAAAATGTTTAGGACTCTTTGTTTGCTATCGGGAACTCTAATCAAAACTCCTTTTTTCTGATTTTTTGGATTTTGAAAAGTTTTGGTTCTAAGTCAATGGGCACCTTAATTTGCGAATAACTTTTGAAAAATTAGTTTTAGAAAAAAAAGTCATTTGGAAAATGTTTAGGACTCTTTGTTTGCTATCGGGAACTCTAATCAAAACTCCTTTTTTCTGATTTTTTGGATTTTGAAAAGTTTTGATTCTAAGTCAATGGGCATCTTAATTTGCGAATAACTTTTGAAAAATTAGTTTTAGAAAAAAAAGTCATTAGGAAAATGTTTAGGACTCTTTGTTTGCTATCGAGAACTCTAATCAGAACTCCTTTTTTCTGATTTTTTTGGATTTTGAAAAGTTTTGATGCTAAGTCAATGGGCATCTTAATTTGCGAATAACTTTTGAAAAATTAGTTTTAGAAAAAAAAATCATTAGGAAAATGTTTAGGACTCTTTGTTTGCTATCGGGAACTCTAATCAAAACTCCTTTTTTCTGATTTTTTTTGGATTTTGAAAAGTTTTGGTTGTAAGTCAATGGGCACCTTAATTTGCGAATAACTTTTGAAAAATTAGTTTTAGGAAAAAAAGTCATTAGGAAAATGTTTAGGACTCTTTGTTTGCTATCGGGAACTCTAATCAAAACTCCTTTTTTCAAATTTTTTGGATTTTGAAAAGTTTTGATTCTAAGTCAATGGGCATCTTAATTTGCGAATAACTTTTGAAAAATTAGTTTTAGAAAAAAAAATCATTTGGAAAATGTTTAGGAACCTTTGTTTGCTATCGGGAACTCTAATCAAAACTCCTTTTTTCTGATTTTTTGGATTTTGAAAAGTTTTGATTCTAAGTCAATGGGCATCTTAATTTGCGAATAACTTTTGAAAAATTAGTTTTAGAAAAAAAAATCATTAGGAAAATGTTTAGGACTCTTTGTTTGCTATCGGGAACTCTAATCAAAACTCCTTTTTTCTGATTTTTTGGATTTTGAAAAGTTTTGATTCCAAGTCAATGGGCATCTTAATTTGCGAATAACTTTTGAAAAATTAGTTTTAGAAAAAAAAATCATTAGGAAAATGTTTAGGACTCTTTGTTTGCTATCGGGAACTCTAATCAAAACTCCTTTTTTCTGATTTTTTGGATTTTGAAAAGTTTTGATGCTAAGTCAATGGGCATCTTAATTTGCGAATAACTTTTGAAAAATTAGTTTTAGAAAAAAAAATCATTAGGAAAATGTTTAGGACTCTTTGTTTGCTATCGGGAACTCTAATCAAAACTCCTTTTTTCTGATTTTTTTTGGATTTTGAAAAGTTTTGGTTGTAAGTCAATGGGACCTTAATTTGCGAATAACTTTTGAAAAATTAGTTTTAGGAAAAAAAGTCATTAGGAAAATGTTTAGGACTCTTTGTTTGCTATCGGGAACTCTAATCAAAACTCCTTTTTTCAAATTTTTTGGATTTTGAAAAGTTTTGATTCTAAGTCAATGGGCATCTTAATTTGCGAATAACTTTTGAAAAATTAGTTTTAGAAAAAAAAATCATTTGGAAAATGTTTAGGACTCTTTGTTTGCTATCGGGAACTCTAATCAAAACTCCTTTTTTCTGATTTTTTGGATTTTGAAAAGTTTTGATTCTAAGTCAATGGGCATCTTAATTTGCGAATAACTTTTGAAAAATTAGTTTTAGAAAAAAAAATCATTAGGAAAATGTTTAGGACTCTTTGTTTGCTATCGGGAACTCTAATCAAAACTCCTTTTTTTCTGATTTTTTTTGGATTTTGAAAAGTTTTGGTTCTAAGTCAATGGGCACCTTAATTTGCGAATAACTTTTGAAAAATTAGTTTTAGAAAAAAAAGTCATTTGGAAAATGTTTAGGACTCTTTGTTTGCTATCGGGAACTCTAATCAAAACTCCTTTTTTCTGATTTTTTGGATTAGAAAAGTTTTGATTCTAAGTCAATGGGCATCTTAATTTGCGAATAACTTTTGAAAAATTAGTTTTAGAAAATAAAATCATTAGGAAAATGTTAAGGAATCTTTGTTTGCTATCGGGAACTCTAATCAAAACTCCTTTTTTCTGATTTTTTTTGGATTTTGAAAAGTTTTGGTTCTAAGTCAATGGGCACCTTAATTTGCGAATAACTTTTGAAAAATTAGTTTTAGAAAAAAAAGTCATAAAGAAAATGTTAAGGACTCTTTGTTTGCTATCGGGAACTCTAATCAAAACTCCTTTTTTCTGATTTTTTGGATTTTGAAAAGTTTTGATTCAAAGTCAATGGGCATCTTAATTTGCGAATAACTTTTGAAAAATTAGTTTTAGAAAAAAAAATCATTAGGAAAATGTTAAGGAATCTTTGTTTGCTATCGGGAACTCTAATCAAAACTCCTTTTTTCTGATTTTTTTTGGATTTTGAAAAGTTTTGGTTCTAAGTCAATGGGCACCTTAATTTGCGAATAACTTTTGAAAAATTAGTTTTAGGAAAAAAAGTCATTAGGAAAATGTTTAGGACTCTTTGTTTGCTATCGGGAACTCTAATCAAAACTCCTTTTTTCTGATTTTTTGGATTAGAAAAGTTTTGATTCTAAGTCAATGGGCATCTTAATTTGCGAATAACTTTTGAAAAATTAGTTTTAGAAAAAAAAGTCATTTGGAAAATGTTTAGGACTCTTTGTTTGCTATCGGGAACTCTAATCAAAACTCCTTTTTTCTGATTTTTTGGATTTTGAAAAGTTTTGATTCTAAGTCAATGGGCACCTTAATTTGCGAATAACTTTTGAAAAATTAGTTTTAGAAAAAAAAGTCATTTGGAAAATGTTTAGGACTCTTTGTTTGCTATCGGGAACTCTAATCAAAACTCCTTTTTTCTGATTTTTTGAATTTTGAAAAGTTTTGGTTCTAAGTCAATGGGCACCTTAATTTGCGAATAACTTTTGAAAAATTAGTTTTAGAAAAAAAAATCATTAGGAAAATGTTAAGGAATCTTTGTTTGCTATCGGGAACTCTAATCAAAACTCCTTTTTTCAGATTTTTTTGGATTTTGAAAAGTTTTGATTCTAAGTCAATGGGCATCTTAATTTGCGAATAACTTTTGAAAAATTAGTTTTAGAAAAAAAAATCATTAGGAAAATGTTAAGGAATCTTTGTTTGCTATCGGGAACTCTAATCAAAACTCCTTTTTTCTGATTTTTTTTGGATTTTGAAAAGTTTTGGTTCTAAGTCAATGGGCACCTTAATTTGCGAATAACTTTTGAAAAATTAGCTTTAGAAAAAAAAGTCATTACGAAAATGTTTAGGACTCTTTGTTTGCTATCGAGAACTCTAATCAGAACTCCTTTTTTCTGATTTTTTGGATTTTGAAAAGTTTTGATTCTAAGTCAATGGGCATCTTAATTTGCGAATAACTTTTGAAAAATTAGTTTTAGAAAAAAAAGTCATTAGGAAAATGTTTAGGACTCTTTGTTTGCTATCGGGAACTCTAATCAAAACTCCTTTTTTCTGATTTTTTGGATTTTGAAAAGTTTTGATTCTAAGTCAATGGGCATCTTAATTTGCGAATAACTTTTGAAAAATTAGTTTTAGAAAAAAAAGTCATTTGGAAAATGTTTAGGACTCTTTGTTTGCTATCGGGAACTCTAATCAAAACTCCTTTTTTCTGATTTTTTGGATTTTGAAAAGTTTTGATTCTAAGTCAATGGACACCTAAATTTGCGAATAACTTTTGAAAAATTAGTTTTAGAAAAAAAAGTCATAAAGAAAATGTTTAGGACTCTTTGTTTGCTTTTGGGAACTCTAATCAAAACTCCTTTTTTCTGATTTTTTGAATTAGAAAAGTTTTGATTCTAAGTCAATGGGCATCTTAATTTGCGAATAACTTTTGAAAAATTAGTTTTAGAAAAAAAAATCAATTGGAAAATGTTTAGGACTCTTTGTTTGCTATCGGGAACTCTAATCAAAACTCCTTTTTTCTGATTTTTTGGATTTTGAAAAGTTTTGATTCTAAGTCAATGGGCATCTTAATTTGCGAATAACTTTTGAAAAATTAGTTTTAGAAAAAAAAATCATTAAGAAAATGTTTAGGACTCTTTGTTTGCTATCGGGAACTCTAATCAAAACTCCTTTTTTCTGATTTTTTGGATTTTGAAAAGTTTTGATTCTAAGTCAATGGGCATCTTAATTTGCGAATAACTTTTGAAAAATTAGTTTTAGAAAAAAAAATCAATTGGAAAATGTTTAGGACTCTTTGTTTGCTATCGGGAACTCTGATCAAAACTCCTTTTTTCTGATTTTTTGGATTTTGAAAAGTTTTGATTCTAAGTCAATGGACACCTAAATTTGCGAATAACTTTTGAAAAATTAGTTTTAGAAAAAAAAGTCATAAAGAAAATGTTTAGGACTCTTTGTTTGCTATCGGGAACTCTAATCAAAACTCCTTTTTTCTGATTTTTTGGATTAGAAAAGTTTTGATTCTAAGTCAATGGGCATCTTAATTTGCGAATAACTTTTGAAAAATTAGTTTTAGAAAAAAAAATCAATAGGAAAATGTTTAGGACTCTTTGTTTGCTATCGGGAACTCTAATCAAAACTCCTTTTTTCTGATTTTTTGGATTTTGAAAAGTTTTGATTCTAAGTCAATGGGCACCTTAATTTGCGAATAACTTTTGAAAAATTAGTTTTAGGAAAAAAAGTCATTACGAAAATGTTTAGGACTCTTTGTTTGCTATCGAGAACTCTAATCAGAACTCCTTTTTTCTGATTTTTTTGGATTTTGAAAAGTTTTGGTTCTAAGTCAATGGGCAGGACACCTTAATTTGCGAATAACTTTTGAAAAATTAGTTTTAGAAAAAAAAGTCATTAGGAAAATGTTTAGGACTCTTTGTTTGCTATCGGGAACTCTAATCAAAACTCCTTTTTTCTGATTTTTTGGATTTTGAAAAGTTTTGATTCTAAGTCAATGGACACCTAAATTTGCGAATAACTTTTGAAAAATTAGTTTTAGGAAAAAAAGTCATTAGGAAAATGTTTAGGACTCTTTGTTTGCTATCGAGAACTCTAATCAGATAAATGTATTTAAGAGTTCCTGGTTAATGGAATATGACTCAATTACATAAATTCGTTATTGTGACCAAAACATATAAGTTTGAAAAATACCTAGCAGAGTTAAAGTCAGTTTAAACACGAATTTTTGTGTATTTAATTCACACTGAACCATGTTTGTAATCATTTAATTTATGTTTAATGTTAAGTTCCTTATTGATTACAAGAAGTTTTTTGTTTAAATAACGTTTAAATAAATAAAAGACACGAATTATATTTTCGACGAAAAATTTAAAATTTGTTTAATGTCGTTTAAATGAATTAAAAATATTTGACAAGTGTTTCGTCGAAAATATAATTCGTGTCTTTTATTTATTTAAACGTTATTTAAACAAAAAACTTCTTGTAATCAATAAGGAACTTAACATTAAACATCAGTTTAAACAGTAGTAAGAGGAATTTTAAATAAAATGAAATCTCAGAGCCCAGAGCAATCTCAAATACATGAACTGGATTTCGCAGCAAAATTTGGCAGTTTTGCTGTCTTAGGAAAAAGAAATGGATTCGCTAACTCACTTTCTTTCATGGACAAATCTCGGAGATCTCATTTTCCTGACCACGCCAAATAAACGTAGTGCCGCGACACTTCGTGAAAAGAAAAACCAGCAACTTGGGCTGTGTCAATCATGAACGATTCGATTTTTTTGATCCGATCATTGAAAAATATTGATGATTGAAATCACAAATTTTCATTTCAATCGATCTCAATCAAATATCTCAGGAAAGGTTTGCGCTAGAGAAAAATTTTATTCAACAATCTTGTAGCTGACGCAATTTCCTACAAAAATGGTCCTAAATATTGTTTTCGTAGCATTAACCGTTAAAAAGTTACAGAAAGTCGAAAAGTTAAAAAGTCTAATAAAAGGGGCCAAAGGTCATGAAAATGTGCTGTAACTTAAAAAAAAAAAAAAAACACACAAACATAATATATGCCAGTAAGACCTAGGGTCTTATAAATTAGGCAATGTTGGAAGGAATAGAAGGATAGAATAGATTTTTGTCAGCACAGTGGATTGAGAAATAAGGTTTTAATTATTTCATTAACTCCCAGGGGTGGCGTTCAGTTGAGGGGATATAGAAAAGAATGCTGCCTAGACTGGGGCTCGAACCCACACATCCAGGTCAGCAGTCAAGCACTACTTCCACTGTGCCGGGGCCACGGTTAGAACGTTACATACACCATTTTTGTGAGAAATTGCTTCAGCTACAAAATTGTTGAATATAATTTTTCTCTAGCACGAACCGTTTTTGAGATATTTGCAAAAAACTAATTTTTACAGCATTGGGATCTCAATCGATCCCAATCTCAATCATTTCGATGATTCTCGATTTTCCATCCCAATCTCAATCATTTCAATGAATCTCGATTTTCGATATCAATCTCAATCGATCTCAATCTCAATCATTTTGATGATTCTCGATTTTCCATCCCAATCTCAATCATTTCAATACTCTCGATTTTCAACATCAAATTCAAGTACAGTAAGAATAATTTTTTGAGTTTTTTTTCGAATATCTCAGGAACGGTTTGTGCTAGAGAAAAATTTTATTTCACAATCTTGTAGCTGAGGCAATTTCCCACAAAAATAGTGCAAATAATTTTTTTCGTAGCATTAACCGTTTAAAAGTAACAGCACATTTTCATGATTTTGGCCCCTTTTTTGAGACTTCTTGACTTTACGATTTGCTGTAACTTTTTAAGGGTTTATGCTATGAAAAAAATAATAACGACAATTTTTATGGAATTTTGCGTCAGCTACAAGATTGTAGAATGAAAATTTTCTCTAGCTCAAACCGTTCCTGAGATATTTGCAAAAAACTCGTTTTTATCAATTTCCCTGATACTGACCTACCGTTCATCGGATCGGTGAGGACTGAGGATTGAGGAACTCTTTCATTGGATTCGATCAAAATCGGTACATTATTGAATTGAATTCGTTAGATTCGGAGATTGAATTTCATCGAAATCGAAATGAAAAATCGAATCGGAACAGTATGAAATACTGAATTAAGTTAAATGAAAATGATCGAATGATCGATTGATTTAAATGATCGGATCATTTTGGTAATCGATTCTTGAACGATTCGATCATTTGAAATGAACGATTTACACAGCTCTACCAGGAACAACTCTCAGCCATAATGTTTCGTGCTTGTTAAAATAATCGGCAAATTAAAGAGACTCAAAAATGTGTTGCATATCAATTTATTTAAAATAAAGAAATTTTAAATTATGTATATAAAAACTCATATGTAAATTTATTTGTTTTTTTTTTTTTTTTGTGTATAGTTTGTGTTTATGAAATGTGTGTGTGTTTTTTTTTTGTTTTTAGTTACATACATAATTATTATTGATATTATTTAACAATTTTTAATAAAAAAAAAAAACAAAAAACAAAAAAAACAATATTCAATTTTTTTAAATCAAAACCCATCGAAATGTCGAATAAAAGTTTCAACCAACGAAAGCCGACGATTTATCGTGTTTAGTTGGGACCTAAACACGGCAAACTGTGTGTTCATCCGAAGGTTTATCCTCCTCTCCAATTGGTCCAACTGCCAAGAGAGGAGCGATATATCCCTTTCGATTTGCCTATTTGGTCTTGGATGTCTCGGAATCCTGATGGGAATTCTTGAATTGTTAGGTCTTGGCTGTCTGGGTGGTGTTGCCTGGGGGATCCTAACGGGTATCCGGGAAGCCATATTCATATTTTTTTTAATATCTACAAATTAAAACTAATAAATAAAAAAAAAAAAAAACACTTTATTTAATATTAAATCAAAATTATTTTGACAACCAATCAAAATTATTTTGAAAATTAATCAAAATAATTTTAAAAGTCAATCAAAATTATTTTGAACAATATTTTATTTAATCTTATTTTATTCCAACTCACTTTTTTATATTTATGGTTCTTTCTTCTTTTCAACTTCTTTTCTTCTTTCCTTCTTTTCTTTTCTTCTTTTTTCTTTATTTTCTTCTTTATTTCTTCTTTTATATTTCTTCTTTCTTCTTTTCTCTAAAAAATAAAATATTTTAATATTTTATTTTATTTAATTTTATTTTATTTTATTTACCTTATTTTTTCCCTTCCTTACTCACCAAAATCACAAAACTTAATGATTTATTTCCGAATTTTCATCGGCTTATATAGAAAAATAAAATTTCCCAGGCTCCTACCATTGATATTAGAAAAACCGAAAAGCCAGTGAAATATTTAATTGGCATACTATGTTATACTTTGAACTTATGAATGGAAACGAATTAAATCTTGATAACTCAGGCATAGCACTTCCATGAGGAAAACAAAATAAAGATCTGGATGGTGTTCAAGACGACCACCCTAGCCACCAAGAATGCTCTTTATCTTGGTGGCTATGGTGGTCATATTCAAAAGTCTGCTCTCCAGTACATTTTTTGTATAAGAACATTGGTACTAAATATTGTGAGCCACCCAAGAACCGTAGGGTACCAATATGACCACCAAAATGAAGGTGTTGGAGATGGCCACCAGATCCACCAAGAAAAAGTGCAACATATCCAAAACTCAACACTCCAGTGCATTTTTTGTATAAGAACATTGGTTTTGACGATTGCGAGCCACCCAAGAACCGTACGGTACCAATATGACCACCAGAATGAAGGTATTGAAGATGGCCACCAGATCCACCAAGAAAAAGTGCAACATATCCAAAACTCAACACTCCAGTGCAATTTTTGTATAAGAACTATGGTTTTGACGATTGCGAGCCACCCAAGAACCGTACGGTACCAAAATGACCACCAAAATGAAGGTGTTGAAGATGGCCACAAGGTCCACCAAGAAAAAGTGCAACATATCCAAAACTCAACACTCCGGTGCATTTTTTGTATAAGAACATTGGTTTTGACGATTGTGAGCCACCCAAGAACCGTACGGTACCAATATGACCACCAAAATGAAGGTGTTGACGATGGCCATCAGATCCACCAAGAAAAAATGCAACATATCCAAAACTCAACACTCCAGTGCATTTTTTGTATAAGAACATTGGTTTTGACGATTGCGAGCCACCCAAGAACCGTACGGTAGCAATGTGACCACCAAAATGAAGATGTTAAAGATGGCCACAAGGTCCACCAAGAAAAAGTGCAACATATCCAAAACTCAACACTCCGGTGCATTTTTTGTATAAGAACATTGGTTTTGACGATTGTGAGCCACCCAAGAACCGTACGGTACCAATATGACCACCAAAATGAAGGTGTTGACGATGGCCACCAGATCCACCAAGAAAAAGTGCAACTTATCCAAAACTCAACACTCCAGTGCATTTTTTGTATAAGAACATTGGTTTTGACGATTGCGAGCCACCCAAGAACCGTACGGTACCAATATGACCACCAAAATGAAGATGTTGAAGATGGCCACAAGGTCCACCAAGAAAAAGTGCAACATATCCAAAACTAAACACTCCAGTGCATTTTTTGTATAAGAACATTGGTTTTGACGATTGTGAGCCACCCAAGAACCGTACGGTACCAATATGACCACCAAAATGAAGGTGTTGACGATGGCCATCAGATCCACCAAGAAAAAATGCAACATATCCAAAACTCAACACTCCAGTGCATTTTTTGTATAAGAACATTGGTTTTGACGATTGCGAGCCACCCAAGAACCGTACGGTACCAATATGACCACCAAAATGAAGATGTTGAAGATGGCCACAAGGTCCACCAAGAAAAAGTGCAACATATCCAAAACTCAACACTCCGGTGCATTTTTTGTATAAGAACATTGGTTTTGACGATTGTGAGCCACCCAAGAACCGTACGGTACCAATATGACCACCAAAATGAAGGTGTTGACGATGGCCATCAGATCCACCAAGAAAAAATGCAACATATCCAAAACTCAACACTCCAGTGCATTTTTTGTATAAGAACATTGGTTTTGACGATTGCGAGCCACCCAAGAACCGTACGGTAGCAATGTGACCACCAAAATGAAGATGTTGAAGATGGCCACAAGGTCCACCAAGAAAAAGTGCAACATATCCAAAACTCAACACTCCGGTGCATTTTTTGTATAAGAACATTGGTTTTGACGATTGTGAGCCACCCAAGAACCGTACGGTACCAATATGACCACCAAAATGAAGGTGTTGACGATGGCCATCAGATCCACCAAGAAAAAATGCAACATATCCAAAACTCAACACTCCAGTGCATTTTTTGTATAAGAACATTGGTTTTGACGATTGCGAGCCACCCAAGAACCGTACGGTAGCAATGTGACCACCAAAATGAAGATGTTGAAGATGGCCACAAGGTCCACCAAGAAAAAGTGCAACATATCCAAAATTCAACACTCCAGTGCATTTTTTGTATAAGAACATTGGTTTTGACGATTGTGAGCCACCCAAGAACCGTAGGATACCAATATGACCACCAGAATGAAGTTGTTGAAGATGGCCACCAGATCAACCAAGAAAAAGTACTATATTACCAAAGCTTAACACTCCAGTGCATTTTTTGTATAAGAACATTGGTTTTGACGATTGTGAGCCACCCAAGAACCGTAGGATACCAATATGACCACCAGAATGAAGGTGTTGAAGATGGCCACCAGATCACCCAAGAAAAAGTGCAACATATCCAAAACTCAACACTCCAGTGCATTTTTTGTATAAGAACATTGGTTTTGACGATTGCGAGCCACCCAAGAACCGTACGGTACCAATATGACCACCAGAATGAAGGTGTTGAAGATGGCCACCAGATCCACTAAGAAAAAGTGCAACATATCCAAAACTCAACACTCCAGTGCATTTTTTGTATAAGAACTTTGGTTTTGACGATTGCGAGCCACCCAAGAACCGTACGGTACCAATATGACCACCAGAATGAAGATGTTGAAGATGGCCACCAGATCCACCAAGAAAAAGTGCAACATATCCAAAACTCAACACTCCAGTGCATTTTTTGTAAAAGAACATTGGTTTTGACGATTGTGAGCCACCCAAGAACCGTAGGATACCAATATGACCACCAGAATAAAGTAGTTGAAGATGGCCACCAGATCAACCAAGAAAAAGTACAATATTACCAAAACTTAACACTCCAGTGCATTTTTTGTATAAGAACATTGGTTTTGACGATTGTGAGCCACCCAAGAACCGTAGGATACCAATATGACCACCAGAATGAAGGTGTTGAAGATGGCCACCAGATCACCCAAGAAAAAGTGCAACATATCCAAAACTCAACACTCCAGTGCTTTTTTTGTATAAGAACATTGGTTTTGACGATTGTGAGCCACCCAAGAACCATAGGATTCCAATATGACCACCAGAATGAAGGTGTTGAAGATGGCCACCAGATCACCCAAGAAAAAGTGCAACATATCCAAAACTCAACACTCCAGTGCATTTTTTGTATAAGAACATTGGTTTTGACGATTGCGAGCCACCCAAGAACCGTACGGTACCAATATGACCACCAGAATGAAGGTGTTGAAGATGGCCACCAGATCCACTAAGAAAAAGTGCAACATATCCAAAACTCAACACTCCAGTGCATTTTTTGTATAAGAACTTTGGTTTTGACGATTGCGAGCCACCCAAGAACCGTACGGTACCAATATGACCACCAGAATGAAGATGTTGAAGATGGCCACCAGATCCACCAAGAAAAAGTGCAACATATCCAAAACTCAACACTCCAGTGCATTTTTTGTATAAGAACTTTGGTTTTGACGATTGCGAGCCACCCAAGAACCGTACGGTATCAATATGACCACCAGAATGAAGATGTTGAAGATGGCCACCAGATCCGCCAAGAAAAAGTGCAACATATCCAAAACTCAACACTCCAGTGCATTTTTTGTATAAGAACTTTGGTTTTGACGATTGCGAGCCACCCAAGAACCGTACGGTACCAATATGACCACCAGAATGAAGATGTTGAAGATGGCCACCAGATCCACCAAGAAAAAGTGCAACATATCCAAAACTCAACACTCCAGTGCATTTTTTGTATAAGAACATTGGTTTTGACGATTGCGAGCCACCCAAGAACCGTACGGTACCAATATGACCACCAGGATGAAGGTGTTGAAGATGGCCACCAGATCCACTAAGAAAAAGTGCAACATATCCAAAACTCAACACTCCAGTGCATTTTTTGTATAAGAACTTTGGTTTTGACGATTGCGAGCCACCCAAGAACCGTACGGTACCAATATGACCACCAGAATGAAGATGTTGAAGATGGCCACCAGATCCACCAAGAAAAAGTGCAACATATCCAAAACTCAACACTCCAGTGCATTTTTTGTAAAAGAACATTGGTTTTGACGATTGTGAGCCACCCAAGAACCGTAGGATACCAATATGACCACCAGAATGAAGTAGTTGAAGATGGCCACCAGATCAACCAAGAAAAAGTACAATATTACCAAAACTTAACACTCCAGTGCATTTTTTGTATAAGAACATTGGTTTTGACGATTGTGAGCCACCCAAGAACCGTAGGATACCAATATGACCACCAGAATGAAGGTGTTGAAGATGGCCACCAGATCACCCAAGAAAAAGTGCAACATATCCAAAACTCAACACTCCAGTGCATTTTTTGTATAAGAACATTGGTTTTGACGATTGCGAGCCACCCAAGAACCGTACGGTACCAATATGACCACCAAAATGAAGATGTTGAAGATGGCCACAAGGTCCACCAAGAAAAAGTGCAATATATCCAAAACTCAACACTCCAGTGCATTTTTTGTATAAGAACATTGGTTTTGACGATTGCGAGCCACCCAAGAACCGTACGGTACCAATATGACCACCAGAATGAAGGTGTTGAAGATGGCCACCAGATCCACCAAGAAAAAGTGCAACATATCCAAAACTCAACACTCCAGTGCATTTTTTGTATGAGAACATTGGTTTTGACGATTGCGAGCCACCCAAGAACCGTACGGTACCAATATGACCACCAAAATGAAGATGTTGAAGATGGCCACAAGGTCCACCAAGAAAAAGTGCAATATATCCAAAACTCAACACTCCAGTGCATTTTTTGTATAAGAACATTGGTTTTGACGATTGCGAGCCACCCAAGAACCGTACGGTACCAATATGACCACCAGAATGAAGGTGTTGAAGATGGCCACCAGATCCACCAAGAAAAGGTGCAACATATCCAAAACTCAACACTCCAGTGCATTTTTTGTATAAGAACATTGGTTTTGACGATTGTGAGCCACCCAAGAACCGTAGGATACCAATATGACCACCAGAATGAAGATGTTGAAGATGGCCACCAGATCCACCAAGAAAAAGTGCAACATATCCAAAACTCTACACTCCAGTGCATTTTTTGTATAAGAACATTGGTTTTGACGATTGCGAGCCACCCAAGAACCGTAGGATACCAATATGACCACCAGAATGAAGGTATTGAAGATGGCCACCAGATCCACTAAGAAAAAGTGCAACATATCCAAAACTCACACTCTAGTGCATTTTTTGTATAAGAACATTAGTTTTGACGATTGTGAGCCACCTAAAAACCGTAGGATACCAATATGACCACCAAAATGAAGGTGTTGAAGATGGCCACCAGATCCACCAAGAAAAAGTGCAACATATCCAAAACTCAACACTCCAGTGCATTTTTTGTATAAGAACATTTGTTTTGACGATTGTGAGCCACCCAAGAAACGTAGGATACCAATATGACCACCATAATGAAGGTGTTGAAGATGGCCATCTCAATGGGCATCTTAATTTGCGAATAACTTTTGAAAAATTAGTTTTAGAAAAAAAAATCATTAGGAAAATGTTTAGGACTCTTTGTTTGCTATCGGGAACTCTAATCAAAACTCCTTTTTTCTGATTTTTTGGATTTTGAAAAGTTTTGATTCTAAGTCAATGGGCACCCTAATTTGCGAATAACTTTTGAAAAATTAGTTTTAGAAAAAAAAGTCATTTGGAAAATGTTTAGGACTCTTTGTTTGCTATCGGGAACTCTAATCAAAACTCCTTTTTTCTGATTTTTTGGATTTTGAAAAGTTTTGATTCTAAGTCAATGGGCATCTTAATTTGCGAATAACTTTTGAAAAATTAGTTTTAGAAAAAAAAATCATTAGGAAAATGTTAAGGAATCTTTGTTTGCTATCGGGAACTCTAATCAAAACTCCTTTTTTCTGATTTTTTTTGGATTTTGAAAAGTTTTGGTTCTAAGTCAATGGGCACCTTAATTTGCGAATAACTTTTGAAAAATTAGCTTTAGAAAAAAAAGTCATTACGAAAATGTTTAGGACTCTTTGTTTGCTATCGAGAACTCTAATCAGAACTCCTTTTTTCTGATTTTTTGGATTTTGAAAAGTTTTGATTCTAAGTCAATGGGCATCTTAATTTGCGAATAACTTTTGAAAAATTAGTTTTAGAAAAAAAAGTCATTAGGAAAATGTTTAGGACTCTTTGTTTGCTATCGGGAACTCTAATCAAAACTCCTTTTTTCTGATTTTTTGGATTTTGAAAAGTTTTGATTCTAAGTCAATGGGCACCTTAATTTGCGAATAACTTTTGAAAAATTAGTTTTAGAAAAAAAAGTCATTTGGAAAATGTTTAGGACTCTTTGTTTGCTATCGGGAACTCTAATCAAAACTCCTTTTTTCTGATTTTTTGGATTTTGAAAAGTTTTGATTCTAAGTCAATGGACACCTAAATTTGCGAATAACTTTTGAAAAATTAGTTTTAGAAAAAAAAGTCATAAAGAAAATGTTTAGGACTCTTTGTTTGCTATCGGGAACTCTAATCAAAACTCCTTTTTTCTGATTTTTTGGATTAGAAAAGTTTTGATTCTAAGTCAATGGGCATCTTAATTTGCGAATAACTTTTGAAAAATTAGTTTTAGAAAAAAAAATCAATAGGAAAATGTTTAGGACTCTTTGTTTGCTATCGGGAACTCTAATCAAAACTCCTTTTTTCTGATTTTTTGGATTTTGAAAAGTTTTGATTCTAAGTCAATGGGCACCTTAATTTGCGAATAACTTTTGAAAAATTAGTTTTAGGAAAAAAAGTCATTACGAAAATGTTTAGGACTCTTTGTTTGCTATCGAGAACTCTAATCAGAACTCCTTTTTTCTGATTTTTTGGATTTTGAAAAGTTTTGATTCTAAGTCAATGGGCATCTTAATTTGCGAATAACTTTTGAAAAATTAGTTTTAGAAAAAAAAGTCATTAGGAAAATGTTTAGGACTCTTTGTTTGCTATCGGGAACTCTAATCAAAACTCCTTTTTTCTGATTTTTTGGATTTTGAAAAGTTTTGATTCTAAGTCAATGGGCACCTTAATTTGCGAATAACTTTTGAAAAATTAGTTTTAGAAAAAAAAGTCATTTGGAAAATGTTTAGGACTCTTTGTTTGCTATCGGGAACTCTAATCAAAACTCCTTTTTTCTGATTTTTTGGATTTTGAAAAGTTTTGATTCTAAGTCAATGGACACCTAAATTTGCGAATAACTTTTGAAAAATTAGTTTTAGAAAAAAAAGTCATAAAGAAAATGTTTAGGACTCTTTGTTTGCTATCGGGAACTCTAATCAAAACTCCTTTTTTCTGATTTTTTGGATTAGAAAAGTTTTGATTCTAAGTCAATGGGCATCTTAATTTGCGAATAACTTTTGAAAAATTAGTTTTAGAAAAAAAAATCAATAGGAAAATGTTTAGGACTCTTTGTTTGCTATCGGGAACTCTAATCAAAACTCCTTTTTTCTGATTTTTTGGATTTTGAAAAGTTTTGATTCTAAGTCAATGGGCATCTTAATTTGCGAATAACTTTTGAAAAATTAGTTTTAGAAAAAAAAATCAATAGGAAAATGTTTAGGACTCTTTGTTTGCTATCGGGAACTCTAATCAAAACTCCTTTTTTCTGATTTTTTGGATTTTGAAAAGTTTGGATTCTAAGTCAATGGACACCTAAATTTGCGAATAACTTTTGAAAAATTAGTTTTAGAAAAAAAAGTCATAAAGAAAATGTTTAGGACTCTTTGTTTGCTATCGGGAACTCTAATCAAAACTCCTTTTTTCTGATTTTTTGGATTAGAAAAGTTTTGATTCTAAGTCAATGGGCATCTTAATTTGCGAATAACTTTTGAAAAATTAGTTTTAGAAAAAAAAATCATTTGGAAAATGTTTAGGACTCTTTGTTTGCTATCGGGAACTCTAATCAAAACTCCTTTTTTCTGATTTTTTGGATTTTGAAAAGTTTTGATTCTAAGTCAATGGGCACCTTAATTTGCGAATAACTTTTGAAAAATTAGTTTTAGGAAAAAAAGTCATTACGAAAATGTTTAGGACTCTTTGTTTGCTATCGAGAACTCTAATCAGAACTCCTTTTTTCTGATTTTTTTGGATTTTGAAAAGTTTTGGTTCTAAGTCAATGGGCAGGGCACCTTAATTTGCGAATAACTTTTGAAAAATTAGTTTTAGAAAAAAAAATCAATTGGAAAATGTTTAGGACTCTTTGTTTGCTATCGGGAACTCTAATCAAAACTCCTTTTTTCTGATTTTTTGGATTTTGAAAAGTTTTGATTCTAAGTCAATGGGCATCTTAATTTGCGAATAACTTTTGAAAAATTAGTTTTAGAAAAAAAAATCATTAAGAAAATGTTTAGGACTCTTTGTTTGCTATCGGGAACTCTAATCAAAACTCCTTTTTTCTGATTTTTTGGATTTTGAAAAGTTTTGATTCTAAGTCAATGGGCATCTTAATTTGCGAATAACTTTTGAAAAATTAGTTTTAGAAAAAAAAATCAATTGGAAAATGTTTAGGACTCTTTGTTTGCTATCGGGAACTCTAATCAAAACTCCTTTTTTCTGATTTTTTGGATTTTGAAAAGTTTGGATTCTAAGTCAATGGACACCTAAATTTGCGAATAACTTTTGAAAAATTAGTTTTAGAAAAAAAAGTCATAAAGAAAATGTTTAGGACTCTTTGTTTGCTTTTGGGAACTCTAATCAAAACTCCTTTTTTCTGATTTTTTGGATTAGAAAAGTTTTGATTCTAAGTCAATGGGCATCTTAATTTGCGAATAACTTTTGAAAAATTAGTTTTAGAAAAAAAAATCATTTGGAAAATGTTTAGGACTCTTTGTTTGCTATCGGGAACTCTAATCAAAACTCCTTTTTTCTGATTTTTTGGATTTTGAAAAGTTTTGATTCTAAGTCAATGGGCACCTTAATTTGCGAATAACTTTTGAAAAATTAGTTTTAGGAAAAAAAGTCATTACGAAAATGTTTAGGACTCTTTGTTTGCTATCGAGAACTCTAATCAGAACTCCTTTTTTCTGATTTTTTGGATTTTGAAAAGTTTTGATTCTAAGTCAATGGGCACCTTAATTTGCGAATAACTTTTGAAAAATTAGTTTTAGGAAAAAAAGTCATTACGAAAATGTTTAGGACTCTTTGTTTGCTATCGGGAACTCTTATCAAAACTCCTTTTTTCTGATTTTTTGGATTTTGAAAAGTTTTGGTTCTAAGTCAATGGGCAGGGCACCTTAATTTGCGAATAACTTTTGAAAAATTAGTTTTAGAAAAAAAAGTCATTAGAAAAATGTTTAGGACTCTTTGTTTGCTATCGAGAACTCTAATCAGAACTCCTTTTTTCTGATTTTTTTGGATTTTGAAAAGTTTTGGTTCTAAGTCAATGGGCACCTTAATTTGCGAATAACTTTTGAAAAATTAGTTTTAGGAAAAAAAGTCATTAGGAAAATGTTTAGGACTCTTTGTTTGCTATCGAGAACTCTAATCAGATAAATGTATTTAAGAGTTCCTGGTTAATGGAATATGACTCAATTACATAAATTCGTTATTGTGACCAAAACATATAAGTTTGAAAAATACCTAGCAGAGTTAAAGTCAGTTTAAACACGAATTTTTGTGTATTTAATTCACACTGAACCATGTTTGTAATCATTTAATTTATGTTTAATGTTAAGTTCCTTATTGATTACAAGAAGTTTTTTGTTTAAATAACGTTTAAATAAATAAAAGACACGAATTATATTTTCGACGAAAAATTTAAAATTTGTTTAATGTCGTTTAAATGAATTAAAAATATTTGACAAGTGTTTCGTCGAAAATATAATTCGTGTCTTTTATTTATTTAAACGTTATTTAAACAAAAAACTTCTTGTAATCAATAAGGAACTTAACATTAAACATCAGTTTAAACAGTAGTAAGAGGAATTTTAAATAAAATGAAATCTCAGAGCCCAGAGCAATCTCAAATACATGAACTGGATTTCGCAGCAAAATTTGGCAGTTTTGCTGTCTTAGGAAAAAGAAATGGATTCGCTAACTCACTTTCTTTCATGGACAAATCTCGGAGATCTCATTTTCCTGACCACGCCAAATAAACGTAGTGCCGCGACACTTCGTGAAAAGAAAAACCAGCAACTTGGGCTGTGTCAATCATGAACGATTCGATTTTTTTGATCCGATCATTGAAAAATATTGATGATTGAAATCACAAATTTTCATTTCAATCGATCTCAATCAAATATCTCAGGAAAGGTTTGCGCTAGAGAAAAATTTTATTCAACAATCTTGTAGCTGACGCAATTTCCTACAAAAATGGTCCTAAATATTGTTTTCGTAGCATTAACCGTTAAAAAGTTACAGAAAGTCGAAAAGTTAAAAAGTCTAATAAAAGGGGCCAAAGGTCATGAAAATGTGCTGTAACTTAAAAAAAAAAAAAAAAAACACACAAACATAATATATGCCAGTAAGACCTAGGGTCTTATAAATTAGGCAATGTTGGAAGGAATAGAAGGATAGAATAGATTTTTGTCAGCACAGTGGATTGAGAAATAAGGTTTTAATTATTTCATTAACTCCCAGGGGTGGCGTTCAGTTGAGGGGATATAGAAAAGAATGCTGCCTAGACTGGGGCTCGAACCCACACATCCAGGTCAGCAGTCAAGCACTACTTCCACTGTGCCGGGGCCACGGTTAGAACGTTACATACACCATTTTTGTGAGAAATTGCTTCAGCTACAAAATTGTTGAATATAATTTTTCTCTAGCACGAACCGTTTTTGAGATATTTGCAAAAAACTAATTTTTACAGCATTGGGATCTCAATCGATCCCAATCTCAATCATTTCGATGATTCTCGATTTTCCATCCCAATCTCAATCATTTCAATGAATCTCGATTTTCGATATCAATCTCAATCGATCTCAATCTCAATCATTTTGATGATTCTCGATTTTCCATCCCAATCTCAATCATTTCAATACTCTCGATTTTCAACATCAAATTCAAGTACAGTAAGAATAATTTTTTGAGTTTTTTTTCGAATATCTCAGGAACGGTTTGTGCTAGAGAAAAATTTTATTTCACAATCTTGTAGCTGAGGCAATTTCCCACAAAAATAGTGCAAATAATTTTTTTCGTAGCATTAACCGTTTAAAAGTAACAGCACATTTTCATGATTTTGGCCCCTTTTTTGAGACTTCTTGACTTTACGATTTGCTGTAACTTTTTAAGGGTTTATGCTATGAAAAAAATAATAACGACAATTTTTATGGAATTTTGCGTCAGCTACAAGATTGTAGAATGAAAATTTTCTCTAGCTCAAACCGTTCCTGAGATATTTGCAAAAAACTCGTTTTTATCAATTTCCCTGATACTGACCTACCGTTCATCGGATCGGTGAGGACTGAGGATTGAGGAACTCTTTCATTGGATTCGATCAAAATCGGTACATTATTGAATTGAATTCGTTAGATTCGGAGATTGAATTTCATCGAAATCGAAATGAAAAATCGAATCGGAACAGTATGAAATACTGAATTAAGTTAAATGAAAATGATCGAATGATCGATTGATTTAAATGATCGGATCATTTTGGTAATCGATTCTTGAACGATTCGATCATTTGAAATGAACGATTTACACAGCTCTACCAGGAACAACTCTCAGCCATAATGTTTCGTGCTTGTTAAAATAATCGGCAAATTAAAGAGACTCAAAAATGTGTTGCATATCAATTTATTTAAAATAAAGAAATTTTAAATTATGTATATAAAAACTCATATGTAAATTTATTTGTTTTTTTTTTTTTTTTGTGTATAGTTTGTGTTTATGAAATGTGTGTGTGTTTTTTTTTTGTTTTTAGTTACATACATAATTATTATTGATATTATTTAACAATTTTTAATAAAAAAAAAAAACAAAAAACAAAAAAAACAATATTCAATTTTTTTAAATCAAAACCCATCGAAATGTCGAATAAAAGTTTCAACCAACGAAAGCCGACGATTTATCGTGTTTAGTTGGGACCTAAACACGGCAAACTGTGTGTTCATCCGAAGGTTTATCCTCCTCTCCAATTGGTCCAACTGCCAAGAGAGGAGCGATATATCCCTTTCGATTTGCCTATTTGGTCTTGGATGTCTCGGAATCCTGATGGGAATTCTTGAATTGTTAGGTCTTGGCTGTCTGGGTGGTGTTGCCTGGGGGATCCTAACGGGTATCCGGGAAGCCATATTCATATTTTTTTTAATATCTACAAATTAAAACTAATAAATAAAAAAAAAAAAAAAACACTTTATTTAATATTAAATCAAAATTATTTTGACAACCAATCAAAATTATTTTGAAAATTAATCAAAATAATTTTAAAAGTCAATCAAAATTATTTTGAACAATATTTTATTTAATCTTATTTTATTCCAACTCACTTTTTTATATTTATGGTTCTTTCTTCTTTTCAACTTCTTTTCTTCTTTCCTTCTTTTCTTTTCTTCTTTTTTCTTTATTTTCTTCTTTATTTCTTCTTTTATATTTCTTCTTTCTTCTTTTCTCTAAAAAATAAAATATTTTAATATTTTATTTTATTTAATTTTATTTTATTTTATTTACCTTATTTTTTCCCTTCCTTACTCACCAAAATCACAAAACTTAATGATTTATTTCCGAATTTTCATCGGCTTATATAGAAAAATAAAATTTCCCAGGCTCCTACCATTGATATTAGAAAAACCGAAAAGCCAGTGAAATATTTAATTGGCATACTATGTTATACTTTGAACTTATGAATGGAAACGAATTAAATCTTGATAACTCAGGCATAGCACTTCCATGAGGAAAACAAAATAAAGATCTGGATGGTGTTCAAGACGACCACCCTAGCCACCAAGAATGCTCTTTATCTTGGTGGCTATGGTGGTCATATTCAAAAGTCTGCTCTCCAGTACATTTTTTGTATAAGAACATTGGTACTAAATATTGTGAGCCACCCAAGAACCGTAGGGTACCAATATGACCACCAAAATGAAGGTGTTGGAGATGGCCACCAGATCCACCAAGAAAAAGTGCAACATATCCAAAACTCAACACTCCAGTGCATTTTTTGTATAAGAACATTGGTTTTGACGATTGCGAGCCACCCAAGAACCGTACGGTACCAATATGACCACCAGAATGAAGGTATTGAAGATGGCCACCAGATCCACCAAGAAAAAGTGCAACATATCCAAAACTCAACACTCCAGTGCAATTTTTGTATAAGAACTATGGTTTTGACGATTGCGAGCCACCCAAGAACCGTACGGTACCAAAATGACCACCAAAATGAAGGTGTTGAAGATGGCCACAAGGTCCACCAAGAAAAAGTGCAACATATCCAAAACTCAACACTCCGGTGCATTTTTTGTATAAGAACATTGGTTTTGACGATTGTGAGCCACCCAAGAACCGTACGGTACCAATATGACCACCAAAATGAAGGTGTTGACGATGGCCATCAGATCCACCAAGAAAAAATGCAACATATCCAAAACTCAACACTCCAGTGCATTTTTTGTATAAGAACATTGGTTTTGACGATTGCGAGCCACCCAAGAACCGTACGGTAGCAATGTGACCACCAAAATGAAGATGTTGAAGATGGCCACAAGGTCCACCAAGAAAAAGTGCAACATATCCAAAACTCAACACTCCGGTGCATTTTTTGTATAAGAACATTGGTTTTGACGATTGTGAGCCACCCAAGAACCGTACGGTACCAATATGACCACCAAAATGAAGGTGTTGACGATGGCCACCAGATCCACCAAGAAAAAGTGCAACTTATCCAAAACTCAACACTCCAGTGCATTTTTTGTATAAGAACATTGGTTTTGACGATTGCGAGCCACCCAAGAACCGTACGGTACCAATATGACCACCAAAATGAAGATGTTGAAGATGGCCACAAGGTCCACCAAGAAAAAGTGCAACATATCCAAAACTAAACACTCCAGTGCATTTTTTGTATAAGAACATTGGTTTTGACGATTGTGAGCCACCCAAGAACCGTACGGTACCAATATGACCACCAAAATGAAGGTGTTGACGATGGCCATCAGATCCACCAAGAAAAAATGCAACATATCCAAAACTCAACACTCCAGTGCATTTTTTGTATAAGAACATTGGTTTTGACGATTGCGAGCCACCCAAGAACCGTACGGTACCAATATGACCACCAAAATGAAGATGTTGAAGATGGCCACAAGGTCCACCAAGAAAAAGTGCAACATATCCAAAACTCAACACTCCGGTGCATTTTTTGTATAAGAACATTGGTTTTGACGATTGTGAGCTACCCAAGAACCGTACGGTACCAATATGACCACCAAAATGAAGGTGTTGACGATGGCCATCAGATCCACCAAGAAAAAATGCAACATATCCAAAACTCAACACTCCAGTGCATTTTTTGTATAAGAACATTGGTTTTGACGATTGCGAGCCACCCAAGAACCGTACGGTAGCAATGTGACCACCAAAATGAAGATGTTGAAGATGGCCACAAGGTCCACCAAGAAAAAGTGCAACATATCCAAAACTCAACACTCCGGTGCATTTTTTGTATAAGAACATTGGTTTTGACGATTGTGAGCCACCCAAGAACCGTACGGTACCAATATGACCACCAAAATGAAGGTGTTGACGATGGCCATCAGATCCACCAAGAAAAAATGCAACATATCCAAAACTCAACACTCCAGTGCATTTTTTGTATAAGAACATTGGTTTTGACGATTGCGAGCCACCCAAGAACCGTACGGTAGCAATGTGACCACCAAAATGAAGATGTTGAAGATGGCCACAAGGTCCACCAAGAAAAAGTGCAACATATCCAAAATTCAACACTCCAGTGCATTTTTTGTATAAGAACATTGGTTTTGACGATTGTGAGCCACCCAAGAACCGTAGGATACCAATATGACCACCAGAATGAAGTTGTTGAAGATGGCCACCAGATCAACCAAGAAAAAGTACTATATTACCAAAGCTTAACACTCCAGTGCATTTTTTGTATAAGAACATTGGTTTTGACGATTGTGAGCCACCCAAGAACCGTAGGATACCAATATGACCACCAGAATGAAGGTGTTGAAGATGGCCACCAGATCACCCAAGAAAAAGTGCAACATATCCAAAACTCAACACTCCAGTGCATTTTTTGTATAAGAACATTGGTTTTGACGATTGCGAGCCACCCAAGAACCGTACGGTACCAATATGACCACCAGAATGAAGGTGTTGAAGATGGCCACCAGATCCACTAAGAAAAAGTGCAACATATCCAAAACTCAACACTCCAGTGCATTTTTTGTATAAGAACTTTGGTTTTGACGATTGCGAGCCACCCAAGAACCGTACGGTACCAATATGACCACCAGAATGAAGATGTTGAAGATGGCCACCAGATCCACCAAGAAAAAGTGCAACATATCCAAAACTCAACACTCCAGTGCATTTTTTGTAAAAGAACATTGGTTTTGACGATTGTGAGCCACCCAAGAACCGTAGGATACCAATATGACCACCAGAATAAAGTAGTTGAAGATGGCCACCAGATCAACCAAGAAAAAGTACAATATTACCAAAACTTAACACTCCAGTGCATTTTTTGTATAAGAACATTGGTTTTGACGATTGTGAGCCACCCAAGAACCGTAGGATACCAATATGACCACCAGAATGAAGGTGTTGAAGATGGCCACCAGATCACCCAAGAAAAAGTGCAACATATCCAAAACTCAACACTCCAGTGCTTTTTTTGTATAAGAACATTGGTTTTGACGATTGTGAGCCACCCAAGAACCATAGGATTCCAATATGACCACCAGAATGAAGGTGTTGAAGATGGCCACCAGATCACCCAAGAAAAAGTGCAACATATCCAAAACTCAACACTCCAGTGCATTTTTTGTATAAGAACATTGGTTTTGACGATTGCGAGCCACCCAAGAACCGTACGGTACCAATATGACCACCAGAATGAAGGTGTTGAAGATGGCCACCAGATCCACTAAGAAAAAGTGCAACATATCCAAAACTCAACACTCCAGTGCATTTTTTGTATAAGAACTTTGGTTTTGACGATTGCGAGCCACCCAAGAACCGTACGGTACCAATATGACCACCAGAATGAAGATGTTGAAGATGGCCACCAGATCCACCAAGAAAAAGTGCAACATATCCAAAACTCAACACTCCAGGTTATTTTTTGTATAAGAACTTTGGTTTTGACGATTGCGAGCCACCCAAGAACCGTACGGTACCAATATGACCACCAGAATGAAGATGTTGAAGATGGCCACCAGATCCGCCAAGAAAAAGTGCAACATATCCAAAACTCAACACTCCAGTGCATTTTTTGTAAAAGAACATTGGTTTTGACGATTGTGAGCCACCCAAGAACCGTAGGATACCAATATGACCACCAGAATGAAGTAGTTGAAGATGGCCACCAGATCAACCAAGAAAAAGTACAATATTACCAAAACTTAACACTCCAGTGCATTTTTTGTATAAGAACATTGGTTTTGACGATTGTGAGCCACCCAAGAACCGTAGGATACCAATATGACCACCAGAATGAAGGTGTTGAAGATGGCCACCAGATCACCCAAGAAAAAGTGCAACATATCCAAAACTCAACACTCCAGTGCATTTTTTGTATAAGAACATTGGTTTTGACGATTGCGAGCCACCCAAGAACCGTACGGTACCAATATGACCACCAAAATGAAGATGTTGAAGATGGCCACAAGGTCCACCAAGAAAAAGTGCAATATATCCAAAACTCAACACTCCAGTGCATTTTTTGTATAAGAACATTGGTTTTGACGATTGCGAGCCACCCAAGAACCGTACGGTACCAATATGACCACCAGAATGAAGGTGTTGAAGATGGCCACCAGATCCACCAAGAAAAGGTGCAATATATCCAAAACTCAACACTCCAGTGCATTTTTTGTATAAGAACATTGGTTTTGACGATTGTGAGCCACCCAAGAACCGTAGGATACCAATATGACCACCAGAATGAAGATGTTGAAGATGGCCACCAGATCCACCAAGAAAAAGTGCAACATATCCAAAACTCTACACTCCAGTGCATTTTTTGTATAAGAACATTGGTTTTGACGATTGCGAGCCACCCAAGAACCGTAGGATACCAATATGACCACCAGAATGAAGGTATTGAAGATGGCCACCAGATCCACTAAGAAAAAGTGCAACATATCCAAAACTCACACTCTAGTGCATTTTTTGTATAAGAACATTAGTTTTGACGATTGTGAGCCACCCAAAAACCGTAGGATACCAATATGACCACCAAAATGAAGGTGTTGAAGATGGCCACCAGATCCACCAAGAAAAAGTGCAACATATCCAAAACTCAACACTCCAGTGCATTTTTTGTATAAGAACATTTGTTTTGACGATTGTGAGCCACCCAAGAAACGTAGGATACCAATATGACCACCATAATGAAGGTGTTGAAGATGGCCATCTCAATGGGCATCTTAATTTGCGAATAACTTTTGAAAAATTAGTTTTAGAAAAAAAAATCAATAGGAAAATGTTTAGGACTCTTTGTTTGCTATCGGGAACTCTAATCAAAACTCCTTTTTTCTGATTTTTTGGATTTTGAAAAGTTTTGATTTTAAGTCAATGGGCATCTTAATTTGCGAATAACTTTTGAAAAATTAGTTTTAGAAAAAAAAATCATTAGGAAAATGTTTAGGACTCTTTGTTTGCTATCGGGAACTCTAATCAAAACTCCTTTTTTCTGATTTTTTGGATTTTGAAAAGTTTTGGTTCTAAGTCAATGGGCATCTTAATTAGCGAATAACTTTTGAAAAATTAGTTTTAGAAAAAAAAATCATTAGGAAAATGTTTAGGACTCTTTGTTTGCTATCGGGAACTCTAATCAAAACTCCTTTTTTCTGATTTTTTGGATTTTGAAAAGTTTTGATTCTAAGTCAATGGGCACCCTAATTTGCGAATAACTTTTGAAAAATTAGTTTTAGAAAAAAAAGTCATTAGGAAAATGTTAAGGAATCTTTGTTTGCTATCGGGAACTCTAATCAAAACTCCTTTTTTCTGATTTTTTTTGGATTTTGAAAAGTTTTGGTTCTAAGTCAATGGGCACCTTAATTTGCGAATAACTTTTGAAAAATTAGTTTTAGAAAAAAAAGTCATAAGGAAAATGTTTAGGACTCTTTGTTTGCTATCGGGAACTCTAGTCAAAACTCCTTTTTTCTGATTTTTTGGATTTTGAAAAGTTTTGATTCTAAGTCAATGGGCATCTTAATTTGCGAATAACTTTTGAAAAATTAGTTTTAGAAAAAAAATCATTAGGAAAATGTTAAGGAATCTTTGTTTGCTATCGGGAACTCTAATCAAAACTCCTTTTTTCTGATTTTTTTTGGATTTTGAAAAGTTTTGGTTCTAAGTCAATGGGCACCTTAATTTGCGAATAACTTTTGAAAAATTAGTTTTAGAAAAAAAAGTCATTTGGAAAATGTTTAGGACTCTTTGTTTGCTATCGGGAACTCTAATCAAAACTCCTTTTTTCTGATTTTTTGGATTTTGAAAAGTTTTGATTCTAAGTCAATGGGCACCTTAATTTGCGAATAACTTTTGAAAAATTAGTTTTAGAAAAAAAAGTCATTTGGAAAATGTTTAGGACTCTTTGTTTGCTATCGGGAACTCTAATCAAAACTCCTTTTTTCTGATTTTTTGGATTTTGAAAAGTTTTGATTCTAAGTCAATGGGCACCTTAATTTGCGAATAACTTTTGAAAAATTAGTTTTAGAAAAAAAAGTCATTTGGAAAATGTTTAGGACTCTTTGTTTGCTATCGGGAACTCTAATCAAAACTCCTTTTTTCTGATTTTTTGGATTTTGAAAAGTTTTGATTCTAAGTCAATGGGCATCTTAATTTGCGAATAACTTTTGAAAAATTAGTTTTAGAAAAAAAAATCAATAGGAAAATGTTTAGGACTCTTTGTTTGCTATCGGGAACTCTAATCAAAACTCCTTTTTTCTGATTTTTTGGATTTTGAAAAGTTTTGATTCTAAGTCAATGGGCACCTTAATTTGCGAATAACTTTTGAAAAATTAGTTTTAGAAAAAAAAATCAATAGGAAAATGTTGAGGACTCTTTGTTTGCTATCGGGAACTCTAATCAAAACTCCTTTTTTCTGATTTTTTGGATTTTGAAAAGTTTTGATTCTAAGTCAATGGGCATCTTAATTTGCGAATAACTTTTGAAAAATTAGTTTTAGAAAAAAAAATCAATAGGAAAATGTTTAGGACTCTTTGTTTGCTATCGGGAACTCTAATCAAAACTCCTTTTTTCTGATTTTTTGGATTTTGAAAAGTTTTGATTCTAAGTCAATGGGCACCTTAATTTGCGAATAACTTTTGAAAAATTAGTTTTAGAAAAAAAAGTCATTTGGAAAATGTTTAGGACTCTTTGTTTGCTATCGGGAACTCTAATCAAAACTTCTTTTTTCTGATTTTTTGGATTTTGAAAAGTTTTGATTCTAAGTCAATGGGCATCTTAATTTGCGAATAACTTTTGAAAAATTAGTTTTAGAAAAAAAAATCATTAGGAAAATGTTAAGGAATCTTTGTTTGCTATCGGGAACTCTAATCAAAACTCCTTTTTTCTGATTTTGTTTGGATTTTGAAAAGTTTTGGTTCTAAGTCAATGGGCACCTTAATTTGCGAATAACTTTTGAAAAATTAGTTTTAGAAAAAAAAGTCATTTGGAAAATGTTTAGGACTCTTTGTTTGCTATCGGGAACTCTAATCAAAACTCCTTTTTTCTGATTTTTTGGATTTTGAAAAGTTTTGATTCTAAGTCAATGGGCATCTTAATTTGCGAATAACTTTTGAAAAATTAGTTTTAGAAAAAAAAGTCATTAGGAAAATGTTTAGGACTCTTTGTTTGCTATCGGGAACTCTAATCAAAACTCCTTTTTTCTGATTTTTTGGATTTTGAAAAGTTTTGATTCTAAGTCAATGGGCACCTTAATTTGCGAATAACTTTTGAAAAATTAGTTTTAGAAAAAAAAGTCATTTGGAAAATGTTTAGGACTCTTTGTTTGTTATCGGGAACTCTAATCAAAACTCCTTTTTTCTGATTTTTTGGATTTTGAAAAGTTTTGATTCTAAGTCAATGGGCACCTTAATTTGCGAATAACTTTTGAAAAATTAGTTTTAGAAAAAAAAGTCATTTGGAAAATGTTTAGGACTCTTTGTTTGCTATCGGGAACTCTAATCAAAACTCCTTTTTTCTGATTTTTTGGATTTTGAAAAGTTTTGATTCTAAGTCAATGGGCATCTTAATTTGCGAATAACTTTTGAAAAATTAGTTTTAGAAAAAAAAATCATTAGGAAAATGTTAAGGAATCTTTGTTTGCTATCGGGAACTCTAATCAAAACTCCTTTTTTCTGATTTTGTTTGGATTTTGAAAAGTTTTGGTTCTAAGTCAATGGGCACCTTAATTTGCGAATAACTTTTGAAAAATTAGTTTTAGAAAAAAAAGTCATTTGGAAAATGTTTAGGACTCTTTGTTTGCTATCGGGAACTCTAATCAAAACTCCTTTTTTCTGATTTTTTGGATTTTGAAAAGTTTTGATTCTAAGTCAATGGGCATCTTAATTTGCGAATAACTTTTGAAAAATTAGTTTTAGAAAAAAAAATCATTAGGAAAATGTTAAGGAATCTTTGTTTGCTATCGGGAACTCTAATCAAAACTCCTTTTTTCTGATTTTTTTTGGATTTTGAAAAGTTTTGGTTCTAAGTCAATGGGCACCTTAATTTGCGAATAACTTTTGAAAAATTAGCTTTAGAAAAAAAAGTCATTACGAAAATGTTTAGGACTCTTTGTTTGCTATCGAGAACTCTAATCAGAACTCCTTTTTTCTGATTTTTTGGATTTTGAAAAGTTTTGATTCTAAGTCAATGGGCATCTTAATTTGCGAATAACTTTTGAAAAATTAGTTTTAGAAAAAAAAGTCATTAGGAAAATGTTTAGGACTCTTTGTTTGCTATCGGGAACTCTAATCAAAACTCCTTTTTTCTGATTTTTTGGATTTTGAAAAGTTTTGATTCTAAGTCAATGGGCACCTTAATTTGCGAATAACTTTTGAAAAATTAGTTTTAGGAAAAAAAGTCATTACGAAAATGTTTAGGACTCTTTGTTAGCTATCGAGAACTCTAATCAGAACTCCTTTTTTCTGATTTTTTTGGATTTTGAAAAGTTTTGGTTCTAAGTCAATGGGCAGGGCACCTTAATTTGCGAATAACTTTTGAAAAATTAGTTTTAGAAAAAAAAGTCATTAGGAAAATGTTTAGGACTCTTTGTTTGCTATCGGGAACTCTAATCAAAACTCCTTTTTTCTGATTTTTTGGATTTTGAAAAGTTTTGATTCTAAGTCAATGGAAACCTAAATTTGCGAATAACTTTTGAAAAATTAGTTTTAGAAAAAAAAGTCATAAAGAAAATGTTTAGGACTCTTTGTTTGCTATCGGGAACTCTTATCAAAACTCCTTTTTTCTGATTTTTTGGATTTTGAAAAGTTTTGGTTCTAAGTCAATGGGCAGGGCACCTTAATTTGCGAATAACTTTTGAAAAATTAGTTTTAGAAAAAAAAGTCATTAGAAAAATGTTTAGGACTCTTTGTTTGCTATCGAGAACTCTAATCAGAACTCCTTTTTTCTGATTTTTTTGGATTTTGAAAAGTTTTGGTTCTAAGTCAATGGGCACCTTAATTTGCGAGTAACTTTTGAAAAATTAGTTTTAGGAAAAAAAGTCATTAGGAAAATGTTTAGGACTCTTTGTTTGCTATCGAGAACTCTAATCAGATAAATGTATTTAAGAGTTCCTGGTTAATGGAATATGACTCAATTACATAAATTCGTTATTGTGACCAAAACATATAAGTTTGAAAAATACCTAGCCGAGTTAAAGTCAGTTTAAACACGAATTTTTGTGTATTTAATTCACACTGAACCATGTTTGTAATCATTTAATTTATGTTTAATGTTAAGTTCCTTATTGATTACAAGAAGTTTTTTGTTTAAATAACGTTTAAATAAATAAAAGACACGAATTATATTTTCGACGAAAAATTTAAAATTTGTTTAATGTCGTTTAAATGAATTAAAAATATTTGACAAGTGTTTCGTCGAAAATATAATTCGTGTCTTTTATTTATTTAAACGTTATTTAAACAAAAAACTTCTTGTAATCAATAAGGAACTTAACATTAAACATCAGTTTAAACAGTAGTAAGAGGAATTTTAAATAAAATGAAATCTCAGAGCCCAGAGCAATCTCAAATACATGAACTGGATTTCGCAGCAAAATTTGGCAGTTTTGCTGTCTTAGGAAAAAGAAATGGATTCGCTAACTCACTTTCTTTCATGGACAAATCTCGGAGATCTCATTTTCCTGACCACGCCAAATAAACGTAGTGCCGCGACACTTCGTGAAAAGAAAAACCAGCAACTTGGGCTGTGTCAATCATGAACGATTCGATTTTTTTGATCCGATCATTGAAAAATATTGATGATTGAAATCACAAATTTTCATTTCAATCGATCTCAATCAAATATCTCAGGAAAGGTTTGCGCTAGAGAAAAATTTTATTCAACAATCTTGTAGCTGACGCAATTTCCTACAAAAATGGTCCTAAATATTGTTTTCGTAGCATTAACCGTTAAAAAGTTACAGAAAGTCGAAAAGTTAAAAAGTCTAATAAAAGGGGCCAAAGGTCATGAAAATGTGCTGTAACTTAAAAAAAAAAAAAAAACACACAAACATAATATATGCCAGTAAGACCTAGGGTCTTATAAATTAGGCAATGTTGGAAGGAATAGAAGGATAGAATAGATTTTTGTCAGCACAGTGGATTGAGAAATAAGGTTTTAATTATTTCATTAACTCCCAGGGGTGGCGTTCAGTTGAGGGGATATAGAAAAGAATGCTGCCTAGACTGGGGCTCGAACCCACACATCCAGGTCAGCAGTCAAGCACTACTTCCACTGTGCCGGGGCCACGGTTAGAACGTTACATACACCATTTTTGTGAGAAATTGCTTCAGCTACAAAATTGTTGAATATAATTTTTCTCTAGCACGAACCGTTTTTGAGATATTTGCAAAAAACTAATTTTTACAGCATTGGGATCTCAATCGATCCCAATCTCAATCATTTCGATGATTCTCGATTTTCCATCCCAATCTCAATCATTTCAATGAATCTCGATTTTCGATATCAATCTCAATCGATCTCAATCTCAATCATTTTGATGATTCTCGATTTTCCATCCCAATCTCAATCATTTCAATACTCTCGATTTTCAACATCAAATTCAAGTACAGTAAGAATAATTTTTTGAGTTTTTTTTCGAATATCTCAGGAACGGTTTGTGCTAGAGAAAAATTTTATTTCACAATCTTGTAGCTGAGGCAATTTCCCACAAAAATAGTGCAAATAATTTTTTTCGTAGCATTAACCGTTTAAAAGTAACAGCACATTTTCATGATTTTGGCCCCTTTTTTGAGACTTCTTGACTTTACGATTTGCTGTAACTTTTTAAGGGTTTATGCTATGAAAAAAATAATAACGACAATTTTTATGGAATTTTGCGTCAGCTACAAGATTGTAGAATGAAAATTTTCTCTAGCTCAAACCGTTCCTGAGATATTTGCAAAAAACTCGTTTTTATCAATTTCCCTGATACTGACCTACCGTTCATCGGATCGGTGAGGACTGAGGATTGAGGAACTCTTTCATTGGATTCGATCAAAATCGGTACATTATTGAATTGAATTCGTTAGATTCGGAGATTGAATTTCATCGAAATCGAAATGAAAAATCGAATCGGAACAGTATGAAATACTGAATTAAGTTAAATGAAAATGATCGAATGATCGATTGATTTAAATGATCGGATCATTTTGGTAATCGATTCTTGAACGATTCGATCATTTGAAATGAACGATTTACACAGCTCTACCAGGAACAACTCTCAGCCATAATGTTTCGTGCTTGTTAAAATAATCGGCAAATTAAAGAGACTCAAAAATGTGTTGCATATCAATTTATTTAAAATAAAGAAATTTTAAATTATGTATATAAAAACTCATATGTAAATTTATTTGTTTTTTTTTTTTTTTTGTGTATAGTTTGTGTTTATGAAATGTGTGTGTGTTTTTTTTTTGTTTTTAGTTACATACATAATTATTATTGATATTATTTAACAATTTTTAATAAAAAAAAAAAACAAAAAAAACAATATTCAATTTTTTTAAATCAAAACCCATCGAAATGTCGAATAAAAGTTTCAACCAACGAAAGCCGACGATTTATCGTGTTTAGTTGGGACCTAAACACGGCAAACTGTGTGTTCATCCGAAGGTTTATCCTCCTCTCCAATTGGTCCAACTGCCAAGAGAGGAGCGATATATCCCTTTCGATTTGCCTATTTGGTCTTGGATGTCTCGGAATCCTGATGGGAATTCTTGAATTGTTAGGTCTTGGCTGTCTGGGTGGTGTTGCCTGGGGGATCCTAACGGGTATCCGGGAAGCCATATTCATATTTATTTTAATATCTAAAAATTAAAACTAATAAATAAAAAAAAAAAAAACACTTTATTTAATATTAAATCAAAATTATTTTGACAACCAATCAAAATTATTTTGAAAATTAATCAAAATAATTTTAAAAGTCAATCAAAATTATTTTGAACAATATTTTATTTAATCTTATTTTATTCCAACTCACTTTTTTATATTTATGGTTCTATCTTCTTTTCAACTTCTTTTCTTTTTTTCTTTGCTTGTTCTTTTCTTCTTTTTTCTTTATTTTCTTCTTTATTTCTTCTTTTTTATTTCTTCTTTTTTATTTCTTCTTTTTTCTTCTCTCTAAAAAATAAAATATTTTAATATTTTATTTTATTTTATTTAATTTTATTTTATTTACCTTATTTTTTTTCTTCTTACCTCAACCAAATCATACAATGTAATGATTTATTTCCGAATTTTCATCGCCTTATATAGAAAAATAAAATTTCCCAGGCTCCTACCATTGATATTAGAAAAACCGAAAAGCCAGTGAAATACTTAATTGGCATACTATGTTATACTTTGAACTCATGAATAGAAACGAATTAATTCTTGATAACTCAGCCATAGCACTTCCATGAGGGAAACAAAATAAAGATATGGATGGTGTTCAAGACGACCACCATAGCCACCAAGAATGCTCTTTTTCTTGGTGGCTATGGTGGTCATATTCAAAAGTCTGCTCTCCAGTACATTTTTTGTATAAGAACATTGGTATTAAATATTGGGAGCCTCCCATGAACATCAGGGTACCAATATGACCACCAAAATGAAGGTGCTGAAGATGGCCACCAGATCCACCAAGACAGAGTGCAACATATCCAAAACTCAACACTCCAGTGCATTTTTTGTATAAGAACATTGGTTTTGACGATTGTGAGCCACCCAAGAGCCGTAGGATACCAATATGACCACCAAAATGAAGGTGTTGAAGATGGCCACCAGATCCACCAAGAAAAAGTGCAACATATCCAAAACTCAACACTCCAGTGCATTTTTTGTATAAGAACATTGGTTTTGACGATTGTGAGCCACCCCAGAACCGTAGGATACCAATATGACCACCAGAATGAAGGTGTTGAAGATGGCCACCAGATCCACCAAGAAAAAGTGCAACATATCCAAAACTCAACACTCCAGTGCATTTTTTGTATAAGAACATTGGTTTTGACGATTGTGAGCCACCCCAGAACCGTAGGATACCAATATGACCACCAAAATGAAGGTGTTGAAGATGGCCACCAGATCCACCAAGAAAAAGTGCAACATATCCAAAACTCAACACTCCAGTGCATTTTTTGTATAAGAACATTGGTTTTGACGATTGTGAGCCACCCCAGAACCGTAGGATACCAATATGACCACCAGAATGAAGGTGTTGAAGATGGCCACCAGATCCACCAAGAAAAAGTGCAACATATCCAAAACTCAACACTCCAGTGCATTTTTTGTATAAGAACATTGGTTTTGACGATTGTGAGCCACCCCAGAACCGTAGGATACCAATATGACCACCAAAATGAAGGTGTTGAAGATGGCCACCAGATCCACCAAGAAAAAGTGCAACATATCCAAAACTCAACACTCCAGTGCATTTTTTGTTTAAGAACATTGGTTTTGACGATTGTGAGCCACCCAAGAACCGTAGGATACCAATATGACCACCATAATGAAGGTGTTGAAGATGGCCACCAGATCCCCCAAGAAAAAGTGCAACATATCCAAAACTCAACACTCCAGTGCATTTTTTGTATAAGAACATTGGTTTTGGCGATTGTGAGCCACCCAAGAACCGTAGGGTATCAATATGACCATCAAAATGAAGATGTTGAAGTTGGCCACCAGGTCCACCAAGAAAAAGTGCAACATATCCAAAACTCAACACTCCAGTGCATTTTTTGTTTAAGAACATTGGTTTTGGCGATTGTGAGCCACCCAAGAACCGTAGGATACCAATATGACCACCAGAATGAAGGTGTTGAAGATGGCCACCAGATCCCCCAAGAAAAAGTGCAACATATCCAAAACTCAACACACCAGTGCATTTTTTGTATAAGAACATTGGTTTTGACGATTGTGAGCCACCCAAGAACCGTAGGATACCAATATGACCACTAGAATGAAGGTGTTGAAGATGGCCATCAGATCCACCAAGAAAAAGTGCAACATATCCAAAACTCAACACTCCAGTGCATTTTTTGTATAAGAACATTGGTTTTGACGATTGTGAGCCACCCAAGAACCGTACGGTATCAATATTACCACCAAAATGAAGGTGTTGAAAATGGCCACCAGGTCCACCAAGAAAAAGTGCAACTTATCCAAAACTCAACACACCAGTGCATTTTTTGTATAAGAACATTGGTTTTGACGATTGTGAGCCACCCAAGAACCGTAGGATACCAATATGACCACTAGAATGAAGGTGTTGAAGATGGCCACCAGATTCACCAAGAAAAAGTGCAACATATCCAAAACTCAACACTCCAGTGCATTTTTTGTATAAGAACATTGGTTTTGACGATTGTGAGCCACCCAAGAACCGTACGGTATCAATATTACCACCAAAATGAGGTTTTGAAGATGGCCACCAGGTCCACCAAGAAAAAGTGCAACATATCCAAAACTCAACACACCAGTGCATTTTTTGTATAAGAACATTGGTTTTGACGATTGTGAGCCACCCCAGAACCGTAGGATACCAATATGACCACCAAAATGAAGATGGCCACCAGATCCACCAAGAAAAAGTGCAACATATCCAAAACTCAACACTCCAGTGCATTTTTTGTATAAGAACATTGGTTTTGACGATTGTGAGCCACCCAAGAACCGTACGGTACCAATATGACCACCAAAATGAAGGTGTTGAAGATGGCCACCAGGTCCAACAAGAAAAAGTGCAACATATCCAAAACTCAACACTCCAGTGCATTTTTTGTATAAGATCATTGGTTTTGACGATTGTGAGCCACCCAAGAACCGTAGGATACCAATATGACCACCATAATGAAGGTGTTGAAGATGGCCACCAGATCCCCCAAGAAAAAGTGCAACATATCCAAAACTCAACACACCAGTGCATTTTTTGTATAAGAACATTGGTTTTGACGATCGTGAGCCACCCAAGAACCGTACGGTATCAATATGACCACCAGAATGAAGGTGTTGAAGATGGCCACCAGGTCCACCAAGAAAAAGTGCAACATATCCAAAACTCAACACTCCAGTGCATTTTTTGTATAAGAACATTGGTTTTGACGATTGTGAGCCACCCAAGAACCGTACGGTATCAATATGACCACCAGAATGAAGGTGTTGAAGATGGCCACCAGATCCACCAAGAAAAAGTGGAACATATCCAAAACTCAACACTCCATTGCATTTTTTGTATAAGAACATTGGTTTCAACGATTGTTAGCCACCCAAGAACCGTAGGATACCAATATGACAACTAGAATGAAGGTGTTGAAGATGGCCACCAGATCCACCAAGAAAAAGTGCAACATATCCAAAACTCAACACTCCAGTGCATTTTTTGTATAAGAACATTGGTTTTGACGATTGTGAGCCACCCAAGAACCGTAGGATACCAATATGACCACTAGAATGAAGGTGTTGAAGATGGCCACCAGATCCACCAAGAAAAAGTGCAACATATCCAAAACTCAACACTCCAGTGCATTTTTTGTATAAGAACATTGGTTTCAACGATTGTGGGCCACCCAAGAACCGTTGGGTATCAATATGACCACCAAAATGAAGGTGTTGAAGATGGCCACCTTATCCACCATGAAAAAGTGCAACATATCCGAACCCCTGTGCTTCAGTGAATTTTTAATAAAAATTAGGGATTAGCAATTGTGGGCCACCTATGAACCCTAGGGTAACAATATGTTCACCAAAATGAAGGTCTTGAAGATGGCCACCTGATCCACCAAGAAAAAGTGCAACAGATCCAAAACTCTGCACTCCAGTGGACTTTTTGTATAAGAACATTGTTATTAACAATTGTGAGCCACCGTAGGATACCAATATGACCACCAAAATGAAGGTGTTTAAGATGGCCACCAGATCCATCAAGAAAAAGTGCAACATATTTAAAACTCAACACTCCAGTGCATTTTTTGTATAAGAACATTGGTTTTGAAGATTGTGATCCACCCAAGAACCGTAGGGTGCCAATATGACCACTAAAATGAAGGTCTTGAAGATGACCACCTGATCCACCAAGGAAAAATACAACATATCCGAACCCTTACATTCCAGTAGTTAACCCTACATTCGTGGTGCTATACGCGTTTGACATTTGAAAATCACAGTGTTTTTAAGGTCAGACAGTTTTTGTTTTAATTTTCGATGTTCCATTCAAATTTTAAGATGAAAAAATGGGAAGTAGGCGGAAAGCAGGGTTATAGACTTAGCTGACGGAATGTAATTAAATTGAAAACCATAGCCTACTCTTGTTTATGTTCAAAGGACCATTTGTATGAGATCATGAATGATAAAGAAACCATTGATTAATTGAGTTAATTTGTAGAACAGTCTAGGCGGAGCCAGCTAAAATTATTATAAATTCACTGTAGGAAAATTTTAAAATGCAACACCGACGTTGAACAATAGCTTCTAACGCTAAAATATGAGAAAATTTGTCATATTCCTAATTTAAGCATCACAACCATAAATCACGCTTACAATGACCGCGCTATCCTTTAACCAGCATAACCTCACACAACAAGTTTCTCATACCAAAAATTTACTCGGAACTTCTGTGCTATAATATGAAATCCCCTAAACCACTGTATTACACCTCTATGCATTTATGTAAATGCATGCAGTAGGTCTATTTATTATTTCCAGAGATATGCAAGCCTGTTTTTTTGTGTTCAATCTTGCAAACTTTTCCCCTGGTGGCAACATCCGCGTATTAACATTTCACCAACTCATGTATGGAATGGCATTTCAAGTACGTGAATATTGTGTGAATGAGGCTGCGGGGAGAAATCTTTCTAAGAACAAGAGACCCACCAAAACGAAAACCCCAAACCTAGAGCGTCATCGTCGTAGTATTTATTTGGTACCGCGAAGCTAAATTTTGTATACCTACAGCTTGTCAGATTGTTGGTTAAACTAGGACCGACCACCTATATCGCTGGAGGAAGAATAAATATTCTCCTTTTCGAAGGATACTTGCCTCACACTCAAAATCTTGCCACACTTAACCTCTCTGGACCAACTATTAAGAGATTTTTCACAAACTTGCTGAAAGTTTTATGATGCGCTGACCCTGGAGCACAGCACACAACCCCAACGAATGTTTAACTTTTCGTCGGATTTATCGCATTTACATTTACGGATGAGCAAAGACCACCAACAAGAATGCCCACAGAACGACGACGACACCACACCGTCGAGAAGACGGGAGCGTAGCGTACTTTCAATTGTCCACGCTCGAGGTGTATGGGGAATAGGCATATATAGAGACTTTCTCATACCTGCCCCAACAACCATTACCCACTCGTAATGTTGGTCACTTTTGTTCTGTGGTGGCAATTTGTCGCGTAAAACACCACCAAGAGTTCCTTTTATAGCTTGCTGCTGCTGCTGCTATGTTATTGGTGCCGGACGCCGCCGGTTGAGGTTTTGTTTTCGGGGTTTGCTGTCACATTTCTTCTTCCTCTACCAAACCGAAGAAGGAAGCAAACGTGTACACGCAGCGATGGATAATACAGAGTGGAGGTGGCACTGCCAATATTATCATGAAGAATGGTTCCTTTTGTGTAACAATGAACAGACGGAAGGACGGACATACGCTCCGAGAGTAGACCAAAAGGCGAACAAAAACTCAGCCGACAGCTAATTATGACTTCGCAATTTTATATTAAGGCGAATTCTCCTATTTTAAGCTCCGCGTGTGTCATATAGCTAAATGTAGGTACATGTATTAAGGACCTAACATCGATTTCGAAGGGTAGGTGTTTTAGAATGGCCAAAGAACCATTAGAACCTCAGACCCTGAGTATAGAAATATTTTACAGTTAGAAGTGAACATTTATTGCGTTAGTAAGAAATAGTGCTATAAATATGTCCCGTTCTTGATTTAGCGATATGCCTCCATTCCGTCGTCGTCGGTTGAAAGGATCATAAAAACACAACCAGATAGATATAATATTTGTTTTGATGCCATAAAAAAGGACAAGAACTTTCCGGTGGTCAAAGAAGGCAGAAGGCAGGACAGTAGAAAAAGAAATTGCCAAAGGAAGGAAGGGTTATGCTTCTCGACAAACAACGACCATCAGCAACGGCTATACTCTGATGGTGACGGCCTATATTGTTATTGAAACATATGTTTTGTATATGAACGACGAGGTTTTTTTTTTGTTCTTCTCTCATTTTTTAGTGCTTTATACCTTTACCCATAAAACGTGCGGACAGTTTCTATACACGAGTGTATAAAACTTGGGTTTCATAATGGATTTCAATTGGGAGTTCCAATGTCAGCAAGTTCCCTCTTTTCCTGTCCGTCGCTCTAGATTCAAGAAGGGTGGTTTGGTTATGTGGCGGTTGGTGGATTTAAAACCATTAAAATCACCTTGAGCGATGGTGACGTGACTGAGGGGGGTGGGGAAAGGATTTGTTTGGAAATGTCAGTGGAGCATGGGTCATGGACCAGTTAAAGGGGGAGGGCTGTGTTTTTTTTTTCTGTATACGTCCGTCCGTTCGTTTGTTGGCCCATTTCACGTTTCGCTGTTGAAGGCATTTTATTAAATTAAAAAAAAAAAAAATTATTTGCTGAGGCCGATTTTATTTTTTTTGGTTGTTTGTATTTTTGTGTTCCCTTTTTGCTTTCTTGTGCTTCATGGTTATAATATATTTAATTTAATTCACTTTTTCTGTTAATAAAGTGGATTTCATCATACACATTTTGGAAGCGCCATATGATATTTAGAGGTGTATGTAGAAAAAAGTGAGGAAGGACTGACAAAAAAAATTGTTTTATATAAATTTATGAATAAAAAGAACCATAGCTCTCTCTCGCGCGGATCAAACCACACATTAGTTTTATGAAAAATGATGATGCCTATGGGATTTGTGGAGATGATTTTCTTCCTTTTTTTTTTGTAATGTTTTCTTCACTTTCTTTTGTGATATAAGGGATGTTTATAGTGGTTGACCTTTAAGTCTGTGAGCAAATGTGGTGGATTGCTTGTCCTTAAATGGAAGGGGCTGAATAATGTAATACAAAGTTCCATGAAATTGTGGTTTATTTTAATGTTCCTAAACGGACAGTATCTCAAAACTGAACATTTACATACATATGTACATAACTAAAGCGAATTTTAAGCAATGCATAGGTACCTACTATACCTAGAAAAATTACCATAAATACAAAATTGAAGCTCATGTATCATGCGTAGACCAACACCGCCCTCGCTGATGGGGATAATATACTGGGTACGCTTTTTAATGATTACATGTTTCTAAAACATTGTAACATTGTCAAATCGTCATCAAAATGGAAAGGAAAAGAAAAGAACAAGAAAAAAAAATTTAAAAAGTTTTTTAAAATTTTTAAATTTTATTGTTGTTTCTTTTTTGTTTTTTGTTAAAAAGATTGTTTGTTTCCCTTAAAAATCTTATGAAAATTGTAACTAAAGCAAAACGGTGACAAAAGTGGACAGACATTTTTCTTTTTTTTTTCCAGACTAACTCTTCAGAAAAACACTAAAGAAAGTGAAATTTTGTTTGCTCCCTTAATTTTTTTGACTAGTGTATTTATAGTTCACACTATGTCGTAGCCAAAAATACAAGAAGACAGATGACGCACTAAAAAAAATTTCATGCTGCATGCACTGAACTGATGTTTAAAAGAGCCAACTTTTATCCGCTTTAGGGAAGAGAAACAAGCTGAGTAGGAGGACTAAGCTTCTGGTGTATAAACAGCTTATCCGGCCAGTTCTGACGTACGCCTGCCCAATCTGGTTTACCATTGAAGAAGATCCAACTCTTTGAAAGAAAGATACTTCGGAGATGTACAGGACTTCACAGCAATCAAGTAACGAGGAAATATGTGCCAAATAAGAAGCCGGGGGGTTATTCCGAAATGCGCGGCGTATCGCTTTTGATGGCGGATCTGCATTTTCCTATTCTCAAAAGCGATTCGCTTTTCATGCCAAAGCGAAAGTTCTTACTAGATGCCATTTTGGATTTGAAAGGGATAGGTGTCTAGGTGGCGGATTGTTGGCGGATTGAAAGAAAATGTAAATACATAAATAATTTGCAACCAATTTATCTTCTTCACTTTCGGCAACTAAAAATCGAAATGTTTCGTTTTCTTTTTTAAAGCAATAATATTGCAAAGTTATTAATGAAAATACTTTTAGCACAAAAAAAAAAAACAAACAAATTGTTGGACGGCAAACTGCTACTGTAAAATTTTTGAAAACAGCTGACAATTAAATGAGAAGAGTGGAAGTAAAAATGGGAGTGGCCTGGACATTTTTGGACTTAAGTGAGAGAAACTGGAAGGATCATTTTTGTCCTCGATCGCATTTGAAAATAAACAAAAGCGAACAAGGTCAAAAGTGAGATTTCGCTTTTAAAGCGATCCGCCGCGGATTTGAGAATAACCCCCCTGTATGAAGAGGCAAAATTGATCCCAATAAATCAATTCATGCTACAGCTCTCCACGAAAATCATCAGGAGCTTTGAAAACGACCCCAACTTGGAATGGAAATCCAGCAATTACTTCAGCATAAACTAGAGCCCAGCCATCGCTGCCTGAATGTTCGAGTCATCACAGATGACCGACACGAGGAAATCATCCACAATGAAGAAGCCCCGTTCTAAGAGAGGACTATCAGCCGACATTACCTAGGACAAAAAAACAAATCCGAAACCTACACCCTACCTAATCTGCTTACCAAACCCAACATACATTATAAATTTTATGTAATAGATTACGGGTCAGTTGTATAAACATGGTTCATAATTTAACCCGTGGCTCAGCAATTTTAACTCGCCCAGTTCGGCGAATTTACTGCGGTTCAACGTTCAAGTATGAGATGATAGCTAATTACATGCCTGAACCTCAGTTAATTTGCCGAAATCGGTGAATTAAAAATCCTGAGCCACGGTTTAACAAATACCAACGATTGAACAACTGGCAATGGCAAAGTAATCAAAAATATAAAATTGTAAAAAAAAGTAGCATTGTATAGAAACATTTGAAGTAGGTCGGGCGCGGGTTACAGTGTTACACCATTAATGCATTTGACTAAAGAAAAAAATTCTGTAGTCCAATTCCAATGTCTTGCTGAATGGCCAGTCGAGACGCCTGACAGAAGTTTTCACATCTGTGACCCTCTGAACATTTTACATAATTTTAATTTAATTAATTTGTTGAAACAAAAAATTATAGTTCACTTTAATTTGTTCTTAAATACAGACTTTTGTCTTCTACTTTCAGAATCAAATGAAAATGGCAAAACCGTTTCGGCTCGAACCCAAAACTCCAACGAAGTGTCCAAACAATCTTGTATCACCATGGACAGCAGCATTTCAAGTGATGAGCCATCGCCACTGCAAAAAGCAATTGTCCAACATAATTCCTCACAATCGATTTTCGACACTGGCCAATCACAACAATCAACTGGAAGCACCAATAATATCATTCTGTTGCGAGGATCTCGCAACGAAAATGGCAAAATAATCATTCAGAATAAGCACGATGTGATAAGTTTCATCAACGAAGAGGACAAACCCTTAATCTTACATACACCATGTAAGACAAATGGTGGCGGGAATTCCACCACATCCACTGGTGGTGGTGGTAACACTATTCTCTTGCAAACGCCAATCAATGCAAACCAATTGGAATCGGTGCTTCTTCAGTCGGCGGCGTCTATGAAAAAGGGCAATCTCGGTGAGCGGTCTTTCCTCATCCAGAAGCAGCCCAGCCGGACGTATAGCACCGATGGCAACCGCCTTACAAGTACTACAACACTCTCTGGGGCCAATGCCAAAGGGCCCTTCATATTGCAAACGCTAAAACGCTTAGAAAAGTCACAATCAATCCTTGTAATCCGGAACTCGAGTGCTAATACGAGCAACAGCAACAACAACAACAACACCTCTACCGTGACTTCTAGTGATGTTACAACCGCTGGCAATGTTAACACTGCCACATCTACGCCACCATTAGCCACATCATCGTCGTTGCCTTCGTCTTTGGCATTCTCCAGAGTGGCCACCACCCCGCAATCAACACAAACCGGACTGGTGAAGCAAACTTCATCTGTGTCAGTAACAGTAGGAGCAGCTGTAGCATCTATTCCCAGTCGGGTCAAATCTACAAATGCCCGTTTAGGCATTATCCAACAGCAGCAGCAGCAGCAGCATGCCAACAATAACAACGGTCATAACAAAGGCAATAACACCGGCAACAATAACTACAGCCGGAACCCTCGGAATTCCCTTCATGGTGCTGGAGGAGGTGTTGGTTCCGGAGTGGGTACAGGTGGCGCCGTGACTGCTGTGAGCCTGGATGAAGTCCAGAATAAACTTGAAGCAGCGGGACAGCAAAAAAAGACGAATGTACCTCTTGGGAGTGGTAAGTGCTTTGTTGTTTGTCTCTCATAATAATTACAAAGCAATGCAATCCTATGCATCATAGTCATATGATTTCCCACTAGTTTGAATGTATGTATGTGTGTGTATGGACTTTTGTTTTGTGCATCCTGCAGGTGCATGAGTCTTCCTTCCTATGCACATTGGCTTTGGCCAATATGTGCGATTTGTTTCAAGTATGGAACAGGAACAGTATCGATGGTGGTGATATGAATCACAATGTTTTGTTTGTTTATTTGTTGCGTTTTGATAACGAGCCCTGAATACTTACACTTGTCTAGCTTTAGTTATTCTGCCCAGAGGACATGTTCCAGTCGCCTGAAGATACGTTTTATTTGGGAAATAATATAAAGGATTATATTTTACAAAAGCAAAAAAGTAAAAAAAAGAACACTATTGAAATTGAATGAAGTGAAAGCTCTTAAAAGTTTAAATCTTAAAGCAACTGAATAGGTACATACGTGGTATATTGATGTATGGCTTTTGGTTGAGAATTAACTCTTTCACCAGAAGTGCATTTTTTGTGGAAAAAAACAAAATCAGGGGGTTTTTTTTTGACAAGAAAATGTTTAATAAAATATTAAATCATTACAGAGATTCCTTAAACCTTAAGTAGTCATGAATGACCCCAATAATTTTAACAAACAAATTTAGCTTTTTATTTGATCTGGATTTAAAGACTTTAAAGTCGAAGATTCTACCTTTAAAGCAAAAGTTCAGGGGCCATTTGCTGAAACGAAAGTTAAATATTTAAGTTCAAAATTAGAGCTTATGTGACTGTTTATGCTGTGGAAAAAGTGAAACATAAGCGTTTAAGTTTAACATAAATATTTAAGTTTCGTTTCAGCAAATGGGCCTTAAAGAGCAATATACCACAAATATTTCTGTAAAATTTTAAATTCATCCATTCAATCGTTTTTTCGTACCGAGTGATCAAAGTCAGAAAATAAAAGAACACTTTTTTCACGGTTTTGCATTAATTACAATATTAATTGAGTTTAAAAGAAAAAAAAGGAAAACAAACATTTTTTCAATAAAAAAAATAAAAATAAAAAAGTTTTTCAGAATTTTAAAATTTTAGTTGAAAATTTTTCGCTCCGTCAAATAGTGAGTGATCAATGGAATCCAATTTTTTTTTTCTAAGCATTTAGACAGAAAAAATGAGAAATTTTGCTGAGATTCCAGAGGTCTCGAGATCTCATTTTCCTGAACTTGCACCATGACGTTTCTGGCAAAATTGTCGGACAAAATTGCAAGCTTACAGAGTTGTAAAACATTTGGGACAATTTAAATATTTTTTTTTTTACTGACAGATCTTACAAGTTGTGTGCCAGATTCAGATTTTTTTTTATTTAATTTTTAATAGATTTTTTTTTATTTGATTTTTAATAGATTTTTTTTTATTTGAAAGGCTTGTCAATGACATTATATGTGAAATATGAAATTGTTTAAATAGATCCTACACTACGTGGTGCCATCCGAAAGGTCCAGTTTCCGATGAATCTATGTAGCTGAATTTGAGCGATAGGTACAAAAAGTAATTAAATTCGATCGCTAGCGCTTTTCGTTGATGAAGGTGGTAATGTTTTTTACGACGATGATGTCGCGCCGCGTCTAAAATCCGAAAATTTTGCTTGTTGCTGAAGATATTTTTTTTTTTGTTGAAACCTGGATCCGCCCCAAACTAGGTCCATCAGACATTGTCAATGGCCGTTTTCTTTTTTGTCTTAAAAAAATAGAAAAATTAACAACGGATAAAGCAACATGGCCGCCATATGAACTGTCAAAATCTATCCGTCCTCATTGGAAACCCTTAAGTATCACTTTTTTTTAATTATTTATATACACTAAGAGAACGAATCGTTTGCTGCAAACGAAAAAATTGCCCAAACGACTTATTCGTTTGCTGCCGAATTTATCGACTTCGTTTGCAGCAAATTCTTAAATTCTTTTGGGGCAAGCGGTTTATACTATTGTAGCAAACATTTGAACTTTTACTGCAAACGAATTGAGAATTTGTGTAAAACGAATAATTAGGATTTGTAAACAAAGCTGGCGTTTGCGACGAACGAATAGAGCGTTTGTTGCAAATGAATTGGGCGTTTCATGCAAACAATTTTTGTGGTTATGGCATATGAATAGGCGTTAGTTTGAAACGCATCGAAGCTTCTGTTCTATTGGTACACTTCGTACCCAAAAGCGTGCCTCGCTTTGCTAAATGAATTCTAATTAAATTTAAATAGTGTGGTCTTTTTCCTTTATGTACTCTATATTGGTCCACAACAACGTAAAGGCAGAAGGCACTTTGCACGGAATTTCCACCTCCCTTTATGAATATCTCTGAAGAAAGTAAGTGTAAATCGTAAAAACGTGAACGAAATATGAAATTCGTCATCGAAAGGCACGCTTATCCAACATCAATCGAACTCAATCGAGGATTTATTTGCCGCAAAAGTATGGAACGTTTACCGCAAACATTCAATTCATTTTCAAAAATAAAATTATAAAATAGCACCCTGCAATCAGTCATTCGTTTGCTACAAATTATTTTCTTTTGCACGATGAAAAGTACCGTCTTAATTTTAAAATTCATTTGTTGCAAACGAATTGATAAGTTTATAATAAACGTAAAACCTTTTGCAGGAAACAACATTGTAAAAGGGTACTTTGCAATCGATCCATTCGTTTGCTGTAAAAACTTAGTTTCCTGCCAAACAACATGGAGTTTGAATTTGGGGAACATTTTCGTTTGCCGCAATCAACTCATGCAAATTGAGCTGCAAATGAATCGGTTCTTTGACAATATATTTGGTGTGATGGAACTAATTTTTGTGCCAATTGTATTACAGTTATAACGAATGGAATACTTTTGTAGGGATTGTAATAACTTTCCAGCAAATGCATTACAATTAGTGCAAATGAAATCCGTTACCCACAAACGAAAAAAAAAATATTAATTCTCTGAGTGTAAATTAAGTAAAATAATGACATTACATTTTATGATCTCAAATCTGGACCATGCGTGCTGTTGCAACGCGTTCAAGTCATAGAGGTCTATCTTTCAGTTCTGATAAACTCGAAAACATGGTACTCCATTCAAGCCTAAGTGCAGTTAGCTTTTGGACTGGAGCCGAATCCTGCTGAAAAATCTATTCCTTAACCGCAAATACAAAATCCGTTTGTTAAATTAAAAGATTTACATTCAACTTTTGACACTTAAAGTTTTGTGTTTAAATGAAAGGGTAATCAATTTACATATTTTGAATTGTATAAACAAAGCACTATACTTACATCTACATACCTATATGCTTGTATGAAGCATGGCAATGAAAAATTCTTATACCTTTTCGCTGAGGATTTCATATCAGATACCTATAAACACACACGACACAATTAGCTTAAAACATTAACAAACATATCCTTCTTATACTTTTATTTTTGCAACATTCCGCACTCAATCCTCACGACAACTTAAGTACAAAAAGAAAAAACAAAAACAAAAATTAAAAATACTTCATACAGCCGAAGTGTCCTTCGGCAGCGCACGTACCCATCATTCCGAGACTTTTCTCTCACCCCCACCTTCTTTTTTAACAAAGGCTAAAAGTTGATTAACACCTCCTTGTGCAGTGAGTTAGACAAAAAAAAGGAAAACACCACGTATCCATCTACAAAAAACCCTTGTGTTTAAAAACTTGTTTCCTGTTTTCATTTTGCTTTTTTTTAGAGTTCACTCCGCCACCTACCCCTACTTTTCAGCTGATGGGTCAGATTTAAAATTAAATGTTTGAAAAAGAAACAACACAAATAAAACAAAAAAAAAACATGGACAAAATGAAATAAGCCTCAGAATGAGCAGAAAAAAATGAATGAAGCACACGGCAAGCAGGCGGAAACAAGCCTACATCATTACCCATTAAGGCCGAAGTTCGCTATCTCCTCGCTTGCATGTAAACACCCATTCAGGATGTGTACCCGTTGTTTCTTTTTTTGTTCGCCCTTTTTTTGCCAGGATCTCAGAGCCAGAGCCTTTTATGCACTTCCTTTGTCCTCATCATCATCAGCGTCAGCGTCGTCGTCGTCGTTGTCGAAATCCACGTCATCGTGTGCCATAAGCGCGGGGGCTTTTCAAACAAAATTCAAAAGGAAAAAAGGCCAAAAAAAAAAGAAGAGAATAACGGTACCTTTAACAGGGAGACTAAGCGAAAAAAATTAAGCAATGATATCTAATTAGTAGACAAGTGTTACCTAGTACCAGGATCCGCTTTTATATTTTTACAGGTTATAAGTTTAACTGTAACAACAAAATGTAATAAAATGAGAAAGAAAAGAATAAAAAATAAACAAAATTCGACAACATTATGAAATAACTCGTTGCTGAACGTTGGCGGGACATGGTGTTGCCGGAGAGTGGAAGACATTTTGTAGCGAAAATATATTATTATTCATCTCGATGGGGTTGTTTGACTTTTGTGGGAGGAAATCTTTCAATCGTCAGACGCACAACACAACAATATTGTCAACCGATATAAAATTCCTATTGAGTCCTCGCCTCTTTCCAGTCAAGACCCAGACCCCGACGATTTGGGTGTTCGTAAATCGATGTTGCTTAATGTAGGTACCATCGAAATCAACACTTGGAAACGCGATTCGGAAAATATTATGTCCTTTGAAAGATTTACCATTGAATAGCAGATTGCTATCGATGGAGAAGAAGAAAGCAGCTGCCAAAAAGGCAAACGACCAAAGAGATTTGATTTGGAAATTCACGTGTGGATTTCACAACTGAATTCATGTGCACCCTGCTGGACTAAGTATATAGTCAGAGATTTTCAAGAAAAATCATTATTGAGCAATATGGTGAGAAGGCATTAGGTTTCCTACTCCTTCTTGTAAACCAACAGAGTTTCGGATTGCTAAAAGATCCTCGTGTCAATGCAAAATATAAAGCTATGCGCAAACCTAAGCAATGGATGGTAGAAGTGATCACAATAGCATTATTGCGCGATAAAGGTGCGATCAAAAATCATCTCAGATCAATACGATATTGTGATACATTTTGTGGCGAGCAAGTTGTCGAAAAAACATAAAAAGGGTAAAAAAAAGCAGAACCACATAAGTTTGGGCAAAAGAAACAAGTTAAGCCGGTAATTTCATCCCAAATTATATGTAGGTATGTGTTTATGTTTGTGTTCTTTGTGCAAACAAAAAATCGTACATAATTTGAATTTGTTTAAATTTTCAATCAGCCTTTCTGTTATAAACTGATTATTCATTTTAATTTTTTTAAATATTTTCACAAAACAATTCAAACATTGTGCAATATGGCGATCAAATGGTACTTGCTGGGTTTCATTAAAAGTCGCGTAGTTGAGCGCAGCAGTTGAACGTATTCGCAATCGCCATTGCCATCGCCATCGCGTCTGTTTGCACAATGCTTACGGTTATCAGTCAGAGGGGTCATCAAGTAAATTGAAAATGATCGGGCGATATCGTTTCCATTATTCGAGATCATTTTCGTTTTAAATTATGAGGCCAAAGGCCACTTCAACGTCACAAATAAATAAATTGAAGAGAAAAGGCCCACATATAGAACCCTGTGGAACACCTGTGCTTAAGAAACTAATCATCCTGAACTACCACACGCTGAGTTCTTTTAAACAGTGTGGATTCCCATAAGATAGGACTTTAAATGTTAACAACACACTTGACAGCCCAAGCTTTCAATGAGGTTGGAAAAGTTTAAGATATAATGCAGTGAATCTATTAATTAATTATGGAAAAGTTTAATAAATCCAAAAGAAATTCCGTCTTATCCAATAGTTTCAGATGTAGAGTCGCAGTTATAAAAACATAGTGCAGCCTTGGTTCAATATTTTTACCCACCGATTTTGGTGGATTAATAAAAGAGCTATAAGGTTCAAGCACGTTATAAAGCTTTTATCACATACTCTAACCCTCAACTACTTTTAAACCGCATTTAATCTACCTGTTGTTAATGCGGTTTCAAAAATGCTAATGATGACTAACCTTCGAGGAAACCTAGAAATCAAAAATATCATCGTTTGCATAAATCAAATCACATTTTGCAGTGAAATTCCTCGGAAATCGTTTGGTTGTTTTAAACTAAGCCTTAAGTACATTTGCACTGAGCTCACTTTTTAAGATTTTTCATTTTCTTGCACTAATTTGCCGTTAAGCTGCTTAAGTGGAGAGGTTGTGTTTAGCTTTAATGCGAAACAAAATTTAAATGTAATCGTGTGATGCACGCCAGGTTTCATGACTTTTGGGACACAAGATTTTGAACAGCTTTGACTGAAATTGCACTGGCAATGTGTGAAAACTTGTTCTATCAATATTTAGAACACGTCTGAGTATAAAGGCCAATTAGATTTTGACTGTATGATTCTCAAATAAAGTCAAGTTACACAGTATACATCTTGCACACATCAAAATTACATTGCTCTATCGGAATTCGAAGACATCGCAAATCGTATCCCAAGTGCGCCATCACATAACAATCGAAATATCAATAACTCGAAAGATTTAACACAAGAATGTGCTCCATCTGAATGCTACATCCTTCTGTATTGTCAGCTAAAAATTTATTTGATACATCAGCACAAGACGAAAAAAGAAAGTCTCTCTTGGTTTGCCACCATCACTATGTGTATGCTCTAACCCCAACCATCAGCACTTACTAATGTGACACTCGCTTTACACGGTCGCACTTGACAACCACTTGTGCGAATAAACGAGTCTTAAAGAGTCCTTTTCGCTCCACAAAAAAAATAAAGGACTCAGTCAGATGTGAAAAAGAGATAATTATTATCCAAGTTGATAACACGAGTTAAAGTGTTATAGAGACACTCAAATATCTGATATCGGAAAAAGAGTCAAGACAAGCAAAATATAAATAATAAAAATAAAAAAAATAAATAACACAGACAGGAAAGGAAGAAGCAAATTTTAAGGACCTTGTGTCCAGTAAAGTCATTCATCAATATTCATTGCTTGCTCCAGACAACACAACTAGAAACAAACTTTTATTTCATTTTGAAGAATAATAATAAACAAGTGAAGGAAGTGAGGGGTTGTTGAAGTTTGAGGGTAGGTCCAGCCAGGTGGGATGGGATCCAAAAAAAAAAAAAAAAAGACTCAAACTTGCTTTCGCTCTTTTGTGTGATTTTGATCGTGTCTTCTAATTTATATTATAAAAATAAAAAAGGTCCTTTATTCGGGTTCTACAATAAATAAGCCGAAGACGATGAAGACGGATATTCGCAAATTAAGATGTTTTATGTTTTTTTTTTTTGCTTTCCCATCCCAACCCGATGTTTTTATTTGTTTGTTTGAAATGGTGGCTGCATCTTGGAAACTTAATGAGGGGGAACCCCCAACTCCATTCAATCACATAGACTTGCTCCTGGTCAGTTTGAAAAAATGAAGACCCCATCAGTGTGTTGTGTGGAAGGTGATGGTGAAGATACAAAACTGTTCGACCATACAGGCCAAAATATATACCTACAAACATATATTAGCCCCTTTTGCCGTGAACTAACTAACAAGCAAACAAAGTTCGTTTTTTTTATTATTATTGTTGCTCCTTTCTTCACATCGACCGAAGTCGTTTCCTCTGATTATAGTCATTGATGAGAGTGTTGGTTTGGAGTAAAGAAGCAAGTCCTTAAAGAATTATTCTTTGAGGGTTGCTCCAAAGAAAAGAAGTCTCCATCTATATACCTCCCTCGTTGTGCTAGCCCAAGCCCACATCGTGCTTCGCTCACTCGCATTTTATCCTGGGGCTTTTTATTTGAATTTAATTGAATAATTGTTTATCATGCCGAACACGTTTCACTGAATTGCGAGTTTTTTTCCTCTTCGAGGATATTTTTTTTCCTCGAAGAGGATATTTTTTTTCGCTTGCATCTAGGATTTTTGTTCTTTCGTCCTTTTTATTTGGAGGCATAGTGTTATGTATGTATTTTTAGTTTTGTATCGTCTATTCCTCTTCTCCCTGAGTGAACTTGCCTGGGTGGTGAGGACTAGAGGCTTTCAGGCGATGTCCTACTGAGTGAATGACTGTTTATTTGTGTATGAGTTTTCGTTTCCAGTGTGTCTCTTTTGCTCACTATGATGAAATGATGATGAAGAATATGTATTCTATTGTGTGAGTATTTGGATTTGAAGTTGAGGTTTTTAATGACGGAATACCTGTGATTTATTTATAGTAGCACATTCCTGCTAACGTACGTTTATGTATGATAGTAAAAAAAATATAAATTTGTATAGCAAAAATAGAAATAGACTTTGCTTTTCTTTCACCGAAAGGTGAGCAGAACACGAAGTAACATGAAAATGGAAAGGATAACAAACACAAACACATAAGTCAGAAGAAACATAAAAATAGTTTTAGGCCTTTAATTAGTCCTTGTACTTTGAAAATCATTTGCCAAAGGAGTCGAGCAAAGTTCTATTTTTTTTTTTTTTTTTTTTTAAGTTGAGAAAGAAGAGTTTGACGTCATTCGGAGATAAATGATTAAGTAATTTTGGCAAAAAAAAAAAAACAAAGAAAAACAGATATTAAAGATATGGATTTTATGAGGAGTGAACAAGTTGTTATGTTTAAAAAATCATACATTTTTAAATTTTTAACTCACAAATTAAGTAGAAAAACATTATTTTTTTTTTTAAGACACCTTGGACCATTTTCTTTTCTTATTTCGTATCAATGATTTGCTTGAAGTTTTCTTAAACTTTTTTCGCCTTCTCTTTGCTGACGATCCTAAATTCCATTCGGTCAATGCTTTCCCAAAATTTGTCGCGTAAAAACTGTTTGAGGCTAAAAACTGTCAAATTCCATACAAGAATGACTAAAATGTCGATAGGTTAAAAAAAAAAATCCTAGAAATTCAGAAAATTTTGAGATTGAGATGAGGTTCACCGCAGGCTACGTTTACGTTATCGCAGATTATGCTGTGTCAGTTTTGTTGCAAAATGCCGAATTTATACATAAATATTGTTTTTTCTCTTCAATTTTGTCAAAAATTAGAAAAAAACGTGAAAAAGTGCAAAACAAATTTCAAAGTTACTTTTAATTGAGTATTCAAAGGCTACTATAGACTATAGGTACTAGAAAAAAAAATAATCTTGAATCCAGTTTCCAAAATTCAAAATAAAAAAATAGTTATGCAAACCTAAGAAAATATTTATACATTCCAGACTTTTGGCGCGCTAAAATGCCATTTCATTCCCCAGTGCGTGTTGGCATCCACTATAATTTGAGCTAGATCTTTAATGGGTGGTGGACTGATTTGCTTCAAATTTGGCACAGAGCATTTTTATATGATTTCCTAGAGGGGAAATCCGAATTTGTAATTTAGCTCATCTAAAACAGGTAGCTGCCATACACACATTCCTTTTTTTTTAAATTTTCTCAGAAACGGCTCAAACGATTTTGTTTAAACTTCGTACCTGTAATGAAACTACATTTCAAGTGTTTTGCTAAAAAATTCGCATTGCGGAAATAGGGGTTTGATGTTTTTTCAGAATATTACTTTATTTTCGAGTTTTTCACAAATAGCTTCTTACATATATCTATCGCTTTTATATATATATGTAGCAGTAGCTACATTATTTATGTAGTTGTTAACATGAAAGTGAGTTCGTGCGATTCAGCGGTGCATATTTTTCATTTCGTCATCATTTTTTGCAACTATGATATACTTATTAGTCAATTTGGGCGTTTGCGTGTAACGTTTTCCAAAATTTTAAATTAAATTTTATTACTACATATATAAGCCTTTATAAGTTTTCAAAATATTAATATTTAACAATATTTTTGAGTGCATATAGTTGGTGCCTTCAATTTCCAGAAAAATAATTCAAAATCTAAGCCCAACGAAATAATGAACATAAATATACCAAAATAAAAATTTCAAAGATAAATAGAAACGACCTGGTCATCATACAGCAATTAATTATTTATTATTTTAATTTATACCTACCTACATACAACAGACATTAGATAATTATCCTATTATCCATAAAGCAGAGCATAAGCTGCAAAAGTAATATGAAAACATTTTACGAGGACTAAGTACCTATACAACGTGCAATCCAATCCAATTGAATGAGTTCACCGACATTATAGTTACACAACAGAATTGTCCTGTCCTATCCACCGTGCAAAGTTTTTTCTTTGTCAGTCTTTAAAATAGTTCCCCTCGTAAAACGGCAGGTGGCTCTATCATTTGATCAACATAACATTTTCCCGATATAATCACATTTTCTAATGCCAATTAATTATAAGATACTAAAGGTATACGTTACCTGCTTTTATACAATTTCATATTAAGCAGTTAATTATCATAGAATTAGAACAGCATTTGGTGGGGTATTGGTCATATTGATTGGATTTACTGGGCAAGTATTATGGTGTTAATTTTTAATAACCTAGTAATATATTGGTTTAAGAATAATAAACTTATTACAGCAAGTACAAAATAATTAAATTGTTGGATAATGTTTCATATCGTGGCTGTATAGAATTATAAAGAATTTTGAATTATGATAAATGTTCTAGAAAATATTGAACATTGTAGGTTATGTTTTCATATTTTTATGAAAGTGTTGAATTGATTATGTTACATATACAGAGTGATTCACATAAGGTGTGACAAAAAGATGGAGCGTGTAGGTTGAGTTGACACAAGAAAAAAATCGTATGGTAGGGGGGAAAAAGTTCAAAATTTTATTTCTTCAACAATTTGTAAGCAAATTAAAAAAAAAATTATACAACAAATCATTATTTTCAAAATAAATTTACTGAAGCCTTTTTGAGGTTAGAAAAATCTGTGGAGCCATTTTTTAGAAAAATACCTACCTAATTACTTTTAAGCTTTTTTTGCATCCAAATAAAGATGTTTTGTTTTACGGCCATATTGTTGATTTGTAGTAGCCGTGGCGTAATGGTTAGTGCGATGGACTGTCATGCCGGAGGTCTAAGGTTCGATCCCCAGCCTCGCCACCTATTTATTTAAAGAAAAAACGGCTACTGCCTCTTGCGAGGAATTGACAAATCCTCGAAGAGTATCTCCTCTGTCACAGAAAAGCGCCGCTCGTTAGCCGTTCGGATTTGGCAATAAACTGTAGGTCCCCTCCATTCCTGCAGACACGCACACAGGAATGGTTGAGAGTTGTAAGTCACTAGGCCCTAGTTCTTCATGAGCTGTTGTGCCATCAAATTTATTTTTTATTTATTTATTTTTATTTTTCTGGGAGTTTTTTTTTTAGAGCAGATTAACTTGATTAAAAAAATCGATTGTTTTAGTATCAGCTGTCCTGAAATGTATCCAGTAATGTGTCAGTCTTTTTGTTTTGTGTGGATTTCGCTAAATGAAGTCAAAACACTTCTAAGAAGTTTACTGTATTGTATCCACTTGATGTTAAGTCGACAAATCTCCTTTGTTCGGCTATATCAACAAAAATCATATCATGGACTTTTTATCGACTTCCTCCGAAATCATGAAAACAGATATACACCACGTTTAAATCCCTCAAACTAATATCTGATAATTTTTTACACATGGTAAAGAATTCATATATCTACATATGTATGTAGATAGAATCTAATTCCGCTTTTATTTCTTCGCTTGTTTTTCCATTCAAGCGTACGATTAACGGACCGAAATAGTTATTTATGGAAAAAAACTAAAAGTGTTTAATATAAATGGCTGTCACATCAAATATAAACTATCAAGTTCTATTGATATAATGATGTTCATACATAGTTGTGTCGACTTCCTTTATTAACGATACACATCCCCCTTTAAACACGTATAATTGTTGATCACAATCACCATCGATTAAAATCAGAAATAGCAAAAAAAAAAAAAAGAAAACTGAATAGAAAAACAACTCTACAACAACCTTTAGAAGCCAAAAAAAACCTCAAATGTGATAAAAAGAAAAAGTAAATATCGATGCTTCGCAAAATAAATCTTTTGAAATTCGAATCTCATTCAATTTCCCTAAGTGAAGTTCATGGAGAATATCTCAGATTTACCTTAAGCCAAATTTGTTTTATGGAGAACGTGTTTACTTGAATTGTTTATTGTTTTCCCATGCTCCAATAAAACGCCTCCTTTCTCCATGCTTTTTCCACCAAGTCTCTACAAATTAAAAAGAAGAAACAACACAATTTGTTCTCCTTTAGGACTCTATTACTCTTAATATTTTTCTCCATACTAAAGCAACAGAAAATAGCAATATCAACAACAAATAAAACAAAAAAAAAACATCGCCTTAACCACATGGTCGGTCGTCCTGCTGAATGCACTCCATGTTGTTGCTATATGTTTTGGGGAAGGTACAAATTTTAGGCGCTCAAAAAGCACATGGCACGTCCTCAAAGCACGCATGTCCACGCGCACTCAATTCGTCTACCCCTACAATCACAGGAAACAAAACTAAAACAAAAAAGTCTTTAAAGGAGGCAGTCAGTCCAATGGCAGGATGAGTCTAAGAATTGTTGGTAGTTTTTCGAAAAACTATAAAAAAAAACTCTCCTCCGTTTTGAGATTAATCATCCTTTTTTTCTCCAAGATCCTTCAAGTTTATGTTAATGATGATTGTATCCTTTTGAGATGAAAGTGGAACAGAGAAAAATCCTTAAGGGGAAATTTGTACAGCAACATGTGCTTTTCTATTGCATTCTGCCTCTCTGTAAATATTCTCGAGTAGGTGGATTTTCAGAGAAGGATTGCCCCAATATCCTTGTCGGCTCCTCTTTCGCCGCGTGTGAAAAACATAGAAATAGTCTGTCTATCCTTTTCGGTGTTTTTTTTTTCAAAAAAACGAAAAAAAAATAAACAAAAGGTTGAAAGGAGGAAATTCCAACGAATGTGGTCGTTGAATAGTTTAGTAACTTAACTTCGTCCTTGCCGAAAGGATGTGTTGTATCGGAATTCGGAATAAATCGTTTTCACGTAATACCTCAAGAAGAACTAGTTTCGGATATATATTTTTTTCTGAACGGACGGACGGTTGTGTTTTTTAAAATAATAAAAAATAAAAAAAAAAAAATTAAGTTAATCCCTTTTCCTCGACGAATATTGGATACTTTCAACAATAAATCGACGACTTCTTCAAGGTTAATACAAAATATAAATGTTGTGGTTTATTGATGTTAAAGCAAATTAAAAAAAAAAAATTGAAAAATAAATAAATATTCTTGATGTGTGCCTTAGATGTTGTTTGTTGATGTTGTGTCCTTCAAAAAAAAAATAAACAAAACTTAAATACATTACAACACAAATCCTTATTGTTATTTGTAATTGTTTTTACTAAATTGATGTATAATTATTTATATGTGTGTGTTGTATACAATTTCATAGAAAACAATTTTATAAATGTTTGCACCCATGTAATTAATTTAATTGTACGTCTGTATTATTCTTGCAAATGCACATTGAAATTGATGTCTAGTTGTTATTGTAGTTGGTGTTAGATTGTTCATTTTGTTTTCTCAATGTTTAGAAGTTTTTGTGAATCTTATCAAAAAATTTAAAGTTTTCACCTTAATTTCATTTCTTAAGATAAAATGTTTTTATTTCAATTTGTTTAAACACAATTTGCAGCTGAATTAAGTCTGCATTTTAGTAAATGACATAATAATTTTTACATTAAAAACAAACCTTTCTTTTCTGTCATTTTGAGTAGTACCTTTTATAACAAAATTATTAAGGAATAATTTGTTCTGAGTGCCGGCGCTGCTAGTGGTGTAATAAAGTTTTTAAAGTATTGTATAAAAAATTAAAAAAAAAAAAACAAACAAAATTGAATATGGGATTAAATCTATTTAATGTCGATCCAACCGACCACCTTCAGATTCTGTGCGTGTAGTGTTTATTCGTTCCTTTTTGTTTATTCAACAACAATGTTGAATTAAATCGTCTACAAACTTAATTAAAACTCTCCTAAACATAAGGAAAAATGTCCCACTTTTGTGTATTTTAAGTCCAGAATGTCGTACTTGGTGGGACATATGTATATATGTTCACAAATTCAGGACTATTTCTTCAGAGATGGAACAAAAGTCTTAAATGAAAAATAACCGCTTTAATCGTTTATCTTCATTTTAAATCTTCCGGCGGTTCTCCCATCTTATATTTTCATTTTCAATAAAAAAGCAATCTAGCTTTTGTGTATGGTTTTTTATCTAGAAACTCTATACTATGAATTTTTTGGGACCTAATTTAGCTGAAATCAGAAATCAAGGTAGTGAAGAACATTATAGGCTTACGTGTTATTTATATTTCCCAAGGATTTATGTCCTAGCACCTAGTTTCCAATTTAAATTTCAAAATTGTACAACATATTTTTAAATGTGCTTGATGTTGTTCTTTATTAAATTTCAAAACAATTTGTATTAGGTATATTTTTGAGATTTCTGTCGAATACATTACAAAAATGTGTGATTGCAATGCGTCCAAAACATGTTATTTTTAAAGATATTTATCTAATTATCAATTTTGGTTTGCTTGTGGTAAGATATGCACAACGATTCAGAGATATTGAAGGTCATTAGAAAATCTCAACCTAAGTAAAAATAAAAATACAGTATATGTGCATATGTACATACATATGTAATCTACTACCTTTTACTTTAACTTCTTTTTTAATAACATGGTCACTGTGGCGTATACGTATTTTTTATATTTAATTTTTTATTTTATTATTTTTTTTTATAATTTGTTTGCAATAGATTTTTAAGTCTGTTTTAATATGTGCCTATGTATACATATATAATTACAGTTCATAGACACATATGTTGAGATTGGTCCAAAAATGAAATGAAAACATTTAGTAATATTTTTTCAAAAGTTTTGTTAGTTAGTTCTACCAAAAAACAAAAAAAAAATAGTCAGAAATTCGTTTAGCTTTTGTTAAGAAATTAAAAACTTATGATTTTTTCAACGAAAACCCACACCTAGCATTTTATTTTATTTGTAAGCAAAACGAAATTCTGAATTTGTCTGTATTTTTGTTTGCAGTAGGTATTACCCAACAAAACTTCTCAAAACATATTACTAAATGTTTTCGTTTCATTCTTTAATCAATATCAACGTTCATTGCGCCATTATTATACATATTATGTAAAATAAGCTAAAAATATATTGCGAATAATAAAAAAAATAATAAAAATTAAAAATTAAAATACGTATACGCCACAATGACCATGTTTTTTTTTTTTTCAAATTAAAGTAAAATCTCAACTGTTGTCTAGATCTTATCAGAAGCCAATAAAAAATTTAAAAAAAAAAACTAAAATTTTCAATAACATTCTTTTTTATAGTTGTCAGAACAGGCACGTATATATTTGTATACCTATAAATGGGATTATACATACATTAGGGTGGTCCCATCTAAAGCCATCGTTTAATTTTAATCGATTCAGTTCCTTAACTTCTAACAAATAAATAAAATCTAATTCCTAATTCGTGTCAATTATAGGCTCCTAATATTTATTATTAGCAAACAGCTGTTCTCTGAAAAAAAAATATTTTGTTAGTTACTTTCTAAGAATTTGTTCCAAGTATTATTATCCTATTTAAATATTATAAATGTGAAAGTTTGTTTGTCTGTCTGTTTGTTCCTCGTAAACTCCATAAACACGGAAGTGAATGAAATGAAAAGAAGCATTGAGCGACAAAATACATATTCTACATAAAATTTATTATTTAATTCGTGAGCATTAAAAGCAATCAGTCCTTCTTTCAGCTTTCAGTAACAGTGATGTTAATAATGTTATATGCTAAAATTCGGCTTAATTGGCTTCAATGCTGCATGAGCAGACAAAAAACACCATTTTTTTTATCGTTTACGATAATTTGGCGGAAATGGCCCGATAACATTAGTCTAAGGACAAATGCTATTGACAGATGGCTTTATTTAATGCTCAAGATTTTTTTTCAGAAAATAGAAAAAAAGCAAGTATACGCCACAGTCACCAATCATTTTTTAACAAATGAAGAAACTATTTTTGAAGTGAAAGTGATTTAAAAAAAAATCTTTCCGTCGGCGCTTTTGATCACTGTAATTTTTGCAATGAAACAACAAAGTTATATTAACTTCCCGACGTTTCGAGAAGTGAACTTTTTGATACAGTAAGTACATATGTGTCCGTACATAATGTACTACATTTTACTATAATTTGAAAAACGTGGTCACTGTGTCGTATACGTATTTTTTAAAATTATTTTTATTTCTGTATTTGTTTTTTTTTTTAAAGAATGAATGAATGTCAAAGAATGAAATTTAAACATTTAGTCATATTTGATTTCTAAGGAAGAGCGAATGTTTAAAAATGAAACAGTTTTATTCTTTTAGTTGAATTTCCATTAAGTTAATAGTTTTTATGTATTTTTTCCGTGCCCCGCGAATCGTCGACTCTATTAAATGAAGAAAAACTCATAAAAAAAAATTGGAATGATGGCGGCATGTGTTTGATTTCGAGAATTTTAAATTTTATTGAGTTTTTTTTTTAAATCTCAGCAGTGGTACCAACCTATAAAATTAAAATATTGCTAGGAAAGTGTTCAGAAAATGAATTTTGAACTCCAAATCCAAAGGCAGACCTGGATCTTGTGCTGTTTTTTTATTACTTGTATTTATGTTTCCAAATCCAATCCGGATCAGATCTGGGGGAAAATAAAATGCAGCTATTGTTCAGGTTCAGTTACAGTTTACATTTAAAACTATTTTTATAGTTTTCCATGTGACGCTTCAAATATGACGTTGTGAATTTCGTAGTTTTATTTTGTTCCTGATATCACTGGTAATGCAAATAAAAGTGAATTATTCAGACATTTCTGAGAGACAGGTGACAGTTTTTTTCTGATAAGCTGATAATCGGTGAGGACTTATTTTTTGTATATCATGTAGATAAACAAAAACATCTATGCTTACCTATATGAAAAATTTAAAAAGTATAACAAGAAACTCCGATGAAGGGACATTTATCACAGTCAGTGCTCCATTGACCTTCATTTAAAGGTAAATATTTTCCCAGTTCCATATAAATCATGTTGGATAAGCAGGAATTCCAATTCCACTTAAAGCCTTCACAAGGTATCTTATCTATACTACCTTGCTTTTGCCATCCTTTATATAGTTTTCATCTTCCTTCTCTATCTATCTTAATTTATCACTATCTGCCTCTATCTTTCCTACCGTACTGTCTGTTTTAATATTGTTCAAATTCATTTGCACTTGACTTGTGCAACCTGACGTCTTTTTGGTTAAATACGATTTAACACGGAACTGGCTTTTGCTGCTTTACTGTTTGCTTCTGTTGAGGGAAGCAACAAACTTTCTCCATATCCTATAAATTCACATACGTGTGGCTAAGGCAAATACATCATCCGTTTCCGGTTTGCATTTATGCATTTTGTTGCCTATGAAACTGAAAATGCCACGAGGCTTTATACGTGTGTCGTACAGGAAGAGTGGTGCGTTCTGGAGGCGTCTGCTACCACCGCCTTACCATACCGTTCTGTAAACGAAACGAATGGAAACCAATTTCATGGTGGGAATATTTGAATTCCAGGCATTTCAATGTGTAATCCCGGTTCGAATTACTTTGCAAACTTTCACAGGTAATCTTCGCAAGTTGATAGTATTCCCTGAGCTCATGGTGCTGTTTCTGCTTTCGGGATCTGGGATCTGGTTTCTGGTGTGTGGATCTTTGCCGTTTGCTAACTGTTTGTGCGAATGTTCTGAGCAAATATTATACGATATACTTGTGGGGTTTGACTTGTTACAAATGCCACATTTATCTGTTTAATGTCTTCTTCTACCTGTAAATGCGTTCGGTTGTGCGTTTTGCAAGTATGTTTGGGAATATTTGTTGTTGGATCTTAATTGCTTCTAATTAATTATATCGCTTATTCGCAATAGTTCCGGAGGGGAATTTAAATAAATTTGTCAGGTGGTATTTCCACAGACAGTGCTCTGAAAACGAAGATAGAACGAAGACCAAACTTTAAACAGAGCGGTTGGTTGTTGGCATACTAGAAATATTTACTCACAAATCTTACTAATGTAAGCTGAAACATTTCAATTACGTTTTGAATGTGAGTTGTATTTAAAGCTAAAAATTACAGTAAACCATTGGATTTGAATTTCTGTTTAATATTGAGACAATAATATTAACATGTGTTCTTTGTAAATTGAAAATTAAATACAAAAATGTATGTACTATACGATATTGACCTATTAATGATTTTCTAAAAATTAAAAAGAAAAATGCTAAAACATACTCTACATTGAAATCTGTAAAGATCTAGTATAGAAAAGTTTCATAAATTGACATCAAATGTGTTGTGGATTGAAAATAATATTCTAGCTTGGTACGCAAGTGTCAGAAGTCTCCGATTTCTGAAAGCGAAATGCTGCGGATTGTATAACGGCATGACAATTTCAAGAAACCGCTCAACTGATTTTGATCAATTTATTTTTAGAGTAAAATTTAATTGTATTGGTTCGTAAAAATTTTAAACAGAATAATTTTGGGATTTACAAAATTTCAGTGTTTTCTTATGAAAACTCAATATCTAGGAAACGACTTGGTCGATTTTTTTTTAAATGATATCAAACGGGTTTTCAATATTATTTAGCAGATAAAAAAAAATTAACTGAACCTTCTTTACAATTACTTAAAACCGTCAAAAAAAACCCTATATATGACTCGTACGTCTTTGATCAAAATTTGAGCGGTGGCATCTTCAGCTGTCTACATCGAATTCGTTTATTTTCAAGAAATAAGATTTTTTTGTACAAAATGGAGGAAAAATCGAACATTCACATTCACAATTGATGGATGTACCATGGTGGCGCTATCAAAAATGATATTTTTACTGATATTTGTAAACAGCAAATTTTAAGTAAAAATATTCTTTTGAAAAACTACAAGAATTTTCTAAACATGAAAAAATTCAACAGCGATATGAAATTACATGAAAAACTGAAGAGTTTTTGTCGGTAATTAAATCATCAGTCGAAGAATTTTCGTCAATATTATTTTTAAAATTTTAAAAATTATCGCCTGATATATTACTGACTGGCAGACAATAAGACAAAGAATACTAATTCCAAATTAATGGAAAATTGGAACTCAATTCCCAACACTCGAAGCTCTAAAAAAGCTTGGGTTTGGTATTTGACAATATACTTTCGTCTACCTTTGCGTGTGACTCGTAATTTTGAGAAACCATTGCCTAAAGTGAAATATGTACATAAAGTATACATACAATGCTGCGACCACTTAATTGAAAATTATATTTTTTCTCGTTTCACTTAAGGGCGGGTTTGACTGTAAAAAAAAACTTTGTTTCTCCATTTTATTAAGTGCAGATTAATAATAAAAGTTTGTACTCATGACTCAAAATAATAACAAACAATTAATACAAATATAATCTATTTTGCATTTTAAAAATTAAAAAAAAATATGCCATATATTAAAGTCATTGTTGTTGTTTATGTGCATAGAGTTATGATAAATAAAACTCTGCATCTTATATTCTTATCACAACGTGAGTAGACCTACCTGTTGTTATTTAAAAACAACTTATATACATCAAATAAGCAATGTAAATAATTCTGCGTTTCCGTTTATATTGTATCTCTTGAAAATTAGATCTACAACCTTATTGAGTCGGGATTTTCAACTTGGTACCTACTCATTTCGACTTGCCATATTAGCGCAAGTATTATGGTTTCATGTTACACAAATTTTAGGCTATCATGCCAGAGATCAACACTTACAATAAACATGTTATACTCGTTTTTTTTTCTTTTTTTAGTTCAAATTAAAACGCTTATGTTTTACTTTTTCCTCAGCGTAAACTGTCACATAAGCTCTTATGTTGAACTTAAATATTTAAGTTTCGTTTCAGCAAATGGGCTTAAGAAGTATTTTTGTTTTAAATATTCGATGCTCCTATCAATTTCTAGTCAAACACTAAAAACCGGTCATATTATTGACTTTCTTAAAGGCTAGTTTTACGGAAAAAATAGTTGTTCCATTAAGGGGGGTTCACATTCAACGACAAGTTGATCAACATGTATCTAGTCGGCAGTATTTTGTAATGTGAACAGCAGTCGAACGACCGTCGATCGACTTGTTGTGTAGTTCAAATTTTGTAATATTTTGCTCGGTCGGTCGACCGGGTTAGTGAATGTGAACATTAGTCGACAGACCGATGATTTAAATTTTCCAGCTTTTTTCTATTTTTTATGTAAGAATAAAATAGCAGGCGTTCTTGAAATAGAAGTAAAACAACAACTAGAAACGGAAACAAACCAAAATATTGCGGTAAAATTAGTGTACAAAAATCAAATACGCGTTATGTTTGCTCATTGAATTTTTTTTTTAAATGAAGTCGGCGGAACGGTCGTAAAGTGTGAACGCTAGCAAAACGACTCCGGGCGGTCGACATGTCGTTCAATGTGAACCCCCCTTTAGGGTTCCGAGTTTTAAGGTTGTCACTAATTTTTATTACTTTTACATCTAAATCAAAATATTCATGCATGTTTTGACACCTAAATCAAATCAATAATTTGTTTTTGAAAAACTTAAAACTCGAAACCCCTATAAAACTAGTTCTGCATTAAAACTAGCTTTGAAAAAAATCTTTAATATGGCCGTAAATGCCTTTAAGTTTGTGAGAAAATTGGAAATAAGCTTTCCTAAGTTCGACTTCATTTTTTTTTAAGATTTTTAACTTTAACTGTCCAATTCTTCGGATGTTTAATATTCTTATGAATTATCAGGCTTTTTTGGTCACAGTTCTATTTTATGCAAATAAAAAAAACTGTATTTCAAAATTTGCTCTACGTTTCGTTGGATTTTCCCTACTTCTTCAGGGTTAGTTTATTCAATCTAGACAAAATTTATTGTTCTTTTTTTTGTTACTCTAATCTTATTTCGATTTTTTAGGAACTGCCCCTAAACGGAGGAAAATAGACTTTCCTATTCCAGTACAAAAGATTTCTTAACTGATAACTTTTATGCATATATTTTTTTCTTCAATTTATCGAATGTCTAATATATTGAATTTTAAAAATCGGGCCTAAGTCAAGTTTAATATTGTTTAAAGTAGATTATGGTCGAGTTCGTAAAAGTAAAACTTCGGCAACACTGCCACATTCAAGTCGCATTTCTGCAGGAAAATGAATTGTGTTTACTGTTTTAGAAGCGCTGATGTTTGCACTCAGCATCTAAATCACTTTTTTGCCAAAAATTTACATTACTACTACCATTTTTTTGCAATTGTTTTTAGCAGTGATTGATACGAACTCGGGGTATATTTAAGAATAGTCAAAAATTTATAAAAATTGTCTTAAATTTTTAAAAATCGTTTGTCCATTTTCGAGGTAAAAATGAACAGCTTGCTCTCTCATCTGACAAAGATTGAGTCCAATTTTTACTACGCCGATGTTTATTTTAAGAACCTTTTCAATATGAATAATATTATAAATAAAATACCTAAGTTATTCATTGAAAAATTAAACATTAGCTGATAAGTACTTAATAAAAAAAAATTTTCAACATCCACATACACACAAATTATAAAGGCAGCACAGATAAAAACCTCAAAAAGATTAAAATGCCAGAAAAAGTTTATTTGCGAACTCTATCTCGAAGATACAATGAAACTCTTTTGTTAAACATAAACAAGCCAGATAGGCGCATCATATTAGTTCAAACATATTTATCTATCGTCTGTGTGCTTTTGACTTGGACATTTAGTTTTATTAACTGATGCGTAAATTTAGTGATAAATCTAATTAAGCAGTGAATAGAAATACTCCAGTAGAACGGAAAAATAAACCCAAAACAAAATTAAAAAAAAAAAAACGTAAAATTAGTTTAAAACGTTAATAAAAACTTGAGTAGATTTAGAAAAGAAAACCAAAAAAATCCTTAGTACATGTATAGCAAAAGAAACAAAAAAAATTAATTTTAAAATTATTTCTGGTGGAAAAGAACTATAATTCCGCGTGTATTCGTATTAATGCATCGAAAGTGAATGCCTAAATGGCTGGCTATAGACAACTACCACCGCCTCCACCTAACGCAATCAATCCTAATAGGCCATCAATGTATCAAATGGCGATGGCTAACCACAGTTTGGTCAATCAATCGGCGGCACACGCGTCTTCGATGCACGCGCTAAGTAATTTACACAGTCAACGGACGAGTGGCCAGTTGCAACATCATGCCCATCATCACATTATGGCTGCGGCTGCTGCTGTGGCAGCAAGTCGACAGCAACAACAACAGCATCACCACCAGCAGCAGCAACAACAACAACAGCATCCACAACATCATCAACATCTACAGCAGCAACATCACCACCAACAACCGACGTCACATCCTCAGCACCACAGCCATCTCCTGCTAAACGGAGGGGTTGTGGGTGGACAGCACCACCATCATCACCACAATCACCATCCGGCATCTCGACAGATTTTCAGTCAGATGCAGAGCACTATTATGCCATTAAACGTTAGTAAGTATAAAAATTAAAAAAACAAAAAACATACAAAAAAATAACTGTAAAATAGTTGTGTGTTCCGCCATGAATAGGCGATAGGATTGTTATGGTTTACCCCAACAAAACATCGAAACAGAGTTGGGGGTGTGAATGGTATTTGTGTAGAGATCAAATGGGTTATCCTTTTTGGTTTTGCTAACAGTGTGCTAAAATGGAGCAGGATTTGTGGGTATATTACACACACAGGACTGAGGTTAGTAGTATTGAAGTAGATTTGCGTGTGCTATATCGCCCATAAATTTTACTTCATTTTTTGAAATTGGATGATTTATTTTTAGGAATTTGAGTGCTGATATTTTCAGGGCTAGGGAAATGTTACGTTATTTTTGGTGTAGATAGAAAATGGAGAAAATAGAAAATATAAAGATTATTTAAAATCATTTTCCTTTCAACAAATTTTTTAAAACCAGAAAAATTTAAACCACACATTTGTACCTACTCAAAACTTTTTCCAAGCATCTAACTAATTCAATAGCTAAGCAAAAGCGAGCTCGGTTTGCCACTTTTGACCCACATCTGATGTGGGAATGAGTTGAACGACGTCTATAGAATAAGATTTTTTTACTGTTGTTGTTGTTTTATTCTTTGTTTTCAATTAAATTTATATTTTCTTTTTCAACACAATAAAGTGTATATATTTCCATTGTTCATTCATTTCTATGAACAAAAAAAAATTAAAGAAGGCTCTTTCGCCCGTTTCGTCTCAAAAAAGAAAAAAAAAAAACAGGAGTCATTATAGGGCAGGGATACCGAAACAACAAACATTCACACATAAGTAAAAAAAAAAAAGAAACCCGCTGCCTACGGCAGATGGATGATGTTTTGTTTAAAATTTTTCACCCAAAAAAAAAAAAAAAAATAAAATAAAGTAAAAAAATAAAATACAATAAAAAAAATAAAATAAATTTCATATAAATAATAACAGAAGCAAATTGTGGGGTATAAAGAGAAAGGTCCTATACTGTACCTCTCTTTCTCTCAATCTACAATGAATATTTAAATGTATCTTTGAACTCTACAAGGAGAGATTAGTGCAGCGGTGAAAACAGTGATGTTATACATATTTCTTTGTTTCAATATTTTAGGCGGGTTTTTTTTCTAATTTATATCGGCTTAGACAAAAATATAATTCACAAAATAAGACACAATAATTGAGCTTTATAATAACTCTTAATCTTGATATCTATCAAGGCTTTAATCATTGAGTTGCCTAAAAATCGGGCTTAATGATAAACTGTATAGTTTAGTTGCTATGGATTTTTGTATTCATTTGAGAAAATTATTAATGAACTATTTTTTAAGACTACATATATAGATTAAGAAAAAAAAACACGCCTAATGTCTATATTCGCCCGAGTCATTTGGGTTTTCAGCAAGTTATAAATGGGCGAGTCCGATTGGCACCGAGCTCTATTGCGTATGACCAGCTTAGGACTCCTATCAAAAGAAATAATACAAAATCGTATAAAGAAGCTAGTCTGCATGAAATGCATTCGATATTGCTGTTATTTTTTTAATTTCCTGTTGAAAATTATTTTTTAGTCTTTTTAAAATATCACTCACATTTTGTAGTCAAAAAAGGAATCCTTGTGACAAAAATAAAATAACAAAATTAATTTTGACAACAAATTTGCTTCGAACTTTCATGTGTTAAATTTCAAAGTAATTATACGAAATAATACAGTCAAGTTTTAAAAAATTAAATTAAAACTAATTTCTTTCATGCCGACTATGGATTTTATTTTTCCTCACCATCCCCCTGCAAATTTGTTCGCTTAATTAATTAATTGTTTGAATTAATTTGTTAAGATAATAATTATTTTTCGGAACTTATATGTCCTCTCCAACAAGGAGCAGTTTTAGACAATTTATTTCTTACAAATCATGGTTTAAAAACACCGAGAAGCCAACAGTAGAATGGAATGGTAGTTTTTTGTTTTTTATAGAAGTTTACATATTTTAAAATAGATAAAGGTACACTCATTTATGCTAAATAACTTAGGTGGCCAAATATAGTAAAAAGGACAAACCACTAGTATTGTTAACTAATGAAATAAGTTTCTTTTCCCCGTTCAGGCGAGAGCTATTAAAAAAATACTTGAAATAAAAAAAGGAGTTTCCGTGATTTTCTACTTTTTTTTTAAACTAAAAGGCAAAAAACCATCTGATTTTAAGGTGTTCGATTAAAAATTACTTGTACCCAATTTCACAATTTTGAATAATAATCAGCATTTATTTGTACATATATTATTTCAAAACTTGTGAGTTTAAAAATAATTATTTCGAAAGTTATTTGACAGTTTTATTTTATTTAAAAATAAAATTAAAAAATTGTAAATTCGGAACATTTCTTATCTCAGGCCAAAAAAGTCTTTGAACTTTGACAATAAATATTCAGAATTTCACTATCTGAACATTATGTACATATGTACATATGTACTTTTTTCTCTAACCTTTCGGAATGGAAATAAATCGGTTTATTAAATATTGGAAAAAAAGGAGCGCTGGAAAAGGAATAATGTGTCTTTACTCGTTTTAGACATTCATGAATAACAAAATCCTGCCTTGTTTTATAAATTGTCAAGAAAAATTATTCGAAAAGTGCCTAAAAGGCCGATTTGTCCATACCTGAAAGAGAAAGAGTGCCTATTAAAAAAGCGCTTGATTCGAAATTGTGAGAGACGTCATAGCCTTGATGAAATCAACATTTTGGGAAAACTCGCATTAATCTATGTCACGGAAATTGTTTGTTTTGGTTGGAAAGTTGTGTGGACGATTTTTTCGAATTTTTTTGCTATACTTCACACCCAAAAATTGCTGTGGGCTCTTAGTCTATTACATAAGCACATTTTTCACAAAATTTAGATACATATGTACATTTTTGAAAATATTGGGTTTTCGTAGTCTTATAAAGTTACAGCTCTGTGAAAAAATTCTTTACCAAGTTTTTTGATGCTATTCGAATCCGACCTCAGAACAGCTCTACCAGGTTAGATATTCGGAATGTATGTTTGTATGTTGTTTGGGGTTTGCTGTCAGCGCGATGTACCAACTTTTTGTCAACAAAGTTCTGAAATATTACTGAAAGTAAAAATTTTCTTCTTCAAATTTTTAAAAATATGTTATCCTCTCGAAATCGAATTCAAGGCATTAATAAACTTGGTAACGGTATACATAGTTTGGTTGAAAAGAGAATCTTTTGTGCTGACCAGTTTAATTTTTGACTTTAAAAAAAAGTTACATGACATTTTAAATATTTGGGAAATTTTTAAAATTAGAATTATGTCAGAAAAAATGCTGTCAATATTATTTTTGATTGCTTTTTTAATAAAAACTCAAGTAGCTTTTGAGTCAATTGAGCGATACGTAAAATACTGTACATACTCAAAAATTATCAAGAATTGTCAGAATTAAAAAAAAAACTGTTTGACTCAAAATCTTTTTATGTATGTACATATGTTTATTTTTTGAAATAAAGAAAATAGAATTATTTATGGTCTCCGCAACATAAACCTTTTGAAGAAAAATCTTAAATGGTCAACTTTAAAAAAATCTATAACATCCCTGACTTAAAATGTAATCGACATAGAACATGAAGCAGGTGTGGAATAAAGGAAGTCGACATCGCGCGCTTAGACATGCAAAATAGCGGAGGCATACCTACCATGAAGCAATGCCACGCATCTACAGCTATACAAACAATAGATCCAAAGAATAAAGGTACAAGGAGGGCTTCTTGGAGCGCCTTGTTGAATGTTGCTCCTACTCGCTTTTGCTCGTCCTCGTCCCCAGGCTTTCCATCGACATCGTCGTTGTTGTTGCGTCCTAGTCGACGACAATGTTGTCTTCTTTTTTAGTTGTCATTTTTTTCACCCACAATCTTATGATATGTTCGTGGGGGGGAGGGAAAAGAGGCCAGAACCCAAGTCTATAGGATAACTGACATACATTCGTTGGGTTGTGTTTCACTTTTTATTGTTGTTCTTGTTGTATTGTTGTTTTGTTTGAAAAAAAAAAAATATAACCAGCAACAGCAACACAAAAAGCTCCATTGGGGATAAACAACTCTGTGGCTATTGTTTTTAGTGCTAGATCGTGTTATCCTTGTTAAAATTTCATAAAGTGTGGGTGTTTACAGGAAGAGGAATATTCTTAGTTCTGCTGAACGAGAGTATAGCACCCCCCCCCCCCCCCCCTCCTTCCACCCATCATTGTACCACCACGACTACACAATACCTTTAACTGTCCGATGGTCTTTGAGAGGATAACCAAAAACATAGACAAGGGATGTTATTTTTATTTCGTTTTATAGTTGTTTGTGTATGAATATATTTTATTTTAATATTCACAAAACTATAACAATGGAAAGGAAGCGACGACAATCGGTTTTGAATATGTTTTTAATTTTTGTTTTATTTGGGATGACGAGGGACGATTGTCTTCTGTTAATGCTTTTCTTTGAATGGAGAATGAGATTTTTCAGGTCAGGTGCGTTTTGAAATTTCGTGGGAATAAACTTGGTCTGGAATTGTTTTAAATGAAGCTTATTTCCATCGGTAAAGCGTTTATAATAGATGACTTCGTTTTCTCTTAAAAATTTATTGAAATATTTTAATGCTCAATGGTTCCATGTTTTTTAGTAAATTTAAACAAGTTTAAAGAATTTAAAGGCAAGTTTCATTTTAATTCAGTTATATTGGAATTTGTAATGAACTAGTTGACTTTTTCGTATATGTGTACATACATACATATGTATGTATGCAGTTCTATTTTGTTTTAAGTTCGGGTGATATGTTCGGTTCTTTTTAAATAAGAAGAAAATTGAGGAGAGTTTTCTGTTCTGATTATGAATCCACTGAAAAAAAATTAATACAAAATGGTGAATAAAAAAAAGTGGAAAATATAATTTTTTTCTAATGAAGAAATATTTTAAATGTCATCTTATTTTTTTGTATACCATCAATCATAGCTCATAGGTCTTGAATGTTCTTTGGAGCTTCTTATTCAAACTATGGTATCCTAGATCTAATAGCAGATTCTTAATAATTTGTATAGATCCTTATCCAGGCATTATTCTTTACAAAAGAAAATTTTGTTTAGTTGCGGATGGAAACGCAGGAATTTGAAAAATATAACCGCCCATGTTTAACGATTTTCTGTCTAAAACAATAATAAAACAAAAATCATAAGTCAGAAAAATCAATCCAATTTGAAGTAAATTTCATACACTGTCGTTTGTCGATGGCAGCTTTTCACGATATGCGGATTCGTTAATGGTTGAATATTTAAGGTTTTGGCCTTAAAGTTGTAAAAAATGTAAGGCTTTATTTTCCTAGTAATTGTTGGAGTGTCAAAAATTCGTACTAGATGATGTGTGAAAGAAACATTTCAAAAATAGAAAAGTTGGTGAAAAAGTTTAGATTTTTGAAAAAAAAAATTCAATAGAATTTTTGACAATTATTGAGTGGAAAATCTTTGTGATATTATAAAAAAAATAAGCTTTAAAACCTACAAATAAAATCGATAGTGTTAAGGTCTTCAAATGTATATCAAACTTAATTTTTGTGTAGATTTTTTTGTGAGATTTAAGGAAATTTTCCATCATCTATTGGAGACGGAACCGCCCAGCACTCTCCCTTACCTGTTTCTGTTTTGATAATTTTATTTTTGAGTATCGAACATTTCAAAAAATTTAATTTTTATTTAACGTTTATTTCAAATCGTTTTTAAATATTTATTTCTAGAAATAATTTTATCTCGCTCTGAAATGAGCAGATAGCTTATTATTCTGGTACCTACCTAAATTAAGCGTGGAGAAAAACCGTGTTATCGATATCATTTATAAGCTTATATTATCTTTTTCTTGAGCGACGATGAGGTTGTTCAGTAAGTCGCTCTGCCAAAGAATTTTGATGACCCAAATAGCTTAATCGGAAATGCTTAATTATAAGGAACAAGGAAACAAATTCTGTCAAATAATGAGTAGGTAATGAGTTTTGTATTAAGTTGTTCAGAAAGAACGTATGCGCTAAAATCCTTGATACCATACCGAATTCACTGATGGAAGGTGATTTTTTGATTTAGAAAGAAATTGTCAAAAATAGCTCTAGCATCTTACTAGATTATTTATATTATTTGATTGTGTGGGTGGAATTTTATCGTATATAATATTTCCAAACGGAGATAATCATTGGATCTTTTGTGTAAAATAATATACCTGTGGAAGTTTCTTATAAAATAAAATCTTGTAAAATAATAAAATCTTCTCCATGTTTAAATCATTTAAAATATTTCCTCTTTGTTTTGCTTAAAATTTAAATAAAAAAGAATCATGTTATTTAAGATTAAGCTATTCTGTATTTCTATTGTAACCAACGGAGTATATATAAATAAACAAATTATAAAACACGGTATCTTAAAAATATTTGTTCTACTTATTATTTGTCTTGGTCTCCATCAAGTTGCGCGTAATTTTCAGTAGGAACTTTTTCGACATTCTTCCGTTAATAGATTTCTGAGTTTAAGGCAGTGAGAAATATGCTAACATCTTCTAAGCTAATGTCATTGGATTTATATATCTTTTGCAAATATCGAACTTTTTAAAGGAAAATCTGTTTCTGTAAAAGTCATCTCCGTCACATTTTTTAAACTTCAATTTTCTTCATTAAATTGCAATTTTTAAAGCCGATTGGGTTGGTTCTTTTTTTTACCATGTCAGTGGTGGTGGTCTGAAATAGAAATTAATTAAAAATGAATGATACTGACATTTTCGTCTTCAAAAAAAAAAAAAAAAAAAAAAAAAATGTTAAAAAAGATTTGATATTAAATTCGATGTCGTGTAGACTATGGTCTCACAGGGGCAGCAGTTATACTGTTAAAAGTGACACAAAAAAAAGCTAAAAAAAACAAGAAACACTTATATTTTAACTCACTCTTTCATGTAGGCACGAAAAACGAAAACACATCGTTCGGAAGTAGAGATTCCAATAGTTCCCTCTCGAATCTAAAGTCCTTCTGTCTCAATCGAGCATGTCTTATAAACGCGACAGAGATGTAATATTATAGTTTTTTCTTGTTTTTTTTTTGTTCGAAGTCAAATCGGAATGGTCACATCAGGACATCTCAAAGATCACGTACTCAATATATTTCCTTTTTCTGCTCTAAGTGGCACTTTTTGGATATTCAACTCTGTACGAGTGGTCCCATTAGAGGTGTCCTATACGAAGAGGTAACTCTTCTCATTCCTGGATGGGGATTTTTCTTTTTTCTACTTTTTTCTCTTTTGAATTTTTTGTATTCTTGTTTCTTCTTCTTTGGCTTTGATGTATGCATTTTGCATTTTTGAATGTTTAGTTGAATTGTATTGGGAAAATTTAAATTTAATACGAATCCAACAGACGGTGCTTTCTAATTAAGCTGGTTATTTTGAAAATGATAGATTCGAGCATCGAACGGATTTGCATGATGTAATTTATCAAAACAGAAAAAAAAGAAGACAAATTGAAGGAGTTCGTGTTATCAATGTTTTTTTTTTTTTTTTGAAAACTGAATTTGGCATTGTATTTTGTTTTGCTCTTTAAATTTTTCTTTATTTTCTTTATTTGTATGCTGTCATTTATTTGCAATAAATTTTATTTATTTGAAAATATTTGTCACTTTTTGTCAAAAAATATGATTCGAATCCTAAGATGGTGTTCACATTTAGCCAGTTCACGTTTCTAAGATCTCACTGAGATCTCATTGAGCAAGCTCCGTCAGCTCCACTGAGCAGAAGGAGAAACCTGAACAAAATTTCTCCGCTAGAAGTCAAAACCAATTTCCATCTCTTTTTTATTAATTAATCAACTGCGACAAAAAATAATTGAGCAAGCGAATCCAAAAAATATCAGGCTCAGTTTTTTGACAGCAAAAGTGAGGAATCTAACTGAGGAATTACGTTCAGATTTCTGAGATTGCTGAGATCTCTGAGATCTCAGTGAGCTTGAGAAACCTGAACTGGCTAATTGGACTTACTCCTTGGATTTTTTTTGACGTCTATATACTTTTTCTCGTTCCCACTCTATGGTGAGAAAGAGATGGGCAAGTGAGGCAGGATTTTTTAATTTTTTTAAAAATTTGTGGATTTTTTTTGACGTTTCCTTTTGTGACATTTGTTTTCTCAATATTTAGTTTTTGTTTGGAGCTTAAATACTACAGAATCAAAGTTTTTTTCAATTGGAAAACAATTTATTTTGTGAATAATCAATTTTGTGATTGAAAAAGTTCTAATTAATTCTTCGACGAGCAAAGATTTGTGTTTTTTTTTAATGACTGCTGAACGTCAGAGTGAATCGGTTGTGTTCACATTACTTGTGTCTGAACACGAGCTGACTGACTTCTGTCAAAAAAAAATCGTGAATTTGAGTCCAATGTGAACACCGTCTAATAGTGTGAGAGGTGACAGTAAGATAACCTATCTCATCGTGGCTATTGAAGTAAAGAGAAACCGAACGCTGTTCGGACAAGCTAATTTATGATTGCTTCTTCAGTAGGGTTAGCCCTATTGAGTACTGTTTTGATATGTTAATATGTATTTATTTTAAAAAATTATTCTAAACACTGCGAAGCAACGCAAGAGAAGTTGTGCTTGTGCATGGATAAAAGTTACAATGCCACATGTAATTGTTGGTTAATTTACAAAGTCCCCTTTCACACAGGGCAACTGAGTTGCCGGCAACAATTGGTTCATAGGCGAGCAGGGCAGGAAGAAAGAGGGGTAAATGAAATCTCCCCGGTCAACAAATTCAGGAGACTTTTTTGACGTTTCTCTTCACACTACGTTTGTGTGCGTTCAACCAAGGTAGTTTAAAAGGAAAATACAGCAAGTTTCCTCTGATTTTGTATCGTCGTGTGAAAGGTACAAGAGATTGTTAAGGAGATTTAAAGAAAACGTCAAAAAAATCACCAGCAACTAGTATCCTCGTGTGAAAGGGGACAAACACAAACATGACCTACTAATTTATTGAGCCTAAGATTAGGCAACAAAAATTATTATTTTCGAGCATGAAATAACAAAAAAAAATAATAATTTTCTACCAAATTAACTATCAAACTAATAATACTTCCATCCAAACATTCTCTTCCACTCGCCATTGATGGTCTAGATAAGTATCTCACTTGGCGCTGACTGCGTGCTGGCTTAACATACAGTGCTGCTCTGCTACTGTACTGGCAAGTCAGTTCCATTTGGTGATAGTACCTTCGTTGCTGTGTTTCCGATTCTATGTCTCTTTCCCATAGTTCCATAGATGAACTTTGATACTCTCCTGGTGATGTGATGTGAATGTATCTTTATACTGAACGCAAGGGGTAGGAGATATATTCCTTGCCAATAACTTATCCCGACAGATGAATGAGGGATTTATTTAGAAAATATGTAACCCTTTGGAGGCTGACACAAAATTTCCCTTCCTGATCCTGGATTGGCATTTTCGTCATCGTTGTCAATGAAGCCAATCTTTCAAACTTCACTCTTTCCTTCCCTGTTATGTACCTTCTCGTATTTTGTACGCCAGAAATGATGGTGCTCAATTTTCGAATGATGATGATGTTTAATGGCAGAGCAAACGTTTTTGGCCACACGTTCGTTCGTTCCAACGAACAGTCCGAGTCATTGATGATAGTATTACAGGTGGCCATATGGCACGTTTTCAGTGTGTGTGTGTGTGTGTGCTTATCTTGGCTGATGCTATATAGAAATAGTGTTAGTAGAATCGACACGAGCACGGAACCAATTGTGGTAAGTATGCAATTCCGAGCAATTAAATCACCTTGATGGTAATTTGGATTAATACTGTGTTGTCCGTTCCGGGTCGGAGTACAATTAGTTTTAGAAAATGTTTTGTCCGATGCTGCTGGGGAGTATAGAGAGCAGAATGAATCCTAAACAGATTCATTGGCTAATGGATATGTTGTTTGTGTTTCCTGACTAAGTATTTTTTTTTCGTTCTGTTCTATATCGGTAAAGCATCGAACAAAGTTTGAAATAATGCAGATAAAACCAATGTCCTCGTACGCATAAATAACAAACCACGCACGTTCAATGATACCCACATTTTTGCAAAGGGAAGTACGCAAGCAGAGAGTAGAATTGTAGGCTACAATATCTAATAGATTGTGCTTTACAGTACATTTGACATTTTACAGGCCAAATAGAATAAAATAATTAGTTGTAATATTGCTAAAAGGAGATATGCCTATTTAAAAATTAAATTATTGAAACATGCATTGAACAAAATGGCTTACAATAAAATAAGTTAAAGTATTCTTCTTACTAAAAGAATAATAAAAAATGAATAAAACAGCACCTCGTGAAGAACTAGCAGTATTTCTCAACTATTTCTGTGTCTGTGTATTGACAGTTGGCATCAGAACTGGAGGGAACTTACTATTTTCTGCTAAATCTGATCAGCTTAGTTGAGAGGCACTTTATCCTGCCAAGATTCACTCTTAAATAAATTTTCACGAACTTGCTTATTGTATTTGAAAACGGTGTTATTTGATTTAACACGATTTTTCTTAAATTCAAATTGTACACATAAATGATACATATCAGCCAAGTAGAAGACTTAGCACTATTTAAATGGATCTTTTCAATTATTGGTTTAAAATACAAGTAGCTTTTAACGGCAAAGTTTTCCGGGGTTTCGTCAAGGAAAGCTGCAGTCATCTGCTCTAAATAAGCATTTTTTTTTAATTCCCCTTCAGTTTTATCTATTTTTATTTATTAAATAGAATTTTAACCATTTTAAACCACAATAATTTATTATAAACTTTAGCTCAAAAAAAACCTGAAACAAAACAAAAAAAAAGATCTCCAATCACTCAAAAAAAAAACAAAAATTATTACAGAAATGATTGAACGTTCAAAAATAATATCTTAATTTTGAATTTACCCGAAATAATTAATTTCCAAATAATTTTAAAATAGGGATGGGATGAAGCTTAGCAGTAAGTCATTGGGGTACCGAAGACTTAAAGAAAGCATCAGATTCCCAAAATTATTGTATACATACATTTGTACGTTAAAACTGTCAAATGAGTTTTAATTTTTTTTTTATTGAAAATATTTTTTATTACGACAAAAATAAAATTGGATTATACGGGAACATTTGGGATACGTATAAGAAATAAGACGCTGCTGGTGAGTTGGAACTATGTTTATTTCGTAAAATTGATAAGCTAGTAACTGTTTCTAATTTGAAGGTTGTACTTCTGGACATCTTCTACAGGTGGGTGCTTTGGTCATATTTCACAGAATTCGAAAGCACTGCCATACAGGCTTTTTTCACCATAAAAGATGTACAATTTACAGATCGATTTCCTAAACATTTGAATCAACCAATCTTGTAGAAGAAAAACCTGAATACATGTTTTTTTTCGAAATTTTACCAATTTCTCATGTTTTTTTTTTGTTAGAAAATATTGCAATTTATAAAACGAATGAAAATTATTTTTGCACAACTTTGCCATTTAAGAGCAAAGAGCAAAACCGTTGGGTTGAAAAGTTGACATTTCCGTCATTTCATGTTTTTGATGAACGATTTTTTTTCAGACAACCATTCGAAAGAAAGAAGTTGAATAAATAATAATAATTTCTACAAACACGGTACGGTGGCAAATGACAAAATAACGATAACAGCATTTAAGAAACTTCGTTTGGATTTTGTCAGCAGACTGGCGTTGTTTTCTATATTTTTCCTAGGCCATGGTTCTTTTTAATCGATATTTCTCTAAAAACTGCATGAAACGCACGATATTGGATCATTCATCAATAACTGTAGAAGCATTTCGGTATATTAATTTTGAAGAGCGGAAATAAAAATAATAATGAGGTTCACACACGCCCTGGTGTGAATTTCATTTTTTAACAAACCCAATATTTAACAAAAGAGACGTTTTATTATCGCCATCGCCATTAACCCATACGGTTCAAAAGAAAAGTATAAAAGTGCAATGTATGACAAATTCTGCATTCCGGTGTATTTTTTGTTTATAAAAAAAATGGTAGACAATTGTGGGCCACCCACGAACCCTATGGTACCTACATACATATATGATTTTCAATGGCGCGTTGGGCGTCGCTATGACAGATTTTTCTGTCAACTCGAAAGTTCACATATTGCAATTTATGCAAAGTGTTTACAATGACGCGTTGGGCAGTAATGCTACGATTTGGCACCAATTAATTTGGCACCAATTAAAATGTACACAAACCAACATAACATAAGCTACCCCAACGTTAAAGTTGAAAAAAGTCAACTTCAGCGTGCGTTTTGACAATTAAACTAATTTTCGAATTCCTTTCAACGATTTTTTTAGAAGAAAAAATCAGTTTTTTTGGACAAATTCCTCCTATTGAAAGAAAACAAATCGATTTTGTTAAAAAAAAAAATGGAATTGTTTGTTGAAAGGAATTCAAGATTACAGTTATGTAGGTTCATTTTGATTTTCAGATTCTATTCAAGTCGTCTGTCATGTCGACGCGTTCGTAAAGCTTGTAAACGGATACGTAAGCGTCTCTAACGCGAACGCTCGATTGGAAATCAACCTTTAACTGAGAAACCGCCCCACATGAGGAAACACATGTCTTCAATGAAGACCGGAAGATGATGCATACATAACTTTCGGTACTGAAAAAGATTCTGTGAACTAAGAATAGAAATAATGTTTGATCGTTGTCAGCAACCAGAAATGTTCATACCTACATATTTTCAAATGTTAATATTATTTTATTTTATTTTATTTTATTTTATTTTATTTTATTTTATTTTATTTTATTTTATTTTATTTTATTTTATTTTATTTTATTTTATTTTATTTTATTTTATTTTATTTTATTTTATTTTATTTTATTTTATTTTATTTTATTTTATTTTATTTTATTTTATTTTATTTTATTTTATTTTATTTTATTTTATTTTATTTTATTTTATTTTATTTTATTTTATTTTATTTTATTTTATTTTATTTTATTTTATTTTATTTTATTTTATTTTATTTTATTTTATTTTATTTTATTTTATTTTATTTTATTTTATTTTATTTTATTTTATTTTATTTTATTTTATTTTATTTTATTTTATTTTATTTTATTTTATTTTATTTTATTTTATTTTATTTTATTTTATTTTATTTTATTTTATTTTATTTTATTTTATTTTATTTTATTTTATTTTATTTTATTTTATTTTATTTTATTTTATTTTATTTTACTTTATTTTATTTTATTTTATTTTATTTTATTTTATTTTATTTTATTTTATTTTATTTTATTTTATTTTATTTTATTTTATTTTATTTTATTTTATTTTATTTTATTTTATTTTATTTTATTTTATTTTATTTTATTTTATTTTATTTTATTTTATTTTATTTTATTTTATTTTATTTTATTTTATTTTATTTTATTTTATTTTATTTTATTTTATTTTATTTTATTTTATTTTATTTTATTTTATTTTATTTTATTTTATTTTATTTTATTTTATTTTATTTTATTTTATTTTATTTTATTTTATTTTATTTTATTTTATTTTATTTTATTTTATTTTATTTTATTTTATTTTATTTTATTTTATTTTATTTTATTTTTGGAAAAAAAATGCACATATCCAAACCTTTGTACTCCAAAGCATTTTTTGTATAAGAAGATTGGCACTAACAATTGAAGTTGGCCATCTGATCCAGCTGATTGAAGGTTCACACGCGTTCTATTTTAAATTCCTTTTTAAAAACACCCCAGAATTTACAGTAAAAATTCTCTATTTACTAATTTTACCTCAAACCACCTGTGGCTTGAAATGGGATGTTCCCAAATGACACAACAAAAACAGATCTACGCATCCATTCCAAATGTGTTAAAAATTTATTTAAATTAAAAAAAATTTAAATTATAAAAAAAACTCATATATTTATTTATGTTTTTGTTTGTGTTAATAGTGTGTTTATTAAATGTGTGTGTGTTTTTTTTTTTTTTGTAATTACATAATTATTATATATATATTATTTAACAAATTTTAATTAAAAAACAAACAAAATAAAATATTAAATTATTTAAAACTAAAATTATATTTAAATTATAAGAAAACTCATATTTTTATTTATGTTTTTGTCTGTGTTAATAGTGTGTTTATTAAATGTGTGTGTGTGTTTTTTTTTTTTTGTAATTACATAATTATTATATATATATATTATTTAACAAATTTTAATTAAAAAATCAACAAAATAAAATATTAAATTATCTTAAACTAAAACCCATCGTAATCTCGAAGTAATATTTCCATCAACGAAACCCGGCGATTAATCGTGTTAATCTGGGATCTAAATACCGCAAATTGGGTATTCATTCGGAGATTTATTCTATTCTCCAATTGATCCAACCGCCAGAAGATAAGCGATAAATCATTTTCAATTAACCGATTTCGTCTGGTTTGTCTCGGGATCCTGATGGGTATTCTCGATGGGTATTCCCTTGGCTGTCTGGGAGGTCTTGACTCCCTGGGGATCCTTATGGGAATTCTTGAAGCCATTTTCTATTTTATATGTAAAAATTAAAACAATAATAAAATAAAAAAAATACTTTATATAATTTAAATCAAAATTATTTTCACAATCAATCAAAACTATTTTGAAAACTAATCAAAATAATTTTGAAAGTAAATATCACAATTATTTTAAAAAATATTTTATTGAATGTCATTTTAACTCACTTTTTTATTTCTTCTTTTCTTATTTTCTTTAGTTCTTCTCTTCTCTACTGTTCTCCTTTTCTTTACTTCTTCTTTTCTTCTTTTTTTCTTTTCTTCTTTTCTTTTTTTCTTTCTTCTCAATTTTCTTTCTTCTTTTCTCTACAAAATAAAATATATTAATATTTTATTTAATTTTATTTTATTTTATTTACCTTATTTTTTTTCTTCCTCACCCTTCCAAATTTTTCAATGTAATGAATTATTTCCGAATTTTCATCGACTTATATAGAAAAATAAAATTTCTCAGGCTCCTACCATGATATTAGAAAAACCAAAAAGACAGTGAAATATCTAATTGGCATTCTATGTTATATTTTTACCTCATGAATGAAAACGAATAATTTGTTGATAACTCAGGCATAGCACTTCCATGAGCGAAACATAGGAAAGATCTGGATGGTGTTGAAGAACCACCATATCCACCAACAAAAAGAGCAACATCCAAAAGTCTGCTCTCCAATGCATTTTTGTTTATAACAAAATAGGTGTGGCCAATTCTGGGCCACCCATGAACCCTAGGATACAAATATGACCACCAAAATGAAGGTGTTGAAGATGGCCACCAGGTCCACCAAGAAAAAGTGCAACATATCCAAAACTCAACACTCCAGTGCATTTTTTGTATAAGAACATCGGTTTTGACGATTGTGAGCCATCCAAGAACCGTTGGATACCAATATGACCACCAAAATGAAGGTGTTGAAGATGGCCACCAGGTCCACCAAGAAAAAGTGCAACATATCCAAAACTCAACACTCCAGTGCATTTTTTGTATAAGAACATTGGTTTTGACGATTGTGAGCCACCCAAGAACCGTACGGTACCAATATGACCACCAAAATGAAGGTGTTGAAGATGGCCACCAGATCCACCAAGAAAAAGTGCAACATATCCAAAACACAACACTCCAGTGCATTTTTTGTATAAGAACATTGGTTTTGGCGATTGTGAGCCACCCAAGAACCGTAGGGTACCAATATGACCACCAAAATGAAGGTGTTGAAGATGGCCACCAGGTCCACCAAGAAAAAGTGCAACATATCCAAAACACAACACTCCAGTGCATTTTTTGTATAAGAACATTGGTTTTGACGATTGTGAGCCATCCAAGAACCGTTGGATACCAATATGACCACCAAAATGAAGGTGTTGAAGATGGCCACCAGGTCCACCAAGAAAAAGTGCAACATATCCAAAACTCAACACTCTAGTGCATTTTTTGTATAAGAACATTGGTTTTGACGATTGTGAGCCACCCAAGAACCGTACGGTATCAATATGACCACCAAAATGAAGGTGTTGAGGATGGCCACCAGGTCCACCAAGAAAAAGTGCAACATATCCAAAATTTAACACTCCAGTGCATTTTTTGTATAAGAACATTGGTTTTGGCGATTGTGAGCCACCCAAGAACCGTAGGGTACCAATATGACCACCAAAATGAAGGTGTTGAAGATGGCCACCAGATCCTCCAAGAAAAAGTGCAACATATCCAAAACTCAACACTCCAGCGCATTTTTTGTATAAGAACATTGGTTTTGACGATTGTGAGCCATCCAAGAACCGTTGGATACCAATATGACCACCAAAATGAAGGTGTTGAAGATGGCCACCAGGTCCACCAAGAAAAAGTGCAACATATCCAAAACTCAATACTCCAGTGCATTTTTTGTATAAGAACATTGGTTTTGGCGATTGTGAGCCACCCAAGAACCGTAGGGTACCAATATGTCCACCAAAATGAAGGTGTTGAAGATGGCCACCAGATCCACCAAGAAAAAGTGCAACATATCCAAAACTCAACACTCCAGTGCATTTTTTGTATAAGAACATTGGTTTTGACGATTGTGAGCCATCCAAGAACCGTTGGATACCAATATGACCAGCAAAATGAAGGTGTTGAAGATGGCCACCAGGTCCACCAAGAAAAAGTGCAACATATCCAAAACTTAACACTCTAGTGCATTTTTTGTATAAGAACATTGGTTTTGACGATTGTGAGCCACCCAAGAACCGTACGGTATAAATATGACCACCAAAATGAAGGTGTTGAAGATGGCCACCAGGTCCACCAAGAAAAAGTGCAACATATCCAAAACTGAACACTCCAGTGCATTTTTTGTATAAGAACATTGGTTTTGGCGATTGTGAGCCACCCAAGAACCGTAGGGTACCAATATGACCACCAAAATGAAGGTGTTGAAGATGGCCACCAGGTCCACCAAGAAAAAGTGCAACATATCCAAAACACAACACTCCAGTGCATTTTTTGTATAAGAACATTGGTTTTGGCGATTGTGAGCCACCCAAGAACCGTAGGGTACCAATATGACCACCAAAATGAAGGCGTTGAAGATGGCCACCAGGTCCACCAAGAAAAAGTGCAACATATCCAAAACTCAACACTCCAGTGCATTTTTTGTATAAGAACATTGGTTTTGACGATTGTGAGCCATCCAAGAACCGTTGGATACCAATATGACCACCAAAATGAAGGTGTTGAAGATGGCCACCAGGTCCACCAAGAAAAAGTGCAACATATCCAAAACTCAACACTCCAGTGCATTTTTTGTATAAGAACATTGGTTTTGGCGATTGTGAGCCACCCAAGAACCGTAGGGTACCAATATGTCCACCAAAATGAAGGTGTTGAAGATGGCCACCAGATCCCCCAAGAAAAAGTGCAACATATCCAAAACTCAACACTCCAGTGCATTTTTTGTATAAGAACATTGGTTTTGACGATTGTGAGCCATCCAAGAACCGTTGGATACCAATATGACCAGCAAAATGAAGGTGTTGAAGATGGCCACCAGGTCCACCAAGAAAAAGTGCAACATATCCAAAACTTAACACTCTAGTGCATTTTTTGTATAAGAACATTGGTTTTGACGATTGTGAGCCACCCAAGAACCGTACGGTATAAATATGACCACCAAAATGAAGGTGTTGAAGATGGCCACCAGGTCCACCAAGAAAAAGTGCAACATATCCAAAACTGAACACTCCAGTGCATTTTTTGTATAAGAACATTGGTTTTGGCGATTGTGAGCCACCCAAGAACCGTAGGGTACCAATATGACCACCAAAATGAAGGTGTTGAAGATGGCCACCAGGTCCACCAAGAAAAAGTGCAACATATCCAAAACACAACACTCCAGTGCATTTTTTGTATAAGAACATTGGTTTTGGCGATTGTGAGCCACCCAAGAACCGTAGGGTACCAATATGACCACCAAAATGAAGGCGTTGAAGATGGCCACCAGGTCCACCAAGAAAAAGTGCAACATATCCAAAACACAACACTCCAGTGCATTTTTTGTATAAGAACATTGGTTTTGGCGATTGTGAGCCACCCAAGAACCGTAAGGTACGAATATGACCACCAAAATGAAGGTATTGAAGATGGCCACCAGGTCCACCAAGAAAAAGTGCAACATATCCAAAACTCAACACTCTAGTGCATTTTTTGTATAAGAACATTGGTTTTGACGATTGTGAGCCACCCAAGAACCGTACGGTATCAATATGACCACCAAAATGAAGGTGTTGAAGATGGCCACCAGGTCCACCAAGAAAAAGTGCAACATATCTAAAACACAACACTCCAGTGCATTTTTTGTATAAGAACATTGGTTTTGGCGATTGTGAGCCACCCAAGAACCATAGGGTATCAATATGACCACCAAAATGAAGGTGTTGAAGATGGCCACCAGGTCCACCAAGAAAAAGTGCAACATATCCAAAACTCAACACTCCAGTGCATTTTTTGTATAAGAACATTGGTTTTGACGATTGTGAGCCATCCAAGAACCGTTGGATACCAATATGACCACCAAAATGAAGGTGTTGAAGATGGCCACCAGGTCCACCAAGAAAAAGTGCAACATATCCAAAACTCAACACTCCAGTGCATTTTTTGTATAAGAACATTGGTTTTGGCGATTGTGAGCCACCCAAGAACCGTAGGGTACCAATATGTCCACCAAAATGAAGGTGTTGAAGATGGCCACCAGATCCCCCAAGAAAAAGTGCAACATATCCAAAACTCAACACTCCAGTGCATTTTTTGTATAAGAAAATTAGTTTTGACAATTGTGGGCCACCCATGAACCCTAGGGTACCAATAAGACCACCAGAATGAAGGTGTTGAAGATGACCTTCTGATCCATAAGGAGAAAGTGCAGCATGTCCAAAACTGTGCATCCCAGTGCAGTTTTAAATAAGAAAATTGGTTTTGACAATTGTGGGCCACCCATGAGCCCTAGGGTACGAAAATGACCACCAAAATGAAGGTGTTGAAGATGCCCACCTGATCCATAAGAAGAAAGTGCAATATGTCCAAACCTGTGCACTCCAGTGCATTTTTAAATAAGAAAATTGGTTTTGACAATTGTTCGCCACCCATGAACCCTAGGGTACCAATATGACCACCAGAATGAAGGTGTTTAAGATGACCTTCTGATCTATAAGGAGAAAGTGCAACATGTCCAAAACTGCGCACTCCAGTGCAGTTTTAAATAAGAAAATTGGTTTTGACAATTGTGGGCCACCCATGAACCCTAGGGTACCAATATGTCCACCAGAATGAAGGCCTTGAAGATGACCACATGATCCATAAGAAGAAAGTGCAGCATGTCCAAAACTATGCGCTCCAGTGCATTTGAAAATAAAAATTGATTTTGACAATTGTGGGCCACCCATGAACCCTAGGGTACCAATATGACCACCAAAATGAAGGTGTTTAAGATGACCTTCTGATCCATAAGGAGAAAGTGAAACGTGTCCAAAACTGTGCACTCTAGTGCATTTTAAAATAAGAAAATTGGTTTTGACAATTGCGGGCCACCCATGAACCCTAGGGTACCAATATGACCACCAAAATGAAGGCGACCATCTGGTCCATAAGGAGAAAGTGCAACATGTCCAAAACTGTGCACTCCAGTGCAGTTTTAAATAAGAAAATTGGTTTTGACAATAGTTGGCCACCCATGAACCCTAGGGTACCAATATGACCACAAGAATGAAAGTGTTTCCTGCTGAATCGGAATACCTGAGATAAGATCTGTCATTCAACTTCTATATTGGTCGAGTTTTCTGTGCTAAGCGCGAACCATAGATCCTGCGTTTAATGTGATTTGTTCATGCTGTGAATTCATCTACCTTTGGCTACAAAATAATGCTGGTCAATTACACTTTGCTTCCTCTAAGACTTATTTTTCCAATCAAGGAAATTTTGAATCGAGATCTTGTTTTCGAAATTCTTCAACAAATGCTTTTTTTCTGAGAAAATTTAACTTATAAATCAACAATTCTCTACATTCTAACCTTTTTTACGGAAACTTTTTCCTCCGCTTCATGAATACTGAAGTGCTCAGAAATATGGAATTCATGTTAATAAATCATTAACCACTCATTTCAACAACTTGCTCGACAATACGAAGCCATGTTTATACTCATTCCATAAAAAGGATTTGCACATTAAACAAAACTTAATATAAAGTCCCCCAATCCCGATGGCACGATAACGACGATGACGACGGACGTTTGGTAGACTCCCGAAATTTCAGAGCATTCCATATTCCATTGTCTATTTCCTTGCTCTAGCTTTTATCCATTATATTTTTCTGTTTTTTTTTGTCTCCTATTTCGTTCTCCTTTTTTTTCCTGTGGTTAAATTCATAAAAAGTGTCGAAAGCACGCATGTATTATTAAAAATTTTTAACTTAAAACGACAATATCCAAAGGAAGGCTTTTGCTATGTAGCTACTTGGAATGAAGAAGAACAGAAGGCGGCTGCTTCTGACTCTAGCTCGCTCGCTCGCCGAATGTATGCTAGCTATGCACAAAATATCGCACTGGGGGATTGTGTTTGCCTTTGCAATATTTTGCACATTTATAACAATTAAGAACACTCAGAGCTCGGAAACTGAATCCTGAGACTGAGATACCTGGGAAGTGTATATGTTGTACATGCACTTACCTCTTCTATAGGTAGTCAAGTCGCATGTTGCCTGGAGAGAGCCAGAGATAGATGTGTTCTGTTTCTGTGTGCCAGAACACCATTCTTTGCTTTGTTGAAGACCCAAACGATATTTGGCCTTTCGAAAAAGTTTAATGAGCAGAACACAGAATATTTGTCTGCCTCTTTGGAAAAAAGGCTTCGAGCCCGTTCGTTTTTCCCACACTCTTTTAACCACTTGCGCCGCGCCAGGTGGATTTTTGGTATTTATTTTTGAAGGCATGAAATATTCATTGAACAAACACAATGATGTTGAACAGTTTGCTTTTTTCTTTTGGTTCCAATAAAACATTAATACAGCACCCTAACCTTATAATTTTTCTTTTACACACGAAAATAGGTAAAGAGTTGAGGAAAATACTCAAAGAAACTTTTAATTAAGTGTCCCAAAAGGACGTTAGATCCCGAAAGAGTTGAAAGGGTCATCGAGCCAAACACTTGCAATAATTGTTGAAGGTTTTTATTTTTAACAACTTCTTCCTTTTTTTTTGTTGAGCTCCAAAACAAAGTTTACTTCTCTTTCATGCAATGCCGTGTCATGATTATTAACATTTAACTTTTTTTTTTTAATTTTAATGCAATTTGTTTATATTTTGCAATCATTTTGCTCGACATTATTTAGCTCACGAAGATCTTAAGAAAATATTACCACTTTCACAAGCACTATCGATTTATTAGCATTATAACCGGTCTCCTGTCATCGCAGTTAATTTACATCAGGGGTTGGAAACCTTTTGTTAGCGGATTCAGTGATCGACTTTTTTGTGAGTATAAAAACGAGACTTTGGGGTTGAAAGCTTGGAGGATAGAATTTCAAAAACATCTGATTAGTAAATCCCAAGTTAACAAATTAGTGAGTTAAATGAGTTAATTTAACTTTAATCTCGCAATGAACCTAGGCCTTAGTGTTTTCACTATTAGTCCTTGAAAAATGTACAAAAGAGGTCAATCTGCGGAATAAATCCAAGTGCAGATTTTTAAACGTAAATAAATATCTTTGTTTTGACATACGAAATACTGGACAAGGTTAAATGTCGAAAATATTGCGAACAATCAATATTTTCGAAATTAAATCCTAAGATTTATAAATTAACTTTCTATCTTGTATCTATTTCGTATGTCAAATCGTAGGTAAATTTCTGAAATTTGACATTTTGGATGTAGCCAATATCTTGTAAATGGTTACTCGTATGGAAAAAAGTGTCATAATATTTTGAATTACAAACTAGCTAGCACGTCGAACTTCGTTCCACCTATTATTCATTAAATTCATTAAATTAATGTTTATTAATACGAAAGTCGAGGAAGCTCCAATTGTTGTCATGACTTTCCGATTTTTCCGGCCTAATTTTTCGATTTTTATGCCGGTAGTGTGTTTATCTGGTTCAATACAAATCCAACAAAAAACCGTAACCGAATCGGATGATGATGTTTAGCCGAGATAAGCGCGTACGAACACAAAAAGGGAGGTATTAAAGTCTATAAAATTGAGTGTAAATTATTTTTTAAGAACTTCGCCATTAAAGAGTTAAAACCAAAAAACTATTAGTTTTTACTTTTGAACAATTTAATGATTTCGTGTATGGTCACATAATTTACAAACGTTGTATTAAAGTGATTTTGAAAACACACACACCCTTTAAGAGGCCTTTCCTTACATTTGAGGAAAAAACGAAAAAATGCTCATTCGCTATGTTACTTTACGAAGTCATTTGAGCGTGTATGACAATAATTTAAATAGCACATAAAAGAGTTGTTTATTGCATTTGAACTGCAGGTATTATTTTTTTGATAGTTTGCACAAAACATAAGATATTTCAAAAAATGTACTGCTATATTGTCAGATTTTTGCAAAAACTCCTTATCCAAATGCTGCTTTTTGGGTAAATTAGTAACTTAATTAAATTTAATTTAGTTTTGTTTTGAAGGGTTTAAATAGATCTTTAAACTACAGGAATAAAAAAAACAAACTTCAGCACCGTTTCTACAATATATTGATTTTAAAAACAGTAAAAATACTGTGTTTCAACACGTTTTTTCTTGTATGTAATTAACGAATTTTGCACCTGTAATGATGCCTGCTAACAATTTGATATTTCTTTAGTCAAGTTCAATCAAAAAATTTAATCAGTAATCGTGTTTTTCATATAAAACAAAGAATTTTTAAAACATCTTCCCCAAACAAAATTATCAAGATTTTAGTTCAGACACAAATCATTCCATTTATTTTTTTCTCCAAGCAACCGCTAGAGTTTGTATCAAGAACAAAAAAAAAACAAACCGTGTGCATTTTTAGTTTGGTGTGCGCTGTATGGAGATGTGAAATATGGTTTGTATGTGTGTATATGGTTACTTTGAATGCTTGGTGTTGGTGCGGTAGGCGTTTTGTAATTATTTGTTTTCTTATTTTTGTTTGCCAAGAAAATGGGTAGGTATTTGGTTTTTGCGAAAAATCTCAATATAGGTAATCTGTGTTCTATTGAATTTTATGATTTCGGTTGTTTCTGTAATCATGGTTTTTGATTACAAGTAACCATTAGATTTCTATAATATGTTTTGAAAGTTAAAATATTTTGGTAGGTACATATGTACATTATCTAGGTATGTTTAGTTTAGTTTAGTTAGGCAGAAAAGTAGTTTGGTATTTATAGTATACATAAGTAGATAGGACCTGGAGTAGGTATGTTATAATAATGAAGTGACTTTTTGTTTTCCGTATGTAGGTACAAAAATATGTATGTACCTAGGTATCTTCTTTACTTCGTGTATTTTTTTGTTCTTAGGTATATTTTCAATAAGGAAGCATAGGTGGGAAGATAAGATTTCAGGTATAGGTACATAATGTATTTTTTTTAAATAAAAGTGGGAGTAGGTAGATGCCTACATAGGTATGCGAAATAAGTAGGGCTTAGTAAGAGTCATATTTACTATTATCAAATTCAAGGAAAATTCCATATTTCCAAAAGGAATATCTGTGTTTTGCAAATATGATCTTTACGTTGAAAGAATAGAAAAGGATGACGACTTTTGGGAAAATCAAATGGTGAACAAACTTTCATCTTTTTATGAAGATTGGCTTTTGCCAGAGCTAGTAGATCCCCGAATCCCTCGTGGTATGGAAGTACGTACTCCATCAAGTAAATAATAATGAAAATAATATAACATATGTATAAACTTAAACCCCAGATTGTTATACCTACCTAAGAATGTAGTAGGTGAGTAGGTACAAAAATAATTTTTTTTGTGGAGTAGGCCTATTGGGGATACCACTTTAAAAAAAAAGCGCCAAATGTCTTACCTCATGGGTGCATGGTGTGGAAAAGACCTAACATTAGAAAGTAGGTACCTTTTCTAGGTACCCATTATTGAACATACTAGGGAACTTTCTTTCCTACATCCTCTCATTTTTTCTAAATTTATAATTAAACAATAATATAGGTATACCTACCTAATATTTAACATTACAAAGTTTGCTTTAAATTTACATTTCATTTTAGTTTCTAAGACCTACCTTCCAACCTAGATGTATCATTCAAAGTTTTTAATACTATGTAGGTACTCACAGTTTACCTATACCTACTTCCGTTTACAATACATAAATTGCAGCGTTATGTCGCCTTGTAAAGTTTTGGAAAAAAACTTTTTTTACCAACTTTTTTTCCGATTTTTTAGAACTAGCACACTTCCTAGATCACGAATATGAATTTTTGAAGTCGCTAAGTTGCCTGGTTTAGCCGCAAGTCAAGTTTAAAGGCCTCAACTTTGATGCCTCTAGCACGTCTAGTTTAGCCGCAAATCGCGTTTAAAGATAAAAGTCGATTTTTCATAAAATGCGTTGCATCAATTGAAAGGTGGCACTTCCTAGATATCCTCAATATCAAGCTCTCAAAACTATGAACGAAAAACCTGAAATTCCGACCCTAATCTAACTCGGCCTTTCCATCCTGAATATAACCGTAGTAAAATTCCTTTTAACGAAATTTCCTAAACAATGCATTCATTTGTGCCAATCTATTCTGTGAACATAAAATTATAAGTTACAAATGTAAACATATCTATGCATCTACAAAAAATGTACTTTTTTCAAGTGAAATCTGTTTGTGTAATTAGATTGCATACAAGTATGTCTAAAGAGCTGGAATTGGTGTTTAAAATATCAAACCGACAACTTTACTAAAGTAATTATCTGTTTTTATTGTAAAATACTATTTTTTACATGCAGATAATTAAATTATCGGATTCTGTGATATCAAATTTACGAATTTCTATATTCGTAGGAGATTTTTCACTACGAACGTAGTACTAATAGATTATGTGATCATTTTTTCTTCATTCGGAGAATATTTTCGATTACGATGGATTCTGTGATAGGGTTGAATAGTTTTATCATCTCGCAAAAGCAGTATAACTTCCAGAGCGCGTACGTTAGTACACACACAGTTTTTTTTTTTTTCAAAATTCAACAAGTTGTGAATTCTGTCCAAGAAGCAAGAAAACGACCTTGTCCTTTATTTTCCTTACGCACAGTCTAAAATATATAACATATGGATTTTTTCCCGATCACTGTATAAAGCTATTTATGAAGAAAATGTACCTACTAAACAAATGCTAGTCAACACCAAATCAGTATGACCAATTACTGTGAATTTATTAACAAAAGAAAAAAACACTTACTGTAATAATCTATGTCGGTGACTTGTTTTTACTTTTTAAAATTGTAATTAAATATCAAAAGCTTGTTTTCATATTTAAAAATAGTAATTGATTTAAAAAGGTTTTTGAAGGGCTTTATTATCTAATAAAATCAAAAAGACAACCCAAAAATGAATAAAACCCATCTTGCAGAAATATACCTGGGTCACACCAATCAAGAGAAAATACACCTACTCTACCAACGAAACCAGTTTTTTGCATAAAAACAACACACAAATAAAGCACACAAGTAATGTCTACCCTTTTCATCATCGTATTCAATTTTTTTTTTCTTTCTATTGACCTACAGTAAAAAGAAAAAAAACAAGCAACAATGCACGCACCGCACACACACTTCAATGCTGAGTTCAACCGTTGCGTGTGTTTCTCTCTGACTTGAGGAGTAAACGGTGGTGCGGTGGTGCGTGGTGGATGTTTTTTTTTTGTGGATTATTGGATTGCATTTTTTTTATTATCTGATGTTTAAACCTTGGGGTGAGAATCTCAGATGATGAATAGGTTCTACAAATAGTTCCCACATTTAGGTGAAGGGCTCTTAAGTCTGGTTTCCAATGGCGCGTTGGCGTTAGAGACGCTTACGTATACGTTTACAAGCTTTACGAACGCTTCGACATGACAGATGACTTGAAGAGAACCTGAAAATCAAAATGAACCTACATAACTATAATTTCGAATTCATTTCAACAAACTATTCCATTATTTTTTAAACAAAATCGATTTTTTTGTTTCAATAAAAGGAATTTGTTCAGAAAAACCGCTTTTTTCTTCTAAATAAATCGATTTTTTTGTTGAAAGGAATTCGACCATTAGTTTAACTGTCAAAACGCACGCTGAAGTTGATTTTTTTCAACTTAAACGTTGAGGTAGCTTATGTTACGTTGGTTTGTGTACATGCTAATAGGTGCCAAATCGTAACATAATACCATTGAATAAATACAAATAGAAGCGCCACCGGATTCTTCCGCCGCTAGATGGACGGAAATCAAAATTCAATGTTGAGGGTTTGGAAAATTGATGAATATGATTGAGGAAATTATTATGGATTATGAGGGATATTTTTATTCCAATGAAATGGAGACAACAACAAAAACACCCACTTTGGTTTTGCAGTTGAATTGTTGTCTGCCATGCCAGACAAGGTCAAAGTACGTTTGTTGGACGAAATGTACATTCAAGGATGACGACTTTTGGGAAAATCAAATGGTGAACAAACTTTCATCTTTTTATGAAGATTGGCTTTTGCCAGAGCTAGTAGATCCCCGAATCCCTCGTGGTATGGAAGTACGTACTCCATCAAGTAAATAATAATGAAAATAATATAACATATGTATAAACTTAAACCCCAGATTGTTATACCTACCTAAGAATGTAGTAGGTGAGTAGGTACAAAAATAATTTTTTTTGTGGAGTAGGCCTATTGGGGATACCACTTTAAAAAAAAAGCGCCAAATGTCTTACCTCATGGGTGCATGGTGTGGAAAAGACCTAACATTAGAAAGTAGGTACCTTTTCTAGGTACCCATTATTGAACATACTAGGGAACTTTCTTTCCTACATCCTCTCATTTTTTCTAAATTTATAATTAAACAATAATATAGGTATACCTACCTAATATTTAACATTACAAAGTTTGCTTTAAATTTACATTTCATTTTAGTTTCTAAGACCTACCTTCCAACCTAGATGTATCATTCAAAGTTTTTAATACTATGTAGGTACTCACAGTTTACCTATACCTACTTCCGTTTACAATACATAAATTGCAGCGTTATGTCGCCTTGTAAAGTTTTGGAAAAAAACTTTTTTTACCAACTTTTTTTCCGATTTTTTAGAACTAGCACACTTCCTAGATCACGAATATGAATTTTTGAAGTCGCTAAGTTGCCTGGTTTAGCCGCAAGTCAAGTTTAAAGGCCTCAACTTTGATGCCTCTAGCACGTCTAGTTTAGCCGCAAATCGCGTTTAAAGATAAAAGTCGATTTTTCATAAAATGCGTTGCATCAATTGAAAGGTGGCACTTCCTAGATATCCTCAATATCAAGCTCTCAAAACTATGAACGAAAAACCTGAAATTCCGACCCTAATCTAACTCGGCCTTTCCATCCTGAATATAACCGTAGTAAAATTCCTTTTAACGAAATTTCCTAAACAATGCATTCATTTGTGCCAATCTATTCTGTGAACATAAAATTATAAGTTACAAATGTAAACATATCTATGCATCTACAAAAAATGTACTTTTTTCAAGTGAAATCTGTTTGTGTAATTAGATTGCATACAAGTATGTCTAAAGAGCTGGAATTGGTGTTTAAAATATCAAACCGACAACTTTACTAAAGTAATTATCTGTTTTTATTGTAAAATACTATTTTTTACATGCAGATAATTAAATTATCGGATTCTGTGATATCAAATTTACGAATTTCTATATTCGTAGGAGATTTTTCACTACGAACGTAGTACTAATAGATTATGTGATCATTTTTTCTTCATTCGGAGAATATTTTCGATTACGATGGATTCTGTGATAGGGTTGAATAGTTTTATCATCTCGCAAAAGCAGTATAACTTCCAGAGCGCGTACGTTAGTACACACACAGTTTTTTTTTTTTTCAAAATTCAACAAGTTGTGAATTCTGTCCAAGAAGCAAGAAAACGACCTTGTCCTTTATTTTCCTTACGCACAGTCTAAAATATATAACATATGGATTTTTTCCCGATCACTGTATAAAGCTATTTATGAAGAAAATGTACCTACTAAACAAATGCTAGTCAACACCAAATCAGTATGACCAATTACTGTGAATTTATTAACAAAAGAAAAAAACACTTACTGTAATAATCTATGTCGGTGACTTGTTTTTACTTTTTAAAATTGTAATTAAATATCAAAAGCTTGTTTTCATATTTAAAAATAGTAATTGATTTAAAAAGGTTTTTGAAGGGCTTTATTATCTAATAAAATCAAAAAGACAACCCAAAAATGAATAAAACCCATCTTGCAGAAATATACCTGGGTCACACCAATCAAGAGAAAATACACCTACTCTACCAACGAAACCAGTTTTTTGCATAAAAACAACACACAAATAAAGCACACAAGTAATGTCTACCCTTTTCATCATCGTATTCAATTTTTTTTTTCTTTCTATTGACCTACAGTAAAAAGAAAAAAAACAAGCAACAATGCACGCACCGCACACACACTTCAATGCTGAGTTCAACCGTTGCGTGTGTTTCTCTCTGACTTGAGGAGTAAACGGTGGTGCGGTGGTGCGTGGTGGATGTTTTTTTTTTGTGGATTATTGGATTGCATTTTTTTTATTATCTGATGTTTAAACCTTGGGGTGAGAATCTCAGATGATGAATAGGTTCTACAAATAGTTCCCACATTTAGGTGAAGGGCTCTTAAGTCTGGTTTCCAATGGCGCGTTGGCGTTAGAGACGCTTACGTATACGTTTACAAGCTTTACGAACGCTTCGACATGACAGATGACTTGAAGAGAACCTGAAAATCAAAATGAACCTACATAACTATAATTTCGAATTCATTTCAACAAACTATTCCATTATTTTTTAAACAAAATCGATTTTTTTGTTTCAATAAAAGGAATTTGTTCAGAAAAACCGCTTTTTTCTTCTAAATAAATCGATTTTTTTGTTGAAAGGAATTCGACCATTAGTTTAACTGTCAAAACGCACGCTGAAGTTGATTTTTTTCAACTTAAACGTTGAGGTAGCTTATGTTACGTTGGTTTGTGTACATGCTAATAGGTGCCAAATCGTAACATAATACCATTGAATAAATACAAATAGAAGCGCCACCGGATTCTTCCGCCGCTAGATGGACGGAAATCAAAATTCAATGTTGAGGGTTTGGAAAATTGATGAATATGATTGAGGAAATTATTATGGATTATGAGGGATATTTTTATTCCAATGAAATGGAGACAACAACAAAAACACCCACTTTGGTTTTGCAGTTGAATTGTTGTCTGCCATGCCAGACAAGGTCAAAGTACGTTTGTTGGACGAAATGTACATTCAAGGATGACGACTTTTGGGAAAATCAAATGGTGAACAAACTTTCATCTTTTTATGAAGATTGGCTTTTGCCAGAGCTAGTAGATCCCCGAATCCCTCGTGGTATGGAAGTACGTACTCCATCAAGTAAATAATAATGAAAATAATATAACATATGTATAAACTTAAACCCCAGATTGTTATACCTACCTAAGAATGTAGTAGGTGAGTAGGTACAAAAATAATTTTTTTTGTGGAGTAGGCCTATTGGGGATACCACTTTAAAAAAAAAGCGCCAAATGTCTTACCTCATGGGTGCATGGTGTGGAAAAGACCTAACATTAGAAAGTAGGTACCTTTTCTAGGTACCCATTATTGAACATACTAGGGAACTTTCTTTCCTACATCCTCTCATTTTTTCTAAATTTATAATTAAACAATAATATAGGTATACCTACCTAATATTTAACATTACAAAGTTTGCTTTAAATTTACATTTCATTTTAGTTTCTAAGACCTACCTTCCAACCTAGATGTATCATTCAAAGTTTTTAATACTATGTAGGTACTCACAGTTTACCTATACCTACTTCCGTTTACAATACATAAATTGCAGCGTTATGTCGCCTTGTAAAGTTTTGGAAAAAAACTTTTTTTACCAACTTTTTTTCCGATTTTTTAGAACTAGCACACTTCCTAGATCACGAATATGAATTTTTGAAGTCGCTAAGTTGCCTGGTTTAGCCGCAAGTCAAGTTTAAAGGCCTCAACTTTGATGCCTCTAGCACGTCTAGTTTAGCCGCAAATCGCGTTTAAAGATAAAAGTCGATTTTTCATAAAATGCGTTGCATCAATTGAAAGGTGGCACTTCCTAGATATCCTCAATATCAAGCTCTCAAAACTATGAACGAAAAACCTGAAATTCCGACCCTAATCTAACTCGGCCTTTCCATCCTGAATATAACCGTAGTAAAATTCCTTTTAACGAAATTTCCTAAACAATGCATTCATTTGTGCCAATCTATTCTGTGAACATAAAATTATAAGTTACAAATGTAAACATATCTATGCATCTACAAAAAATGTACTTTTTTCAAGTGAAATCTGTTTGTGTAATTAGATTGCATACAAGTATGTCTAAAGAGCTGGAATTGGTGTTTAAAATATCAAACCGACAACTTTACTAAAGTAATTATCTGTTTTTATTGTAAAATACTATTTTTTACATGCAGATAATTAAATTATCGGATTCTGTGATATCAAATTTACGAATTTCTATATTCGTAGGAGATTTTTCACTACGAACGTAGTACTAATAGATTATGTGATCATTTTTTCTTCATTCGGAGAATATTTTCGATTACGATGGATTCTGTGATAGGGTTGAATAGTTTTATCATCTCGCAAAAGCAGTATAACTTCCAGAGCGCGTACGTTAGTACACACACAGTTTTTTTTTTTTTCAAAATTCAACAAGTTGTGAATTCTGTCCAAGAAGCAAGAAAACGACCTTGTCCTTTATTTTCCTTACGCACAGTCTAAAATATATAACATATGGATTTTTTCCCGATCACTGTATAAAGCTATTTATGAAGAAAATGTACCTACTAAACAAATGCTAGTCAACACCAAATCAGTATGACCAATTACTGTGAATTTATTAACAAAAGAAAAAAACACTTACTGTAATAATCTATGTCGGTGACTTGTTTTTACTTTTTAAAATTGTAATTAAATATCAAAAGCTTGTTTTCATATTTAAAAATAGTAATTGATTTAAAAAGGTTTTTGAAGGGCTTTATTATCTAATAAAATCAAAAAGACAACCCAAAAATGAATAAAACCCATCTTGCAGAAATATACCTGGGTCACACCAATCAAGAGAAAATACACCTACTCTACCAACGAAACCAGTTTTTTGCATAAAAACAACACACAAATAAAGCACACAAGTAATGTCTACCCTTTTCATCATCGTATTCAATTTTTTTTTTCTTTCTATTGACCTACAGTAAAAAGAAAAAAAACAAGCAACAATGCACGCACCGCACACACACTTCAATGCTGAGTTCAACCGTTGCGTGTGTTTCTCTCTGACTTGAGGAGTAAACGGTGGTGCGGTGGTGCGTGGTGGATGTTTTTTTTTTGTGGATTATTGGATTGCATTTTTTTTATTATCTGATGTTTAAACCTTGGGGTGAGAATCTCAGATGATGAATAGGTTCTACAAATAGTTCCCACATTTAGGTGAAGGGCTCTTAAGTCTGGTTTCCAATGGCGCGTTGGCGTTAGAGACGCTTACGTATACGTTTACAAGCTTTACGAACGCTTCGACATGACAGATGACTTGAAGAGAACCTGAAAATCAAAATGAACCTACATAACTATAATTTCGAATTCATTTCAACAAACTATTCCATTATTTTTTAAACAAAATCGATTTTTTTGTTTCAATAAAAGGAATTTGTTCAGAAAAACCGCTTTTTTCTTCTAAATAAATCGATTTTTTTGTTGAAAGGAATTCGACCATTAGTTTAACTGTCAAAACGCACGCTGAAGTTGATTTTTTTCAACTTAAACGTTGAGGTAGCTTATGTTACGTTGGTTTGTGTACATGCTAATAGGTGCCAAATCGTAACATAATACCATTGAATAAATACAAATAGAAGCGCCACCGGATTCTTCCGCCGCTAGATGGACGGAAATCAAAATTCAATGTTGAGGGTTTGGAAAATTGATGAATATGATTGAGGAAATTATTATGGATTATGAGGGATATTTTTATTCCAATGAAATGGAGACAACAACAAAAACACCCACTTTGGTTTTGCAGTTGAATTGTTGTCTGCCATGCCAGACAAGGTCAAAGTACGTTTGTTGGACGAAATGTACATTCAAGGGTTGTTTTTTTTTTTTTTACTTGTATTGATATTGTTGTTGGTGCTTTCATGCAATTTGGGATGATGACAATTATGTTATAATTTTCTGCGTTTTTTGGCCTTTATGAGTTTGGTATGAACTTTTCTTACTCCTAATTTTAAAGTTTTGCAATTGTGTAGATAGGTAGGCACCTATATGTGGATAGATTATGTAGGTAGGAAGGAATGTAGGTACCTTACCAATTGAAAAAGTTTAATAAATATTTTTTTGTAAGCTCCTAATTTGAAAGATGATCAAAGAAGAGTAACTTTTCACAATTTAGTTTTTAAAAACCGATAGAGACAGGTACCTACCTACCGGTATTTTTTTTATATATTTTTAATTTCATTGTATTTAAACGATACTATACAATACATATACAGGGTGATTCACCTATGTAAGTTGTGAAAAAAAGCTAGAGCGTTTATGTTATTAAGTAGTAATTGTGTGTTAAATATTTAATGCTCCCATCAATTTTTAGTCAAATGCTAAAAACCAGATGTCAAAATGTTTTCTAGTTTTTGAGAAAATTGAAATTGCAAAAATAAGTTTTCTTCGACTTCCATCCGTTATTTTGTTGCTTCAAGGATTCTATTTCTTTTAATTAAGTTGTAATTGTAAAGCACATTTCGTTATTTTCAATTTTCTTAAAAATTAAAAGACATTTGGGTTTCCAGTTTTAAGTGCTTAACTAGAAATTCATAGGAGCATTGAATATTTAAAACAAAAATATTACTTAGTGCCATTTGCTGAAACGAAACTTAAATATTTAAGTTTAAAATAAGAGCTTGTGTGACAGTTTACGCTGAGGAAAAAGGAAAAACATAAGCGTTTAAGTTGAACATAAACATTGAAGTTTCGTTTCAGCAAATGGGTTATTAACGTAAAATTTTGAACAAAATTTATAATTTTGTTAATAAATAATTATAAAAAACTTTATATTTTTTCAATTTTTTTCAGGAGAAAAAATTTGTCTTTCACAATAAAAAAGGATAAATGATACAAACAATGAATGCGTTTTTTTAATTGCGTTTTGTTTGAGAAAAAAGTTTTAAGACATATAGGTGTTCGAAAAAAATATAAAAAGATATAGGCCAGCAAAAGTTTCAAAAATAAGTTTTTTAGGCTTTGAAATTAAATAATAATTTTGGGAATTAACTTCAAATTCAATAGATATAAATTAAATAAATAAAGTAATAATAAGTAACTTCTTAAAGGCTAGATTTATCGATACAATGAAACTTTATAAAAAATAAAAATAATTGTTTTTCAAATATGTCTTATTATGTCCAGTTTTTTCAATTTTTTCTTTGAACACTTATGTAGCTCTAGAGTTTATAAGTTTGATTTTTGTTCTTAATAATATAAGTAAGACATGGTTGAAAATTTTTGTTTTGTGTTCATTTAACGAGCAAGGATAATTTTCTTTTTGATTACAAATCTCATATAAGCATTTTAGAACATTTTGTTGGAAGCATGCTTCATCAAAATTCTCTTCAAAACATTTTACAATATTTTTTATAAGTATACATACCCAGTGCTGAATTTAGGCTTAGGCCCGTGAGGCCCGGGCCTAGGGCGGCAAAATTTTCGGGCAAAAGTTAAATAAGAATTCATAATATAAACGGGCGTTCCTCAAAGTTGACGCTAGAGACCCACAGGCGGGTGGTGAGAGGTGATTTTATTGAATAAAAAAAAACAATGACAAAACAATTTTTGTAGTTTTGTTTCTTCTGGGGTGCTGCAAAATAATTGATGTATTCTAAAAGTGCCCTGTGGGCGCTAGTGGGCCACAGGGGATAGGCAACAGACCTGAGAATATTTACTGGTTAAAAAGTAGTTTACGGTGACGATGAATAATTTGTTGAGTAAGTTAAATTTTATTGAAAAAATTACAAAATAATATTTTTTATTTTATCTCTTTCTTTGGGTTCGCTGAAAAATAATTAATTTTCAAAGCGAACAATAAATGATTTAAGTTTGAGAATTTATGAAATAAACGATAAAGCACGTAAATAAATTTTGTGTATAAAAAGGATAGTAGTCACAAGTTCACATTTTGTGGTTGCGCCATTTATCAAGCTGTCCAGTACTACGGATTTGGAAAAAATTCGAATTAAGGGGCCAGTTATAGCGATCATTGAAAACTATTATTGAAAATTTTAATTGTTTATTTGGGGACATTTAGAAAGTCAAATCGGTAGATATTTTGATGTAAAAATATAGGCAATGTTTTGAAAATTTTTAGGAGAAACAAAAAACTCAGACCTCGTTACTTTTTTCGTTCAATTTCAAAATGTTTGTTAGTTTTATTTATAATAAAGCATTAAATATATAAATAATTTTAATACCTTTTATTTTATTCATTTTACATGAACATATACCACAACTTGGAGACCCTACACAACACGAATATCTAAGAAGTTGTTGAAAATTAAGTTCACAGATTCCATTACATACATTTGTACATATCTATCATATTGTAGGTCAACCTAAATAAAAGCGTGTTAAAAATGTTATCGCGTTTTCTGGCAGCACAGAAAAAAGGCTCGGCAAGAACGATAAGGTAATAAAAAACAACAAGGGGGGCGGCGAACTCAAACGGGCCTAGGGCGGCAGCAATCCGCCACTGTACATACATACCTGTTGTTATAATTTTAGTTTTTCTTCTGAAAATGTTAGTTTCCATATTTTTTTGATTGGCTTCAATGTTAAATTATTAAATGCGCATTTCAATGATTGTAATAGTATATTCATCATTCATTCTAATGTTTTTGCTTTGTACAATCAAAATTTTGAACAAAAAGTATCTAATTTAATTTAATTCTAAGCTTGAAAATTACTTTTATTAAATTATTCATTAGATATTAGAATAACTTGATTTTAAAACAACCTGCTTACATGCCCTAGCCTTTTGTCGCATCTTACATAAAACAACCTGTTTAAATCTCCGTTCGACCTAAAACTCTGAAATTAGTGTTCCGACGATATTTAAAAACTTTAATTTTTAACAATCGAATAGTCAACCTTTGAGCAACCGTGAAAGAAACCTTTAGATAAGTAACTTTAGATAGGTAGGTACCTGTGCCTACCCTTATACCTGAATAAGATTTATGTCTACAAATCTCAAAGCAAAATATAAAATATCTTTCAAAAAACATACATACATAAGTACATACCTACATAATGTTGAAACTTCTTTCTTACTTATTAAACTTAAGATAATAATACAAAAACAAAAACAAACAAACATCATTATATCTTCACCGTCACCTCCCTTACTTGCGAGATACCACAAAAAATGCAAAAAACATTCCTTGATGAAGCTACCTACCTATACTACCGAACGCTTTCAGTTGACCTTGACTGGCATTCTCGTAGTTGTTTGTTGTTCATGTCAAATAAAAAACGTTTTAATACCTTCTTTTCCTACTTCTACCGTATGTATGTGCATTGTGTACAATTGTGAATTTCCCTAAAGGAATTAAAATATCCCTATGTGAATCTGTTTAGCGAATTTTAAAACCAAACAACAATTTATTATGTTGCCGATAATGACCACGAAATTGAAGGCGCTTGTAGATTCTCAGTGTCCACTTCTATTTGTATTTATTCAATGATAATACCCAACGCGTCATTGTAAACAATTTGCTTAAATTGCTGTGTGAGCTTTCGCGTTGAAAGAAAAATCTGTCAAAGCGACGCCCAACGCGGCATTGGAAATCAGCCTTTAGAAGTTTTATGCGAAATCGCAATTTTCGTCATTTAACGTTTTTTTGAAACAGTTATATCTTCTAAACGGTAAGTCTGAGGAAAAAAAATGTCAAAACTTATTATGTAGAAATTCTTATCATCAAAAAGCTTTGCATGAAATATGTACATTTTTCTAGCGTTTATCGTTAAAAAGTTTTATGTTAAAAACTGATGTTTTCGATTATCTATAGTAACTTTTTATGTAAACCAGTTTCGACATTGAACTTTAGGCAGTATCTATTTCTTATGCTAGTGTCGAATTCCTTTAAAGAAAAAAATCGATTTGTTTAGAAAAAAAATCACCTTTTCTGGACAAATCCCTTGTGTTAAAAGAAAAAATTCGATTCTGTTTAGAAAAAAAATCGAATTTTTTAAAAGGAATTCGACATAAAATAAAAATTATTGCGTGTCTAAAAATCTTAACTCGAATTTATTCTGTAGTAAAGGTGTACATTTTGTCTGGGCTATACGTTTTACTAATGTCGAATTCCTTTTACCTAAAAGAATCGAATTTTTTCTTTTAATAAAAGGGATTTGTCCAGAAAAGTCGATTTTTTCTTCTGAACAAATCGATTTTTTTCTTAAAAGGAATTCGACATAAGAAATCATATTCGATTTTTATACTTTTCAATTTTTTCAATTTTACTTCAGTTAGCGTCGTTTTTTAAATTGTCAATTAAAAAATTGTGTTTTGTTTTTTAAGCTGTGTCAAATGTTTCAGAAATACATATTTCTTTTTCGACGGTCATTGTTTAAATTGAAAACAGTTTTGAATTTCAAATGAAAACCTTTACAATGTTTCAATTTTTTTTTTTTTAAAGTTTGTGGTCATTGTTCTTAAATGAAAGTCAAAAAAAATTTACCAGGAAAATAATAATTTAATAAAATTAAAGAAAACGAAAACAGAATCTGCAAAATGAAAATTCGAAGAAAACAATTTTAAACAAAATCCCACGTTTAAGCTATAAGACGATGTTATTATTGTACGTCTCGGGAATTATCTCTCATTTTAATAATTTATTTTTTTCCAATGTTGTCTCTCTTTTTCTTCTCCAAAAAAATATACACTAATGAAAAAATAGTGAAATAGGTAATAGACGTTTTCTCAATTTCCTCACATTTACATACATACATATGTATGAACATATTTAAACCGATTTATTTTGATTTTGTTAGCCGCAAAAAATATAGTCTTGAGAACACAGAATTTAAATTGAGGCAAAAAACTTTTCAGAATTTTAAGCTGAATTTTTTTTTATCTGCAAAATGTTTTCTCCGATCAAATAAAATCCTAATATTTTTATCAGTTCTGTCTTGAAAAGTTGAAAATACGCCCATGGAACAACAAAACGCAAAGTCCAGCGTGTTACAAAGTTTTAAGGGCAGCAAAACAGGCATTTGGATTTTAGCGCCTCATATGCATGTTTGCAGGTATGTGGAATATTCGTAAGTTATTTCCTCTTCTTCACCAAAATTATCTTACTGCCATTGACGTGCTTTAGAACTATTTTTAAGGCAAAACTTATGATTTAGAATTTGAAGTTTTTCAAACATAAAAATATTTTGACATCTAAATTAAATTGTTTGAATATTTTGACATTTAAATCATAAAAAATATGTTCGAATATAAACGATTTAAACAAAAATAATACTGGAAAGCCCTACAGTACGATAGTTTTGACTTAAAACGGGTACCGGTTGCAACAAACAGAACATGTTAAGGAAAGGCACGCTCATATGCCCGAAATAAACATGAAATTAATTTAACAAAAATTAATTGAATATGAGTTCTTCCAAACTGCACACTCGTGAGTCAAATAGAATCTGCAGGCTGGTTAAATAACTGGGCAAGTAAGCCTTCTAAAGGTTAAAGAAAAAGACAAATTTTCCAAATGTTCTCCTCCATGCACATTGAATTATTATTTGCTGAAAACATTTAGAATTAAAGTAACTTCCCATTCTATTTCTGATGTCCTTCATATCATAACTTCCATTATTCATAATTAATTTTCAATTTCACCGATTGGCAACGCCTGATTTACCCGTAATAAACATAAAATTGTTGAAAAAAAAGACTTATTTGTTATTATTAATTTTATATTCTACCCATTTTAAATTTTTCTCCCCTTTTGTTCACATGATGATAAATTTGCCAAATAAAAACTTACGACAACAAAACATCAATTGCAATAAATATAAAAGCCCCCCTAGAAACCCCAAGCTCTTCGATACATTTTATAGAGAAGAGAAAACGTATTCAAAAGAAGAACGAGCTTGGAGGTTAATAATATAACAAAGTGCAGGGTTATCCAACAACAACAACAACAGCTTCTACAGAAAAAAAACATCATTTTTATTAAAAATGTTTTCGAACTATAAACATTACCATCATCAATTACACAAGAGTCGAGCTAAAAGACCTAAACACGATGACTATATTATATCCGTGCATAACCATTTGTACATTGGTATACTCATATAGGTACATAGTGCAAATCCCTGGCGAGCAACTTGAGCCAATTTTAACTCACAAAGAGGTTTTAACTTTTTATTTTTTTGAATCTCGGTTTCCCCCAATATATTGAGGGTTTCGTTCTCATTCCCATGGATGGCCGGCAGGCCCCCTTAGTGTGGTACTCCATTTCTGTGACCATATGACGCTCGGTATTGAGTTGCGACAATAAAATTGAAATGAATTATTATCGAATGTTTGTGGGATTTATTCGACTTGGAGTGAAGTTTGGTCATTTGTCGGTCGCCAAGTTCTAAATTTTACTTTTATAATAGACTTCTGGCAATAAGGCATGTGTATCGACGCTCAGGGAATTTAAATAAATATACAAACCCGGCACTCCTGCGCTAAAGAAAATAAACCGTCAGAATTAAATAAAACAAAGCGATTATAGTGGAAAAATGTTATAAAAAACCACTCTTTATTTATATGTGCACACGCTGCTCTGAGTCGACCTGCTTATATGCCTGCTCGTAAACGACTGAAAAACTTACAATAAAATGCCCAGAACGTTCTCGTTCTTTCGTTAAGTTTTCATATTAAAAAGCTCTTATATAATTTGATATTTATAAAATACATCGACTGCGGAGTTGCCACTCTGACGCAGTTCGATACAGTCCCGGCGAAAACCTACGGTTTTCCATCAGTACGCTGCTCGCTTGAACCTGCTCCTGCTTATGACCATGATTTATTCCAGCTCTTTAATTGGCAGAATACAGATCTTCTGTACCGGCCTCGTAAGTTGATTAGTTGCTGTCTGCAGAACAACGCTTCTGACTAGCCCATCTCTGCCTGCTATCAATCTCAATATCCGCCCCATGGCCCATGCCGATGGTGGGAAATTCTCGCTCTTTATTATGCACAGTTGTCCTTCTCTTAAGCCATATTTCTCTTTTCGCCATTTCTTTCGCTCGTATAGAGTAGATAAGTACTCTTCCTGCCACCTGCTCCAGAAGTGCGCAAGCATAGCCTTACGCTCCTTCCACAATTTTATCGCTTTGGTGTTTGGCATCTCATTGGTTACGAATGGCAACGGTAACACAAGAGGCTCACCAACCAAGAAATGTCCCGGCGTTAACGCCTGCAGATCATTTGGATCATCGCTCAATGGGTGTAGCGGTCTTGAATTCAAGATGGCTTCAACCCCTGTAAGCAGAGTTAAAAGCTGCTCATATGCTAAAACCTTCGCTCCAACAATTCTCGTCAGATGATACTTCATCGACTTTATCGCTGCTTCATATATTCCACCTTGATGTGGCGCTGCAGGAGCCATAAATCTCCATTCTGTCCCTCTTGCACTCAAGTGCTCGAAGGTATCCTTCACTAGCCAATGCTCTTTGGCCTTTATTAATTCTTTCGCTGCACCGACAAACGCTGTACCATTATCGCTGTACAACCTTTCACACCTGCCCCTTCTCGCTATGAATCTTTCGAAACACGCAATAAACGCTGCTGATGTAAGATTTGATACCAAATCAATATGGACTGCTCTCGTTTTGAGACAAACAAAGACGGAAACCCAACATTTCTGCCTTATTATTTGCTCACCTGCTCTGTCGATCATTTTGATCTCAAAAGGGCCTGCGTAATCTACACCTGTGTGCAGAAAGGCTTTACCTGCTGTTACTCTTTCTGATGGCAAATCAGCCATCAACTGCGTCTCAAAGCGATGATTATATCGCACGCAAACCAAGCACTTATGCAGATAATTCCTCAGTTCACTTCTGAGCCTTGGAATCCAAAATCTCTCTCGTATGTACTGCATCATGACCTGCACCGCACCATGTTTAGTCGCTGTATGAGCACTATGCATGATTAACCAGGCTAATCGAGAACCATTTGGCACGATTGCTGGATGCTTCCTCTCATACTCCAGCTCTGCTCGCTCTAACCTTCCTCCGACTCTCAGAATCTTCCCACCATCTAAAAATGGTTTCAAGGATTCTATCCTGCTATTGTCAGGTAAACACCTGTCCTTCTCTATGCAAGTAATTTCTTTCGAAAAATACTTTTCCTGCTCTTTTCTTAGTAAATGACCAATTGCTTCCACCTTCTCTTTGGAAGACGGTTGATCAAGTACCCCTGCTATATTACCTGCTCTATTACCTGCTCTTTTACCTGCTCTATTACCTGCTCTTTTACCTGCTCTTTTCGCTGCTCTTTTCGCTGCTCTATTCGCTGCTCTATTCGCTGCTCTATTCGCTGCACTGTTCGCTGCACTGTTACCTGCACTAATCGCTGCACTGTTCGCTGCACTAGTCGCTGCACTATTACCTGCACTATTCGCTGCACTAGTCGCTGCACTATTACCTGCACTATTCGCTGCACTGTTACCTGCACTAATCGCTGCACTGTTCGCTGCACTAATCGCTGCACTAATCGCTGCACTGTTACCTGCACTAATCGCTGCACTGTTGCCTGCACTAATCGCTGCACTGTTCGCTGCACTATTACCTGCACTAATCGCTGCACTGTTCGCTGCACTAGTCGCTGCACTATTACCTGCACTATTCGCTGCACTGTTACCTGCACTAATCGCTGCACTGTTCGCTGCACTAATCGCTGCGCTAATCGCTGCACTGTTACCTGCACTAATCGCTGCACTGTTGCCTGCACTAATCGCTGCACTGTTCGCTGCACTAATCGCTGCACTAATCGCTGCACTATTCGCTGCACTGTTCCTCCTTCTAGCCTGCCGTACAGAACGTCTACGTCTCCTGCCATATCTCTTCTCATCATCCTTTCGTTGCTTTATCTTAGCCCTAGTTGCATTGATAAAGCGAAGGACATAACTCATTATATTTATAGCCTTCTCAAGTGTAGATGTGTATTCAATCAATGGAATACTCCTGCTCCAGCACTTCACATAAATAGATAAAGGTTCTGTGAATTTTGTGATTACAAAAACCTTCATCTCATCCTTCCCCCCATCTGAAACATTTGGCACAAAATTTTCAGATGACCAGCTCGACCGAGGTTTTGTCAACCATTCCGGCCCATGAAACCAGAACCTGCTATCAACCAACGCTGATGGTCTTACTCCTCTGCTCAGGAGATCAGCTGGGTTGTCCTTTGTACCAACATGCCTCCACCTTTTGACTTCGGTGTTTGTCTGTATAGACGAGACTCTGTTTGCAACAAATGTTTTTAAGTCGCATGGTAATTTATTTATCCAATGCAACGCTACGAGTGAATCTGTCCAGAGATTATACTCGATACCTGCCCATTCCATTGTCTTGGTAACGCTTGCAATAAGTCGTCCCAATAGCTCCGCTGCTGCAAGCTCCAAGCGCGGTATTGTCACTGTTTTCAGTGGTGCAACCCGTGTCTTTGCTGTGAGGAGGTTTGCTGAAATCCTGCCATTTGCACATACTGTTCTCACATAAATCGCTGCTCCATATGCTCTTTCGGACGCATCCGAAAAGCCATGCAATTCCTTCCGTACCTCCATCGAGGTACCTATCCATCTCTGAATTTTAACATTTTCTAAGAATGTTATTTCCTGCCAAAAGTCTCTCCATCTCTCATCTATCTCACTTGGCAATCTTTCATCCCAATCGACGTTCAAACGCCATACGTCTTGGATGAGGATCTTACCCACGATTGTAACGGGTGCTATGAACCCATTAGGATCGTAAAGTTGCGCAACACAGCTAACTATCCTTCTCTTGGTCATTTCCTGCTCGATCACTGGTGTTTTCACCACAAACGTGAATTTATCCTGCTTAAGTAGCCACTTAAGGCCTAAAATTGATGCTTTTTCGTCATCTTGAAATAAGATTGACTCCTGCTCTTCATAGTTCATATCCTTCACAAGAGCCTTGGAATTAGATTTCCATTTTCTAAGCGCAAAACCTGCTCCTCTTAAAACATGATCGATATCTCTCGATAATTCAATCGCCTTCTCTTCGGAATCAGCACCTGTAGTGCAGTCATCCATGTAAAAGTCTTCCATAATTGCTTTAGCAGCCTTTGGAAACTCCTGCTCTGCTTCTCTTGCACATTGCACTAATGCTCGTACAGCATTATACGCTGATGAGGTCATACCATAGGTGACTACAGTCAACCAGTATTCTCTCAAATCATCCTGCTGATTTTCTCTCCAGAATATGCGCTGCAAATCCCATTGCTCCTTCACAACCTGCACCATTCTGAACATCATTTTAATGTCCGCGCTAATAGCAACTCGATGCCTGCGGAAACGCATTAAAATTTCGTACAGATCCTTCTGTAACTTCTCGCCCAACATTTGCACTTCATTTAATGAAATGCCCTTATTCGTCCTGCAGCTTGCATCAAATACGACTCTAAACTTTTTAGTGACGCAATGATGTGGTATATGGTATATTGCTTTGCTGCGCACTGTACCAGTTACTGGTGTCATGTGCCCTGCTCTCTCATACTCACGCATGAACTCTACATACTTCTGTTTTAGTTCAGCATCTCCTGCTAGCCTTCTCTCTAGAGCAAAGAACCTACGTCTAGCTGTAAGCTCTGAGCTTCCAAGCCCCTTCGCTGATTCTTTCAACGGAATCGTCACAATAAACCTGCCAGAATCATCACGTGAAAACGTTGTGATGAAATTCTGTTCTACCTGCTCTTGCTCTCTTGTCCTGCTTGAAAACATTCCAATCTCATCCAACTGCCATAAACGCTTAAGCGATTCATGAAGCTGATTATTGTCGATACACACGACATGTGATAAACACTCATTGCCCAAGCTATTCTTCTCGCTCTCATACTCTCCGAGTATGATCCTGCCAAAGATAGTCTCCATCTCAAGAACACCGCCTGGCTGATGCCCCAAAACAGAAATTAATGCTTCTGCTATGAACCTGCACCCCAGCAATAAATCTACAGGACCTGCCTTCCAATAATCTGGATCCGCAAGTGGTAAACCTGCAGTAAAATCCATCCGTGGCGCCTCCAAGTTGTGTGTAGGCACAATTGGTTGCCATTTACCTTCTTTGGGAAGTACCCAAAAGTCCTGCTCAATTGAAACCTGCGAATCAAACCATGGACCCATTGTGAGTGTAGTTTTATATTTGATGTTGAAAGGATCGCCCTCGACACCAATCATTCTCTTCGCAATTTGCACTTTGGGTAAGGCTAATCTCTTGGCAAGTTGGTAGCTGACCAAATTTGGTTGAGCCCCTGTATCCAAGAGTGCCCTTATTGGCCCATATTTCCTGCTATCCAATTCAATTCTTACCTGTGCCGTTGGCATCAAGGTACATTTTTCCTGCTCTTGCTCCTGCTCTTGCCCCTGCACCTGCACCTGCCCCTGCACCTGCCCCTGCACCTGCCCCTGCACCTGCCCCTGCTCATTATAATTAAAAGATGTAAAATAAATTTTATTTTTATCTTTATTTTGTTTTATCTTAGATGGGTATTTTATTCTTTTAAAATCTCCCCAGCACGTATTTTCATCAGACTCGCTTCCTGCTTCCTTCACCCCTGCTGTACCTGCGCCTGCTTTTGCTTTGCTCTGGTCCAACCGAGGGCGTTTCTCGGGAGGAGCCATCAGTCAGTCCTCTTTCTGCTTATTTCCGCCTTCCTGCTTGCTCCTTCTCTTTCTTGCTTTCTCCTGCACGTTAAAAGTTGCTGCTTCACCCTTCTTAAGCTCTCTCATCGGGCAAAGCACACTATTGTGCATTTGTTTCCCGGGGCACCGTACACATGGTCCCGAAAAACAATCTTTTGGTGTGTGCCCAGTCTTCAGGCAATTTGGACATAATGCCTTCCCCTTTACGAGGTCCTGCTTGGCTCGTAGGCTCAGAGTTGCAAACTCCGGACAACGCCACATGGGATGACTCACCGACTTACACGAGTGGCAAGGCAATGGTCTCTTATCTCCTGCTGCCTGCTGGGTGTTGCTGCCCCCTGCTCGCATGCTCTCATTTCTAGCTGGAATCGCTCGAACCTGCTGTGAAGACGACGGTTGGTCGACTCTCCTGCTACCTGCCCCGCTCAATGTTTCTGCTCTTTTGTCTAAGAAGGTGCAAAATTCCTTAGAAGTGGGTTCTTCGGAAGAGCGCACCTCCTCCCACTTGCACGCTGTGTCTGGATCCAACTTTTCATGTAGGACATGGACAATAATCATGTCCCAATACTCGGTTGGGACCCCCTGCGCTGCCAACTGCCGAAGCGTTTCGTACGTGGTGTTGGCCATTCTTTGTAGGTCTCCTGCTCTCAGTGGACCCTGCAGTGATGGAAGCTTGAAGAAGTTCCTTAATAGCTCTCTGCACGTAGCATACTTCTTCGTAAATATTTCATTAATTCGTTTCCACGCTTCACAATAATTTTTCTCGGTGAGCTGCCACTCACCGAGAGTCCTCGCTGCTCTGCCTGTTAGCGACGCCTTCAGATACGAAAACTTATAGGCTGGCGCTATTTTATCGTTATCGTGGATCGCTGCGATAAAGCGATCACGAAAACCCTGCCATTTGGTTATATCTCCATCGAAGGAGCCCCAGGTGTTCTTGACGTCGTGCTGTGCGAACGGAAGACTGACCTGGACTTCGATGGATTGTCCTGCGCTGCCTGCTTGGCCTGCTATTCCTGCTACACCTGCTACTTGCTCTGTTGGAGTTTTCTCCATGACCTTTTCCTGCAATGCTGCGTAAGCAGAGAAATAATTAGCTTCCGCCTCAGCAATCCTGCGCTGCATCTCGACGTTGATTAAAAGGTCGTCGATCAACGCTATCCTGCCCTCGCTAATTTTAACCTGCGCCCAAGCATCCTGCAAGGCTTCAAGCCTGACCTGCGCTGCTGCCATCGTACAAGTCTCGAAGGCTGGAGATTGCACAAAGGCTAGCATCCTGCTCACCGAGAATATTCCGGCGTCTATGATATATTTATCATTTCGCTGCTCTACGTCCATCTCTTTAAACCTGCTTCCTTTTTCTTTTCTGAAAAGGCATAAAAAGTCGCACTGCATTAGAATTATGATTCAATAATGCTTTTTACCTGAAAACAAAAATAAATAGCAGTTCGCAGTAGGTACTTGAATAATATAATTCCCAATATGCGATTAAAAATATAAAATATAACAACTCGCAGTAGGTACTTGAATAATATAATTCCCAGTATGCGATTAAAAATATAAAATATAACAACTCGCAGTAGGTACTTGAATAATATAATTCCCAGTATGCGATTAAAAATATAAAATATATTCTAAAAAATGATAAATAAAAGTTGGCGAATTGTTGCTGTTTCTACTACTGTTGTTGCTCATGCCTATACCCCTCAATCAAAGAAAAGAAATATATTTTTGTTGTGGTTTAGTTTTCTGTTGTTGTGTGTTCCTGCTTTCCAGGTTTCACTCACAACAACTTATTTTTCCTGCTTCTCAGAACTCAAAGTGTGCTTGATTATTTTCTGATATATTTGCTCCTGCTGCTTGCAAGCATACCTGCTATTAAAAACTAGCACCGTCGTGCTTTAAGTTTTTACCTGCTCCTGCTATGTCTCCTTTTTTTTTAAATAAATAATTTAATTTCAAAACATACGGCAACTCGTGCATTTGCACTCAAGTTCCTTGTTTTTCCTTCTCTTTATTTGCTAACTCGCACACAAGTGCTTTGAGTTGCCCCTGCTTCCTGCTCTCCTGCTCTGTACGTAACTCGCACTCAAGTGCTTTGAGTTCCACCTGCCTCCTTCCCATTCACTATTTGTCTCGACATAATATTCTCCTGCTATGTATTAATTTTGGCGACTGGCACATCTATGCTCAAGTCCCTCCTGCCCCTGCTCTTGTCTCGACAAATAACTTGGTAAGAAAAAAGGCGACATACAAAAAAACTTAGCACAAGTGACCTAAAAAACAAACAATTATCTACCCCTGCCTACCAATTCAACAGCAACAACAAATCGCCAATATAAAATTGAATTTGAGATCAAAACAAAAAAAATATATTTAAAGAAAAGAGATATTTCAGTATATGTCAATATAATTGTTTGCATCCATCACACACGCACACCAGCCGTACGGAATAATTTTTATCATTCCCCTGCACACAAGCACTGGAAGAAAAAAAAACAATCTGGAATAAATCATTATTCCCCTGCACACAAGCACTAGGAAGAACAAAAACAATAAATACGCACACTCGCCATGCTTATATATTCTCCGTCTGAAAAAGGAAGAAAAATAACCCAGCACCCTGCCCCTGCGCACAAATTGCCACTGCTCGTGTATATACCTGAAACATGTTGCAAAAAATAAACACATTCAATGCACATATAGGTTGTCGCTGCTCATTCACACTGTTATTTATATTTTTAATTTGCTAAAAAATATAAAAGTAACAATTTCAACATTGCACATAATTGGTGCACATCACTAAAAGGAAGAAAACCTGCTCTTGTTGCAAAAAGAATAAATAATTTATGCAACCACCACTGGCACAAAGAAAATATTTCTCAAATAAATAAAAAGGCACAATATATTCACTATTATCCTGCTAATCTGTGTGGACTGTATTTTAACTCACCAAATAATATATTAGTTTAAAGGGAATTTGTTATTAGTTTAGTTAGTTTTTTTTTAATGCTTTTTACTGTTTTGTTTTTGTTGCTCCACACTTGCGACAACGTATTCCGACCGCTTATGACTTTCGAATGACGAAAGTTTTTCCTTCTCTTAGCCGCTGCGTAGCAGGCTATTTGTGTTGTTTGTTATTCTTTTTATGTATCGGTTTTCGATACTCGCTGCTCGTGGGTAGGTATCTACCATTATCGCTGCTCTTTAGCCTGCTCTTTTTTTCCAAATTCTTGGTGAGGAATTTGTATCGCTGCACTGCTTGCGCAAGGGGAACAAAAAACAAAACAATATTCGCTTACTTACATGCTCGTAAATACATAATGGTTATGTATAAAATAATGCCGTTTGCATTGCCTGCTGTGGATTTCGCACATATCATGTCGTGACATGATTCCTGCGCAATTTAATTATTATAAATTTGTGACTACGTGATTTTCATCGTAGCACATTTGACTTTCACAATTTGTGCTCGTTATAAAACGAAGCCCTGCTCACACACAATGCACTGGAACATATTTTTTTTTAGACCTGCTAACCCGCACTAGCACAATATCCGGCTCGACACGGACCAAATGTATCGACGCTCAGGGAATTTAAATAAATATACAAACCCGGCACTCCTGCGCTAAAGAAAATAAACCGTCAGAATTAAATAAAACAAAGCGATTATAGTGGAAAAATGTTATAAAAAACCACTCTTTATTTATATGTGCACACGCTGCTCTGAGTCGACCTGCTTATATGCCTGCTCGTAAACGACTGAAAAACTTACAATAAAATGCCCAGAACGTTCTCGTTCTTTCGTTAAGTTTTCATATTAAAAAGCTCTTATATAATTTGATATTTATAAAATACATCGACTGCGGAGTTGCCACTCTGACGCAGTTCGATACAGCATGGTTCTGCCCATTTCTATGGCTATTTTGGCAGAGGAAAATACAATATAGGTAATAAAAAAAATATATGAGTACCTCTACCCTCCCAACCGGGCTACATTTTAATAAAGATCCACCTATGGAGGACATTTATGTGAGGCAATAATTTGTAGTACCCAACCGGGCTCATTGTCTCACTTTTCGAGGATTTAAATTGCAAAAAATAAAAGAAAACTGATATTGTAGCGCCACTTGGTGCCCCTACTATGTGAGTATGTTTGAATCTGACTATCCTTCCTTCAGATCCCAGCTCCCAGCATTAACGATGACGACGCTGGCTGCCACACCGCCCGCCATCGCCACAGCCGTCGACAAAAGAAGGTGAATATGTATATTTTTTCACGACATTACAAGGAGTGAAAAAGTCGAGCTCTTTAGCGGAAGTTTTTTCTTGTGTGTCTTTATTTTTTGAACATCCTCGCATGGGGGACAGCTTTACGAAGTGTTTAATCAGAAGTAATGGCAGGAACCATATGCACTGCACATGTACCAAGTAGGAACGCTGGTAGGTACTTCTTTTAATAATTTTTTTTCTGGTTCTGTTTCAAGCTGTTTCGCCAGGATTTAACTTGTTGGATGGAGTGCTTGACTTTTATTGGGGAATACTCATGTAATTGACAAAAATATTTCACCAGGAATAATAAGTTTAAGTTGAATCCTTTTGATGAGGTTAATTTGCAAGGAATTTCACTTGCATAAATGAAGTAGTTTATGTGTTCCGATAAGAGAGAGATTAAAGTGATGAGATTTATGGTTTGTCTACTTTTTTGCTAGAAAATTATGAGCTTTTTTTTTTGGAATTAATTTTGAAATTCTCGCAAGTTAGTTAGCCAGTTGAGGTTTTTTAGGATCTCTATGATCTCAGAGAAAGTGATCTCAGGAATCTCAGAAATCTGAAAGTAATTCCTCAGTGATATTCCTCTCTTTCACTCTCAATAAGCTGAGACTGGTATTGTTTTGGATCCAATTGATCAATAATTTTTTTTGTTGAAGCTTATCAATTTGTAAAAAAAAGAGTTGGATATTTCTTTTGACTTCTAGCGGAGAATTTTTTTTTAAGGTTTCTCCTCTGCTCAGTGGAGCTGATGCTATTCCAATCTGCCACCCCTCCCCTCTCCAGAATTTCGTCTCACATCTTTGACATAAAATATTAATCAAAGAAAATATGACACAGCAGTTTCACCTATACACTGTTCGGAAACTATTGTAGTAAAATTTCTTAAAGATTCAAGACAATAAAAAAAGTGCGTATACGCCCGAGTGTACCACATTTGAATAAATGTGATCTCTTTGTGCAGCTTCTTGTATACTAATGTATTTTTTAGTTAAGATTACTCACATATATGTTTTTTTTTTAATTTTGCACAATACTTGAATTTTACCAGAAATTTTTTTTTTTTAATTTTGTATTTAAAGATTTTATTTATTCCCATTTTTTTTGTATTCTTATTCTTAAATGTTACACTTTATTTAACAATAAAAGAAAAGATTTCTGGCGTTACTAAGAAATATAACATGGCATTTTAGAAAACTGTCCCTCCAAGCTAAACCAGGGGGGTACGATTTTTGTTGTCTCAATCCAACTTATACGCTCTAGCTCTTTGTCACACATTATGCGAATCACCCTGTAAATAAAAAATAAAGGATTTTCCACTGATTAAAAATACTAAAGTCCTACACGTTTTCAAACCTTTATTGAACAAATTACTGATCTTTTAGGTGGCATACTTTCTTTGCGAGTATCCCATATACATATGAGGTAGGACCTCATACATAAATAATATTTTTTGGTAAATTTGAGTTAACTAATTTTATTTTAAAATTCATACAATCATCTAGGAATTAGCTAACGGCCATATAATTGCCTTTCTTCAAAGCTAGTTTTACTGAAAAACTAGCTCTCTAGGGGTTTTGAGTTTTAATTTTTCCAAAAACAATTATTGATTTGAATTAGATGTCAAAATATGTCTTAACATTTTGATTTAGATGTCAAAGGAATATAAACTTGTGAAAAACTTAAAACTCGAAACCCCTATAAAACTTGTTTTTCCATTAAACTAGCTTTGTAGAAAATCAATAATATAGCCGTAATAGTTTTTTGATTTGATTTATTAGCAAAACGAAACTACCAGCCAATTCAATAAATAAGACTGTTTTCTCCCCCATCATTATAACCTTTAAAAAAATTTACAGATTTCACTCATAGAGTAACCATGGGGACATTAAAAATGACTTTATTTTGCTACATAAACAAAACACATGACTAATCTTTGCAATCTTTACAAATTAATTAAAACGTAATAAGCTGTTTCAAACACCATTATAAGTTTTGAAGTTTCTAGGTGTAGATATTTAATGTCATTTTCCATTTGGCAAAAAATAAATCTTGTTAATTTTCTTTAACTAACCCCATCATACCTTTCTATTCAACCAAAAAAATCGTTTTTTTTTTAATCTGATATGAAAACTCACATACCTATTAGGGCAAACAAAAATATGCCTTAAAAACAGTTTGAAGCGCTTATAATTATGCCCTTCAAAATCAATTACATATGTATGCCCTTAATAAGTAATTATATGCTGAAAAAAAAATTATTAGGACCCTAAAAATATGCTCAATATTGCTTGTAAAAATATATTCTATGTAGGTATGTATGTATACATACCTATGTAAGGTATTTTTAAAAACTGCACTTAAAAGAATGACATAAATCTAAACGTCTATAAAGCTGGCATATACAATACACATTAGCATAATCAATTGAAACCATAACTAGAATTTTGTGCTGAATTTTTGTGTGAAAGTCTCGATTTTTGTGCTAGCATATATTTATTGTTTTATGTAAATCTATATGTTCCCTTAATATGAAGCTATAGCAAAACTTCTAAGCCGCTTAGCATAATCAGATGAAATAAAAACTAAAATTTTGTGATCTTTTCGTGCTATTTTGTGCGGAAGTCCCGATTTTTGTGTTAGCATAGTTTTTTTGTATGCAAAGTTATGCTACCCATATAAAGCTAGCAAAACATGAAACAAAACTATGCTAGCACAAAAATCGGAACTAAAATAAATAAATTAAATAAATTTGATGGCACAACAGCTCATGAAGAACTAGGGCCTAGTGACTTACAACTCTCAACCATTCCTGTGTGCGTGTCTGCAGGAATGGAGGGGACCTACAGTTTATTGCCGAATCCGAACGGCTAACGAGCGGCACTTTTCTGTGACAGGAGATACTCTTGAAAGATTTGTCAATTCCTCGCAAGAGGCAGTAGCCGTTTTTCTTTTAAACAAAAATCGGAACTGCCACACAATAATAGCACACAAATAGCACAAAATTCTAGTTTTTATTTCATTTGATTATGTTGAGCAGTTTGGAAGTTTCGCTAGCTTAATATTAAGGTAGCATAGATTTACATAAAACAAAAACTATGCTAGCACAAAAATCGAGACTTCCACACATAAATAGCACAAAAAGAGCACAAAATTCTAGTTATGGTTTTAATTGATTATGCTAATGTGTATATGCTAGCTTTATACACGTTAAATCTAAAAACAAAACAAAATATGTAGTGTACAAATGAGACTGTCGAACATAACGTCAATTTGCTGGGGCTAAAAGCCATTAAAACCTATTTGAAATAGGGACATGCATTTTTTTTATAATGGTGAATCGTTTAAATTCATCTACATGGGTTTATTTAAGACATTAATTATATCAAAAATAAAAAACAAAATTTACACGAGTAAGTCCCACGAGCTTGCTCTCGTGGCTAACAAAAATGTTGGTACCTTTCAACGAAAGAAATGTTAAAAAGTTAGAATTACTGGGAACATGATTTTTTTACTTTTGGGTTAATATTTTCTAAATTTTCAAAAGCTATCTATACCTATTGTTTAAGCCGTGTGGGAATTGGGTTAAAATCGCGTTTAATTTTATCTGAAGATTAATTTAAGACTAATGTTGACACTAGTTAATCTTAATTTTGACACTAGTGAGGTGAATCTGTAGGTATGTGTACGTACGTATACCTACAAACTTCAAAATTTAATTTCGGATAAAATTTATTCGTAATTTTAATTCAAATCACACACGGCATTAAAATATTTAGAAGCACTAGATTACAAAATTAAATAAAATCGTTCGAGTCGGTTAAACCATCTCAAAAATAGGTTAATTTAAAAAAAAACAAAAACTCCGACCCAAATTTCGCTAATGCCAATTTTTTCGCCATAATGCCTACCACATAAGGCATTACCAAAAAATTAAAACATAATTTCAGGTTTATTATTTATTGAATAAACATTAGAAGACACTGTATAAGTTATGATTTTAATGAAAAATATACAAAAATACGGCAAAATATGCACGTTAAACGTAAATATACAAAAAATATGCATTTTCGACGAAACATGGCGCTTAAAAGACAGTGGGCCTTACCAATAATCAAATTTAGTTATGACTTAAATATTGCAGTGAAATTAACCTTTACGTTATGGATCCTAAATTATTAACCACACATTATATTCTAAATTTTTGGTTTCAATTCGACATAAATGGTTAATAGGTTATAGTAATAGTCCACGTAAATATTTAGGTAATAGGTACCATGCACGGTTTATTATTTAGAGCCCATTCAATTATGATCCATTTTACTGAAATATTTAAGTCGTAACTAAATTTGATTATTGGTAGGGCCCAGTATTTCTTATAAAACTGATTTCTAGTCTAATCTCGTTTTAATAGTGTTGCTAGAAAAAAACATGCTATGGCATATATTTTGTTGTCCTACATATTACATAGGTATATCGATTTTAAGCAAGCTCTACTCCTGCTTGCACACTCAACTGCATCACTGGCCTTTCTTATAAGACCGCATTGTATTCTGTATGGAATAAAAATAAATACCTATCATTTTCATTTTCACAAAATCACAACCTACCTATCTCCATAACTATGTAGATGCATACACACATACATATATACAACATACAAAAATCTGGCAGAAACCTATCCACTTTTGTTGATTGCCTTGTCTGTTTATTTGTCTTCTTCTGAATACCTTGTTGTTGTTTTTTTTCTCTTTTTGAATATTCTTCATGCACATTCGCCACTGAAGCTTGCCTGTTGACGACGAACGATACTTTTCTTTCTTCGTTTTTTCCCCGTATACCTACGCCTGCTGTAATTCATCGCTTGTGTTCGTTTGTTTAATTTTATCATTCTAGTAATGTTTTAGTAACACCAACCAAAAATTTGATAGTTGTCCTCCTATACGCTGGAGTTCATTTTTCATATTCTACGTTCATGTGTTCATTTCAATCATTTCGGTCATTTCTTTAGTAACACCAACAGTGCTGTCGTTTTCCAAATTCCGAGGGTAGCACTTTTCAGAAATTTTGGGGAGCATTTTTAAAAGTTGAGGAGCCCCCAAAAAATCAAAATAATTCATTTAATAATATGATTCCATAAATGAAAAGAAACAAATACTTTTTTCTATCGAAACAACAATTTTTAATATTCACTTTTGCAAATGAGTTTGCACAATCAAAAGAAACAGCACGAGCCAATTTTTTTTTTTTTAAGAATATAATTTTCTTATTTTTTTTGTTTGGAAACCTGAGCTAGTTTTCTACAAGAGCTTTTCAAAGCCTTAAAGCCAATATGTTTTTTGGCACCTCAACGTTAGTTTAAAAAAAGTAGAAAACACGGCTTTTTATAGACTTAACAAAAATAATCGTAGGATGTAATTTGGTAAAACATTTTGAAGACCAATTAGACCACCAATTTTTTTTTAGATTTAAAATTCATCGATCGAATTGTTTTTCTTTACCGAATGATCAAGTCGTACAAACAAATTGTAAACATTGTGAAATCGTCAATAAAATAGAACAGAAAATATCAATTTTTGACCACTTTTTGTCACAGTAAAGTACGTCCACTTTCCACAAAGAAACAGATACAGTTCCTCAAAAAAAACACTTAAAAAAAACTATATAAAATTATGTTCCCTTAATTTGTTTTACTAGTAAGTGTATAATAAATAAACATAATGGAAAACGAAAGACTTGTTGGGCATTATTTTAATAAATAAATACATAACATCACATTGTTAAATACTTTCATTGAGAGTTTGACATTTCGAGTAGTTCTTAATCATTATATCGCTTTCTAAAACCTAACAGAAATGTGCAATTTTTTTTTTTGAAACAGCGAGCGATGTGAAAAAATAAAAATTTGTGTTCATAAACAATATTTTCAATTAATTCTTTAATGTGGTGACTTGGTGACTGGGGAGCCATTTTGAGATTTGGGTAGCACAGTAGCCCCTTCCGCAGCAAAGTAGCCAAATGCTACTATAGTAGCCAAAACGACAGCAGTGAACACCAACCAAAAATTTCGTTGTGATGCCCTATACGCTGGAGTTCATTTCTGATTTATTGAATTTATTTCATTTAATCATTTTAGTAACACCACAACTCTGTCAAAACGATCCTATAAACATTTTCAATGTTAATATTATTCAATTTCATCGAAATGCAATCCATTTAAGTGCCCCTAACAAAAATTCATTCAACAGACCAAAATATATTTTAAAAACAATTAAAATAAAAAAAAAAAAAAAAAACATAAAATCCATCCAAAAATAAATAAATACCTCAAAACATTTAGGAAAAGAATGATTTCATAGGAATGCCGACCGGTTTCGTCCCCAATATTTTGCCAAAATGGGTGGCATGCAGAGTTTCTACTATTTTTATACTCGTATATAGCCTTTAGTTGGAATGATAGTAGACGCGAAGAACAGCAGCTTGTCCAGTCGGCACAATAAAAGAGATTAATGAATTTCCACCTGGAATAAATTATTTATGAATAACGACAGAGAGAGGATCGCCCAAAAAAAGAAACACTACAAAAGTCCAAGTCCATTTATATCCAAGACAAGGCTGAGGTTCTAAGACCCTCTATCCTCTCTTGCTCGACTGGGTTGGCTAGAATACCTATGAAGGGAGAGGAAGAAGAAAAATTGAAATTATCGGACTCATTCAACAAACTGACTTCTTTTTCCGCAAATGATTTCTTTTTGTCCGGTAAATTCTATTTGTTGAAGCAAATCCTAAGAAAAAGAATATCCTTAGGAGAGAGACGATCCAAAAGGATATGCAATTCGGAAGGTAACCTATGCAAAAAAAAACAATAACGACGAATTTTTATTAATATCCTTTCGTTCCTTCCGTTTTGGAGTACTCAAGAAAGCACACTATACTTACTCATGCGATATGAATTTTTCCAAGAAGGACACACACATAGAATTACCATTTCCAAGTGGACAGACATCAGGACGACGACTATTAGGACGATACCTTGTTGCCGCCCTGAGGCCTCAAAGACTATTATACGAGAGAGGCAGAGAATTCTAACGAATGTCTTGTGAAACGTATAATTTGCCTAAATGTGGGTATTTATTATTATTATTCCGTTATTTTTGTTATTCCATAGTAGTAGGTAGGTAAACCCATATTGCTCCCGGAATCCCCAAAAAAGGTTTAAGCTAATGTTTGGTTAAAGGATTCGGATAGGAATTGCAAGTGGTTTTTAAAGGGATTATGTTTTTTTCAAAGAGTTTCTGCTGTTTTAGATTTGGGGTGTGTCAACTAGTGTAACAGTTGATTTCTTGAACAAAAAAAAAAAATAAAACAAAATGCAAATCAGAGTTGAAATCTTCACCTCTGTTTCGTTTTTTCTTTTAGTTCTATCTTAAGGTGATAAATGACAGTGCTTATGAGAGTGGATGAAAACGAGGAAGCACGTATTTTATTTTAGAGAAGATGTCATCGTTAAAATTCAATTTTTCAAAAATTCGACTCAAACAGCAGAAGGCTTGGAAGTTTATATTCATAAGAAATTTTAAGCAGGGTGTAATAAGTGATATATCAAAATGTGAAGAAGTCAGAGGCTTAAAATCTGTTATTGAAATAAAATTCCTTCCAAGAAGAAAGAAAGACACTCAGACTTAACAACAATTGTCGCCGAAAAAATTCATTGGTGAAGTCAAAAACCATTGCCTATGCCAATCATTCTAAACGATAATTAATGCTATTTAGAATAACTTTGAATTTAATATCACTGTTCTAAATTTAGGTCAGAATGTGTTTCGAAATTGAAATATTTTAATAACGCATTGTCTAAATCAGGAATTTAATTTGTATGCCTCAAATGTCTGTACAATTTGCTTCAATATATGAAATTTTTTCCAATCCAAGTATGTACCAAATTTATAACAGCAAGTCAAAAAATGTTGCGGAACTGTTCCAAAAGATAGGAAATATTTTTTTACTCTTGTTTTGTAGAATTCCGAAAAACTAAATTTTGCCAAACCGTCCGTGGGCATGTGCGTCCGTGCGTCCACTGTTATTTAAAAAAATCCTAATCGGGTGGACCGACCGCTTCAAATTTGGTACAGAGCATTTGTATGTGATTGCCCAGAGGTGAAATTCGAATTTTTGATTAAGCTCATCTAGAACAGGTACTGTCATACAAATATTTTGGTTTTTACAAATTTTCCCAAGAACGGCTCTACCGATTTTGATTAAACTTCGCATTATTAATGACGAAAATAGTTGTAAAAAATCTACGTTTCAGGTTTTTGTCAAAAAATTGCATATACAATTTTTGAGAAATATGCCTTATTTTCGAGTTTTTCGCATCTATTTCCTGAATCTGGTGCTTCTCAACAGTTCAAACAATATTGCTTATACAAATTTTGACACTATTTTTTCTCAAATAAAACAAAAAAAAATAATAGAAAACATTTTTTTTTAGTACTCTCGACTCTTAACATTTTTCCTTAAAAATGTATAGCTACATTATAGTAGTTAACAACAAGACTAAGTTCGTGCAATCCAGTCGTGCATATTTTTCACTATTAATTAAATATTTTTTTTTTATTTAAAACAACTCAGAAAATCTCATTCAAAATATTCTAAGTAAAAATGTGAATTTATAATGGATAGTTTTTAAAATGACAACAACATCTTAACGGTTAAGGTGTTTATCTTTGTAATAATAATAATGAAAGGGCTGTCTCTTCAATAAACAAATCTAAATCTTCAAAAACTATACCTTACGGATTAAATAAAAAATATATGAAATAATAAATGTCAGAGTTTCCTTTCAAAATAGGTACATTTCCAAAAAAAAAACTCAAACTTCTTCGTAAAAAAAAAAAAACAAAACTAAAATACATGAACGTGAATACTTTCAGACTGCATTTTGACATATGTTTAAAGTATGAATGATATATTTATTCCTTTTTCGTGCTGTTCATTGATAACAATCAAAATGGCAACAGTGCAACATAGAAATTTGTCTAATTTCTTGGCAGCCCAAGCTATACAATGCCAAAAACTTTTTCTTTTTGTCCAGAAAGAAAACAAATAAAAAGTACATACATATGTCCAAAATTAGCCAACAGCAAGTCTTGAAAGTATCTATTTCTTGTTTTTGAAGTATTTTTTTTTGTTTGGTTTTGTTTATGGTTCCTTTTGTTGTGAACCGGAAAAAATAAAGAAATACATACATTTTAGGATATCCTCGAACGTAAAACCTTAAAAATACACACCATGTACAGAGAATAGAGTAATGTCTTTCTCACTAGTTTTTTTTGTTTTTTTTTTTTTGAAAATGTTAGATAGCGGAAAATTATTACAGAAATTGTAGCCCGTATATTTGCAGTTTAGCGAGGTATAGTTTGGCAATTCGATCATTGCAATTGGCCCTAATTCGATCATTGCCAAAATAAGCGCCACCCTAACCTATATGTATGTATTACATAAGCTTTCAGAAAAAAAAAACTTTTTTTTCAAAAATCCAAAAAATATTTTTTTGAAAATTTTGATATTTAATACCAAGAAACTATTGGAACTATTGTGGTATATGTATGTATTACATAAGCTTTCAGAAAAAAAAAAAAAAACATTTTTTAAAACTTTTTTTTCAAAAATCCAAAAAATTTTTTTTGAAAATTTTGATATTTAATACCAAGGAACTATTGGAACTTGTTTCAACATTTTTACAATAATCATCATCATCCCAAAAAAAAAGCTTCAATTTCGATTGTTTCTTATTATCTCGAAAAGATTAGACTTTTTACATTTTTGTTTTAAGTAAATTGCCTTAGTTTTGAGTTATTCACATAAAACTTTGTAATAGCTGAACTGATGTTGTTCCAATCTTATAATCAACTGCTTCTTAATAGTTCAATCAATATTCCTAATATTCCTTTGCCTATTATAATTGACTGAATTAAAAAAAAAATACTTTGAAACTCTGATTTTTTAAAAATTTACTTTGAAACTCTGTGATCTTCTGTGCATTTGTATGTTAAAAACCAACTTTGAACTGGTCAAAAAATGTAGTTTTGTCAAAATCTGTATTTATTAATCAGAGTGAATGTCAATTGAATGAATTGAATGATTAAACCTTAAGCTTTCTAATAAATGATTACCTTCCCTTTTACAGGATTAATATGTTGCGATTATTTTAATAATTTCATAAATTTATTTTTTACAGATGGTGAACCCATCAAACTCCCGGACAATCTTGAGAGTTTGCCACGTGCCGATAGTTTTCCATCTCAACGACATCGTTGGAACACAAATGAGGTGAGTTCAAATTAATTAACCAAGCAAATTTCTCATTATTACATGGTTTTTTGAAATTTCAGCTTCAAAAAGAAGAAAAACATAAAAACTAGAGATCATAAAAAACTTTCAATTTAATTTCAGTTTTAAAGCTTAACTACATTCAAAACTTTTTGCAAAATGTACAAAAGTAAAAAACTAAAACATGCGGTAAAAATGTCTATGTGCAAAAAAGGGTACGAACATTGTGTTCGATATGTCATTTCAGGTAAATTTCAGAAACCAAACACAATTTCTTCGCACACAGGCAACTCTAGGCATACTATTGTTTATCACTTTTTCACTTTTTGTCCTACTTTTTGCAAAAAGTCCTTAAGGTAGTTAAGCCTTTAAAATCAAATCTTTTGAAAAAAAGAAAGTGCAATTTTGATAAAAATGAAAAAAAAAAATAAATAATCACGAAGAAAACATCGATAAAGGGTTAAAGAGCTTTAAACTTTTGTTTTTAAATATCTTAAAAGTTTCAAATGAAAAAAAGCTTAATAAATTACTTTATGAATTTTAACTACACAACAATCATCTCTATTATTTTTACTAACATTACATAAAAGTATTTCATTTGTGGTTATCCTCTTATCCTTTTTGGACTTCTTCAAACAAACTTGTCTTCAATGAGATATCCCCAAAAAAACGTAAGATTCTTCACGTTGAAAAAACAGCTTCGCCCAAAAAGTTTTTTTTTAACGTAATTTTTATATAATTCGAATTAAAAGTTTGGAGTTGAAGCAATAAGTAGTAGTAAATAGAAAAAAGTTGTTGCCCCGCCATTCGTAAATACTAAACTAACAAAAAATTATAACACGCTAACGAACAGGTAAAATCAAAATTAGGAGTTACTATTGTTAACAGTGATACAGAATCAGCAGAAAGATATACATTTGGGAATGAGCAGGCAAAATCCCTTCTGCTCATAGTAGTGTTAGTGTAGGTTCTGCTTGTGCAGCTCGGTGAGTGTGGCAGATGGATTGAGTTAATATCGCATTCCATACCTGACCAGCAAAGGGCACTCATCGAGTTAGCGCGTTTTAGCGGAAGTATTTATTTATTTATGTTTATTTTAAATTGATCTTAACAATCAGAAGTGGGATTGAATCCTTTTGGCATACAAATTAAAAGTGTACAAATAGATAACTTTTGTGCGCGAAATGTATATTAATTTTTAAGTGTGTTAAATAAGTGCATTATGATCAAGAGTCTGAAATTATGTAAGAGATACCTAAATACTTTTTTTTTCTTCTCCAGTTATACTCGTATAGGTTCACGTGCATTATGTACATAGTATGTGCATGGTGAACGAGTTAAGTCCGTAAATACTTAGGTTTTATGGAGCCGTTGTTGTTTTGGTAGCTGTTTACAATTCAACCTTTTTGTTTTTCTTTTTATAGTTTTATTGCATTGTGATTTTTTTTTTCTCTTAGGGTCGTTTGAGTAACTACCTACCTAGAGCACAGCAGATGTTTTTCAAGACACTGAACTGTCTTAAAAAAAAAACCCTTTTTTTTTACAGCTCTGTTTTTGTTTTCATAGCATCCAGCTTTGTTGTGTTGTGATCTTTTCTTGGGTCTTTGGGTTACTACCTGCTACACAACAGAAGTTTTTGGTTCCTCTGAAATACTTGTGTATTCTTGTTTTTCTATCTGCGTTAAAAAAAAAAATAACCTTTTTATCACATTGCGTTTTTTCTTCATCTCCAATTTTTTAGGATCACTTGTGCTACTGCCTACCTAGAGCTTAACAGATCTTGGGTCAGTTTTTTTTTTTTTTGTCTTACTCCAAAATATTATGTATTTTTTTATTCTACCTACTTTCAAAATAACCTTTTTTTGCAGCTGTTTATTTTTTTTTCTCTTAAAAGGATCGCTGCTGCATGAAGGGTATTTTTTTTTTATTTTTTCTATTGTTGGTTGTTGTTTTTTTTTTTTCCTTCTCGTGGGTCGCTGTTTTGTGCATATAGAAAATATATGTTCCTTTGGAAGATTTTTTTTATTTATTTTCTTTTTTACAACGAGATGTACGCACATATACTTAAATATTTGTTTTGTCTTTTTTGTCCTTATGTGTATTGAAAGGCAAAAACTGAGCGGTATGTATCATGAACATACATTACCATATTCTTACATAGCACAAGCTGATATTTTAAGTATACATAACGTAATGTAGATAGGAAAATCTTCAAAATTAAGCCACGAACATGATTTTGCTGGATAAGTTCGTTACTTTATTTTCGAACGTCTAAGTGATCGGTTATCCAAACAGTGAGTGAAAAAGTAAAAAAAAAAATTAAATTATCATTTGAACAGTACTCAGTTATTTATTTGATCAGTGAACATGAAAGCTATAAGAAAAGAGTTAGAAGAACTAAAAAAAAGAAATGCAGTGTTAGAAAATGAACTTAGTAATTTCCGAGCCCAAAGCCAAGAACCGCAGGTATCGTTATCATCTGAAACTGTAGTTGCACAAGGATCTTTGAGGCTGGGATCAGATGAAATAAAAAAAATTATTCCTGCTTTTAATCCCTCTAATAGTTTTTCTCTGACCGCCGCGCAATGGGTAGAGACCATTGAAAATATCCGTCATCTTTATGAGTGGGACGATCGGTCCACAGTGTTTTACGCCTCTCTTCGGTTGGATGAAGCTGCGTCTCATTGGTTTGCTGCTCAAAGAGGACTTATAACGAGTTGGAATGAATTAAAAACAAGACTCTTAGAGGATTTTCCTTCATTCTCAGATGAAGCGGATGTGCACATGTTGCTCATGTCCAGGCAGAAGGAAGAAGATGAAAGTTATGAAAACTATATATACGAAATGTTAGCATTAGGAAGACGTGGTAAGTTTTCCACTAAAACCATAATCAATTACATAATATCTGGGTTAAAAGATCGAACTCTCATAAATAATTTAATAACTGCAAATTGTCAAAATGTGGCTCAATTATTAACAATCGTCAAAACACTAAAAACAATAAATACACAAGCAGATACTCGAATTAAAATGAGTCAAAACATAAATAAAATCTTCGATTCACGTATAAAATCGCAATATCATGTACCTAATCAAGTCCACCGTACGTTTCTGAAGCCGCCATTAAAAGAAAAAATAATTTGCTACAATTGTAGAACTCCAGGACATTTTTCTCGTGATTGTAAAGTTCGTTATCGACCATATAGGGCCAGTGAAGCAATTGAACAACCACCTCGTAAAATACTCAGGTTGATTAATCCAGATGATGATGATAGTGGACTTATAAAAATGATAAAAGTAGAAGATGCTTTAATCAAAGCATTTTTAGACCTAGGCAGTGACTGTAGTACTCTTAAATGTAAAGAACTTAAAAAATGGGGCTGGAAAATGAATGCATGCAACACAAGGCTTCAAGGCTTTGGAACAGGATCTTCAAACGCAATCGGGAAAATTAATAAAAACGTGTGTGTTGGGGAAGTCAAAATGAACATCGAAATATTTGTAGTAGAAGATCATTTACAAGAATTTCCAATGATTTTGGGTCGTAATTTTTTAGACTCTCCAAATGTTTGCCTTTTTAAGAAATATGGGATCTTGGAAGTGAAATACTCACAGGAAAGTAGAAGTAATTCAAATAATTGACATAAGGAAGTCACATTGGAAATGCCAAAATGTGCCAGGAAAATGAGCTCAATTATTCAATTTAAAGATATTTCGATTGGTAATTTTCTATGTGACGACATTCATAAAAACAAACTTTTAAAAATACTAAATAAATATCGGGAATGTATTGCCTTAAATTTAAGTGAATTAGGAGCAACTGATATGGTCAAAATTAATATACGCTTAAAAGAAAATAAAGTTGTGAGGCGTAGACCATATCGTGTTGCATATAACGAAATGGAAAAACTTGATGATATTATTGAAGAACTTTTACAAAACGATATTATTGAAGAATCAACATCTGAATTTGCAAGTCCAGCGTTGTTAGTCAAAAAGAAAGATGGAACGTATAGAATGTGTGTGGACTACCGACAGTTAAATCAGATAACAGTTCGAGAAAACTTTCCCTCTGCAAATGTTGAAGAACAAATTAACGCTATGGCCAATGGTCATGTTTTTGTTGTTGTCGACTTGTTAAGTGGATATTATCAAATATTGGTTGACGACAATTCAAAGCATTTGACCGCTTTCGTAGTTTCTAAAGGTCAATATCAATTCAAGAGAATGCCGTTTGGCCTGACAAATGCGCCTTTAGTTTTTATGCGACTAATCAGTATTGTAATGCGAAAAATTGGTTCCAGAAACATTCTAGCATATATGGATGATATTGTTATTTTTGCCGAAACAGTTGAAAGACTATTAGAACTGTTAGAGCAACTTTTTATTGCGTTAAAAGAAGCGAAATTAACCATAAACTTAAAGAAGTGTACTTTTCTTGCAAGTTCTATTAATTATTTAGGACACGAAATAAGTAGAGATGGAGTTAAGCCCGGTTCAATCAAAATCAGTGCTGTGAAGTTATTTCCAACACCCTCGGAAACAAGACATGTAAAACAGTTTTTAGGATTATCAGGTTATTTCCGCCGATTTGTTCCTAACTATGCTTCCGTCGCAGCACCCTTGAATAATTTATTAAAGAAGGACAAACCTTTTAAATGGACACAAGAAGAGCAAACAGCTTTTGACTTTTTGAAATCGCAACTGTGTGATTCACCTGTGCTGGCAATATACGATCCCAAGTTGACGCATGAACTTCATACAGATGCGTGCTCTCAAGGCCTTGCAGGTGTTTTGTTGCAGATTAATAAGAATTTGGAAAAGAAACCGGTTTCGTTTTTTAGTCGTGCAACTACAGAGCAAGAAAGCAAATTTCATAGCTATGAGCTTGAGGCACTTGCGGTAGTGGAAAGTCTTCAAAGATTTAGATATTATCTTCTTGGAAAACCATTCAAGATATTAACAGACTGTAATTCCCTGAAATTAACCCAAGACAAGAAGGATTTAGTACCACGAATTGCAAGATGGTGGTTAAAAATACAAGAATTTGATTTCCAACTTGAATACAGGCCTGCCACACAAATGCAACATGCTGACGCCTTAAGTCGTAACCCAGTTGAAAGCTCCAATGAAATGGAGGAAGTTGGTTTAGATATTCGTTTTGTTCAGCTGCAAACTGAAGATTGGATTGCGGCGCTTCAAAATAAGGACGAAGATCTTCGACAAATTTTAGGAACTTTAACAAATCCAGACAAAAATAAAAACAAATGCAAGGCTGTCGGAAAGGAATATGCTATTCAATCGGGACGATTGTTCAAAAAAACGGAAGAAGGTCTTAGGTTTGCTGTTCCAAGAGGTCTAAGATGGCGTGTCATTCAAACTTCGCACGATGACATAGGGCATTGTGGTTTGGATCGAACCATGGAGCATGTTAAGAAAACATTCTGGTTTCCGAAGATGAAAAGTATAGTCGGTAAATACATAAACAATTGTATTCAGTGTCTTTTTAATAAGCGTGGAAAAGATGAGACAAGATTTCAGATTCATCCTATCAACAAAACACCTATTCCATTCCACACCATACATATCGACCACTTAGGTCCTTTTCCAAAAAGCACCAAAGGGAATCTTTATATTTTAGGAATAATTGATGGATTTACTAAGTTTTTGGTGCTTCGTCCTGTGAAATCAACAAATACAAATGGTGTTATTCGTTCATTGTCTGATCTAAGTCAGTTTTTTGGAACACCGGTACAAATAATAAGTGATAGAGGAACAGCTTTCACTTCAAAAGCTTTTCGAGAATATTGTTCCCAAAATGGAATTCGACATATCTTAAATGCTGTTCACACCCCTCGTGCAAACGGTCAAATTGAAAGATATTTCCGAACGGTCACTACTTCGTTATCTTCAATGACAAAAAGACAGGATGGAAGAGATTGGGAAGAACATCTACCTGGAATTCAATGGGGTTTAAATTGTTTAAAACATCGAATTACTAATCAGACTCCTCAAGAACTTCTTCTTACGTTCAAACCAAAAAACTTCCTTTCAAACCAATTAGCAATAGCCTTGGGTAAGAATGAAATTTAAATAAAAAACAAATGTGTAATTTATTAATCAATAAAATGTATTTTAAATATATTCCTTAGGTGAAGGCAATAACTCTGATGAGGAAGAAAACATTTCATTGGCTGATCTTCGTGAAAGGGTCAAAAAACGTGTCGATGAATTTCAATCGAGAGAAGCTACAAAATACAACATAAGACATTTAAAACCACAAGAATACGAAGAAGGGGACCTTGTTCTTATTCGAGCAGAACACCCAGCGTCAGGGCAGTCGAGGAAACTTTTACCAAGATACAAGGGTCCATATGAAGTCAAATCGGTGCTAGGCAATGATCGTTATTTGTTAGGAGATTGTTCGGCTCTACAAATTTCAAATAAGTCATATTCATCTGTCCATGCAGCAGATCGTATGAAACCATTCGCTAAGACGGAAGACTTTTTATGGGAAGTAACTGACGAAGAATTTGAATCTGAAGAAGAATAAGTTCAATAACAATAATTAATAGATAATAAAATAAATTCAAATTTTGATTATGAAACTGTGTGTAATTGTGTATTGATTTTTTTTTACGAAGCTGTGTGCATTTTTACAAGCTGTGTGCTTGAGAAGCTGTGTGCTTATGAAGCTGTGTGCTTATGAAGCTGTGTGCTTATGAAGCTGTGTGCTTAGTGAAGCTGTGTGCTTTAGTGAAGCTGTGTGCTTAGTGAAGCTGTGTGCTTAGTAAACTGTGTGTTTAGTGAAGCTGTGTGCTTCGATCGACCTGTGTGGTCTTGGTAATTAAATTGAAGTTGAGTTAAATTATGAATTAAACTCACACTGAGGACAGTGTTGTTAGTCGGATGGCCGAATGTTAACAGTGATACAGAATCAGCAGAAAGATATACATTTGGGAATGAGCAGGCAAAATCCCTTCTGCTCATAGTAGTGTTAGTGTAGGTTCTGCTTGTGCAGCTCGGTGAGTGTGGCAGATGGATTGAGTTAATATCGCATTCCATACCTGACCAGCAAAGGGCACTCATCGAGTTAGCGCGTTTTAGCGGAAGTATTTATTTATTTATGTTTATTTTAAATTGATCTTAACACTATGTTGTTTCTTGCACTTATTTTAGTGTCTAAAGTTACGTGCCACAAAGAGTCTTGGCCAAACTTTCCGACTTCAGCCAAAATTTGCACTCGGACATCAGGGCAGGACACATTCCAGAGCCTCGTAGTCGTATTCAAAATCAGATACATAGGAATGTCTACATGTTTCTGACGACGACAACGACGACAACGACGACAACGACGACACGGTATGGAATGAATGTTTCGCCAACCGTAACAATATCTGCGTAATTTTATTTATGCCCGAATTTACCTTCATTATTGTTATTATTATTTCCCATGTCGTCCTATACATTTTTTGGTGTTCCGGACCGCTCTGGCTTTTTTTTTTAATTTAGTAAACTTGGTCGTACCACACAGAGAAAGCGGCTTTTGGCTGCAGTTCATTAACGGTGTTGAACTTTACATCTGGAAATTTTTATTTGCGGTCGCTCTTAATTTACAAGTAAAACAGCGAAAAAAACTCAGTATTACCCTATATCTCTCTATGAGTATATGAATGCCTCCATACCCTTCTGGTTTTACTTCACGGTTAAAAATTTTAGCATATTTTTTAATACAGCACTTGTATTACAGCTGTATGTAATACAGTAAAAATTACTTTTTAATATATCAAAAATATTAAAGAATTTTTGTAAGTTTTTTGTATTACATTTTAATAGTTGTCTATTCAACTTTTAATTTGTAATACAGAAAAGTATAAAATGTAATTGCAAAGATTAAAATATAATTTTTAGTATTAAAATGTAATAGCTAAAAAACTTACTTTAAAATTAATCCTTATAGAAATTTAAATTTAATATTGAATTTATTAGGCTCTAACTCTATGTATGCTTATATTTTAATAATTCCAAGCCTTTTTTTTTAATACTCAGAAGAATTTAATCTCAGGTTTAGTTTTTTAGTTTTTTTTTTAATACAAGACGATTAAAATGAAATCCAAATTGTATTGAAAAAATGCCTCTTTATATGTAATCATGGTGTATGAAAAACTGTAATACATCGTCGTATTAAAAACTAACTTCTGAGAATTAAATTGTAACTGCGCCGCATTAACTTTTAATTCCATTGTATTAGATTTTAATTCGGTTGGATTACATTTTAATACAAACATTGTGCATTTTTAATACAATTTTATTGAAAACTAATACACCCAAGCCTGTTGTATACTCATAACTGTTTTGGTGGCAACTTGAAAAGTAATACATCGTCGTATTAAAAACTAACCTCTGAGAATTAAATTGTAACTGCGCCGCATTAACTTTTAATTCCATTGTATTAGATTTTAATTCGGTTGTATTACATTTTAATACAAACATTGTGCATTTTTAATACAATTTTATTGAAAACTAATACACCCAAGCCTGTTGTATACTCATAACTGTTTTGGTGGCAACTTGAAAAGTAATACATCGTTGTATTAAAAACTAACCTCTGAGAATTAAATAGTAACTGCGCCGCATTAACTTTTAATTCCATTGTATTAGATTTTAATTCAGTTGGATTACATTTTAATACAAACACGGGACCCTTTTAATACAGTTTTATTGAAAACTAATACACCCAAGCCTGTTTTGATGGCAACAAGAAACAATTTTTCATTCTTGGAAGTAACGCGAATGGAAACGGTAACGGAAAGATGTTTGGTTCACTACTTAAAGTAAAAAATTATAAAACAAAAAGTGTGCAATTTATAAAACTGCAAAAAAAAAGTGAAAACGAAGAAGAAGAAATAACGTCAGCGGATATTATATTATCAGGTAAGTTAAAATTATTTAAATCAATGCAATTCGAAATAAAATATCGTATTTTGGATTTTCCTGTGTTGGCGTCGCGTGTCGCATAGAAAGAGAAATTTTGCTTTTACTTTTATGAACATTAATAACGTACTTCAAATATGGATATTAACGTGTTTTTTAATTAATATTTTTGTTTTAAGTATAAATTGATTGAATTTTCGTAGTAATTTGGAAAGTGTTTTATATTTTAGGCTCTCAGAGCCAGAACTCCTCAACCCACATTTGGATATTTTTGTTTTATCTTGTTCAGTGTTTTTTATGGTTTCCAATCAATCAATATAAGATAACTAAAAATGACCGAAAAAAAAACTAAATTGTGCCTGATTTTAAAAACTAATCGAGATATAACACAAAAAAAAGTATGTGGGTTACGATCTTCTTGGCACTGAGCGTCTCGTATAGACATTACGTGGTTCTTGTTTATGTTTTGCAGAAGTCTAGTGCGCCGGCCACTAAAGAAGTTAGTTATAAGTAAATTTTAACAAATCCTCATTTTTAACCTCACAAGTTTAAGCATAATAGATCGCGATGGGGAATTATAACTATAATAAATGAAAAATCTAACTGGTAGCTGGACCAATTTCAAAATTTGATCCATTGTTCGTATTTTGTATAAACTTTTGAAAAATTTTCCAACTAGTTCTTGAAGTAACACCAGAGATCACGTCAAGTTTCTTTATAAGAGACCGGGATGGGGCAGAGATACCCATTGATAGTTTAGTGGAAGTTGTGAAGAAATTTTCAAGCTGCGCTTGCTTTCTAATTGAAATATGTCCAATAGAAATTGAAAAAGAAAATTCGACGGAGATTGGACTAGTTAATAAGCAAAATGCCGTTTTGGGCTCAGGATTGATAATTTACAAAGAGGTACAGATAAATTTTCATTTGCATCTTTTAAACAAAGTAATACACATCTTTTCAAACACACCAAACACAGACACCATATACACATACACACACAAGTTAAAGTATACTTTGGTATTTTAGATGTTGCATACAAGGTTATACAGGGTGTTCCGTGTAAGGTGCATCAAAGAGCTAGGGCGAGTAGGTTGGGTTAAGACAAGAAAAAAATCGTATGGGAGGGTGGGATCTATTTCCCCCCGTTTAGGTGGGAGGGTCAATTTTCTAAAAAATTGCCATAAAACAAAAAAAAATATTTAAAAACAACGATTAAACTTACAATGCCATGCTATATTTTTTTGGAAATCCAGAAATCTCTTCTTTAATTTTTAAATTAAGTTGTGTTAGTAAATAGTTTTTGAAAAATTAATTTTTAAACTCGAAAATTTGAATTTTAAAATTTCAAACTTATTTTTTTAAAAAAATTACATAATTAATACTTATTTTATTTTCAAAATTCAATGCTCTTATTAGTTTGTAGTCAAAACCAGTAAACCAGATGCTAAAATGTCTTTTATTTTTTGAGAAAATTGGAAATAACCAAATATACTTTACTACTTAATTAGAAGAAATAGGATCTTCGGAGCAACAAAATAATGGATGGAAGGAATACTTACTTTTGTTATGATCAATTTTCTCAAAAACTGGACCACATTTTAACACCTTGATTTCAGTGTTTGACTAAAAATTGAAAAATGATTGATGAAATTGAACAAAAATACTACTTAATTGTTTAATATTTTTTTTCTGTATTAAGTCAATTATTTTACAAAATTGCTCATCCCGTTATTTTTTATTTTCTCAAAAACTGAAAGAAATTTTTGGCTCCGGTTTTCAGTTTTTTTACTAAAAACTAACAAAAGCATTGAATTTTGCAAATAAAATTAGTACTTAATTACGTAAAATTTTTAAAAAAATAAGTTTGAAATTGTTTTTTTAATATTTTCTTTTTTCAAATGTTCGAGTTTAAAAATTAAATTTTCAAAAACTAATACAACTAAATTAAAAAAAAAAAATTAAAGAAAGGAAGATCTGGCTTTCCAAAAAGGTATATCATGGCATTGTAAATTTAACCGTTGTTTTTAAATATTTTTTTTTTCTGTTTTAAGTAGAAAATTGCCCCTCCCGCCTAAACGGGGGGAAATAGACCCCTTTCCTATACCACCTTATACAAAACACCCTGTATAATAAAGGTGATTCCCATAAAGATGCACAGGAAGATATAATGATATAAAATATTGTAATTGATTTTTTTGTTATTTTCAAGTCTTTTTCAAGATGTTTAATACGTTTTTTTTATAATAGCTACACGTATATTATTAAGTCATTTGATGCATCTTATGGGAATTTCTCTGGTTATAGTACTCCAATAGTTCTACAGCATTTTTTAGATGAGCTAATTTTCCAAAATATGTAATACTAATGAAACATGATTTTTTTCGCTACTATAAAAATACGAACAGGGTCTGGAAGCTTTCATCAAAACCAGCGAAAGCGCTTATATTCTGCACGAATATACCGTAACGCAAACTCTTAAAGATTCCTCTCGTCGGGCACTAGTTACTGCTGCAACGAATTATATGCGAACCCTGTGTGGCAACTATCCTTCTAGAGAACAAAAAATTGCATGTGCACAAGCTATAATTTCTCTGTTTCCTTCATATAAAGTTTTGGACAGTAAAATTGGTGGAATTGTAAGTCCCTGCATCTCTATTAGAAACAATTTACTGATTTGTTTGCTTTAATACAGGATTTGTTTTACAACCCTGTTACCAACACTGGTTACTTACTAAATAAGTTAAAAAACGTAAACATAAAGCGCCAAAAATGTGAAGGTACATATGGGCAAACGAAAATTCGGAAGGATAACGACGATACTGAAATTGATACTAGAAGAAGAACTGTAGATATTGAACAAGACAAAGAATTTTTCAAAAATTGCTTGGCAGTGATACAGAAAGATGCAATAAAAGAGCGATTGGCAAAAACTATAGATGCAAGAAAAATTGAATTTCTTAACCCTGTCGATATATTTAACAGTTTTCCATTCTTCTTTTTAAATCCGAATTTGGTAGATTATCCTAACATTTTAAATTTGTTTATTGATTAATAAAGACTTAATAAATTACAGATTCTTTTTGACTTTGAACTAAGATTTCCCAGTAACAAACAAAACTTGCTAGAATTTTGGAGCAACTACGCTGTACATGCCAAGGATATATACAAAGAAACATTAGGTGATGATCCGAAAATAGAAGGTACATACATATATTGGGAAATTTCAATTTCAGTCTTAGATATTATTTAATTTCGTTTTACAGTTTGGAATACAGAAATCGAACCATTTTTACTCCTGTTAAAGCTCTTGCCATCAACAGCTCAAGGGCCCAAATCCAAAGAGAAAAGGCGAAATACATTTATTAAATCTATTGATAAATTTATTAAATTTGAAGAGGTAATAACAAAAAAATAATATTATAATTTTCCCATATTTTAATTTTTTTATTGCTTAGATCAATACACCAAGATCAGACTACGACTTGAAATCGGAACAACCATATATTATAGCTGTCGGACCTAATAGACAGGCAATATCACAGTATTTTATAATAGTTGATCATAGGATTTTGCAGGTCCCACTTAATTTCAAATTTAAAGAGACATTTGATTTGCTATTTAAAATATTTTATGTATTCAACATTGAATATGATCATTCGCTTGTAAATTTTTTTCAATTTTTTTCTACTTGCATTTATAAAATTGAAAATTCGCCGAAGTCCAATCGGATTATTGAAATTTCTTCAAAATTCAATAATAAATTTAAAAATGAGGAAGTTTTTGATACAAATACTAAATGAATCGATAGTTTTTGAAATCAAGTTAATTTAACTTCTTTATGTAATTGTAATAAATTTAAAAGAATTTAAATAAAATGGATTATTTTTGCTTTGTATGTTACAAAAAATTTTCAACTATTTCATTCGTAATCTCACACTTGCGTTCAGATCATTTTTTTACTAATGAGAAAATCATAACCCTTAAATGCATTGTTAATAATAAGTGTCCTCGGGAATTCTGCACTTATAGTGGCTTAAGACGTCATGCAACAAAGTGTTTACAGTTTTCAAGTTTCCGCTGTGGTTATTAAACCCAAGGCAGATGAAAACAAAGAAATTAGTGGCCGTGATATTGAAAATTTCACATTTGAAAACGACGAAAGTACTACTAATGGTCTCATTAACTTTAAGGAAGCAATTAATGAATTTTCAAATAAAACCTTGGCCATGGGAATAGCCCAAAGTAATGTTACAAAAATCCTTTCAAATGTAAGTGATATTGTTTCTACAGCTTTAACAAATGTTGATCGTCTTATTCAAGAAACTAAAATCAATCCTGAAGTAACTGATATTAAATCCCTTTTATCGACCTGCAAGGATTCTTTTATAAACGATTTTAAACAATTTAATTCAACTTACAAGCGACAAAAACAACTAAACATTGAACAAACCTATGTTTATTCGACTCAAAGAAATTTAGGCAGCAGATGGGAACAAAAATATGATGTTGCTAGTGGGAGTTACAAAGAAGTCTTTGTTCAATGTACTTTTCAGTACATTCCCATACTTAAAACATTGGAAACTCTTTTTTATAATGAATCCTTTTTTAGTGTTTACTTTACAAAACAGCATGCATGCGACAATCAACAGTTTAAAAATTTTTGCTGTGGTGAAGTATTTACTTCCAACAATTTTTTTTTGCAAAATCCAAATGCTGTACAGTTACAATTATTTTATGATGATTTTGAAGTCGTAAACCCCTTAGGTAGCAAGACAACTATCCATAAAATTGGAGCAATATATTTTACAATTATTAATCTAGGCTTTAACATTAATTCGCGTTTGGAAAATATCCATTTAGTGGCACTATTCTATGCGAATGATTTAAAAAATGAGGGTGTTTGTTTCAATACTGTTCTAAAGCCAATTGTCGAAGATATACAGATTCTTGAAAAGGATGGTATACGTATTCGTAATAATATAGTCCTAAAAGGAACATTGGTTAGTTTGAGTCATGACAACCTAGGTGGAAATTCCGCTTTAGGCTTTGTGGAATCATTTAGAGCAAAACACTTTTGCCGAATATGTAATATGACTCGATCAGGCACACAAGAATCCATTCTTGAAGATAAAAATTTTATTCGTTTATCCGAGGACTATAACAACAAATTTAAAACAAACAATAATATCACGTTTGAAGACTATAGCGAATCAAAAGGTCTAAAAAGATATTGTATTTTAAATGATTTGTCATATTTTGACATATTTAAAAACCCCTCAGTTGACATAATGCATGATGTATTAGAGGGAACAGCACCCTTTATCATGAGAGCTTTTTTGAAAAAATTGGTGGACTGCGGTTTTGTTAAAGAAGAAAAGCTTAATGTTGAAATTCAATCTTTTCGTTTTGGTTACTTATTTCGTAAAAGTTTGCCTTCGCACATAAGTTTAGAAAAAAGTCCAACCAACATAGGATTAACAGCAAGTCAAAACCACTGTTTAATGCTACATTTTCCATTAATATTTCATAAATATAGTAGCATATTTCCACAACTGTGGAAAGGAATTACAACGATGTTAAATATAATAAATATAGTTTTTGCACCTGAGATTTCGAACTCATTAGTAGAGTCTCTTTCTATAATTATCAAGGGGCACCTGCATTGTATTGTTGAACATTATAATATGACTCTTTTACCAAAGCATCACTTTCTTACCCACTATCCACGTATTATAAAGTATATGGGTCCACTAATCAATATGTCTACGTGTAGATATGAAGCCAAGCATAGATATTTTACAAAATTGAATTCAAGTCTTAATAATTATATAAATATTTGCAAAACATTAGCTAGTCGCCATCAGCAGTATTCTTTTACTACTTGGAAAAGTAAGGACTTTGAAGAAAAACCTACTTTTGGAACTCTCAAAATTTTCCAAGACCAAGACAGGAACACAGATTTAACTGATGTACTTTCTAATGAAAACCTACAAAATAAAACAATTTTCACGACACAATTTGTAGAATATAATAATGGATTCCATTACAAAAAAGGATTTTTTCTTCGTAAAAATTTTAAAGATTTTTTGAAAATCGAATATATTTTTTTAATAGAAGAAAAAATATATTTCTACTGCATACAATACAATTCTATTGAATTTGATGAAATTTTGAATTTGTTTCGTGTTGAAAGTAAAAATACAAGTACTATGATTTTGTATAGTATTTTAGATATAAAGAAACCATACGAAGCTTACTTTTCAGAAAATAAAACATATATTTTAGTTCCGTACACAACTTTGTAAAATTATTTTCCTTTTATTTATAAGAAAAATCATAATGTCTTACCAGAGTTGAACATATTGCTATGTAATGTTATGTTATGTTTTTAATGCTTAATTAATTACTTAAATTAAAAAAAAAAAATCGAAACTGTAATAAATAAGTAAAGTATTTTAAATGTACCTATTTCTGTTTTTTTTTTAATAAATTAATTATTGTTTGTTTGTTTAAAAACCTGTTTCATATTTTATTTTGTTATTAAGATGATACCTTGAGATTAGTCTCGTGAAGAAAGGATTGACAAAAGAAAATGGTTTGTATACTTTTTGCGACTTAATATTAGTAAAATGCTCAATTTAAATTTAAGTTGCATTTAAATTAAAGTTTGAATAAATTATTGGCAAACTATAAAGTTGCAATCATATTTTATTAAACTTGAAGAGAGAAATTATTAAATTTAAATACAAAATAGTTGAGATTTAATACACCATTTCATTTAACTTTATAAAATTTTAGATTAATTTTCAATAATTTTACATTAAGTTTTAAGGAAAAATGCATTACATTATAATAGACGGAGGGTATTAGAATGTAATAGAGGAAATTAAAAATTAATTTATTTTTATTAAAATTTGGAAACATTTCTTATTAAAGTATATTACATTTTGTATTACTTCTTAATACTTCCGTTATTACTTTTTAATACAAAATATTAAAAATCACGCCTCGTATTTAATTACTTTTAATACATAATATGTTATAATGTAATACATTTGTATTATTATTCTAATAAAATTGTATTAGTAATTAAAACAGTGTTGGTATATTCAAATATGAAAAGTATTAAAATGTAATACATGAACATTATTACCTTATTCAATTTTATTATATTTAAAGATTTTTGCATTAAAAGTTACTATATTTACATTACAATTTTGATTGAAAGTAAATACAATCGTATTAATTTTTTTAGTAAGATAATATTAAATTCTAATATAATTTTTATTAACTTCATAATTGTAATATTTGCGGTGCATTAAGTTTTAATAAAATTCTGGTGTTGTCATATATGCAACCCTAAAAATATTAAAATGTACCCCAAAATTTTTAACCGTGTGGGTATTCGGTATGATATTGCAACTTGACTTTTGAATTGGACGCGCAAGCTGAAAAGTTGGTAAAACACAAACACAACTCAGCCAGCTATGTCCCACTCTTCATTCCTTTATTTTGTACCTCCTGAGTCCTCCTGATCCTGCCACATCAGAAGACAGGGGTGAACATATTTTTTATTGGGTATAATATTGCATTCCAGTGACTAAAAATATTTCTACGAGTGAAATTAAAATTCGTTCGTTGCTCGCCGAAAGTTTTCACAGTTGGAGATACATTTCCACTTTGTTGTTGTTGTTGTTATTTGTGTTGGCCTTTTTTTCATTTAAGTTTATTTTTGGAATCGCTGCGTGTTTGGAAAAGGGTGAGAAGCTATAACCAGGCTCATTCCATTTTCGGTTAAACAAGCCATGAAGATGAATTTTAATTTTTAAGCATCACCGAGAGTGGTGGTCGAATTGAATACAACTAAATGTTAAATAATAAACCAAAAACAAAAAAAAAAAAAACAAGAGTAAAGATATAAGATTCACAGTTGCGTTTGGGGTTTATCCTTGATTATCCTTGTGATGGGGTGGTGTTGGTTTGAAGAGTGATGTTCATCCTCTGGGTGGAGAACAAATAACATGTCGATTAACTTAACTTTATTACTAGGGTATGGTATGCCATTGGAAGCGGGGGTGGGTTGATGGACAGATGGGATGTTGTTGCTGCATTTATGCATGTTGGATAATTAAATATAAATCCTGTTGCACGCAACTTCTAGATTTATTTGAACATTTTCTGGAAAATGCTGCTGAAGTTAAATTATCATTGAAGCTGTGCACGATGTCGATGTTTTTGAAAATTGAAAATGGCGGTGCTTATACTTCACGCTTCGCAAAATTGCATTTTGGCTTCAAGTGCTGCAAATATCCGAATTTTTTTTATCCTTTCGGCACTTAGGAGCACAAAGCAGTACAAATTTAATTTTTTGAAAATCATAATTTTGAAAAAAAAAAAAATCATCCGAAAAATTTTGCAAATTTGCAAATTGAACAAAAAATTACAAAACAACAAGTTTAGCACAATACATTACCACCTTTTTTTTTTTCTTTTAAAATCGAAAATGACGGTTTTAACTTCACGCTAAGGTGCTTTGCAACATTTGCGTTTGGTTGTATAAGTTGCAAATATGCGATTTTTTTATCTCTTCGGTTCTGAGTTTCATTTTTTGAGCAGAAATAGCACAGTTTTTTGAAAATCGTAATTTAAAAAACAAAATTCATACGTAAAATTAGCAAATTTAAAAAACATATTAACGGCACAACGCAACACAAGCTGAGAGCTTGTGGAAATTGTTAAGTAGCAAATATGCGAATCTTGGTTTGGCTCTTCGTTGAGCAAAAAACAGCATAACTTTAAGTATTTAGAAAAACATAGTTTTTGGAAAAATTTAATCCGTAAAATTTGCGAGTTTGAACAAATATTTACGGCACAACGTAGCACAAGTTGAGATCAAAATTGGCGGTGCTAACTTCACCCTAAATTGCCTCGCAACATTTGCATTCGGTCGCAAAAGTTGGAAAAATGCGGTTTTTTTTAATCTCTTCGGTTCGTATGTAACAATTTTTGAGGAAAAAAACTTATCATCCGGAAAATTTGCGAATTTGGAATAATATTTACGTCACAAAGCAGCACAAGCTGCTCTTGGTGGTGCCAAGAAAAATAGGTAGCCTCTAAAATCCATACGCTTATTTCGATTTTTTTCAAACCCGTTTTAAACCTATCTTTGACCAGAATTAGTAACAAAAACCGCGTGTGCTAGTTTATGTGGGCTATCGATTGAGTGGCCTAAGAATGTCATACCTCATTATTTTAGTGATTAGAACACCACCGTTTAGATTTAAACTATGCCAAATTTTTTCTTAACTTTTTTTCCAATAAACCTAAAAATCATTCGTAAAAATAAATCTTCAATTTGTTCACACAAAATATCTGAGGGAACATTTGAAAAAAAAAAAACTAAACCATAAAATCCAAAATTCAGTCCTTTGATTGCATTATAATTTAAGTAAGTAGGTATAGATCCACATTTCCCACGTAAAATTTTCATTAATAGAATGGGTTTTATTTTGTGTACCTAAAATAACATTCCGAACTAAGTCTGTCCATCAATCACAAGCACAACAGCCTTCAGCCTTGATATCCCTTTGAAACTATACACCATCAACAAAACTACTGCAGAACATTTCTATTAAAGTGCTCTTCCATCGCGTTATGGTACATCTCTACTCTGATGTCCTCCCGTTCAAAAATGATTCAAGTCAAAATGAATAAAAAAACAAAATCAGTTGAGGAAAAATAAAAACAACCAACTCGAGCCTATGTCACGCTCTCTCCCTCCTCGCACATAAGGGAAGGCTTTCACTATCCACTCTCGATTCCTGAAAACCCACAAAAATAAACCAAAGAAACCGCACGAATTTTTTCGCAAACAAATCATTTATTTAAAGGGCTCGCTCATAAAAATGTACATAAATATTTTGGTTTCCCTTTCATGATGGAGATGGAGAATGACACGACTCGGTAAGGTCGTGGGCCGTGGCAGCATCACCAGGGAATAAGGACTAACATTTCCCCCCATCGCCACCGACGCCAAACCAAAACCAAATCAAACCGACCATCAGCAGAGATTCATATTCCAAAAGGAATGTACCCGCTGAAGGTTACCGCTGACTGATGGCAAAGTCTTCCTAGATTTGGCGGCCTGTTCGATTCCATATCATTTATTATGCTCTAAGAACATTACGAAGGAGTTTGAAATTTTTGCTGATTTCTTGTACCATGTCTCAGCAATATTTGATTCAACTGTTTGTGAAAATTTATATTTTTTATTTTTTTTTGAACAGGGAGAGAGAGTTGTCTTTGAGATGTCCTTCGAGTGATATATTTTTTTTTCTCAACCAAGTACATCTGCTTCTACTCGTTCGGCTTAATTTATTCCTTTCGGCACACTAAATTATTTATTTGAAGACAAATCAAAATTTTGAAACGAAAGGAAAAAAAACAAATAAAGTATGAACGAAATGAGAAATATGTAAATCTTAATTTTGCTTACGCGCAATTGATGTGCCTATTTATTTAATATTGGTTTTTCCAGAAAACCATTATGTATTTGTTTTCTTTTTTTTCTGTCGAAACATCTGATATTAAAGTGTTTACCGGAAGGAGAATGCTAATTTTGTTGCCCCTTACCAATTGCATCTTATTTATCATTGAGACGGTCTTTCACATCAATTTATTACAAAAGGGAGAATGGGGTAGCTATATTCAATTTTAACTGGTATTTTGAATATGCAAGGACCAAAATGCAATTAAAACCTCCCTATCGCAAATCCGACTCGATTTTGTTATTTCACTAATAGTAACAATGTCAAAATTGAGTCTGATTCCATCAGGAGCTCATTCATCGGATTCTGTAGTCAAGCTGATTAATAATCGTGTGGAATTAACGTAACTACACCGAATACCTTTCATTTCCTTGATAATACTGATTCTACTTTGCGCTCTAAATGACAGCCAGTACCAGTACAACGAAAAGATCTGTTATTGCAGAAGTGACAAATCCGGACGCTTGTCATTCCAAACTCTAATCTGCGGCAATTAAGTGGTTCTTTTACAATGAAAGTTGTGGTCTTCTTTTATTTTTTAAATTTTGAATATGAAGTCAATTCTAAGATAAATAATTAAAAGGCTTATGAGGCAATATTTTGGTCCTTCGAGCCGGATCACCCAGGAAGAATGTTGAACGCTCCCAATAACAATCAGCTAATTAGATCAGCGAACAGATCGATGGTGGTAGCAAAAGTGACAAATCTAAAAGCCTGGTTAAAATGTCAAAACCTCTTTCATCTATCAATTGTCAAATTCTTGTCATTCATAGAACTGTTAAAAACTACAAAAAAAAAACTATCAAACCGAGTAAAAACCAAGCTCGGAGACCCAATTGACGCTGAAGTGCGCCGTTTTAATATCATAACTCGTGTGACCTGTAACTAAAACGATTTTTAAAAGTAATTTGCGAGACAAAATGAAAGGCTACACCACAATTTGTAGACTTCAATAATCCATTACCACAGGCTCGTGGTCTCAAGAGTTTACTTACTTACTTGAAGCGTGGTACCAAGTCTGCTAGGAATGATCATCATCATGTCAATGTCGCCGTTAAGAATAGAGATTCTTTCTTTAACCGTGCTTTGCGAATGTTGAATTCATTACTGACCTTTTTTTTTCAATCTTCCCAGTCCTCCCCAATCTTCATCCAGGCCCTGTTTCGATCGTTCGGACAGTGTGCGTTTAAAATATAACACTTATAATTGATCATAATCCCTTAAATGCCCAACAATTGTTATTTTTTATGATGTTGCGAAATCTTTGTAGCCGTAACTGGGATTGTGTTATCAAACAAAAAAGCTTTCCAAAAAAAGGTTGTGAAAAGTTAGTACAAATCACATCTTAAAGTATTTTACAATTTCCATTTCTTTGATGTTTAAAAGAGACTGTATGTTAATTTCAACCATAGAAGTATTCTTTTTTCCTAAATTATCTACCCTTCGAAAAACCTCCATCAAAAATAATCATGTTCAGTTAAATGGCACCCACAATCGCAAACTCAGTCCTCAATGTGCAACCAAGTGTGGTGTGATGCTGATCCACGGCCAAAAGTCAAAGCAATCCTCGAAGGCGGTTCTCCCGGTCTAAGGAAGTATCCAGCTAGTTCCTCGTACTCGTAAACTTAACGTCCTATCCAACTTATTTCACATGTTGTGTTGTGTGTATAAAGGAATAACAGAAAACCTGCTGTTATAGGTTTATTCGATTAGGGAAAAATTGGTTCGCATTTTTTTGTTTCAAAATTTCTCTGACTTCCTCCCCCTTATCAACTATTTAATTCTGCCACAAAGCAAACTCACTGCCAATTGGAAAAGGAAGACGTTTATGTGGCATCCACATCCACATGGTATACATATTGTCAAAGCAGCATCTTAAGTTTTCATTGTGTGGCTTTGGTCTTTTTTTTTTGGCTGGAGTGGATGGACGAAAACGACAACGGCGGCCAAACAAGAGAAACGTGAATATTTTAACTTTTTTTGTTCCTTTTTTTCTTCTGAAGCTCAGAATATTTGAACTTTTTTGATTTGAGTCTCGTTTTTGTATTTTTTTTTATTTTGAGAAAAATTCTCGAATATGTGAAGCGGGATAAAAATTGGAAGACTGCCTACCTTTGGAGCATTTATTATGCTAATTCAATAACGGCAACTATCTGTGGCGCTTAAGAGGTTAAGTTCGCATAAGAAACATTTTTGTCTTGAACCGGAGGGCAGTATCTTTTTTTTGGTGTTTCAGTCAGCCTTTTTTTTTTTGCAAATTATAATTTATTATCGTTATTATTTTTTGAAAGATGTCCAAAATTGGTTAATGTTGGAGGCAATTGTGAAGCTGTATAGAATATGTATCTTCAAATAATTATTGGATTTTATATCTTGACACAATGGCAAATATTTGGACAGTCCTTTTAAATTGGGTTTTATATATTTTTATGTGTATTATGTTTTTTTTTTTTTTTTTGTTGAAGAAAAAAAATCAAATAAAGGTGACTACGTATATTCAAGGTGATACGATCAAACGTGCAAGAATGAAAGGCCATAGCAAAATGATTGTTGAAAATTTTATTTAGGCCAGTAGAGAGATATAAAAATTCATTATGTATGAGCTGGACAAGAATTTCAAACTATAAAGACGGCTGTTACAAGGAAAGGACTAGACAAGTATCAATTTTTTTATGAAATTAGATTTGTGGTTTATAACGGAAAGACTTAAATTTCGCTCAGCACGAAAAGGTTCATTTCTGGCAAAATTTTTGTATTTGGGCTGAGGAGTAACCCAAATAAGCTGCAATTATACATCCAGACAAAACAACGTTTTGGTGCGGTTTATAAATTGGTTGATTCTCGGTCCGTTAGACCAGAACGTATAAACTCTGAATGGCGCCCATAACGAACTGTTGGCTATACTTAAGGTTTAGGTACCTCAAAAAGTTAATGAACGTAATTTCAAATATTGGGATGCAACACGAAGAGTATTTGTATTTCGTATTTGAATTTCAGTTCAGCAAAATCAAACTGACAGATATTAAAATTTGATTGATAAACTGTCAGAAATTCAAAACGAAACCGGCTGCTACGATATAGTATTAAAGCTTCGTTGGAACTTTGTTTTCTTAATCGTACATCTAAAGTACTTAAATCTCAATTACGTGTAATAGAAATGATTAGAAGTGAAAAAATGTTCAAATTCTAAATATTCAGCGACAAACCAAGAGTTACTAGACCGAGTATAAATTGATTTGAGAACTTTTTCAAGAAATTGGCCGTTATAGTTCCGAATCCTATAATTTTTTTTTTTAAATTGTAACAAAACAGTTAAATTTCGTAATGGCTTAAAGTACTATGTACTGACATATGAGGTACTACACGTAACGTGATCTGCTTAGACTTTCTACGCGTAAGGTCTGTAAAACATGAAGTATTAAATTAATATTTTACCCTAGCAATCGAAATAATAAGCGTGTTTTTGTTTTTTGTTTCTTTTGCAATCCTGGAGGGAATTGGTAAAAAAAACGACTTTGGGGATTGCCAACGACTTCACAGAAAAAACATGCCGGTAACACAGTTTGATTTCGAGTTTGAGCTAAGAGCCAAGAATTCTCCTCGCTTAGCTAAGGGCGAAAGAGGATTATCTAGTTTTTTGTCGCATATAACATGCGTGAATTGTTTTCATCCAATTCCATTCAGGTTTGCAATAATTCCATTCGGTTTGCAAAAAAATACGGCTAATGTGTGTGCTTATGATAACAACTTTTGAACAATTATTTTAATCAAGTTTCAGGGAATATCTTATGCCCAGAAAATGTTTTCCCTTTAAAAAAAAAAAAAAAAATGTTTATCGAGTTAAAAAAAAATCCGAAGTCATGTCTACATCATACATTTCAGCAAATATGAGGTACTTTAGACGTGAATGTTTATTTTTTGTTTGACCATTGGTATGAAATATCCAACACAATCTCTAATCTCAACTTAATAATGTTTATACGTGTGTGCGTGTGTCATTTGTCTGAAGTCTAAACACAAATGCAAATATAAAATAAAACGTGACGCCAACAATATTGTTCAATTGTGTGTCACGCTCTGTCTCCTAGCTGACAGCAAGCCAAAAGGAAGACGATATTTCCGCCCACTTCCTCTTGTTGGTGGTGCTCTTTTCTCACAGTTAGTACCTATAGTTGAGGCTTCAGCAAAAGTTAGCCCTACAAAAAAAAAAGTTCAAGTTGTCAAACCCGGAGAAATACAAATAAAGAAAAGGACTTGACTTTTTAACGTGCATGTTTTTACCTCGCAACCCCACCAAACCCCCAAAACTAGGTGGAGACATTGAAGTGAATTTGAATATTTTTCGCTGTGTGTGATGATGAAAATATGCTTTAGTGATAAAAATTGAACTCGAAAACGTCGTCGTTGTCATCGTTGTCGAGCGACAAATGTTGACGATGACTCTTTTAGAAAGAGTGTGCCAACTTTTGAGTTGTCCTCAAAGTTGTGTCCCATTCCTTATTGCACTTTTCTATCTACGTACGTTTTTGTTTCTGGTTTAATTTATTTTTCATTTTTTATCATAAATTTTGTATTATAAATTTTAACTGACATTCTGAAGTATATATTTTAATCGTTTTACGTTTCATTTTAAGGAAATCGCAGCGATTCTTATCAGCTTTGACAAACACTCCGAGTGGCAGTCGAAGGAAGTCAAAACAAGGTGAGTAATTTTAAGTCACTTCTTGGCTCTTTGGTGTGAATGAGTTTTGTTTTGACATGTTATTTGAGTTTTCTTAACTTGTTGTGATTTAATCATTGGATAGATTTGTAATTTGTGGGATTATTACATTTTAGTGAGTAGCCATTTGACATTGCAAGATTCTTGAACTGGAAGCCATTGAGCAAGTAATTTGAATTGTGTTTGTTTGTGTCTGTAACTGATGAGTATAAACACAATAGTATGTGCGTTTTATTGGTATAATTCATAGCAAGCCCAGCAATACAAGTTCAATAAAACGCTATATCAACTTTTATGTCCACTCTTTATTTTGTGGCTGCTTCGATTTAAATTTTTTTTTTTACATTCCGAAACGTCAGACTTATGCAATGTATTTTTTCTAGAAAACATCAAGGTTGCGTTGATGATGCGTATGAAAAATGTAGGCATTACTTCCGCATCAAAACAATTTCTAAATTTTGGAACTCAGCTAGAGGTTTCGAGTTTTAATTTTTTCAAACCAATTTAAACATACATAGGTATTTTGATTTATGTCGAATTCTTTTTAAGAAAAAATCGATTCTGTTTAGAAAAAAAAATCGAATTTTTTGTTAAAATGAATTCGACATTAGATGTCAAAATAATAAAGTTTTCTGAAAACGTTTAAATGGAAAGCTATTGAAATCAATTTGTAACTCCGTTTAGATTAAAGATTGTGAGGATTGAGAGGTGCATATTGTACCCAAGTGCCGCGGAAAGTTACCCCAACAGTCATCGCATAAACAGAAATTGTAATAAATAATTCAAATAACTTATTTTTCGCCGGGAACAAAATTTGTAAAGCGGTTGGTACAACACAAAACGGTAAAATAAAATAATAATTGAAATGTATGTCAAAATAGTGTACTGCCAAAATAAATCCGATCATTTTAAAATTTGTGTCAAAAAAAACTACGGGTTCTATGAAAATATAAAAATATATTTGAACTTCGACTGAAGACTAATAGCCCACATAATTTTTAGCGAGAAACGATTAAAAAGTGAAAAAGTGTCAAAATTCTTAATATTTTCAATGTTTAATCATTTAATGTAGTAGCCCGTGGCGTAATGGTTTGTCCGATGGACTGTCATGCCAGAGGTCTGAGTTCAATACCAGCCGCTTCCACCTTAAGTTTTTTTTTGGGCTACTGCCTCTTGCGAGGAAGTGACAAATCCTCCAAGAGTATCTCTTGTCATAGAAAAGTGTCGCTCACCAGCCGTTCGGATTTGGCAATAAACTGTAGGTCCCTTCCATTCCTGCAGACACGCACACAGGAATGGTTGAGAGTTGTAAGTGACTAGGCCCTGGTTCTTCATGAGACGCTGTGCCACCAACTTTATTTATTTTTAATCATTTAATTGAATTATAAGATGTTAAACATATCATAAAATAATTTATATCTTTTTATTTCTTATAAACAGTATTAATGCATAATATAATAATTTTTCAGACCAAAAAGTGGATCACTGCTCTTGTATTCAAGAAAAAAGGTTCGATACCGAAGAGATGGATATTGCTGGAAAAAACGAAAAGACGGAAAGACTACCCGGGAAGATCACATGAAGCTAAAAGTTCAAGGAACCGAAGTAAGTTTTATGTAAAAAAAATTTTTATTTGTCGAAAAAATAAAAACTCAATTTATGCTTTCCTTTCGTTCCGTGTGTGTGTTGCCTTTTCGATAAGATGTTGCCAAATATTTTCTTTTTCTACCAAATGTGTAACTGTGTAGTAACTACCTACTTGCTCTTAACCTAAAAACAAAAAAATATTGTAATTACATTTTTGCCCTTGTAATCCATTTAACTCTAAGTAAAAGGCGTTAAACGAAATTATAATTAACTAACTACTTACAATTGTAACACATTGTCAAAAGTTCAGCGGTATAACACAGCTTCTAGACAGACTGCCCCGAAAATGTAACAAAAAAAAAGCCTCATAAATAAATTTTCGAGCAATTTTTCAGCTCTTTCTCTGAGGTTTAACCCTCTTGTTGACTCGCAGGAAGTACAACTCCCCCAATGTAAATAATTGCTGCCTCCCAAGACTATTGAGTGTTCAAAAAAAAAACAATTTTTTCCCTTCGTAAGCTATAAGTGAAATAGGTACTTAGATTCTCGTCCTTAACTCAAGACTCCCTTAACCCTTCCCAACCACTATACACTCATTCATTTGTAAATGCAATTTCACGCCAAGATTTTTCCTTTTATTATTTCTTGTGTTTTCATATATTTTTTCCTCCTTCTTTCTTTCATTTATAATTTTTTTTTTGAATTTTTGCTGGCTTTTGTTTTGATTTCTTCTTATATCATCATCCGGTAGAGAATTTATGGTAGTTTGACGACGCCGGAAGTCCTCCTGCCGCCATAACAACAGCGATAACTAATACCATCCTTGTGAAACCGATTAAAAAGTAAGAAGACAGAAAAATAGATTGTACAGTTATGGATGTGTGCCTGCCTATGACCTGAGTTATTTTTCCTTCTGCCTATATGCCGATGAATTTGGCAGTTAGCCGAGTTAAATTTATATAAAGAAAAATACTCGTTTCCTTGGACCGTTATCGAACTTTTGGCTGTCATCTTTCGATTAATTGCATGAAATTAATTTTTTTTTTATTTTCACTTTTAGCTTCCTATAAATAGGTGTATTATTCAAGAAAGAATTTATCTGTTATTTTGTTTGACGCCGAGGTCATACTACGTTTCTTCTATATAGCAAAGTTTAAATAAAATAATGAGAAAACTCAAAGCAAAAGTTTTTAGATTTTTCACACTGATAAAATATTATTTGTCAAAATTCTGAAATTTGTCAACAAATTTTGAATAGCAAAAATTTTATCTTCTCCAAAATGTATCCTCACATTTAAGATTTTATCTTCTTCATTGTTCGAATTCAAATTTGAAGATCCGACCATGGTGTTACGTTTTTTATAATCCTCGTAAGCTAACCATATCGGTTCTTTTTTAGGTTTTACAAAAGGAACGCTTAAAATTTGTTCGGTCAAAGCGCCACTTCTTTAAATCGAAAATTGTTGTGATCTTTCCAGTGATGTGAATGATAGATAATTATTCACGATGGAAGGTGAAATCGTTAAATCATTAAATTTTATTTCCAAAATTAATTCTCCATTTGGGAAACGTTTGCCACATTATAGTCTTCCTCATCCTGGTGGCCAAATTCGACAACTGGTTTGATCAATAATAATCAGCTAATACCTGTATGTACATTACAAGGCTGCTGTGCGTGAGAGTATTCAAGAAGACTCAAGACAGTCTATTTCTCGTGTTGTTAGTCGACAATAATCAACTTCTTATAGCATAAGATGGATTGTGATATGTAGGTCTAACAGGACGGCTAATCCAGCACCAAGCGATTCAACGAATTTTGGCATATTTCATTGGGGCTCTTTTAAATTGCGGGTCATACTTGCATTAAAGCCGTGAGCAATATTGAATCCCTCAAAGTCAACATAACGACCTTTTAAAATATTTATACATAATAATTCCATTTTTTTAATACATTTTCTATGCGGTTTCGGGCTCTATTTTACCATTAGCTTAACCAATATTTAGCTCTTCTGCTAATGACCCGGTCAAAATTTTCCAATCAAGTTAATGTTTAATTCAATTTGCCTTAAATTATTTTTTAAAATCTCATGTCTGTCGAGTGCAAATTTAACAGTTTAAATTTTTTTTCGATCGACATTCTTACAAAATTTGGAACAATCGTTTCCCTCCGAAGGATAGCAAAATACAAAATTCTTTGTGAACGTTTAGCAAAATAGGGTTGATTGTTCCAATCTGTGATTTGTTCGAATAGCCAACACAAAAGAATGTTAACATGATTATTAAGCTCAATCATAAAGTTATTTAAACATGTGAAGCAAGGCGAGCACGGGCCTGCTTGTATTTAAATATTATCTTCAGAGTTCACTAAATTCACATTTAACATGCCCCGGAAGGTGTTTCCAGTAACCCTATTATTTACTACACCCACATCTATCAATCAAGACACTTATATGATCTGTTTCTCACCTGTGGCTGTTTTCCAAGTTTCTCCGGTTAATAAAAACACAATAAAGCTATACAATAACAAAGTACTTCAATAGAAATGTTACCATAAAACCTTCTGCTTCTACAGCCATATCGGTGACATTCAAAACAAGTCCATAAAAGTCATAAAATATCAAATTACTGTCAGGGCACCATATCTTGAGGTGATAAATTTGACTTAATAAAAAAAACATCCATAAGAAACAGACTTCGTTCCTAACCTTCCCTAACAAAAGAGAAAAAAAAAAACATAACGAACGAACCAACCCCCGCAAGTATAGAACAACCACAACTTGGTGTGTTTTTACAAAGTCATTGCTTTGATGGATGGGACGTGTCCTTGAGAATATTTATTCTCCATTCAAGTTACAGGACACAGAATGGATACCTTAGAAAATCATTATTTCCTTTTAGTTCTTTTCCTTTTCCTTGTCCTGGCTTTTATATTTTATTTCTTCTTTTCTCGTTTAATAGTGTATCTATGGATGTTATGTCCATTCTGCAATTCTGCCAACATTCCATCGCAGATGTTACTGGTTGCTACAGATTCAAAAACCCAAATAGACAATCACATGCAACTATAAATAGAATCCGGACATCGTGTTCGTTCACTACCTCAATGTTCCTTATCCAGACGATGATATGATGGCTGTCATAGCACCTAGTCTGACACTTTGGGGTGATAAAAAAGAATTGACAAAGGAGGAGTTGGTTAGTCAATTGAAAAACCTATGCGTAAGTTCGTCATCTTGTCTAAAGCATGGCGAAATGGTATTAATATTTACATATATTGACTTTCAGTTTCGACAGTGTTCAGTGATGAAGATTCCGATTCTGGAAACGATATTGAAAAATCGGTACAAGAATTTAATTTTAAACAAGGATTTAGTTTATGTACGTATTTTTTTTTAATTTTTAAATAGCTATACTCACGTTGGCCTGAGAGAAAGAATCGCCTTGAAATGGCTACCGCCGAAGCTGTAGAACATCACGAGCGTGATTGGAAAACATTTAGCTTTATTCTTCGAAACTTTCGATTCACTCGAAAAATTCATTCCCTTAAATTATTTTATCAAATTCTGTCTTTAGGTACCTATAGAGTGCAAATCTTAACCGATATTTAGGTTTGAAATTCTTCTTCTTGTTTTTATAGAAATGTATTCAAAATTTAGAACAACAACTATGTACATCCCTCCGATAGATAGCAGAAAAAATGGAGTGGTTATAGCTCTAAGCTATCATTAGCTATTAGGTATTAAAAATATTGGCACGAATTTAACATGTTCCTTTTCATCGAAATGTCATATCTTGACTTTGTTGTTTAAAAGAATTGAACCATCAATTTCGATAGAAAATTTAATTTTTCACAAAAAAATTTAAACATAAGGAAAACAGCCGAATTCGACGTAAATATGTAGTTTTTTTTTTACATTTATATAATCCTTTATATAATCCTTAATTTTGCGACTTACATTTCGGTGGATATATTAAATAAAATGTATTAGTTTAATAAATTCTCCGTATACGTGTTTTAATAATTCTTTTTTGCTAAAGCTACATATAAATATTTCAGATTTATTTCTGAAAATGTTGAAACTTAATTCAAAGTTTTACGTTTGTCATTTTCTTACGTCAATTTTTTCAAATATATCATTAAAAAAATATACATGTACAGTCAATCACACTCATATTCGTACAGTAGGAAATATGCATTTCTTTTTGAGTTACATCAAAGACCACAGCAAAATCTTAACTATATTTGATTTAACGTCAAAGGTCTGATAACCATTTAATATTACAGACCAAAAAAAACACCTTCCCTTGACAAAAAGAGGACATTTTGTTAACAAAATTCCAAACACTCAGTTGAAAGAAGACAAATTCATATTCGTACACCCAATATTTCTTTGGTTTTAAACCAAAAATTAACACTTTTTCAATATTTTGTCGAATGAACCTTTTTTTATGTGCCATGGTATAGTCTATTTAGCAAGCATTTTGAAATTTTTAAATCTCTTCTACTGCAATTTTACCACATTTACTAACAAGTTTTGTATCAACATTCTTGCATTTGTTATGGTCACTATCCAAAGTCGAAGGTGGAAATGGCCCCATAGATTCTGTAAAGAAACAATATCTGCTTGAAACAGTGAAGAATCTATTGCTTTTGGGCAATTGTAGCATGTAACATCCAAAGTTAACCACTTGAGTAATATTCAAGTAGTACAAATAACGCATCGTAATTCGCGAAATTACAAAAATCGACGAATATTTGAATCAGACTTGCAGATAAAATTACATGAGGCATAAAAGCAAAGACGTTTGAAATGTTAAAAAATTGCCAAATGCGTCAATGGTAGCATAGATATAACAGTAGAGTTGCCCGAAAAAAGACAATTGTTAACTATATAAACAAAGTAAAACAGTTATAGTTCGCAAGTTAGCAAAATACCACAGTTTTTGGATTTTGGGTAGAAGCATTTTTGTCTGTGAGCCATTATACAAATTTTAAGATCTCACATGCCAGAGGAGCGGTCATTGGTTTGGCAAAAACCAAAATACTGATTTCTTTTTAAAATGCGCTTTTTATTGAAGAGAAGAGATTTAAAAATTTCAAAATGCTTGCTAAATAGACTATACCATGGCACATAAAAAAAGGTTCATTCGACAAAATATTGAAAAAGTGTTAATTTTTGGTTTAAAACCAAAGAAATATTGGGTGTACGAATATGAATTTGTCTTCTTTCAACTGAGTGTTTGGAATTTTGTTAACAAAATGTCCTCTTTTTGTCAAGGGAAGGTGTTTTTTTTGGTCTGTAATATTAAATGGTTATCAGACCTTTGACGTTAAATCAAATATAGTTAAGATTTTGCTGTGGTCTTTGATGTAACTCAAAAAGAAATGCATATTTCCTACTGTACGAATATGAGTGTGATTGACTGTAGCTACCTGCTTTTCTTATCAAATATTTCACATCTGAAATATTTTTTTTTTCTAAATTAATCAACACCCTAAACAATCACGTGTCAAAACAAAAGTACCTACCTATTTCACGCGACGCCAGCTTGAGAATTTTAATATTCTATAAATCACCATATCACTTAAAATATAAAACTAAAAAATGGTCAAATACTGTGATAAACGTTATGTCATTGGCATTTAATTTTCACTGATTCAAGCTTATATGTAGTCATGTTGTATAAACATACATATGTAATGCATACAATATATTGTTTACCATATGTAACATGCATATACATTGGCTAATATTGAGTTAACATATTTTGTTTTTAATAAAACCTCGGTAGGGGACGGCACAATCATGATGTTATTGATTTACTAATAATAATGATTTTTATTTTAATCAATTTTATTTTATTGTTGACACTCAATGTTATCCGTTTCAATCATTAATGTCAATAATTTGTTTTAAATTTTTTCTTTTAGGTCAAAATGCTTGTGAACGAAAATCTTTTGTGTTTCTACGAAAAGAACTTCCTGTAAGATTGGCTAATATTATGAAAGAAATTGCTTTGCCTCCTGGAAACCTTCTTGGAGCATGTTCCGTTGGTGAGCGCGCAGATGTGAAGAAGTTCTTGAACTCGAACTATCCGAACCAACGAACAAAAATCTCGAAAAGTAAGTACAACTATATGTCTTTTCGAACACTTACCTATATATTTATTGAATTTTGTCTTTTCAGATTTTGTGGTACCTACATTGGTTGAAATTCTAAATCGCCATTCAGATGTGCTCCAAACAATAGCGGAAGGAGTTATCGAGCTTAAAGAAACTCAAGGTGGTGTTGTCAAGCATTAAATATATGTAGGAATATTGCAATCAAATTCTAAACAGAAAATTGTAAAAAAAATCAAAAGTCATTTCTTCTTTTTTTTTATGAATAAACGAAGAATTTTTTGTAAATTTTTAGTAGAATTTTTTTCATTTTGTATTAGGTTTCAGTTAGACAGGATTCTATCATATACAATTTATGTCGAATTCCTTTTACCAAAAATACATATTCGATTTTTTTTCTAAACAGAATCAATTTTTTTCTTTTAATACAAGGGATTTATCCAGAAAAGTCGATTTTTTTCTTCTAAACAAATCGATTTTTTCCTTAAGAGGAATTCGACAATAAATTTCGGTAGAAGAATAACAAACAACTGGGCTATTTGTTGCTTGCTTTTGAATTTATGTGAAATTTGGATAAAATGTTATTTATATTGTTATATATTTTAGAGATCTCCCACATGAATATCCGACAAAAAAGCTTTCAGATATTTTCGGCAAGGATCAAGAAGACAACATTTTAAGAAAGCCAATTACCTAAGATGAAGTATAAATTAAATGCTAGTTTGCTGCAAAAGAGTATTAACACGTGTTAAACACAAAACGAAAACAAAACACATATTATTATTGATTAAGAAAGTATTTAGAAAAAAAAAATGAAATGGACATCAATATAAATTGTATGGTAAAAAGCCATAATGATTTTTTTGTTTTTAGAAAACTTAGATTTTTAACAAGAAAAAATTGTTTTACAGAATCTTTTATGTCCTTTAATATAATATTTAATAAAAATAAGTAAACAATGTTGAACATTAAAATAAAGTTTGAATTTTATTTTTTGTTGGTCTAAAATAATGAAGAGTGAGTATTGATTCAGTTTTAAACGGGTTGCCACATTGAAAATAAGTATTTTTAATTGCAACCAAAACAAAAGCCAAATTAATCAGCCCTTATAATCGTACCTGATCAAAAAAAAAAATAAATTTGATGGCACAACAGCTCATGAAGAACTAGGGCCTAGTGACTTACAACTCTCAACCATTCCTGTGTGCGTGTCTGCAGGAATGGAGGGGACCTACAGTTTATTGCCGAATCCGAACGGCTAACGAGCGGCACTTTTCTGTGAAAGGAGATACTCTTGGAGGATTTTTCAATTCCTCAAGAGGCAGTAGCCGTTTTTCTTTTAAATAAATAGATGGCGAGGCTGGGGATTGAACCTTAGACCTCTGGCATGACAGTCCATCGCACTAACCATCACGCCACGGCTACTACATATATACATCGTACCTGATCGGAATGAAATTTTCTCCGATTTCTACGAAATGTATGAATTTTGTATCATTGTAGCCGTTCCGATAGGCCAATCGTATAGATCTACGAAAAAAATTGAATGTGCGTTTAAAATGTCAAAGTGGTGCGTTGCATGCCGATGAAATGTCAAAACGGCAGCAAAGCATTACGAATTCATGCGATGTTTGAAGATATTTGCTTTCTGATTACCCCGACAGAAAATTAGAAGTGGAAAATTTTCCGTAACCATATCTACAATACAATTCGTATACCGTGAACAGAAAAAATCGTCCGATCGGACATTTCTCCGAACGGATACGATAATAGGGCTGAATAATAACGGACTTCGCTTTTTCTGAAGAATCAATTGTTGCCCTAATCCTTTCGTCTAAATGCAAAACAGGGAAAAGTAATATAAAATTATTATTTGCGGCTATCCTATCGAGCAAAAAAAATTAAAATACAGAGATCTCCATGGAATGCAGATTATTGGTGGATTTACATGTATCTTCATGCGAGTTCTGCAAAAAATAAGGGATACAAAATATTAAATGCATGTTTATTGGATAGAGAGAGAAGAACAAAATTGCAGAGATCTTGATTATAGGAACGCAGACGAAGATTATAGCGAAGACGAACATGTTCATCTTCATAGTGGTGCTCTTTCACACATTTGGTTTTTTGGTATGACTCTATCCCGCTCTACTTTTCTTGATGTTTGCAGATGAAGATACATGTAAATCCATCTTATAGGAACGCAGATGAAGATTATAGCGGAGATGAACATGTTCATCTCTCTTTCATACATTTTGTTTTTTGGCATGAATCTATAACGCTCTACTTTTCTTGATGAAGATACAATGTAAGTCCACCATAATTTACGTCTGCACTTCTTTTTAAAGCCTAGTACGCTGCTGATACGAAACGAAATCTTTAGTTGGTCTCCAATATGACAACGAAATGCTTACGAAAACCACAACTAAAAATTTCCCCTTGAAAGTGTCACTGTTTGCAAAAGCAAACAAACAAACACAAACGCATAAAAATCACAGAAAGCCATATTATGATGAAAGAAACAACAAAAATACAAACACGAATAGATACAAAATGTGACTTTTCCGGCGCACACAATAGTAGGAGCACAACATGTCATGGAATTCCACCATTAAGTTGCACTTTCTTGGCTGGTAACACCATGTTTCCCATAATTTATAAAGCTATCCAATTCCACAACCAGACAACTAAACGGTTTGCATCCCAACTTCTTGTCAACTGTCAAAACATTTTTTTTTCACAAAACCACATCCAACTTCAGAGGGTATATTTTGTTGCCAATGTACATTTCATTTACTGTGTTTCTTTAATGAGAAAATCCAATATTTATAATTTTCATCAAAAATTAAGTGTTTTTCCAAAATCCTCCTAATAAATTAAGAAACTAGAAATGTAAACAAACATTCTAGCTTACTTATCAAATCAATTAAAGCTGAACGAGAGTGCAAAATCGCAGATAAATTATCAAATTTCTTATGTCACTCGTTTTTGCCAAAAGAAAAAATGAAAATTATAAATTTGTTTACATTTTGATTCGCTGTGGTGTTCCTGGTGCTGTTGGTTGACCTACATGCGAATAAATTATGAATTCAAGTTTAAAATTTAATTCTGCTTTCATCAATTAATCGGTTTGCGTTTGTTTCCGCGATGTGTAAATAGCTTGAGAAGCGCCAAGTAAACAACCAAATTCGCAAAAATCGCTCTTTTCACCATCATCGTTTTGGGTTTTTTCTTCAGTTTTTGACGTTTTTTCGAGGTATCTTTTTATATTTCGAATTGGAATTTCGCTGCTGCTCTGCGTTGTTTTTCTAATTAGATTTGTCGTCCTCGTTCGTCGACGACGTCGTGGTTGTTTGGAGTGTTTTCGGTCGGGAGTGCGAGTGTTTTGGACGCGTAAAAAAAATTTGGTGGATTCCTCACAACAAGGTGCACGGTAAATGTTAATAATAATGGAACAATCTCGACTATAGGATGAAGGGGGCTTGGTAAGAGGAAGAGTAGAGAACGACCGACGTCGTAGTTGCATTGAAATTGAGTGCTGACCTCGAAGCAGTGGAATCGGAATCGGTGCGGGAGCGGCGGTAATGTGAAGGTAGGTTGTGATTTCGTACTGGCGATGTCAACTAAATTTGATTTTCTCTTTTTATATTTTATTTTTTTAATGGAAAAGGACTAGCTAGAGAGACTGCGGGAAATTATTAACCTAAAATGTTTTTGGCAGAAGCTTTGCGGCGCGGCAGGCACAGTTTATAAAATCGATAGATCCGTCTCAGGGGAGTGATTGAATGTGTAGAAAAAGAAGAGTTGTTGACGGTCATAATCGTATGGTTGTCAAGCTTAATGGTATTTTTTTTCATAAAGCTGAAAGATTAGTTTTTGGGTGAGTGACTTGTAAAGTTCATCACTCCAACTCCTATGCAATCGTATATATAGCTTCTAGGCTCATAAAATAGGTACTACAGGATGTACACATGTACATACCTACTTGATTGCAAAATTGAAACCAACAAAACAAATATACAGCTTCTGTACTGGTACGACTTTAGGAAGCAATCCCCTTCAACTCATATCGTTTTTAGAAACGGAATGGATGAATGTTGAATGGGTTTTCTTCCATCGAAGTTTTTAATTCCTCTCTTCATAAGAACTGTGTTAAAGTATAGTTAGGGAGTTGATGGTCTCAACACGCGCTAGGTAGCTCGGTGTGGTTTGCAGACATACTCTCAAAACTGCACCCTGTATGATATTTTGGCGATTAAACGAATCATCTTGGAATGAAACAAATAGGTGCATAGATTCGAATGAATATAGCCTATCCAGTTCACAGGGCTGTAGGAGGGCAACTATTTTCTGTCCAACCTAGATAGCTAGGATGAGAGGCACGAAACATACCATTGGAGAATTTGTAACTTCCTCGTAAGCGACATCAATCTCGAAAAAAAAAACATGTACTGTGGAATAAGTTGTTTTCGAATCGAATGTCTTAGGCGCGAAAGAATTGGTTGCAAGAATTGAAATAATTTCAAGAGCCTCTTGCTCAATTACCTATACTAACTAGTTTTGGAACCCCTAAGTTTTCTTCAAAATCACCTTCAAATTTTGAGAGCACTTAATAAGAGTTTAATTCTGAAATTATTTGCTTTCACTTTACTATTATTTGAACCTAAGGCTTAGTTTCACAGTAGAAGCAATTAACACTTAATTGTTCCATATCAGAAATAAAGGCTCTATATCTCAGTGAACGTTTACGTGAATGAGTGCTACTTAAGTCTCCCATCTTGTTAACTTAAATGTCATTTACGCAGGATAATTTGTGTCTATCTTCTTAGCTCTAACGCATTTTATTTTAATTTCAGAGAGATGCTGGCTAGTGTATGATGTCTTCACAAGCTGTGTATTGTTTAAATCTTCAGATACGTAAGTACTCATCAATAATTAACATAAAACATCTAGTTAGGGATAAATAAGTTTAGTTCAATTAAAGCTACGAACGCACATTAAATTAAGCCTTGTAAACAGAGTAAATACCTGCTCAGCTGTAAACCAAAGATTTGCAGGTCTTTAGTAAAATAATATCCAATTTTTCTTAAGTGTACCTTTTAGATAAAATGTATTTAAGAGTTCCTGGTTAATGGAATATGACTCAATTACATAATTCGTTATTGTGACCAAAACATATAAGTTTGAAAAATACCTAGCAGAGTTAAAGTCAGTTTAAACAGTAGTAAGAGGAATTTTAAATAAAATGAAATCTCAGAGCCCAGAGCAATCTCAAATACATGAACTGAATTTCGCAGCACAATTTGGCAGTTTTGCTGTCTTAGGAAAAAGAAATGGATTCGCTAACTCACTTTCTTTCATGGACAAATCTCGGAGATCTCATTTTCCTGAACACGCCAAATAAACGTAGTGCCGCGACACCTCGTGAAAAGAAGAACCAGCAACTTGGGCTGTGTCAATCATGAACGATTCGATTTTTTTGATCCGATCATTGAAAAATATTGATGATTGAAATCACAAATTTTCATTTCAATCGATCTCAATCAAATATCTCAGGAAAGGTTTGCGCTAGAGAAAAATTTTATTCTACAATCTTAAAGCTGACGCAATTTCCTACAAAAATGATCCTAAATATTGTTTTCGTAGCATTAACCGTTAAAAAGTTACAGCAAGTCGAAAAGTTAAAGTCTCATAAAAGGGGCCAAAGGTCATGAAAATGTGCTGTAACTTTTAAACGGTTAATGCTACGAAAAAAATTTTGAGCACCATTTTTGTGGGAAATTGCTTCAGCTACAAAATTGTGGAATATAATTTTTCTCTAGCACGAACCGTTTTTGAGATATTTGCAAAAAACTAATTTTTACAGCATTGGGATCTCAATCGATCCCAATCTCAATCATTTCAAAGAATCTCGATTTTCGATATCAATCTCAATCGATCTCAATCTCAATCATTTTGATGATTCTCGATGTTCCATCCCAATCTCAATCATTTCAATACTCTCGATTTTCAACATCAAATTCAAGTACAGTACGCATAATTTTTTGAGTTTTTTTTTGAATATCTCAGGAACGGTTTGTGCTAGAGAAAAATTTAAGTTCACAATCTTGTAGCTGAGGCAATTTCCCACAAAAATAGTACAAATAATTTTTTTCGTAGCATTAACCGTCTAAAAGTTACAGCACATTTTCATGACCTTTGGCCCCTTTTTTGAGACTTCTTGACTTTTCGATTTGCTGTAACTTTTTAAGGGTTAATGCTATGAAAAAAATAATAACGACAATTTTTGTGGAATTTTGCGTCAGCTACAAGATTGTACAATACAATTTTTCTCTAGCTCAAACCGTTCCTGAAATATTTGCAAAAAACTCTTTTTTATCAATTTCCCTGATACTGACCTACCGGTCATCGGATCGGTGAGGACTGAGGATTGAGGAACTCTTTCATTGGATTCGATCAAAATCGGTACATTATTGAATTGAATTCGTTAGATTCGGAGATTGAATTTCATCGAAATCGAAATGAAAAATCGAATCGGAACAGTATGAAATACTGAATTGAGTTAAATGAAAATGATCGATTGATTTAAATGATCGGATCATTTTGGTAATTGATTCTTGAACGATTCAATCATTTGAAATGAACGATTTACACAGCTCTACCAGGAACAACTCTCAGCCATAATGTTTCATACTTGTTAGAATAATCGGCATATGTAAATGAAAGAGATTCAAACATGGGTTGCATATCAATTTATTTAAAATAAAGAAATTTTAAATTAAATTTTAAATTGTGTTTATGAAATGTGTGTGTGTTTTTTTTTTTAGTTACATACATAATTATTATTAATATTATTTAACAATTTTTAATAAAAAAAAACAAAAAACAAAAACAAAAAAACAATATTCAATTATTTTAAATTAAAACCCATCGAAATGTCGAATGAAAGTTTCAACTAACGAAAGCCGACGATTAATCGTGTTTAGTTGGGACCTAAACACGGCAAACTGTGTGTTCATCCGAAGGTTTATCCTCCTCTCTAACTGTTCCAACTGCCAAGAGAGGAGCGATATATCCCTTTCGATTTGCCTATTTTGTCTTGGATGTCTCGGAATCCTGATGGGAATTCTTGAAATGCTAGGTCTTGGCTGTCTTGGTGGTGTTGCCTGTCGGGGGATCCTAACGGGTATCCGGGAAGCCATATTCATATTTATTTTAATATCTAAAAATTAAAACTAATAAATAAAAAAAAAAAAACACTTTATTTAATATTAAATCAAAATTATTTTGACAACCAATCAAAATTATTTTGAAAATTAATCAAAATAATTTTAAAAGTCAATCAAAATTATTTTCAACAATATTTTATTTAATCTTATTTTATTCCAACTCACTTTTTTATATTTATGGTTCTTTCCTCTTTTCAATTTCTTTTCTTCTTTTTCTTTTCTTGTTCTTTTCTTCTTTTTTCTTTATTTTCTTCTTTTTTATTTCTTCTTTTTTCTTCTCTCTAAAAAATAAAATATTTTAATATTTTATTTTATTTTATTTAATTTTATTTTATTTACCTTATTTTTTTTCTTCTTACCTCAACCAAATCATACAATGTAATGATTTATTTCCGAATTTTCATCGCCTTATATAGAAAAATAAAATTTCCCAGGCTCCTACCATTGATATTAGAAAAACCGAAAAGACAGTGAAATATTTAATTGGCATACTATGTTATACTTTGAACTCATGAATGGAAACGAATTAATTCTTGATAACTCAGCCATAGCACTTCCATGAGGGAAACAGAATAAAGATCTGGATGGTGTTCAAGACGACCACCATAGCCACCAAGTATGCTCTTTTTCTTGGTGGCTATGGTCGTCATATTCAAAAGTCTGCTCCCCAGGATATGTTTTGTATCAGAACATTGGTTTTAAAGATTGCTAGCCATCCAAGAACCGTTGGATACCAATATGACCACCAAAATGAAGGTGTTGAAGATGGCCACCAGATCCCCCAAGAAAAAGTGCAACATATCCAAAACTCAACACTCCAGTGCATTTTCTGTATAAGAACATTGGTTTTGACGATTGTGAGCCACCCAAGAACCATACGGTACCAATTTGACCACCAAAATGAAGGTGTTGAAGATGGCCACCAGGTCCACCAAGAAAAAGTGCAACATATCCAAAACTCAACATTCCAGTGCATTTTTTGTATAAGAACATTGGTTTTGACGATTGTGAGCCACCCAAGAACCGCACGGTACCAATATGGCTACCAAAATGAAGGTGTTGAAGATGGCCACCAGGTCCACCAAGAAAAAGTGCAACATATCCAAAACTCAACACTCCAGTGCATTTTTTGTATAAGAACATTGGTTTTGACGATTGTGAGCCACCCAAGAACCGTAGGATACCAATATGCCCACCAGAATGAAGGTGTTGAAGATGGCCACCAGGTCCACCAAGAAAAAGTGCAACATATCCAAAACTCAACACTCCAGTGCATTTTTTGTATAAGAACATTGGTTTTGACGATTGTGAGCCACCCAAGAACCGTACGGTATCAATATGACCATCAAAATGAAGGTGTTGAAGATGGCCACCAGGTCCACCAAGAAAAAGTGCAACATATCCAAAACTCAACACTCCAGTGCATTTTTTGTATAAGAACATTGGTTTTGACGATTGTGAGCCACCCAAGAACCGTAGGATACCAATATGACCACCAGAATGAAGGTGTTGAAGATGGCCACCAGGTCCACCAAGAAAAAGTTCAACATATCAAAAACTCAACACTCCAGTGCATTTTTTGTATAAGAACTTTGGTTTTGACGATTGTGAGTCACCCAAGAACCGTAGGATACCAATATGACCACCGGAATGAAGGTGTTGAAGATGGCCACCAGATCCACCAAGAAAAAGTGCAACATATCCAAAACTCAACACTCCAGTGCATTTTTTGTATAAGAACATTGGTTTTGACGATTGTGAGCCACCCAAGAACCATACGGTACCAATTTGACCACCAAAATGAAGGTGTTGAAGATGGCCACCAGGTCCACCAAGAAAAAGTGCAACATATCCAAAACTCAACATTCCAGTGCATTTTTTGTATAAGAACATTGGTTTTGACGATTGTGAGCCACCCAAGAACCGCACGGTACCAATATGGCTACCAAAATGAAGGTGTTGAAGATGGCCACCAGGTCCACCAAGAAAAAGTGCAACATATCCAAAACTCAACACTCCAGTGCATTTTTTGTATAAGAACATTGGTTTTGACGATTGTGAGCCACCCAAGAACCGTAGGATACCAATATGCCCACCAGAATGAAGGTGTTGAAGATGGCCACCAGGTCCACCAAGAAAAAGTGCAACATATCCAAAACTCAACACTCCAGTGCATTTTTTGTATAAGAACATTGGTTTTGACGATTGTGAGCCACCCAAGAACCGTACGGTATCAATATGACCATCAAAATGAAGGTGTTGAAGATGGCCACCAGGTCCACCAAGAAAAAGTGCAACATATCCAAAACTCAACACTCCAGTGCATTTTTTGTATAAGAACATTGGTTTTGACGATTGTGAGCCACCCAAGAACCGTAGGATACCAATATGACCACCAGAATGAAGGTGTTGAAGATGGCCACCAGGTCCACCATGAAAAAGTGCAACATATCCAAAACTCAACACTCCAGTGCATTTTTTGTATAAGAACATTGGTTTTGACGATTGTGAGCCATCCAAGAACCGTAGGATACCAATATGACCACCAAAATGAAGGTGTTGGTGATGGCCACCAGGTCCACCAAGAAAAAGTGTAACATATCCAAAACTCAACACTCCAGTGCATTTTTTGTATAAGAACATTGGTTTTGACGATTGTGAGCCACCCAAGAACCGTAGGATACCAATATGACCACCAGAATGAAGGTGTTGAAGATGGCCACCAGGTCCACCAAGAAAAAGTGCAACATATCTAAGACTCAACACTCCAGTGCATTTTTTGTATAAGAACATTGGTTTTGACGATTGTGAGCCACCCAAGAACCGTACGGTATCAATATGACCACCAAAATGAAGGTGTTAAAGATGGCCACCAGATCCACCAAGAAAAAGTGCAACATATCCAAAACTCAACACTCCAGTGCATTTTTTGTATAAGAACATTGGTTTTGACGATAGTGAGCCACCCAAGAACCGTAGGATACCAATATGACCACCAAAATGAAGGTGTTGAAGATGGCCACCAGGTCCACCAAGAAAAAGTGCAACATATCCAAAACTCAACACTCCAGTGCATTTTTTGTATAAGAACATTGGTTTTGACGATTGTGAGCCACCCAAGAACCGTAGGATACCAATATGACCACCAGAATGAAGGTGTTGAAGATGGCCACCAGGTCCACCAAGAAAAAGTGCAACATATCCAAAACTCAACACTCCAGTGCATTTTTTGTATAAGAACATTGGTTTTGACGATTGTGAGCCATCCAAGAACCGTAGGATACCAATATGACCACCAAAATGAAGGTGTTGGTGATGGCCACCAGGTCCACCAAGAAAAAGTGTAACATATCCAAAACTCAACACTCCAGTGCATTTTTTGTATAAGAACATTGGTTTTGACGATTGTGAGCCACCCAAGAACCGTAGGATACCAATATGACCACCAAAATGAAGGTGTTGAAGATGGCCACCAGGTCCACCAAGAAAAAGTGCAACATATCCAAAACTCAACACTCCAGTGCATTTTTTGTATAAGAACATTGGTTTTGACGATTGTGAGCCACCCAAGAACCGTAGGATACCAATATGACCACCAGAATGAAGGTGTTGAAGATGGCCACCAGGTCCACCAAGAAAAAGTGCAACATATCCAAAACTCAACACTCCAGTGCATTTTTTGTATAAGAACATTGGTTTTGACGATTGTGAGCCACCCAAGAACCGTACGGTATCAATATGACCACCAAAATGAAGGTGTTAAAGATGGCCACCAGATCCACCAAGAAAAAGTGCAACATATCCAAAACTCAACACTCCAGTGCATTTTTTGTATAAGAATATTGGTTTTGACGATTGTGAGCCACCCAAGAACCGTAGGATACCAATATGACCACCAAAATGAAGGTGTTGAAGATGGCCACCAGGTCCACCAAGAAAAAGTGCAACATATCCAAAACTCAACACTCCAGTGCATTTTTTGTATAAGAACATTGGTTTTGACGATTGTGAGCCACCCAAGAACCGTAGGATACCAATATGACCACCAGAATGAAGGTGTTGAAGATGGCCACCAGGTCCACCAAGAAAAAGTGCAACATATCCAAAACTCAACACTCCAGTGCATTTTTTGTATAAGAAAATTGGTTTTGACGATTGTGAGCCACCCAAGCCCCGTACGGTATCAATATGACCACCAAAATGAAGGTGTTGAAGATAGCCACCAGATCCACCAAGAAAAAGTGCAACATATCCAAAACTCAACACTCCAGTGCATTTTTTGTATAAGAACATTGGTTTTGACGATTGTGAGCCACCCAAGAACCGTAGGATACCAATATGACCACCAGAATGAAGGTGTTGAAGATGGCCACCAGGTCCACCAAGAAAAAGTGCAACATATCCAAAACTCAACACTCCAGTGCATTTTCTGTATAAGAACATTGGTTTTGACGATTGTGAGCCACCCAAGAACCGTAGGATACCAATATGACCACCAAAATGAAGGTGTTGAAGATGGCCACCAGATCCCCCAAGAAAAAGTGCAACATATCCAAAACTCAACACTCCAGTGCATTTTCTGTATAAGAACATTGGTTTTGACGATTGTGAGCCACCCAAGAACCGTAGGATACCAATATGACCACCAAAATGAAGGTGTTGAAGATGGCCACCAGGTCCACCAAGAAAAAGTGCAACATATCCAAAACTCAACACTCCAGTGCATTTTTTGTATAAGAACATTGGTTTTGACGATTGTGAGCCATCCACGAACCGCAGGGAACCAATATGACCACCAAAATGAAGGTGTTGAAGATGGCCACCAGATCCCCCAAGAAAAAGTGCAACATATCCAAAACTCAACACTCCAGTGCATTTTCTGTATAAGAACATTGGTTTTGGCGATTGTGAGCCACCCAAGAACCGCAGGGTACCAATATGACCATCAAAATGAAGATGTTGAAGATGGCCACCAGGTCCACCAAGAAAAAGTGCAACATATCCAAAACTCAACACTCCAGTGCATTTTCTGTATAAGAACATTGGTTTTGACGATTGTGAGCCATCCAAGAACCGTACGGTACCAATTTGACCACCAAAATGAAGGTGTTGAAGATGGCCACCAGGTCCACCAAGAAAAAGTGCAACATATCCAAAACTCAACACTCCAGTGCATTTTTTGTATAAGAACATTGGTTTTGACGATTGTGAGCCACCCAAGAACCGTAGGATACCAATATGCCCACCAGAATGAAGGTGTTGAAGATGGCCACCAGGTCCACCAAGAAAAAGTGCAACATATCCAAAACTCAACACTCCAGTGCATTTTTTGTATAAGAACATTGGTTTTGACGATTGTGAGCCACCCAAGAACCGTACGGTATCAATATGACCATCAAAATGAAGGTGTTGAAGATGGCCACCAGGTCCACCAAGAAAAAGTGCAACATATCCAAAACTCAACACTCCATAGTGCATTTTTTGTATAAGAACATTGGTTTTGACGATTGTGAGCCACCCAAGAACCGTAGGATACCAATATGACCACTAGAATGAAGGTGTTGAAGATGGCCACCAGATCCACTAAGAAAAAGTGCAACAAATCCAAAACTCAACACTCCAGTGCATTTTTTGTATAAGAACATTGGTTTTGACGATTGTGAGCCACCCAAGAACCGTACGGTATCAATATGACCACCAAAATGAAGGTGTTGAAGATGGCCACCAGATCCACCAAGAAAAAGTGCAACATATCCAAAACTCAACACTCCAGTGCATTTTTTGTATAAGAACATTGGTTTTGACGATTGTGAGCCACCCAAGAACCGTAGGATACCAATATGCCCACCAGAATGAAGGTGTTGAAGATGGCCACCAGGTCCACCAAGAAAAAGTGCAACATATCCAAAACTCAACACTCCAGTGCATTTTCTGTATAAGAACATTGGTTTTGACGATTGTGAGCCACCCAAGAACCGTAGGATACCAATATGACCACCAAAATGAAGGTGTTGAAGATGGCCACCAGGTCCACCAAGAAAAAGTGCAACATATCCAAAACTCAACACTCCAGTGCATTTTTTGTATAAGAACATTGGTTTCAACGATTGTGGGCCACCCAAGAACCGTTGGGTATCAATATGACCACCAAAATGAAGGTGTTGAAGATGGCCACCTTATCCACCATGAAAAAGTGCAACATATCCGAACCCCTGTGCTTCAGTGAATTTTTAATAAAAATTAGGGATTAGCAATTGTGGGCCACCTATGAACCCTAGGGTAACAATATGTTCACCAAAATGAAGGTCTTGAAGATGGCCACCTGATCCACCAAGAAAAAGTGCAACAGATCCAAAACTCTGCACTCCAGTGGACTTTTTGTATAAGAACATTGTTATTAACAATTGTGAGCCACCCATGAACCGTAGAGTATCAATATGGCCACCAAAATGAAGGTGTTGAAGGTGGCCACCTGATCCACCAAGGAAAAATACAACATTTCTACAACTCAACACTCCAGTGCATTTTTTGTATAAGAACATTGGTTTTGACGATTGTGAGCCACCGTAGGATACCAATATGACCACCAAAATGAAGGTGTTTAAGATGGCCACCAGATCCATCAAGAAAAAGTGCAACATATTTAAAACTCAACACTCCAGTGCATTTTTTGTATAAGAACATTGGTTTTGAAGATTGTGATCCACCCAAGAACCGTAGGGTGCCAATATGACCACTAAAATGAAGGTCTTGAAGATGACCACCTGATCCACCAAGGAAAAATACAACATATCCGAACCCTTACATTCCAGTAGTTAACCCTACATTCGTGGTGCTATACGCGTTTGACATTTGAAAATCACAGTGTTTTTAAGGTCAGACAGTTTTTGTTTTAATTTTCGATGTTCCATTCAAATTTTAAGATGAAAAAATGGGAAGAAGGCGGAAAGCAGGGTTATAGACTTAGCTGACGGAATGTAATTAAATTGGAAACCATAGCCAACTCTTGTTTATGTTCAAAGGACCATTTGTATGAGATCATGAATGATAAAGAAACCATTGATTAATTGAGTTAATTTGTAGAACAGTCTAGGCGGAGCCAGCTAAAATTATTATAAATTCACTGTAGGAAAATTTTAAAATGCAACACCGACGTTGAACAATAGCTTCTAACGCTAAAATATGAGAAAATTTGTCATATTGCTAATTTAAGCATCACAACCATAAATCACGCTTACAATGACCGCGCTATCCTTTAACCAGCATAACCTCACACAACAAGTTTCTCATACCAAAAATTTACTCGGAACTTCTGTGCTATAATATGAAATCCCCTAAACCACTGTATTACACCTCTATGCATTTATGTAAATGCATGCAGTAGGTCTATTTATTATTTCCAGAGATATGCAAGCCTGTTTTTTTGTGTTCAATCTTGCAAACTATTCCCCTGGTGGCAACATCCGCGTATTAACAATTCACCAACTCATGTATGGAATGGCATTTCAAGTACGTGAATATTGTGTGGATGCTGCGGGGAGAAATCTTTCTAAGAACAAGAGACCCACCAAAACGAAAACATAAAAACCCCGAACCTAGAGCGTCATCGTCGTAGTATTTATTTGGTACCGCGAAATTAAATTCGGTATACCTACAGCTCTGCAGATTATTGGTTTAACTCGGACCGACCAGCTATATGTCGCTGGAGGAAGAATAAATATTCTCCTTTTCGAAGGATACTTGCCTCACACTTAAAATCTTGCCACACTTAACCTCTCTGGACCAACTATTAAGAGATTTTTCACAAACTTGCTGAAAGTTTTATGATGCGCTGACCCTGGAGCACAGCACACAACCCCAACGAATGTTTAACTTTTCGTCGGATTTATCGCATTTACATTTACGGATGAGCAAAGACCACCAACAAGAATGGCCACAGAACGACGACGACACCACACCGTCGAGAAGACGGGAGCGTAGCGTACTTTCAATTGTCCACGCTCGAGGTGTATGGTGAATAGGCATATATATAGACTTTCTCATACCTGCCCCAACAACCATTCCATAACCCACTCGTAATGTTGGTCACTCTTGTTCTGTGGTGGGAATTTGTCGCGTAAAACACCACCAAGAGTTCCTTTTATAGCTTGCTGGTTGCTGCTGCTGCTATGTTATTGGTGCCGGACGCCGCCGGTTGAGGTTTTGTTTTCGGGGTTTACTGTCACATTTCTTCTTTCTCTACCAAACCGAAGAAGGAAGCAAACGTGTACACGCAGCGATGACAGAGTGGAGGTGGCACTGCACACTATTATCATGAAGAATGGTTCCTTTTGTGTAACAATGAACAGACGGAAGGACGGACATACGCTCCGAGAGTAGACCAAAGGCGAACAAAACTCAACCGACAGCTAATTATGACCTCACAATTTTATATTAAGGCGAATTCTCCTATTTTAAGCTCCGCGTGTGTCATATAGCTAAATGTAGGTACATGTATTAAGGACCTAACATCGATTTCGAAGGGTAGGTGTTTTAGAATGGCCAAAGAACCATTAGAACCACAGACCCTGAGTATAGAAATATTTTACAGTTAGAAGTGAACATTTATTGCGTTAGTAAGAAATAGTGCTATAAATATGTCCCGTTCTTGATTTAGCGATATGCCTCCATTCCGTCGTCGTCGGTTGAAAGGATAATAAAAACACAACCAGATAGATATAATATTTGTTTTGATACCATAAAAAAGGACAAGAACTTTCCGGTGGTCATAGAAAGAAGGCAGTAGGCAGGACAGTAGAAGAAGAAGAAATAGCCAAAGGAAGGAAGGGTTATGGTTTTCGACAAACAACGACCATCAGCAACGACTATACTCTGATGGTGACGGCCTATATTGTTATTGAAACATGTTTTGTATATGAACGACGAGTTTTTTATTTTTGTTCTTCTCTCAGTTTTTAGTGCTTTGTACCTTTACCCATAAAACGTGCGGACAGTTTCTATACACGAGTGTATAAAACTTGGTTTCATAATGGAGTTCAATTGGGAGTTCCAATGTCAGCAAGTTCCCTCTTTTCCTGTCCGTCGCTCTAGATTCAAGAAGAGTGGTTTGGTTATGTGGCGGTTGGTGGATTTAAAACCATTAAAATTACTTTGAGCGATGGTGACGTGACTGAGGGGGGGTGGGGAAAGGATTTGTTTGGAAATGTCAGTGGAGCATGGGTCATGGACCAGTTAAAGGGGGAGGGCTGTGTTTTTTTTTCTGTACGTCCGTCCGTTCGTTTGTTGGCCCATTTCACGTTTCGCTGTTGAAGGCATTTTATTAAATTAAAAACAAAATATTTGCTAAGGCCGATTTTTTTTCTTTTTTTTGTGTTGTTGCTTGTATTTTTGTGTTCCCTTTTTGCTTTCTTGTGCTTCATGGTTATAATATATTTAATTTAATTCACTTTTTCTGTTAATAAAGTGGATTTCATCATACACATTTTGGAAGCGCCATATGATATTTAGAGGTGTATGTCGAAAAAGGTGAGGAAGGACTGACAAAAAAAATTATTTTATATAAATTTATAAATAAAAAAAAAAACCATAGCTCTCTCGCGCGGATCAAACCACACATTAGTTTTATGAAAAATGATGATGCCTATGGGATTTGTGGAGATGATTTTCTTCTTTTTTTTTTGTTTGTTTTTTTTTATGTTTTCTTCACTTTCTTTTGTGAAATAAGGGATGTTTATAGTGGTTGACCTTTGAGTCTGTGAGCAAACGTGGTGGATTGCTTGTCTTTAAATGGAAGGGGCTGAATAATGTAATACAAAGTTCCATGGAATTGTGGTTTATTTTAATGTTCCTAAACGGACAGTATCTCCATTTACATATGTGCATACCTAAAGCGAATTTAAAAGAACGCATACGTTACTATACCTAGAAAAATTACAAAAAATACAAAATTGAAACTCATGTATCATGTAGACCAAATATTGTGAAATCGTCATCAAAACGGAAAAGAAAAGAATAATTTCTGTCCACTAAATTTCCAAAACTATTTGTGTATTCTCACGAATTTGTGTATACTCCAATTTTTAGAATACACAAATGATTTGAGATACACAAATGACACTTAAATATACACAAATAGTCATAAATTCACTTGAGTAGCCGATCAGACGATTTGTGTATCCTATACACAAATCGTTTGTTTATACCATTTGTGTTCAATAAATTTGTGGCTCAAACAGTTTCTGTATTTTTATGACAGAAACACACAAATTTATACTCATATATTTGTGTTGTATGTGACCTTAGCTTAATGTAAAACGGTGACAAAAGTGGACAGAAATTAGTTCTTTTCTTTTCCAGAGACATGCATATGTGGCTCTTCAAAAAAAAAATTAAAAAAGTGAAATTTTGTTTGTTCTCTTAATTTTTTGACTAGTGCTTTTATAGATCACACTATGTCGTAGCCAAAAATACAACAAGACAGATGTTGCACTTAAGAAAATTCATGCTACATGCAAAGAGCCAACTTTTCTCTGCATTTGGTCCATCCGCTTCTTGGGAAGAGAAACGAGCTAAGTAGGAGGACTAAGCTTCTGGTGTATAAACAGCTAATTCGGCCAGTTGTGATGTACGCCTGCCCAATCTGGTTTACCATTGAAGAAAATCCAACTCTTTGAAAGAAAGATACTTCGGAGATGTACATGACTTCACAGCAATCAAGTAACGAGGAAATCATCCACAATGATGAAGCCCCGTTCTAAGAGAGGACCATCAGCCGACATTACCGAGGATAAAAAACAAATCCGAAACCTATTCCCTAATCTGCTTACCAAAGCCAACATTAATTATATTTATGTATACATTATAAATTTTATGTAATAGATTAAGGGCCATGTGTTTAAACATGGTTCAATATTTTACCCGGTGGTTCAGCAAATTTAACTCGCCCAGTTCGGCGGATTTACTGCGGCTCAACGTTCAAGTATGAGATTATAGGCATGTAGCCTGAACCTCAGTTAATTCGCCGAAATCGGTAAATTAAAAATCCTCACGAATTAACAAATACCAACGATTGTACAACTGGCAAAGTAATCAAAACTATGAAATTGTAAAAAAAGTACCATTGTATAGAAACATTTGAAGTCGGTCGGGCGCGGGTTACAGTGTTACACCATCAATGCATTTGACTAAAGTAAAAAATTCTGTAGTCCAATTCCAATGTCTTGCTGAATGGCCAGTCGAGACGCCTGACAGAAGTTTTTACATCTGTGGCCCTCTAAACATTTTACATAATGTATTGTTTTGTTTTGAATAAATAGATAAGCTCCTTTTTGACTCAACCTGTGGCCGAATTCCCGCATCGGCGAGTGGGCCATACGTCACTGAAATATTACATTGGCATTACTGCTTTATTTAAAATACATTGTAAAGAGTAGTGCCAATTGAAATAAATAAGTGACCTAAAGAGCTCACTGATGCGATGATTTGGCCCTGTTTATAGTTCCCGAGTGAAAAAAACAGCGATTTCAAAATACATAATTTTAATTTAATTAATTTGTTGAAACAAAAAATTAAAGTTCACTTCAATTTGTTCTTAAATACAGACTTTTGTCTTCTATACTTTCAGAATCAAATGAAAATGGCAAAACCGTTTCGGCTCGAACCCAAAACTCCAACGAAGTGTCGAAACAATCTTGTATCACCATGGACAGCAGCAGTTCAAGTGATGACCCATTGCCACTGCAAAAAGCAATTGTCCAACATAATTCCTCACAATCGATTTTCGACACTGGCCAATCACAACAATCAACTGGAAGCACCAATAATATCATTCTGTTGCGAGGATCTCGCAACGAAAATGGCCAAATAATCATTCAAAATAAGCACGATGTGATAAGTTTCATCAACGAAGAGGACAAACCCTTAATCTTACATACACCACGTAAGACAAATGGTGGCGGGAATTCCACCACATCCACTGGTGGTGGTGGTAACACTATTCTCTTGCAAACGCCAATCAATGCAAACCAATTGGAATCGGTGCTTCTTCAGTCGGCGGCGTCTATGAAAAAGGGCAATCTCGGTGAGCGGTCTTTTCTCATCCAGAAGCAGCCCAGCCGGACGTATAGCACAGATGGCAACCGCCTTACAACTACTACAACACTCTCTGGGGCAAATGCCAAAGGGCCCTTCATATTGCAAACGCTAAAACGCTTAGAAAAGTCACAATCAATCCTTGTAATCCGGAACTCGAGTGCTAATAAGAGCAACAGCAACAACAACACCTCTACCGTGACTTCTAGTGATGTTACAACCGCTGGCAATGTTAACACTGCCACATCTACGCCACCATTAGCCACATCATCGTCGTTGCCTTCGTCTTTGGCATTCTCCAGAGTGACCACCACCCCGCAATCAACACAAACCGGACTGGTGAAGCAAACTTCATCTGTGTCAGTGACAGTAGGAGCAGCTGTAGCATCTATTCCCAGTCGGGTCAAATCTACAAATGCCCGTTTAGGCATTATCCAACAGCAGCAGCAGCAGCAGCATGCCAACAATAACAATGGTCATAACAAAGGCAATAACACCGGCAATAACTACAGCCGGAACCCTCGGAATTCCCTTCATGGTGCTGGAGGAGGTGTTGGTTCCGGAGTGGGTACAGGTGGCGCCGTGACTGCTGTGAGCCTGGATGAAGTCCAGAATAAACTTGAAGCAGCGGGACAGCAAAAAAAGACGAATGTACCTCTTGGGAGTGGTAAGTGCTTTGTTGTTTGTCTCTCATAATAATTACAAAGCAATGCAATCCTATGCATCATAGTCATATATGATTTCCCACTAGTTTGAATGTATGTATGGACTTTTGTTTTGTGCATCCTGCAAGTGCATGAGTCTTCCTTTCTATGCACATTGGCTTTGGCCAATATGTGCGATTTGTTTCAAGTATGGAACAGGAACAGTATCGATGGTGGTGATATGAATCACAATGTTTTGTTTGTTTATTTGTTGCGTTTTGATAACGAGCCCTGAATACTTACACTTGTCTAGCTTTAGTTATTCTGCCCAGGAGATGTTCCAGTCGCCTGAAGATACGTTTTATTTGGAAAATAATATAAAGGATTATATTTTACAAAATCAGAAAAAAAGGAACACTTTTGAAGTTTTAAGAAGTGAAAGCTCTTAAAAGTTTAAATCTTAAAGCAACTGAATAGGTACATACGTGGTATATTGATGGATGGCTTTTGGTTGAGAATTAACTCTTTCCCCAGAAGTGCATTTTTTGTAGAAAAGAACAACATGAGGTGGTTTTTTTGACAAGAAAATTTTAAATAAAATATTAAATCATTACAGAGATTCCTTAAACCCTAAGTAGTGATGAATGACCCCAATAATTTTAACAAAAAAATTTAGCTTTTTATTTGATCTGGATTTAAAGACTTTAAAGTCGAAGATTCTACCTTTAAAGCAAAAGTTGAAAGGGCCATTTGCTGAAAGTTAAATATTTAAGTTTAACATAAGAGCTTATGTGACAGTTTATGCTGTGGAAAAAGTGAAATATAAGCGTTTAAGTTTAACATAAATATTTAAGTTTCGTTTCAGCAAATGGGCCTTAAAGAGCAATATACCACAAATATTTCTGTAAAATTTTAAATTCATCCATTCAATCGTTTTTCCGTGCCGAGTGATCAAATTTGGGAAATAAGAGAACACTTTTCACGGTTTTGCATTAATTACAATATTAATAAGAGTTTAAAAAAAAACAAACATGAAGTTGTAAACTTTTCGCTCCGTCAAATAGTGAGTGATCAATGGAATCCAATTTTTTTTCTAAGCATTTAGACAGAAAAAATGAGAAATTTTGCTGAGATTCCAGAGGTCTCGAGATCTCATTTTCCTGAACTTGCACCATGACGTTTCTGGCAAAATTGTCGGACAAAATTGCAAGTTTGTAAAAGATTTGGGACAATTTAAATATTTTTTTTTACTGACAGATCTTACAAGTTGTGTGTCAGATTCAGATTTTTTTTTATTTAATTTTTAATACATAGATTTTTTTTATTTGATTTTTAATATGTAGATTTTTTTTTATTTGAAAGGCCTGTCAATGACATTAATGTGAAATATGAAATTGTTCAAATGGCTGCTACGCTAAGTGATTCGTAGCAGGTCCAGTATCCGATCAATCTATGTAGCTGAATTTGAGTGATGTCGATAAGTCAAAAGAAAGTGGTTATCATTGATCAGTAGTGCTTTTCGTTGATAGAGTAGGCAATGACGTTGTTTTTACGAAGAAGTTCGATGATGTCGCGCCGGCCAACAAATCACACCAAACAGGTGAATTTCTGTGGATGCATTGCCAATGTGTGGATCTCGTGTGGATTGGCATCGTCTAAAATCCGAAAATTTAGCTTGTTGTTGAAGATAATTTTTTTTTTTGTGAAACCTGGATCGGCTTCAAACTAGGCCCATCAGCAACTGAACAAAGCATTGTCAATGCCCGTCTTACTTCTGATTTACGATTTGTCTTTAAAAAAAAAAGAAAAATTAACAACAGATAAAACAACATGATGGTCGCCATTAACTGTCAAACCCACCCCTATTGGAAACCCTAAGTATCACTTTTTAAAATTATTTGTATTAATTCAGTAAAATAATGACCTTACAGGTTGTGATCTCAAATCTAGACCATGCGTCATGTTGCACCGGGTTCAAGTCAAGACTTCTAGAAGACTATCATTCAGTTCTGATGAGCTCAAAAACAATGGTACTCCATTCAAGCCGAAGACCCTTAGTGCAGTTCGCTTTCGGGCTGGAACTGAATCCTGCTGAAAAATCTAATGCTTAACCGCAAACACAAAAATCCGTTTGTTAAATTAACAGATTTGCATATTTAAACTTTCATCAATTTAACTTCCGAAATTCAACTCTTGACATTAAAAGTTTTGTGTATTAAATGAAACAATAATCAATTTACATCTTTTCAATTGTATAAACAAATCTACACATAGGCTTTTATGAAGCATTGCAATAAAAAATTCGTATAGGTACCTTTTCGCTGAGGATTTCATACTTTCCTTGTCTATCAGATATTAAAGCCCACACGACACAATTAGCTTAAAACATTAAAATACACAAGGTCCTTCTTATACATTTATTTCTGTAACATTCCGCACTCAATCCTCACGACAACTTAAGTTTGGAATATCACAAAAAGAAAAAACAAAAACAAAAATTTAAAAATACTTCATACAGCCGAAGTGTCCTTCGGCAGCGCGCGTACCCATCATTTCGAGACTTTTCTCTCACCCCCACCTTCTTTTTAACAAAGGCTAAAAGTTGATTAACACCTTCTCGTGCAGTGAGTTAAACAAAAAAAAAACAAGGAAAACACCACGTAGGTATCTATCTGTAAAAATCTTGTGTTCAAAAAAGTGTTTCTTGTTTTCATTTTGCTTTTTTTACAAATCACTTCCGCCACCTACCCCTATTTTTCAGCTGATGGGTCAGATTTAAAATTAAATGTTTGAAAAAGAAACAACCCAAATAAAAAACAAAAAATGAACCACGGACAAAATGAAATAAGCCTCAGAATGAGCAGAAAAAAATGAATGAAGCACACGGCAAGCAGGCAGGATACAAGCCTACATCATTACCCATTAAGGCCGAAGTTCGCTATCTCCTCGCTTGCATGTAAATACCCATTCAGGATGTGTACCCGTTGTTTCTTTTTTGTTCGCCCTTTTTTATTGCCAGGATCTCAGAGCCAGAGCCTTTTATGCACTTCCTTTGTCCTCATCATCATCAGCGTCGTCGTCGTCGTTGTCGAAATCCACGTCATCGTGTGCCATAAGCGCGGGGGCTTTTCAAACAAAATTCAAAAGGAAAAAAGGCCAAAAAAAAAGAAGAGAATAACGGTACCTTTAACAGGGAGCCAAAGCGAAAAAAATTAAGCAATGATATCTAATTAGTAGACAAATGTTACCTAGTACCAGGATCCGCTTTTATATTTTTCACCGGAAGTGTACACCAAAAAACTTTTTCCCATATTCGACGAAAGCAAAACATACAAAAAACACTAAAAAGAGAAAGAGAAATAGAGTGGAAAGTTATAAGTTTAACTGTAACAACAAAATGTAATAAAATGAGAAAGAAAAGAATAAAAAAATAAACAAAATTCGACAACATTATGAAATAACTCGTTGCTGAAGGTTGGCGGGACATGGTGTTGCCGGAGAGTGGAAGACATTTTGTAGCGAAAATATATTATTATTCATCTCGATGGGATTGTTTGACTTTTGTGGGAGGAAATCTTTCAATCGTCAGACGCACAACACAACAATATTGTCCACCGATACAAAATTCATATTGAGTCCTCGCCTCTTATACCAGACCCAGATCCCGACGATGTTGCTTAATGTAGGTACCATCAAAATCAACACTTGGAAGCGCGATTCGGAAATTATTATGTCCTTTGAAAGATTTACAGATTGATATTAATGGAGAAGAAGACTTTTGCCGTTTTCGAAAGCAGCTGCCAAAAAGGCAAACGACCAAAGTGATTTGATTTGGAAATTCACGTGTGGATTTCACGACTGAATTCATGTGCACCCTGCTGGACTAAAGTATATAGTCAGAGATTTTGAAGAAAAATCATTATTGAGCAATATGGTGAGAAGGCATTAGGTTTCGTACTCCTTCTTGTAAACCAACAGAGTTTCGGATTGCTAAAAGATCCTCGTGTCAATGCAAAATATAAAGCTATGCGCAATAGCCTCATCACGCGATAAAGATGCGATCAAAAACCATCTCAGATCAATGCGATATTGCGATACATTTTGTGGCGAGCAAGTTGTCAAAAAAACATAAAAAGGGTAAAAAAAAAACAAACAGAACCACATAAGTTTGGGCAAAAGAAACAAGTTAAGCCGGTAATTTCATCCCAAATTATATGTAGGTATGTGTTTATGTTTGTGTTCTTTGTGCGAGCAAAAAATCGTACATAAATTGAATTTGTTTAAATTTTCAATCAGCCTTTCTGTTATAAACTTATTATTCATTTGAAATTTTTTAAATATTTTCACAAAACAATTAAAATATTGTGCAATATGGCGATCAAATTGTGCTTGCTGGGTTTCATTAAAAGTCGCGTAGTTGAGCGCAGCAGTTGAACGTGTTCGCAATCGCCATTGCCATCGCCATCGCGTCTGTTTGCGCAATGCTTACGGTTATCAGTCAGAGGGGTCATCAAGTAAATCGAAAATGATCGGGCGATATCGTTTCCATTCTTCGAGATCATTTTCGTTTTAAATTATGAGGCCAAAAGCCACTTCAACGTCACAAATAAATAATTCGAAGAAAAAAGGCCCACATATAGAACCCTGTGGAACACCTGTGCTTAAGAAACTAATCATCCTGAACTACCACACGCTGAGTTCTTTTATACAGTGTGGATTCCCATAAGATAGGACTTATAAATGTTAACAACACACTTGACAGCCCAAGCTTTCAATGAGGTTGAAAAAGTTTAAGATGTAATGCAGTGAATCTATTAATGCCTGAGTAGATTAATTAATTAGGGAAAAGTTTAATAAAGGAATTCCGTCTTATCAAATAGTTTCAGATGTAGAGTCGCAGTTATAAAAACAAAGTGCAGCCTTGGTTCAATATTTTTACCCACCGATTTTGGTGGATTAATAAAAGAGCTATAAGGTTCAAGCACGTTATAAAGCTTTTATCACATATACTCTAACCTCAACTACTGTTAAACCACAGTTAATCCACTGCTTGGTTTCGTCAGGTTTCATGACTTTTGGAACACAGGCTTTTTAACAGCTTTGACTGAAATTGCACTGATAATGTGTGGAAAACTGGAAACTTGTTCTATCAATATTTAGAACACGTCTGAGTATAAAAGCCAAATAAATTTTGACTGTATGATTCTCAAATAAAGTCAAGTTACACAGTATACATCTTGAAATCATGAAAATTCCATTGCTCTATCGGAATTCGAAGACATCGCAAATCGTATCCCAAGTGCGCCATCACACAATCGAAATATCAATAACTCGAAAGATTTAACACAAGGATGTGCTCCATCTGAATGCTGCATCCTTCTGCTGTATTGTCAGCTAAAAATTTATTTCATACATCAGCACAAGACGAAAAAAGAAAGTCTCTCTTGGTTTGCCACCAACACTATGTATGCTCTAACCCCAACCATCAGCACTTACTAATGTGACACTCACTTTACACGGTCGCACTTGACAACCACTTGTGCGAATAAAGAGTCGTTTTCGTTACACAAAAAAAAAAATAAAGGACTCAGTCAGATGTGAAAAAGAGATAATTATTATACAAGTCGATTACACGAGATAAAGTGTTATAGAGAGACACTCAAATATCTGATATCGGAAAAAGAGTCAAGGCAGGAAAAAATAAAAATAAAAAAAATAAATAACACAGACAGGAAAGGAAGAAGCAAATTTTAAGGACCTTGTGTCCAGTAAAATCATTCATCATCAATATTCATTGCTTGCTCCAGACAACACAACTAGAAACAAACTTTTATTTCATTTTGAAGAATAATAATAAACAAGTGAAGGAAGTGAGGAGTTTTTGAGGGTAGGCCCAGCCAGATGGGATGGGATCCAAAAAAAAAACACTGAAACTTGCTTTCGCTCTTTTGTGTGATTTTGATCGTGTCTTCTAATTTATATTATAAAAATAAAAAAGGTCCTTCATTCGGGTTCTACAAATAAGCCGAAGACGATGAAGACGGATATTCGCAAATTAAGATGTTTTATGTTTTTTGTTACTCCCATCCCAACCCCATGCCTTTAGTTTTTTGTTTGAAATGGTGGCTGCATCTTGGAAACTTAATGAGGGGGAACCCCCAACTCCATTCAATCACATAGACTTGCTCCTGGTCAGTTTGAAAAAATGAAGACCCCATCAGTTTGTTGTGTGGAAGGTGATGGTGAAGATAGAAAACTGTTCGACCATGCAGGCCAAAATATATACCTACGTACATATATTAGCCCCGTTTGCCGTGAACTAACTAACAAGAAAAAAAAGTTCGTTTTTTTTTATTTTTGTTGCTCCTTTCTTCACATCGACTGAAGTCGTTTCGTTCCTCTGATTATAGTCATTGATGAGAGTGTTGGTTTGGAGTAAAGAAGCAAGTCCTTAAGGAATTATTCTTTGAGGGTTGCTCCACAGAAAAGAAGTCTCCATCTATATACCCCCCTCGTTGTGCCAGCCCAAGCCCACGTCATACTTGGCTCACTCGCATTTAATCCTGGGGCTTTTTATTTGAATTTAATTGAATAATTGTTTATCATGCCGAACACGTTTCACTGAATTGCGAGTTTTTTACCTCTTCGAGGATATTTTTTTTCGCTTGCATCTAGGATTTTTGTTCTTTCGTCCTTTTTATTTGGAGGCATACTGTTAAATATGTATGTATTTTTATTTTTGTATCCTCTTCTCCCTGAGTGAATTTGTCTGGGTGGTGAGGACTAGAGGCTTTCAGGCGATGTCCTACTGAGTGAATGACTGTTTATTTGTTTATGAGTTTTCGTTTCCAGTGTGTCTCTTTTGCTCACTATGATGAAATGATGATGAAGAATATGTATTCTATTGTGTGAGTATTTGGATTTGAAGTTGAGGTTTTTAATGACGGAAAACCTGTGATTTATTTATAGTAGCACATTCCTTCTAACGTACTACGTACGTATAGTGCTATATGTATGTTATTAAAAAAAATATAAATTTGTATAGCAAAAATAGAAAAGATTTTGCTTTTCTTTCATCGAAAGGTAAGCAGAACACGAAGTAACATAAAATGGAAAGGATAACAAATACACACACTCAGATTAGAAAGAAACATAAAAATAGTTTAAGGTCTTTAATTAGTCCTTGTACCTACTTTGAAAATCATTTGCCAAAGGAGTTTTTTTAGCCGAATAAAGTTAGCATGACAACTTTCGAAAAAGTTACTTTTGATTGTGTCAGAAATTGCCGTATAATTGCCGTAAATATGCCGTGAAGAGAAAAAAATTGCCGCGCCACTAGTTCTCCCAAAAATTGATGTCATGCTAACTTTATATAAAGTTAGCATGACACTTTTTGAACTTTGGTTCGAACTAAGTTCTGAATATGCCATGTCGTCCAAATTAATTGCCGTAGATATGCCACGGAGAGAAAAAAATTGCCGCGACAGTGGTTCTCCCAAAAATGGCCAAAAATGGTTTTCATACAAAATCTTCATATAAAGTAAGCATGACACTTTTTGAATTTTGGTCCGAACTAAGTTCTGAATATGCCATGTCGTCCAAATTAATTGCCGTAGATATGCCACGGAGAGAAAAAAATTGCCGCGACAGTGGTTCTCCCAAAAATGGCCAAAAATGGTTTTCATACAAAATCTTCATATAAAGTTAGCATGGCACTTTTCAAAATTTGGTCAAAAATAACTTCTGAGTATGCCATATCCTTCAAATTAATTGCCGTAGATATGCCGTGAAAAGAAAAAAATTGCCGCGACAGTGGTTCTCCCAAAAATGGCTAAACATGGTTTTCATACAAATTCTTCGGCTAACCAATATCCGATTTGGTTGGGGATTTTTTGTTGGATTTGTATTCAACCAGATAAACGCACTACAAACACAAAAACTGGAAAATTAGGCCGAACAAGTCGGAAAGTCGTGGTAACAATAAATTGCATACTTTCTTAATTTTTTTTTTTTTTTCGAACGGTCTTTCTAAATTGGCGATTGATACAAATTGTTAAAGTATCGATACAGAAAATTATTGTGAAAGTCTATTTAAAAAAAATTAATGTTGCTATTTTGACAATCTTATGTTACTATTTTTCGACTTGATTATTTCAAGTTTGTACTGACTGTTTTGTTTTGAAATAAGGCCGAAAGTGCTGAATTTATTGTTGTTTTCAATTTTAATGCGACAAACAGTAAAGCTGTGATGTCCAGATTTTTAAATTTAAATTATATAATGCTGATACACGCCACAGTGACAAAATTATGATTGAGGTAGTATGAATGTTGAGATTTATTGAAAAATAATTAAAACCAACTTTAAACACAGAAAGAAATATTTAGAATGAATAAAATTATAAAAATATTAATAGATAACAACGTTGTTATTAGATGAAAAATGATTGTGAAAATAAAAGTAATTCACGTGAAAGTATTTTTTGTTCGCCATAACTGTCGCGGCAATTTTTTTCTTTTCACGGCATATTTACGGCAATTAATTTGGAGGATATGGCATACTCAGAAGTTATTTTTGACCAAATTTTGAAAAGTGTCATGCTAACTTTATATGAAGAATTTGTATGAAAACCATTTTTGGCCATTTTTGGGAGAACCACTATCGCGGCAATTTTTTTCTTTTCACGGCATATTTACGGCAATTAATTTGGACGACATGGCATATTCAGAACATAGTTCGGACCAAAATTCAAAAAGTGTCATGCTAACTTTATATGAAGAATTTGTATGAAAACCATTTTTGGGAGAACCACTGTCGCGGCAATTTTTTTCTCTTCGCGGCATATCTACGGCAATTAATTTGGACGACATGGAATATTCAGAACCTAGTTCGGACCAAAATTCAAAAAGTGTCATGCTAACTTTATATGAAGATTTTGTATGAAAACCATTTTTGGCCATTTTTGGGAGAACCACTGTCGCGGCAATTTATTTCTCTTCGCGGCATATCTACGGCAATTAATTTGGACGACATGGCATATTCAGAACTTAGTTCGGACCAAAATTCAAAAAGTGTCATGCTAACTTTATACCTATGAAGATTTTGTATGAAAACCATTTTTGGAAGAACCACTGTCGCAGCAATTTTTTTCTCTTCACGGCATATTTACGGCAATTAATTCCAACCGTATGGCATATTCAAAAGTAATTTTTGACCAAAATTTAAAAAGTGTCATGCTAACTTTATATAAAGTTAGCATGACATCAATTTTTGGGAGAACTAGTGGCGCGGCAATTTTTTTCTCTTCACGGCATATTTACGGCAATTATACGGCAATTTCTGACACAGTCAAAAGTAACTTTTTCGAAAGTTGTCATGCTAACTTTATACGGCTAGTTTTTTTTTAAGGGAAGCCACCTTGGACCATTTTCTTTTCCTATTTAATATCAATGGTTTGCTTAAAGTTTTCTTAAACTTTTTTCGTCTTCTCTTTGCTGATGCTTTCCCAAAATTTGTCGCCTAAAATCTGTTTGTGGCTAAAAACTGTCAAATTCCATAGAAGAATGACTAAAATGTCGATAGGTTAAAAAAAAAACCTAGAAATTCAGAAAATTTTGAGATTGAGAGGAGGCTACGTTGACGCAGATTATGCTGTGCCATACAATTTTTTCCTTGACTTTTGGGGCGCTAAAATGCCATTTCATTCCACAGTGCGTGTGGGCGTCCACTATAATTTGAGCTAGATCTTTAATGGGTATTGGACCGCTTTGCTTCAAATTTGGCACAGAGCATTTTTATATGAATCCCTGGAGGGGAAATTCGAATTTTTAATTCAGCTCCATCTAAAACAGCTGCCATTCACACATTTTTTTTAATTTTCTCAGAAACGGCTTAAACGATTTTGATTAAACTTCGTACCTGTAATGAAAGCTACATTTAGGTGTTTGCCAAAAATAGGGGTCTGATGTTTTTTCAGAACATTGCTTTACTTTCGAGTTTTTCACAAATAGCTTTTTATTTCTATATCTTTTATATACCTGTATGTACATAGCTACATTATTATAATTGTTAACACAAGAGCTAATTTTTGCGATCCAGCCGTGCATACTTTTTACTTTTCGTCATAATTTTTGCAAGTTTAACGATAATCTACTTATTAGTCAATTTGGGCGTTTGCGTGTAACATTTTCCAAATTTAAAATTAAGTTTTATTATTACTCGTATATGCCTTTAAAAGTTTTCAAAATATTAATATTTAACATTATTTTCGAATGCATATATTTGGTGCCTCCAATTTCTAGAAAAATAATTAAAAATCTAATCCCAACAAAATAATGAACATCAATATACCAAAAAAATTCAAAGATAAATTGAAAAGACCTGGCCATCATACAGCAATTAATTATTTATTATTTTAATTTATACCTACATACAATAGACATTAGATAATTATCCTATTATCCATAAAGCAGAGCAAAAGCGGCAAAAGTAATATGAAAACATGTTACGAGGACTATAAGTACCTATACAACGAGCAATCCAATCCAATTGAATGAGTTTACCGACATTATAGTTACACAACAGAGTCCTGTCCTATCCACCGTGCAAAGTTTTTTCTTTTTGTTTTTGAATCTTTACAAAATTTCCCATCATAAAACGGCTGGTGGCTCTTTCATTCGATCACCATAACATTTTCCCGATATGTATAATGACATTCTCTAATGCCAATTAATTATAAGATAATAAAGCTATACGTTACCTGCTTTTATACAATTTCATATTAAGCACTTAATTATCATAGAATTAGAACAGCATTTGGTCATATTGATTGGATTTACTGGGCAAGTATTATGGTGTTAATTTTTAATAACCTAGTAATATATTGGTTTTAGAATAATAAACTTATTACAGCAAGTAGAAAATAATTGAGTTGTTGGATAATGTTTCATATCGTGGCTGTATAGAATTATAAAGAATTGTGAATTATGATAAATGTTCTAGAAAATATTTAACATTGTAGGTTATGTTTTCATATTTTTATGAAAGTGTTGAATTGATTATGTTACATATACAGAGTGATTCACATAAGGTGTGACAAAAAGATGGAGCGTGTAAGTTGAGTTGAGACAAGAAAAAAATCGTATGGTAGGGGGGAAAAAGTTCAAAATTTTATTTCTTCAACAATTTGTAAGCAAATTAAAAAAAAAAATTATACAAAAAATTATATATATATATAGAAAAATCTGTGGAGCCATTTTTTAGAAAAATACCTACCTAATTACTTTTAAGTTTTTTTTTGCATCCAAATAAAGATGTTTTGTTTTACGGCCATATTTTTGATTTGCTCCAAAGCTAGTTTTACAGAAAAACTTGTTCTATAAGTGGTTTCGAGTTTTAAGTATTTCACAATTGTGTATTATTTAAACATACTTTAACATCTTAATCAAAATAGTTATACATTTTTTGACATCTAAATCAAAATATGTTTCAATCATAATTATTTTTGAAAAACTGAAAACTCGGAATCCCTAAAGAACTAGTTTTTCCGTTAAACTAGCTTTGAAGAAAGTAAAAAATATGGCCGTTACTGTTTTGGCTTTTGAGAAAAATAACCTTTTTCTTTATACATAGTTGTGCTGCAGGTTGTTTTTGTTTTTTTTTTAGCGGTAATACATATGTATTTTTTACTAAGAAATTAAACATACCTACTCCAAAAGTATTTCTTGTCATGTTTAGATTCAAGAGAAAATTTAAGGTTCCCTCCTTTCCTGTCGACTAACTATATGCTCATAGGAAATGTTGAGAGTTTTTTTATAATTAGGGAGGCCTTGGTTTTCCACATACATAGGTATTTATTATTTTTGGGTAAAACAGTCAAATCAGTCACGTTGTCGAACTTCCTTTTTAATAAAAATTCTATCAATATGAATTAGGTAGGTGCTTCGAATACCAAAAACTCATTGCCAAGATCTTTCCGGTAAATGGAACTATTTTTCTGTGAGTGTTTTCAGAGCAGGTTAACTTGATTAAAAAAATTGATTGTTTTAGTATCAGCTGTCCTGAAATGTATCCAGTAATGTGTGTCTTTTTGTTTTGTGTGGATTTCGCTTAATGAAGTCAAAACACTTCTAAAAAGTTAATCGATTAAAACCAGAAAAAGCAAAAAATAACAAAATAAACACCAAACACAAAAAAAACACCATACCTTTAGATTTAAGAAGAATAAAAAACCTCAAATGTGATAAATTTCTGACCTCATTAAATGACAAAGTAAATATCGATGCTTCGCAAAATAAATCTATTGAAATTCGAATCTCATTCAATTTCCCTAAGTGAAGTTCATGGAGAATATCTCAGATTTACCTTAAGCCAAATTTGTTTTATGGAGAACGTGTTTACCTGAATTGTTTATTGTTTTCCCATGCTCCATTAAAAATAAAACGCCTCCTTTCTCCACACTTTTTCCACCAAGTCTCTACAAATTAAAAAGAAGAAACAACACAATTTGTTTTCCTTTAGGACTCTATTACTCTCAATATTTTCCTCCATACTTTAGCAACAGAAAATAACAATATCAACAACAAATACAAAAAAAAAAAAACATCGCCTTTACCACATGGTCGGTCGTCCTGCTGAATGCACTCCATGTTATTGCTATATGTTTTGGGGAAGGTACAAATTTTAGGCGCTCAAAAAGCACATGGCACGTCCTCAAAGCACGCATGTCCACGCGCACTCAATGCGCCTACCCCTACAATCACAGGAAACAAAACTAAAACAAAAAAATCTTTAGAGGAGGGAGATTCAGTCCAATGACAGGATGAGTCTAAGAATTAGTGGTAGTTTTTCGAAAAACTATAAAAAAAACTCTCCTCCGTTTTGAGATTAAACATCCTTTTTTCTCCAAGATCCATAAGTTTATGTTAATGATGATTGTATCCTTTTGAGATGAAAGTAGAACAGAGAAAAATCCTTAAGGGGAAATTTGTACAGCAACATGTGCTTTTCTATTGCATTTTGCCTCTCTGTAAATATTCTCAAGTAGGTGGATTTTCAGAGAAGGATTGCCCCAATATCCTTGTCGGCTCCTCTTTCGCCGCGTGTGAAAAACATAGAAATAGTCTGTCTATCCTTCTCGGTTGTTTTTTGCAAAAAAACGACAAAAAAAAAATAAACAAAAGGATGAAAGGAGGAAATTCCAACGAATGTGGTCGTTGAATAGTTTAGTAACTTAACTTCGTCCTTGCCGAAAGGATGTGTCGTATCGGAATTCGGAATAAATCGTTTTCACGTAATACCTCAAGAAGAACTTGTTTCGGATATATATTTTTTTTCTGAACGGACGGATGGTTGTGTTTTTTAAAATAATAAAAAATAAAATTAAAACAAATAAGTTAATCCCTTTTCCTCGACGAATATTGGATACTTTCAACAATAAATCGACGACTTCTTCAAGGTTAATACAAAATATAAATGTTGTGGTTTATTGATGTTAAAGCAAATTTAAAAAAATGAAAAATAAATAAATATTCTAGATGTGTGCCTTTGATGTTGTTTGTTGATGTTGTGTCCTTGCAAAAAAAAATAAACAAAACTTACATAACAACACAAATCCTTATTGTTATTTGTAATTGTTTTTACTAAATTTGATGTATAATTATTTTTATGTGTGTGTTGTATACAATTTCATAGAAAACAATTTTATAAATGTTTGCACCCATGTAATTAATTTAATTGTACGTCTATATTATTCTTGCAAATGCACATTGAAATTGATGTCTAGTTGTTATTGTAGTTGGTGTTAGATTGTTCATTTTGTTTTCTCAATGTTTAGAAGTTTTTGTGAATCTTATTAAAAAATTTAAAGTTTTCACCTTAATTTAATTTCCTCAAGATAAAATGTTTTTATTTCAATTTGTTTAAACACAATTTGCAGCTGAATTAAGTCTTCCTCTTAAATAAATTGTAGTGAACTGCATTTTTGTAAACGACATAATAATTTTTACATTAAAAACAAACCTCTCTTTTCTGTCATTTTGAGTAGTACCTTTGATAACAAAATTATTAAGGAATAATTTGTTCTGAGTGCCGGCGCTGCTTGTTCTCCCTAAAATCTTCTTTATTTATAAAAAACTAGTGGCGTAATAAAGCTTTTAAAGTATTGTATAAAAAATTAAAAAAAAAAAACAAAAAAAATTTAATGTGGGATTAAATCTATTTATTGTCGATCCAACGGACCACCTTCAGATTCTGTGCGTGTAGTGTTTATTCGTTCCTTTTTATTTATTCAACAACAATGTTGAATTAAATCGTCTACAAAAACTTTATTAAAACTCTCCTAAACATAAGGAAAAATGTCCCACTTTTGTGTATTTTAAGTCCAGAATGTCGTACTTGGTGGGACATATGTACATATTTCTTCAGAGATGGAACAAAATTCTAAAACGAAAAATAACTGCTTTCATCGTTTATCTTCATTTTAAATCTTCCGGCGGTTCTCCCATCTTAAATTTTCATTTTCATTAAAAAAGCAATCTAGCTTTTGTATGGTTTTTTATCTAAAAATTTTGGACTATGAATTTTATGAGACCTATGTGTGATAAGCTGAAATCAAATTAAAATTGTAGACTTTAGATTATGCTTTAGTGAAGAGCATCATAGGCTTACCTGATATTTACATTTCCCAAGGATTTATGTCCTAGCACCTAGTTTCCAATTTAAATTTCAAAATTGTACAACACATTTTTACATATGCTTGATTGTTCTTTATTAAATTTCAAAATAATTTGTATTAGGTATATTTTTGAGCCTTCTGCTTTTTTGCTTTCTGTGCATCATACATGCATCATAAAAGCCATAAGCTCGTGTCGAATGCATTACAAAAATGTGTGATTGCAATGCGTCCAAAACACGTTTTTTAATTTTTTTTTTTTTAATTTTTATTATTTTTTTTTTAAATAATTTGTTTGCAATAGATTTGTAAGTCTGTTTAATGTGTACCTATGTAAATATAACAGACACAAATGTTGAGATTGGTCCAAAAATGAAATGAAAACATTTAGTAATATTTTTTTAAAAGTTTTGTTAGTTAGTTCTACCAAAAAACAAAAAAAAAAATAGTCAGAAATTCGTTTAGCTTTTGTTAAGAAATTAAAAACTTATGATTTTTTCAACAAAAACCCACACCTAGCATTTTATTTTATTTGTAAGCAAAACGAAATTCTGAATTTGTCTGTATTTTTGTTTGCAGTAGGTATTACCCAACAAAACTTCTCAAAACATATTACTAAATGTTTTCGTTTCATTCTTTAATCAATATCAACGTTCATTGCGCCATTATTATACATATTATGTAAAATAAGCTAAAAATATATTGCGAATAATAAAAAAAATAATAAAAATAAAAAATTAAAATACGTATACGCCACAATGACCATGTTTTTTTTTTTTTCAAATTAAAGTAAAATCTCAACTGTTGTCTAGATCTTATCAGAAGCCAATAAAAAATTTAAAAAAAAACTAAAATTTTCAATAATATTCTTTTTTATAGTTGTCAGAACAGGCACGTATATATTTGTATACCTATAAATGTGGGATTATACATACATTAGGGTGGTCCCATCTAAAGCCATTGTTTAATTTTAATCGATCCAGTTCCTTAACTTCTAGCAAATAAATAAAAACTAATTCGTGTCAATTATAGGCTCCTAATTATTAGCAAACAGCTGTTCTCTAAAAAAAAAAAAATATTTTCTTAGTTATTTTCTAAGAATTTGTTCCAAGTATTATTATCCTATTTAAATATTATAAATGTGAAAGTTTGTTTGTCTGTCTGTTTGTTGTTTGTACCTCTTAAACTCCATAAACACGTAAGTGAATGAAATGAAAAGAAGCATTGAGCGACAAAATACATATTCTACATAAAATTTATTATTTAATTTTTTTTCGTGAGCATTAAAAGCAATCAGACCTTCTGTCAGCTTTCAGTATCAGTGATGTTAATAATGTTATATGCTGAAATTCGTCCTAATTGGTTTCAATGCTGCATGAGCAGACAAAAAACACCTTTTTTTATCGTTTACGATAATTTAGCAGAAATAGCTCAATATCATTAGTCCAACTATGGACAAATGCTATTGATAGATGGCTTTTTTTAAAGCTGAAAATAGAAAAAAAAGTAAGTATACGCCACAGTCACCAATCATTTTTTTAACAAATGAAGAAACTATTTTTGAAGTGAAAGTGATTTAAAAAAAATCTTTCCGTCGGCGTTTTTGATCACTGTAATTTTTGCAATGAAACAACAAAGTTACATTAACTTCTCGACGTTTCGGGAAGTGAACTTTTTGAAGCAAATCATAAGAAAATATGCAAAATATAAATACAGTAAGTACATATGTGTCCGTACATAATGTACTACATTTTACTATAATTTCGAAAAACGTGGTCACTGTGGCGTATACGTATTTTTTAAAATTATTTTTATTTTTGTATTTGTTTTTTTTTTTTTTAAGAATGAATGAATGTTAAAGAATGAAATTAAAACATTTAGTCAAATTTGATATCTAAGGAAGAGCGAATGTTTAAAAATGGAACAGTTTTATTCTTTTAGCTGAATTTCCATTAAGTTAATAGTTTTTATGTATTTTTTGCGTGCCTCGCGAATCGTCGTCTCTATTAAATGAAGAAAAACTCATAAAAAAAAAATTGGAATGATGGCGGCATGTGTTTGATTTCGAGAATTTTTAATCTTATTGAGTTTTTTTTTGTAAATCTTAGCAGTGGTACCAACCTGCAAAATTAAAATATTGCTAGGAAAGTGTTCAGAAAATGGATTTTGAAATCTAAATCCAAAGGCAGACCTGGATCTTGTGTTGTTTTTGTATTACTTGTATTTATGTTTCCAAATCTAATCCGGATCAGATCTGGGGGAAAATAAAATGCAGCTATTGTTCAGGTTCAGTTACAGTTTACATTTAAAAATATTTTTATAGTTTTCCATGTGACGCTTCAAATATGACGTTGTAAATTTCGTAGTTTTATTTTGTTCCTGATATCACTGGTAATGCAAACAAAAGTGAATTATTCAGACATTTCTGAGAGACAGGTGACAGTTTTTTTCTGATAAGCTGATAATCGGTGAGGACACATTTTTTGTATATCATGTAGATAAACAAAAACATCTACGCCTCCCTACAAGAAAAAATAAAAAAGTAACAAGAAATTCAGATGAAGGGACATTTATCACAGTAAGTGCTCCATTGACCTTCATTTAAAGGTAAATATAGGATAAACAGGAATTCCAATTCAACTTCACAAGGTATCTATACTACCTTGCTCTTGCCATCCTTCATATAGTTTTCATATCTTCCTTCTCTATCTATCTTAATTTATCACTATCTGCTTCTATCTTTCTTACCGTACTGTCTGTTTTAATATTGTTAAAATTCATTTGCACTTGACTTGTACAACCTGACGTCTTTTTGGTTAAATACGATTTAACACGGAACTGGCTTTTGCTGCTTTACTGTTTGCTTCTGTTGAGGGAAGCAACAAACTTCCTCCATATCCTATAAATTCACATACGTGTGGCTAAGGCAAATACATCATCCGTTTCCGGTTTGCATTTATACATTTTGTTGCCTCGAACTGAAAATGCCACAAGGCTCTCTATACGTGTGTCGTACTACACGAAGAGTGCGTTCTGGAGGCGCCTGCTACCGCCGCCGCGCCATACCGTTCTGTAAACGAATGGAAAGCAATTTCATGGTGGGAATATTTGAATTCCAGGCATTTCAATGTGTAATCCCGGTTCGAATTACTTTGCAAACTTTCACAGGTAATCTTCGCAAGTTGATAGTATTCCCTGAGCTCATGTGCTGCTTTCGGGATCTGGGATCTGGTTTCTGGTGTGTGGATCTTTGCCGTTTGCTAACTGTTTGTGCGAATGCTCTGAACAAATATTATACGTTATACTTGTGGGGTTTGACTTGTTACAAATGCCACATTTATCTGTTTAATGTCTTCTTTTACCTGTAAATGCGTTTGGTTGTGCGTTTTGCAAGTATGTTTGGGAATATTTGTTGTTGGATCTTAATTGCTTCTAATTAATTATATCGCTTATTCGCAATAGTTCCGGAGGGGAATTTAAATAAATCTGTCAGGTGGTATTTCCACAGAGAGTGCTCTGAAAACGAAAATAGAACGAAGACCAAACTTTAAACAGAGCGGTTGGTTGTTGGCATACTAAAAATGTTTAATCACAAATCTTTCTAATGTAAGCTGAAACATTTCAATTACGTTGAACGTGAGTTATATTTAAAGCTAACCATACAGTAAACCATTGGATGTGAATTTCTGTTTAATATTGAGACAAATATTAACATGTGTTCTTTGTAAATTGAAAATTAAATAAAAAAATGTATGTACTATACGATATTGACCTATTAATGATTTTCTAAAAATTAAAAAGAAAAATGCTAAAACATACTTTACATTAAAATCTGTAAAGATCTAGTATAGAAAAGTATCATAAATTGACATGAAATGTGTTGTGGATTGAAAATAATAGTCTAACTTGGTACGCAAGTGTCAGAAGTCTCTGATTTCTTAAAGCGAAATGCTGCGGATTGTATAACGGCATGAAAACTTCAAATAAAAAGTTATACTCGAAGAATTTGGCAATTTCTTTCAAGAAACCGCTCAACTGATTTTGATCAATTTATTTTTTTCGAGTAAAATTTTATTAATTTTAAACATAATATTTTTGGGATTTATAAAAGTTTCAAATTTTCATATGAAAACTCAATATCTAGGAAACGGCTTGGTCGATTTTTTTTAAATTGACATCAAGCGGGTTTTCAATATTATTTAGCAGATTAAAAAAAATTAACTGAACCTTCTTTGCAATTTCTTAAAACAGTCAAAAAAGAACACTTTTTATGACTCGTACGGCTTTGATCAAAATTTGAGCGGTGGCATCTTCAGCTGTCTACATCGAATTCGTTTATTTGGAAGAAATATGATTTTTTTTGTACAAAATGGAGGAAAAATCGAACATTATTTATTCACAATTGATGGATGTACCGTGGTGGCGCTATCAAAAATGATATTTTTACTGATATTTGTTAGCATTTCAGCGATTTGTAAGTAAAGCTTAAAGACTGTCATGATAGATCTCAATCGCGTTTTTGAAGGTAAACAGCAAATTTTAAGTAAAAATATTCTTTTGAAAAACTACAAGTATTTTCTAAACATGAAAAAATTCATTAGCGATTTAAAATTACATGAAAAACTGAAGAGTTTTTGTCGGTAATTAAATCATCAGTCGAAGAATTTTCGTCAATATTATTTTTAAAATTTTAAAAATTATCGCCTGATATATATTACTGACTGGCAGACAATAAGACAAAGAATACTGATTCCAAATTAATGGAAAATTGAAACTCAATTCCCAACGCTTGAAGCTCTAAAAAAGTTTGGGTTTGGTATTTGAAAATATATTTTCGTCTACCTTTGCGTGTGAGTCCTTACTTTGAGAAACCATTGCTTGAAGAGAAATATGCGATATAAAGTATACATACAATGCTGTGCATATTTTTTCCTAGTAATTGCTAAGAACTAAATCAAGACTATTTATTTTTATTAAAATGGCACGAGGCTCGCCAACCCTGCACTAGATATTTTAAAGAAGACAAGTGAGGGACAAATAATTGCGTTCAGTTGCAGCGATGAATATTTTTTTCAGCTGTTTAGGGTCTTCTTAATTGATTTTTTTCAGCTATTCCGAAAATTCGCTTAAGTTTAAAAAACCGCCTAATTGAAGTAATATTTTTTCTCATTTCACTTAAGGGCGGGTTTGACTGTAAAAAAAACTTTGTTTCTCCATTTTATTAAGTGCAGATTAATAATAAAAGTTTATACTCATGACTCAAAATAATAACAAACAATTAATATAAATATAATCTATTTTGCATTTTAAAAATTAAAAAATATATGTCATATATTAAAGTGATGATAAATAAAACTCTGCATCTTATATTCTTATCACAACGTGAATACACATCTGTTGTTATTTAAAAACAACTTTTTATATACATAAATACCTAAACATCAAATAAGCAATGTAAATAATTCTGCGTTTAGGATTGCATTTGTTGAAAATTAGATTTACAACCTTATTGAGTCGGAATTTTCAACTTGGTACCTACTCATTTCTACTTGCCATAATAGCGCAAGTATTATGGTTTCGTCTTACACAAATTTTAGGCTGTCATGCCAGAGATCAACACTTACAATAAATATGTTATACTCGTTTTTTTTCTTTTTTTAGTTCAAATTATTTTAGAGAAAGCAGTTTTTGAAAAATTGATTTTTAGCTCAAAATTTTGAAAAAATAATGAAAACAATTTTGTTCAAACTAATTCTGTCTAAAACCTTACGTCATTAAGGGCCATTTGCTGAAACGAAACTTAAATATTTAAGTTCAACATAAGACCTTATGTGACAGTTTATGCTGAGGAAAAAGTAAAACATAAATTTCGTTTCAGCAAATGGGCTTAAGAAGTATTTTTGTTTTCAATATTCGATGCTCCTATCAATTTCTAGTCAAACACTAAAAACCGGTCATATTATTGACTTTCTTCAAGGCTAGTTTTACGGAAAAACGAGTTCTTCTATTAGGGTTCCGAGTTTTAAGGTTTTCACTAATTTTTATTACTTTGACATCTAAATCAAAATATTCATGCATGTTTTGACATCTATGTAAATCAAATCAATAATTTGTTTTTGAAAAACTTAAAACTCGAAACCCTTTAAAAATTAGTTCTTCATTAAAACTAGCTTTGAAAAAAGTATTTAATATGCCTTTAAATGTGAGAAAATTGGAAATAAGCTTTCCTAAATTCGACTTCATTTTTTTAAGATTTTTAACTGTCCAATTCTTTGGATGTTTAATGTTTTTATGAATTATCAGACTTTTTTGGTCACAGTTCTATTTTATGCAAATAAAAAAACTTTATTTCATAATTTTCCCTACGTTTTTTTGGATTTTCCCAACTTCTTCAGAGACAAAATTTATTGTTCTTTTTTATTTTGTTACTCCAAAGATCCTATTTCGATTTTTTAGGAATTGCCCCTCCAGCCTAAACGGAGGAAAATAGACTGCCCCCTCCAGAACAAAAGATCTATATTTTCTTTTTTATTTATCGAATAAATATCTTTTATATTGAATTTTTAAAATCGGGCATAAGTCAGTTTTAATATTGTTTTAAGTTGGATTATATTCAAGAATTGTCAAATATTTATAAAAATTTTCTTCAATTTATAAAAATCGTTTGTCCATTTTCGCGGTAAATGCGAACAGCTTCCTCTCTCATCTGACATTCAAATGACAAGAATGGGTCTAATTTTTACTACGTCGATGTTTATTTTAAGAACCTTTTCAATATGCATAATATTATAAATAAAATACCTAAGTTATTCATTGAGAAATTAAACATTAGCTGATAAATACTTAATAACAAGAAATTTTCAACATCCACACACACACAAATTATAAAGGCAGCACAGATAAAAACCTCAAAAAGATTAAAATGCCAGAAAAAGTTTATTTGCAAACTCTATCTCGAAGATACAATGAAACTCTTTTGTTAAACATAAACAAGCCAGATAGGCGCATCATATTAGTTCAAACATATTTATCTATCGTCTGTGTGCTTTTGACTTGGACATTTAGTTTTATTAACTGATGCGTAAATTTAGTGATAAATCTAATTAAGCAGTGAATAGAAATACTTCAGTAGAACGGTAAAAAAAAAACAAAACAAAATTTAAAAAAAAAAACGTAAAATTAGTTTAAAACGTTAATAAACACTTGAGTAGATTTAGAAAAGAAAACCAAAAAAATCCTTAGTACATGTATAGCAAAAGAAACAAAAAAAAATAAATTTTAAAATTATTTCTGGTGGAAAAGGACTATAATTCCGCGTGTATTCGTATTAATGCATCGAAAGTGAATGCCTAAATGGCTGGCTATAGACAACTACTACCGCCTCCACCTAACGCAATCAATCCTAATAGGCCATCAATGTATCAAATGGCGATGGCTAACCACAGTTTGGTCTATCAATCGGCGGCACACGCGTCTTCGATGCACGCGCTAAGTAATCTACACAGTCAACGGACGAGTGGCCAGTTGCAGCATCATGCCCATCATCACATTATGGCTGCGGCTGCTGCTGTGGCAGCAAGTCGACAGCAACAACAACAGCATCACCACCAGCAACAGCAACAACAACAACAGCATCCACAACATCATCAACATCTACAGCAGCAGCAGCAACATCACCACCAACAACCGACGTCACATCCTCAGCACCACAGCCATCTCCTGCTAAATGGAGGGGTTGTGGGTGGACAGCACCACCATCATCACCACAATCACCATCCGGCATCTCGACACATTTTCAGTCAGATGCAGAGCACTATTATGCCATTAAACGTTAGTAAGTATAAAAATTAACAAAAAAAAAAAATAACTGTAAAATAGTTGTGTGTCCCGCCATGAATAGGCGATAGGATTGTTATGGTTTACCCCAACAAAACATCGAAACAGAGTTGGGGATGTGAATGGTATTTGTGAAGGGATCGAATGGGTTATCCTTTTTGGTTCTGCTAACAGTGTGCTAAAATGGAGCAGGATTTGTGGGTATTACACACACAGGACTGAGGTTAGAAGTATTGAAGTAGATTGCGTGTGCTATATCGCCCATAAATCTTACTGCATTTTTTGAAATTGGATGATTTATTTTTAAGGATTTGAGTGCTAATATTTTCAGGGTTAGCAAAATGATACGTTATTTTTGGTGTAGATAGAAAATGGAGAAAATAGAAAATATAAAGATCATTTAAAATCATTTTCCTTTCAACAAATTTTTTAAAACCAGAAAAATTTAAACCACACATTTGTACCTACTCAAAACTTTTTGCAGGTACTTAACTAATTCAATAGCTAAGCAAAATGTGAGCTCGGTTTCCCACTTTTGACCCACATCTGATGTGGGAATGAGTTGAACGACGTCTATAGAATTAGATTTTTTTTACTATTGTTGTTGTTTTATTCTTTGTTTTCAATTAAATTTATATTTTTTTTTTCAACACAATAAAGTGTATATATTTTCATTGTTAATTCATTTCTATGAACAAAAAAACGCCCGTTTCGTCTCAAAAAAAAAACAAAACAAAACAGGAGTCATTAGGGCAGGGATACCGAAACAACAAACATTCACACATAAGTAAAAAAAAAAAAAGAAACCCGCTGCCTACGGCAGATGGATGATGTTTTGTTTAAAATTTTTCACCCAAACAAAAAAAAAAAAAAAAAAAAGTAAAAAAATAAAATACAATAAAAAAAAAATAAAATAAATTTCATATAAATAATAACAGAAGAAAATTGTGGGGTATAAAGAAAAAGGTCCTATACTGTACCTCTCTTTCTCTCAATCTACAATGAATATTTAAATGTATCTTTGAACTCTACAAGGAGAGATTAGGGCAGCGGTGAAAACAGTGATGTTATACATATTTCTTTGTTTCAATATTTTACTAAAATATTTTTTGAAAAAAAAAGAACATCACGTAATAGGCGGTTTTTTTTCTAATTTATATCGGCTTAGACAAAAATATAAGACACAAAATGAGACACAATAATTCAGCTTTAAAATAATTTTTAATCTTGATAATAAATTATCAAGGCTTTAATCATTGAGTTGCCTAAAAATCGGGCTTAATGATAAACTGTATAGTTTAGTTGCTATGGATCTTTGTATTCATTTGAGAAAATTATTAATGAACTATTTTTTAAGACCATATAGATTAAGAAAAAAATGTCTATATTCGCCCGAGTCATTTGGATTTTCAGCAAGTTATAAATGGACGAGTCCAATTGGCACCGAGCCAAACGGCTCTATTGAGTATGGCCAGCTTAAGACTCCTGTAAAATGAAATAATACAAAATCGTATAAAGAAGCTGGTGTGCACGAAATGCATTCGATATTGCTGTTATTTTAACGAATAAAAATTTAATTGTCCTGTCAAAAATTATTTTTTAGTCTTTTTAAAATATCACTCACATTTTGTAGTCAAAAAAGGAATCCTTGTGACAAAAATAAAATAACAAAATTAATTCTGACAACAAATTTGCTTCAAACTTTCATGTGTTAAATTTCAAAGTAATTATACGAAATAATACAGTCAAGTTTTAAAAAATTAAATTAAAACTAATTTCTTTCATGCCGACTATGGATTTTATTTTTCCTCACCATCCCCCTGCAAATTTGTTCGCTTAATTAATTAATTGTTTGAATTAATTTGTTAAGATAATAATTATTTTTCGGAACTTATATGTCCTCTCCATTAAGGAGCGGTTTTAGACAATTTATTTCTTACAAATCATGGTTTAAAAACACCGAGAAGCCCACAGTAGAATGGAATGGTCGTTTTTTTTTTTTCATACAAGTTTACATATTTTAAAATAGATATAGGTACACTCATTTATGCTAAATAACTTAGGTAGCCAAATATAGTAAAAAGGACAAACCACTAGTATTGTTAACTAATGAAATAAGTTTCTTTTCCCCGTTCAGGCGAGAGCTATTAAAAAAATACTTGAAATAAAAAAAGGAGTTTCCGTGATTTTCTACTTTTTTTTTTAAACTAGAAGGCAAAAAACCATCTGATTTTAAGGTGTTCGATTAAGAATTACTTGTACCCAATTTCACAATTTTGAATAATAATCAGCATTTATTTGTATATTATTTCAAAACTTGTGAGTTTAAAAATAATTATTTCGAAAGATATTTGACAGTTTTACTTTATTTAAAAATAAAATTAAAAAATTGTAAATTCGGAACATTTCTTATCTCAGGCTAAAAAAACTGACTTTCTTACTTCAAAAGCTTTTGAACTTTGACATTTAATGTTCAGAATTTCACTATCTGAACATTATGTACTTATGTACTTTTTTCTCTAACCTTTCGGAATGGAAATAAATCGTTTTTTTAAATATTGGAAAAAAAAGGAGCGCTGGAAAAGGAATAATGAGTCTTTACTCGTTTTAGACATTCATGAATAACAAAATCCTGCCTTGTTTTATAAATAGTGAAGAAAAATTAGTGGAAAAGTACCTAAAAGACCGATTTGTCCATACCTGAAAGAGAAAGAGTGCCTATTAAAAAAGCGCTTGATTCGAAATTGTGAGAGACGTCATAGCCTTGATGAAATCAACATTTTGGGAAAACTCGCATTAATCTATGTCACGGAAAATGTTTGTTTTAGTTGGAAAGTTGTGTGGACGATTTTTTCGAATTTTTTGCTATACTTCACACCCAAAAATTGCTGTGGGCTCTTAGTCTATTACATAAGCACATTTTTCACAAAATTTAGATATGTATGTACATTTTTGAAAATATTGCGTTTTCGTAGTCTAATAAAGTTACAGCTCTGTGAAAAAATTCTTTACCAAGTTTTTTGATGCTATTCGAATCCGACCTCAGAACAGCTGTACCAGGTTAGATATTCGGAATGTATGTATGTACATACATTTATGTTGTTTGGGGTTCGCTGTCAGCGCGATGTACCAACTTTTTGTCAACAAAATTCTGAAATATTACTGAAAGTAAAAATTTTCTTCTTCAAATTTTTAAAAATATGTTATCCTCTCGAAATCGAATTCAAGGCATTAATAAACTTGGTAACGGTATATGTACATAGTTTGGTTGAAAAGGGAATCTTTTGTGCTGACCAGTTTAATTTTTGACTTTAAAAAAAAGTTACATGACATTTTACATATTTTGGGAAATTTTTAAAATTAGAATTATTTCAGAAAACAAGCTGTCAATATTATTTTTGATTGCTTTTTTAATAAAAACTCAAGTAGCTTTTGAGTCAATTGAGCGATACGTAAAATACTGTACATACTCAAAAATTATCAAGAATTGTCAGAATTAAAAAAAAAATTGTTTGACTCAAAATCTTTTTATGTATGTACATATGTATGTACATATGTATATTTTTTGAAAGAAAGAAAATAGAATTATTTATGGTCTCCGCAACATAAACCTATTAAAGAAAAATCTTAAATGGTCAACTTTAAAAAAATCTATAACATCCCTGACTTAAAACGTAATCGACATAGAACATGAAGCAGGTGTGGAATAAAGGAAGTCGACATCGCGCGCTTAGACATGCAAATTAGCGGAGGCATACCTGCCATGAAACAACGCCACGCATCTACAGCTATACAAACAATAGATCCAAAGAATAATAACAAAACATAAGGAGGGCTTCTTGGAGCGCCTTGTTGAATGTTGCTCCTACTCGCTTTTGCTCGTCCTCGTCCTTAGGCTTTTCCATCGACATCGACATCGTCGTCGTTGTTGTCCTAGGCGACGACATTCTTTTTTAGTTGTCATTTTTTTCACCCACAATCTTATGATATTTTCGTGGGGGGAAGGGGAAAGAGGGCAGAACCCAAAGTCTATAGAATAACTGACATACATTCGTTGGGTTATGTTTCACTTTTTGTTGTTGTTCATGTTATATTGTTGTTTTGTTTGAAAAAAAAAAAAAAATATAACCAGCAACACAAAAAGCTCCATTGGGGATAAACAACTCTGTGGCTATTGTTTTTATTGTTAGATCGTGTTATCCTTGTTAAAATTTCATAAAGTGTGGGTGTTTACAGGAAGAGGAATATTCTTAGTTCTGCTGAACGAGAGTATAGCACCCCCCCCCCCCCCCCCCCCTTCCACCCTTCATTGTACCACCACGACTACACAATACCTTTAACTGTCCGATGGTCTTTGAGAGGATAAACAAACACATAGACAAGGGATGAGTTATTTTTATTTCGTTTTATAGTTGTTTGTGGATGAATATATTTTATTTTAATATTCACAAAACTATAACAATGAAAAGGAAGCGACGACAATCGGTTTTGAATATGTTTTTAATTTTTGTTTTATTTGTGATGACGAGGGACAATTGTCTTCTGTTAATCCTTTTCTTTGAATGGAGAATGAGATTTTTCAGGTCAGGTGCGTTTTGAAATTTCTTGGGAATAAATTTGGCTTGGAATTGTTTTAAATGAAGCTTATTTTCATTGGAAAAGCATTTGTAATAGATGACTTCGTTTTCTCTTTGAAAATAGTTTGATGATCTTAATGGTTCCATGGTTTCTAGTAAGTTTAAACAAGTTTAAAGAAACTAAAGGGTTTCATTTTAATTCAGATATATATTGGAATTTGTAACAAAATAGACAATTTTCCATTATTTTCCATTTTTCGTTTCCATTATGAATTACTTAATTTGGGGCGATTCTTTTTAATTTAGAAGATAATTGAGAAGGCTTTTTCTGGTCGCTGATTATGAATCTACTATAAAATTAAAAATTGGCGAATAAAAAAGTAGAAAATTGGATTTGCTTGGATTCTAATGATTTTTTTTAAAGAAAAATGTAAAAATATTTAAAATGTCATCTGATTGTTAATTATCAATCAGGTAGTTATTCTTACTTATACATATGTACATAGCTCTGGTACCAATAAAGCTAGAATCTTCCAAGCAGCTTGTTCAAACTATGGTGTTCTATGGATTCAATAGCCGATTCTTAATCATTTTTACAGATCCTGATCCCAGGCATTATTCTTTGCAAAAGAAAATTTTGTTTAGATATGCGGATGGAAACGCAGGAATCTGAAAAATATAACTGCCCATGTTTAACGATTTTTTATCTAAAACAATAACAAAACAAAAATCATAAGTCAGAAAAATCAATCCAATTTGAAGCAAATTTCATACCCTGTCGTTTGTCGATGGCAGTTTTTCACGATATGGATTCGTTAATGGTTGAATATTTAAGATTTTTCCCTTAAAGTTGTAAAAAATGTAAGGCTTTATTTTCCTAGTAATTGTTGGAGTGTCAAAAATTCGTACTAGATGATGTGTGAAAGAAACATTTCAAAAATAGAAAAGTTGGTGAAAAAGTTTAGATTTTTGAAAAAAAAAATTCAATAGAATTTTTGACAATTATTGAGTGGAAAATCTTTGTGATATTATAAAAAAAATAAGCTTTAAAACCTACAAATAAAATCGATAGTGTTAAGGTCTTCAAATGTATATCGCAAACTTAATTTTTGTGTAGATTTTTTTGTGAGATTTAAGGAAATTTTCCATCATCTATTGGAGACGGAACCGCCCAGCACTCTCCCTTACCTGTTTCTGTTTTGATAATTTTATTTTTGAGTATCGAACATTTCAAAAAATTTAATTTTTATTTAACGTTTATTTCAAATCGTTTTTAAATATTTATTTCTAGAAATAATTTTATCTCGCTCTGAAATGAGCAGATAGCTTATTATTCTGGTACCTATCTAAATTAAGCGTGGAGAAAAACCGTGTTATCGGTATTATTTATAAACTTGTATTATCTTTTTCTTGAGCGAAGATGAGGTTGTTCAATAAGTCGCTCTGCCAAAGAATTTTGATGATCCAAATAGCTTAATCGGAAATGCTTAATTATAAGGAACAAGGAAACAAATTCTGTCAAATAATGAGTAGGTAATGAGTTTTGTATTAAGTTGTTCAGAAAGAACCTATGCGCTAAAATCCTTGATACCATACCGAATTCACTGGAAGGTGATTTTTTGATTTAGAAAGCAATTGTCAAAAATAGCTCTAGCATCTTACTAGATTATTTATATTATTTGATTGTGTGGGTGGAGTTTTATCGTATATAATATTTCCAAACGGAGATAATCATTGGATCTTTTGTGTAAATATTGTAAAGTAATAAAATCTTCTCCATGTTTAAATCATTTAAAATATTTCTTCTTTGTTTTGATGAGAATCATGTTATTTGAGATTAAGCCATTATGTATTTCTATTATTGTAACCAATGGAGTACATATAAACAAATTATAAAACACGGTATCTTAAAAATATTTGTTCTACTTATTAATAGTCTTGGTCTCCATCAAGTTGCGCGTAATTTTCAGTAGGAACTTTTTCGACATTCTTCCGTTAATAGATTTCTGACTTTAAGGCAGTGAGAAATATGTTTACATCTTCTAAGCTAATGTCATTGGATTTATATATCTTTTGCAAATATCGAACTTTTTAAAGGAAAATCTGTTTCTGTAAAAGTCATCTCCGTCACATTTTTTAAACTTCAATTTTCTTCTTTAAATTGCAATTTTTAAAGCCGATTGGGTTGGTTCTTTTTTTTACCATGTCAGTGGTGGTGGTCTGAAATAGATCGAAATTAATTAAAAATGAATGATACTGACATTTTCGTCTTCAAAAAAAAAAAAAAATTTGATATTCCATCGTTCATTCGATGTCGTGTAGACTATGGTCTCACAGGGACAGCAGTTATACTGTTAAAAGTGACACAAAAAAAAGCTAAAAAAACAAGAAACACTTATATTTTAACTCACTCTTTCATGTAGGCACGAAAAACGAAAACACATCGTTCGGAAGTAGAGATTCCAATAGTTCCCTCTCGAATCTAAAGTCCGTCTGTCTCAATCGAGCATGTCTTATGAGCGCGACAGAGATGTAATATTATAGTTTTTTCTTGTTTTTTTTTTTTGTTTTAAGTCAAATCGGAATGGTCACATCAGGACATCTCAAAGATCACGTACTCAATATATTTCCCTTTTCTGCTCTAAGTGGCACTTTTTGGATATTCAACTCTGTACGAGTGGTCCCATTAGAGGTGTCCTATACGAAGAGGTAATTCTTCTCATTCCTGGATGGTGATTTTTCTTTTTTCTATTTTCTACTTTTTTCTCTTTTGAATTTTTTGTATTCTTGTTTCTTCTTCTTTGGCTTTGATGTATGCATTTTTGAATGTTTAGTTGAATTGTATTGGGAAAATTTAAATTTAATACGAATCCAACAGACGGTGCTTTCTAATTAAGCTGGTTATTTCGGAAATGATAGATTCGAGCATCGAACGGATTTGCATGATGTAATTTATCAAAACAGAAAAAAAGAGAATACAAATTGAAGGCGTTCGTGTTATCAATGTTGTCTTTTTTTTTTTTTTAATTGAATTTGGCATTGTATTTTGTTTTGCTCTTTATATTTCTTTTAGTTATTTGTATGCTGTCATTTATTTGCAATAAATTTTATTTATTTGAAAATATTTGTCACTTTTTGTCAAAAAATTAGATTCGAATCTTATGTCGTTTTCGATTGGATTTTTGAAGTATCGAATTCCTATCGAATATTACAATTTTGGAATCAAACAAAATTTCCATATTCAATAGGAATAAAACACTCCCAAAATCCAATCGAAAACGGCATAAATAGTGTGCGAGGTGACAGTAAGATAACCTATCTCATCGTGGCTATTGAAGTAAAGAGAAACCGAACGCTGTTCGGACAAGCTAATTTATGATTGCTTCTTCAATAGGGTTAGTCCTATTGAATACTGTTTTGATATGTTAATTATGCATTTATTTTAAAAAATTATTCTAAACACTGCGAAGCAACGCAAGAGAAGTTGTGCTTGTGCATGGATAAAAGTTACAATACCACATGTTATTGTTGGTTAATTTACAACACAAACATGACCTACCAATTTATTGAGCCTAAGATTAGGCAACAAAAATTATTATTTTCCAGCATGAAATGACAAAAAAAAAATAATAATTTTCTACGAAATTAACTATCATACCTACTACAATAATTAATACTTCCATTCAATCACTCTCTTCCCCCCATTGATGGGCTCTCACTTGGCGCTGACTGCGTGCTGGCTGAACACACAGTGCTGCCCTGCTACTGGCAAGTCAGTTCCATTCCATTTGGTGATGGTACCTTCGTTGCTGTGTTTCCGATTCTATGTCTGTTTCCCATAGATCCATGGATGAACATTGGTGCTCTCCTGGTGATGTGATGTGAATGTATCTATATACTGGAAGCGAGGGGTAGGAGATATATTGCTTGCCAATAACTTATCCCGACAGATGAATGAGGGATTTATTTAGAAAATATGTAACCCTTTGGAGGCTGACACAAAATTTCCCTTCCTGATCCTGGATTGCCATTTTCGTCATTGTCGTCAATGAAGCCAATCTCTCAAACTTCACTCTTTCCGAATCACACCCTGTTATGTACTTACTCGTATTTCGTACGCCAGAAATGATGGTGCTCAATTCTCGAACCTCTTTCCAACGAACAGTCCGAGTCATTGATGATAGTATTACAGGTGGACATATGGCACGTCTTTAGTGTGTGTGTGTGTATAGAAATAGTGCTAGTAGAATCGACACGAGTCCGGAACCAATTGTGGTAAGGATGCAATTCCGAGCAATTAAATCACCTTGATGGTAATTTGGATTAATACTGTGTTGTCCGTTCCAGGTCGGAGTACAATTAGTTTTAGAAAATGTTTTGTCCGATGCTGCTGGGGAGTATAGAGAGCAGAATGAATCCTAAACAGATTCATTGGCTAATGGATATGTTGTTTGTGTTTCCTGACTAAGGTTTTTTTTTCGTCCTGTTCCATATCGGTAAAGCATCGAACAAAGTTTGAAATAATGGCAGATAAAACCAATGTCCTCGTACGCATAAATAACAAACCACGCACGTTCAATGATACCAACATTTTTGCAAAGGGAAGTACACAAGCAGTGTTGTATCTGGATATATAGAAGAGTGGAGTTGTAGGTAACAATATCTAATAGATTGTGCTTTACAGTACATTTGACATTTTACGGGCCAAATAGAATGGAACAATTAGTTGTAATATCGCTTAAAGGAGATATACCTATTTAAAAATTAAATTATTGAAACATGCATTGAACAAAATGGCTTACAATAAAATAAGTATTCTTCTAAATAATACTAAAACTAAAAGAATAATACAAAATGAATAAAACAGCACCTCGTGAAGAACTAGCAGAATTTCTCAATTATTTCTATGTCTGCGTATTGACAGTTGGCATCAGAACTGGAGGGAACTTACTCTTTTCTGCTGAATCTGAACAGCTTACTTGAGAGGCACTTTATGATGCCAAGATTCACTCTTAAATACATTTTTACGAACTTGCTCAATTGCATTTGAAAACGGTGTTATTAAATTTAACACGATTTTTTTTTAATTCAAACTGTATAATAACTGATATAAATCAGCCAAGTAGAAGACTTAGCACTATTTAAATGGATCTTTTGAATTATTGGTTCAAAATATAGCTTTTAACGGCAAAGTTTTCCGGGGTTTCGTCAAGGAAAGCTGCAGTCATCTGCTCTTAATGAACATTTTTTTAATTCCCCTTCAGTTTTATCTATTTTTATTTATTAAACATGCAATTGTAAAAAGTATTTTAACCTTTTTAAACCACAATAATTGATGATAAACGCAAGGGTCCTTTATTAAACTTTAGCTTTAAAAAAAACCTAAAACAAAACAAAAAAAAAAGATTTCCAATCACCAAATAATTTTAAAATAGGGATGGGATGAAGCTTAGCAGTAAGTCATTAGGGTACCGAGGACCTAAAGAAAAAATCAGATTCCCAAAATTATTGTATACATACATACATTTGTACGTTAAAACTGTCAAATGAGTTTTAATTTTTTTTTTTATTGAAAATATTTTTTATTACGACAAAAATCAAATTGGATTATACGCGACCATTTGAGATTCGTATAAGAAATAAGACGCTGCTGGTGAGTTGGAACTATGTTTATTTCTTAAAATTGATAAGCTAGTAACTATTCCTAATTTTAAGGTTGTACTTCTGGACATCTTCTACAGGTGGGTGCTTTGGTCATATTTCACAGAATTCGAAAGCACTGCCATACAGGCTTTTTTCACCATAAAAGATGTACAATTTACAGATCGATTTCCTAAACCAATCTTGTAGAAGAAAAACCTAAATACATATTTTTTTTTCGAAATTTTACCAATTTCTCATGTTTTTTTTGTTTTTTAGATAATATTGCAATTTATAAAGCGAATGAAAATTATTTTTGGACAATTTTGCCATTTAAGAGCAAAGAGCGAAAACCGTTGGATCGAAAAGTTAACATTTCCGTCATTTCATGTTTTTGATGAGCGATTTTTTTTCAGACAACCATTCGAAAGAAAGAAGTTGAATAAATAATAATAATTTCTACAAACACGGTACGGTGGCAAATGACAAAATAACGATAACAGCATTTAAGAAACTTCGTTTGGATTTTGTCAGCAGACTGGCGTTGTTTTCTATATTTTTACTAGGCCATGGCTCTTTTTAATCGATATTTCCTTAAAAACTGCATGAAACGCACGATATTGGATCATTCATCAATAATTGTAGAAACATTTCGGTATATTAATTTTGAAGAGCGAAAATAAAAAAGAAAATGAGGTTCACACACGCCCTGGTGTAAATTTCTTTTTTAATATTTAACATATAAGGTACATTTTATTATCGCCATATTAACCATACGGTTCACCCCGAAGAAAAGTAACAAAGTGCAATGTATCTCAAAGTTTGCACTCCAGTGTATTTTTTTTATAAAAAATTGGTAGACAATTGTGGGCCGCCCATGAACACGAACAGTGGGCAAAATCAATGACATGAGGAATGTCTTCCCAGTTCCACCGGGGGCATGCAGAAAACAATAATTCACCATTTCCATCATCAATAGGGTTCAACAGTGGTACAATCGTTTGAAATGAATGGTTTAATTCATGTCGATCATATTTACGTTCACGCTCCAATTCTCCATTAGTCCCCTTTCACACAATGTAACTGAGTTGCCGGCAACAATTAGTTCATAGGCGAGAAGGGCAGGCAGAAAGAGGGGGAAACGAAATCTCCCCGGTCAACAAATTCAGGAGATTTTTTTGACGTTTCTTTTCACTCTACGTTTGTGTGCGTTCAACCAAGGTAGTTTAAAAGGAAAATACAGCAAGTTTTCTCCGATTTTGTATCTTCGTGTGAAAGGTACAAGATTGTTAAGGAGATTTAAAGAAAACGTTAAAAAAATCTCCAGCAACTAGTATCTTCGTGTGAAAGGGGACTAAAATTCATTCAACGAACTGGCGCTGACATTCTTAAGGCTGATTTCCAATGGCGCGTTGGGCGTCGCTTTGACAGATTTTTGTGTCAACACGAAAGTTCACATATAGCAATTTATGCAAAGAGTTTACAATGACGCACTGGGCAGTAATGTTATGATTTGGCACCAATTAGCATGAAACATAAGCTACCTCAACGTTTAAATTGAAAAAAGTCAACTTCAGCGTGCGTTTTGACAATTAAACTAATGTTCGAACTCCTTTCAACAAAAAAATCGATTTGTTTAGAAGAAAAAATCAATTTTTTTTGGACGAATTCCTCCTATTAATGTCGAATTCCTTTTACCAAAAATAATCGATTTTTTTTTCTAAATTTTTTGTTGAAAGGAATTCGAGATTACAGTTATGTAGGTTCATTTTGATTTTCAGATTCTTTTCAAGTCGTCTGTCATGTCGATGCGTTCGTAAAGCTTGTAAACGTATACTTAAGCGTTTCTAACGCGAACGCACCATCAAAAATCAGCCTTTAACTGAGAAACTGCCGCACATGGAAACACATGTCTTCGATCAAGACCGAAAGATGATGCAAAACTTCCGGTACCGAAAAAGATTCTGTGAATTAAGGCCGTGTGTGAATTGGATTAAATTTGATCCCAAAATTAAATTTTGACTCTATTGAGGTGAATATAAGACGTCAAAATTTAACATGGTCCGGGGGCACGTTAAATTTGTGCTGCTGGATTCAGCACCCACGAAAGGTTTTGTTTGTTTTCATGTGCATAAAAGAAAGAAAAATGATAGATGTCAAAGTAACAGATACCAAACTGACAGATGTCAAGGTGACAGATGTCAAAGTGACAGATGTCAAGGTGACATGTCAAAGTGACAGATGTCAAAGTGACAGATGTCAAAGTGACAGATGTCAAGGTGACAGATGTCAAAGTGACATGGCAGATGTCATTTTTTGTTTATATGTGGATACCTTTCTAGACAAAATAAAGAAAGTACATTTACAAATGAGGTTCTCAAACACGCTCTAGTGTGAATTCTTCTTTCAAACCACCCAATAGTTGCCACTGTACCATGCTATTTCACTAACATACCTTAAAATTGAAGATCAGACTAAAGGGGATGATCCAAATGACACAACAAAGTCTGAAATTTTGTATTATGGGAAAATATGTATTTATTTATGTTTTTTTAAGTTTTTGGATTATTTAATTGGTTTTTTTTAAACATTTTTCTAACATTTAACAAAAGAAAAAAGAAAAAACAAAATATTTAAGTTTTTAAATCTAAAAACGACCGTCCCGTCGTATCGAGGATTCGATCAATGAAATCCGGGTGTAAATATTTCTTAGGGCTGACCTAAATACCGCAACTTGATAATTAATTCGATAATTAATATCGTTCTGGAACTGATCAATTCGCCGGACAAGAAGCGCTATGTCACTTGCTATTTTATTTTATTTTATTTTATTATTTTATTTTATTTTATTTTATTTTATTTTATTTTATTTTATTTTATTTTATTTTATTTTATTTTATTTTATTTTATTTTATTTTATTTTATTTTATTTTATTTTATTTTATTTTATTTTATTTTATTTTATTTTATTTTATTTTATTTTATTTTATTTTATTTTATTTTATTTTATTTTATTTTATTTTATTTTATTTTATTTTATTTTATTTTATTTTATTTTATTTTATTTTATTTTATTTTATTTTATTTTATTTTATTTTATTTTATTTTATTTTATTTTATTTTATTTTATTTTATTTTATTTTATTTTATTTTATTTTATTTTATTTTATTTTATTTTATTTTATTTTATTTTATTTTATTTTATTTTATTTTATTTTATTTTATTTTATTTTATTTTATTTTATTTTATTTTATTTTATTTTATTTTATTTTATTTTATTTTATTTTATTTTATTTTATTTTATTTTATTTTATTTTATTTTATTTTATTTTATTTTATTTTATTTTATTTTATTTTATTTTATTTTATTTTATTTTATTTTATTTTATTTTATTTTATTTTATTTTATTTTATTTTATTTTATTTTATTTTATTTTATTTTATTTTATTTTATTTTATTTTATTTTATTTTATTTTATTTTATTTTATTTTATTTTATTTTATTTTATTTTATTTTATTTTATTTTATTTTATTTTATTTTATTTTATTTTATTTTATTTTATTTTATTTTATTTTATTTTATTTTATTTTATTTTATTTTATTTTATTTTATTTTATTTTATTTTATTTTATTTTATTTTATTTTATTTTATTTTATTTTATTTTATTTTATTTTATTTTATTTTATTTTATTTTATTTTATTTTATTTTATTTTATATTATTTTATTTTATTTTATTTTATTTTATTTTATTTTATTTTATTTTATTTTATTTTATTTTATTTTATTTTATTTTATTTTATTTTATTTTATTTTATTTTATTTTATTTTATTTTATTTTATTTTATTTTATTTTATTTTATTTTATTTTATTTTATTTTATTTTATTTTATTTTATTTTATTTTATTTTATTTTATTTTATTTTTGGAAGAAAAAATGCACATATCCAAACCTTTGTACTCCAAAGCATTTTTTGTATAAGAAGATTGGCACTAACACTTGAAGTTGGCCATCTGATCCAACTGATTGAAGAATCACACGCGTTCTATTTTAAATTCCTTTTTAAGAACACCCCAAAATTTACAGTAAAAATTCTCTATTTACTAATTTAACCTAAAACCACCTTTGGCTTGAAATGGGATGTTCCCAAATGACACAACAAAAACTGATCTACGCATCCATTCCAAATGAGTTAACAATTTATTTAAATTAAAAAAATTTTAAATTATAAAAAAACTCATATATTTATTTATGTTTTTGTTTGTGTTAATAGTGTGTTTATTAAATGTGTTTTTTCGTTTTGTTTTTGTTTTTAATTACATAATTATTATATATATATATATTATTTATAACATTTTATTTAATTTATATATATTATATTTAAATTTTAAGAAAACTCATATTTTTATTTATGTTTTTGTTTGTGTTAATAGTGTGTTTATTAAATGTGTGTTTTTTTTTTTTTTTTTTGTAATTACATAATTATTATTTATATATTATTTAACAAATTTTATTTAATTTAACAAATTTTAATTAAAAAACCAACAAAATAAAATATTAAATTATCTTAAACTAAAACCCATCGTAATCTCGAAGTAATATTTCCATCAACGAAACCCGGCGATTAATCGTGTTAATCTGGGATCTAAATACCGCAAATTGGGTATTCATTCGGAGATTTATTCTATTCTCCAATTGATCCAACCGCCAGAATATAAGCGATAAATCATTTTCATTAAGCCGATTTCGTCTGGTTTGTCTCGGGATCCTGATGGGTATTCTCGATGGATATTCTCTTGGCTGTCTGGGAGGTCTTGACTCTCTGGGGATCCTTATGGGAATTCTTGAAGCCATTTTCTATTTTATATGTAAAAATAATAAAATAATAAAATATGTAACAATAATAAAATAAAAAAATACTTTATATAATTTAAATCAAAATTATTTTCACAATCAATCAAAACTATTTTGAAAACTAATCAAAATAATTTTGAAAGTAAATTATTTTAAAAAATATTTTATTGAATGTCATTTTAACTCACGTTTTTATTTCTTCTTTTCTTATTTTCTTTAGTTCTTCTTTCCTTTCCTATTCTCCTATTCTCCTTTTCTTTACTTCTTATTTTCTTCTTTTTTTCTTTTCTTCTTTTCTTTTTTTCTTTCTTCTCAATTTTCTTTCTTCTTTTCTCTAAAAAATAAAATATATTAATATTTTATTTAATTTAATTTTATTTTATTTTATTTACCTTATTTTTTTTCTTCCTCACCCTTCCAAATTTTTCAATGTAATGAATTATTTCCGAATTTTCATCGACTTATATAGAAAAATAAAATTTCTTAGGCTCCTACCATGATATTAGAAAAACCAAAAAGACAGTGAAATATCTAATTGGCATTCTATGTTATATTTTTACCTCATGAATGAAAACGAATAATTTGTTGATAACTCAGGCATAGCACTTCCATGAGGGAAACAAAATAAAGATCTGGATGGTGTTCAAGACGACCACCATAGCCACCAAGAAAAAGTGCAACATATCCAGAACTCAACACTCCAGTGCATTTTTTGTATAAGAACATTGGTTTTGACGATTGTGAGCCACCCAAGAACCGTAGGGTACCAATATGACCACCAAAATGAAGGTGTTGAAGATGGCCACCAGATCCACCAAGAAAAAGTGCAACATATCCAAAACTCAACACTCCAGTGCATTTTTTATATAAGAACTTTGGTTTTGACGATTGTGAGCCACCCAAGAACCGTACGGTATCAATATGACCACCAAAATGAAGGTGTTGAAGATGGCCACCAGATCCCCCAAGAAAAAGTGCAAAATATCCAAAACTTAACACTCCAGTGCATTTTTTGTATAAGAACATTGGTTTTGACGATTGTGAGCCACCCAAGAACCGTAGGGTACCAATATGACCACCAAAATGAAGGTGTTGAAGATGGCCACCAGGTCCACCAAGAAAAAGTGCAACATATCCAAAACTCAACACTCCAGTGCATTTTTTGTATAAGAACATTGGTTTTGGCGATTGTGAAACACCCAAGAACCGTAGGGTACCAATATGACCACCAAAATGAAGGTGTTGAAGATGGCCACCAGATCCCCCAAGAAAAAGTGCAACATATCCAAAACTCAACACTCCAGTGCATTTTTTGTATAAGAACATTGGTTTTGACGATTGTGAGCCATCCAAGAACCGTTGGATACCAATATGACCACCAAAATGAAGGTGTTGAAGATGGCCACCAGGTCCACCAAGAAAAAGTGCAACATATCCAAAACTCAACACTCCAGTGCATTTTTTGTATAAGAACATTGGTTTTTACGATTGTGAGCCATCCAAAACCGTTGGATACCAATATGACCACCAAAATGAAGGTGTTGAAGATGGCCACCAGGTCCACCAAGAAAAAGTGCAACATATCCAAAACTCAACACTCCAGTGCATTTTTTGTATAAGAACATTGGTTTTGACGATTGTGAGCCATCCAAGAACCGTTGGATACCAGTATGACCACCAAAATGAAGGTATTGAAGATGGCCACCAGGTCCACCAAGAAAAAGTGCAACATATCCAAAACTCAACACTCCAGTGCATTTTTTGTATAAGAACATTGGTTTTGACGATTGTGAGCCACCCAAGAACCTTACGGTATCAATATGACCACCAAAATGAAGGTGTTGAAGATGACCTTCTGATCCATAAGGAGAAAGTGCAGCATGTCCAAAACTATGCGCTCCAGTGCATTTTTAAATAAGAAAATTGGTTTTGACAATTGTGGGCCACCCATGAACCCTAGGGTAACAATATGACTACCAAAATCAAGGCCTTGTGGTGTACCAGATGATCCATAAGGAGAAAGTGCAGCATGTCCAAAACTATGCGCTCCAGTGCATTTTAAATAAGAAAATTGGTTTTGACAATAGTTGGCCACCCATGAACCCTAGGGTACCAATATGACCACAAGAATGAAAGTGTTTCCTGCTGAATCGGAATACCTGAGATAAGATCTGTCATTCAACTTCTATATTGGTCGAGTTTTCTGTGCTAGCGTGAACCATAGATCCTGCGTTTAATGTGATTTGTTCATGCTGTGATGAATTCATCTACCTTTGGCTACAAAATAATGCTGGTCAATTAAACTTTGCTTCCTCTAAAACTTCCTTTTCCAATCAAGGAAATTTTGAATCGAGATCTTGTTTTCGAAATCCTTCAACAAATGCTTTTTTTCTGAGAAAATATAACTTATAAATCAACATTATCTAACCTTTTTTACGGAAACCTTTTCCTCCGCTTCATGAATAGTGAAGTGCTCAGAAATATGGAATTCATGTTAATTAATCATTAACCACTCATTTCAACAACTTGCGCGACAATACGAAGCCATGTTTTTTACTCATTCCATAAAAAGGATTTGCACATTAAACAAAACTTAATATAAAGTCCCCCGATCCCGATGGCACGACAACGACGATGACGACGGACGTTTGGTAGACTCCCGAAATTTCAGAGCATTCCATATTCCATTGTCTATTTCCTTGCTCTAGCTTTTATCCATAATATTTTTATTTTTTTTTGTCTCCTATTTTGTTCTCCTTTTTTTTTCCTGTGGTTAAATTCAAAAAAAGTGTCGAAAGCACGCATGTATTATTAAAACATTTTTAACTTAAAACGACAATATCCAAAGGAAGGCTTTTGCTATGTAGCTACTTGGAATGAAGAAGAACAGAAGGCGGCTGCTTCTGACTCTAGCTCGCTCGCTCCACGAATGTATGCTAGCTATGCACAAAATATCGCACTGGGGGATTGTGTTTGACTTTGCAATATTTTGCACATTTATAACAATTAAGAACACTCAGAGCTCGCGAACTGAAACCAGAGACTGATATACCTGGGAAGTGTATATGTTGTACTTGCACTTACCTCTATAGGTAGTCAAGTCGCATATTGCCTGGAGAGGGCCAGAGATAGATGTGTTCTGTTTCTGTGTGCCAGAACACCATTCTTTGCTTTGTTAAAGACCCAAACGATATTTGGCCTTTCGAAAAAGTTTAATGAGCAGAACACAGATAATTTTTCTGCCTCTTTGGAAAAAAAGCTTCGAGCCCGTTCGTTTTTCCCACACTCTCTTAACCACTTGCACCGCGCCAGGTGAATTTTTGGTATTTATTTTTGAAGGCATGAAATATTCATTGAACAAACACAATGACGTTGAACAGTTTGCTTTTTTTTTGGTTCCAATAAAACATACATACAGCACCCTAACCTTATAATTTTTCTTTTACACACGAAGATAGGTAAAGAGCTGAGGAAAATACTCAAAGAAACTTTTAATTAAGTGTCCCAAAAGGACGTTAGATCCCGAAAGAGTTGAAAGGGTCATCGAGCCAAGCACTTGCAATAATTGTTGAAGGTTTTTTTTTTTTAACAATAACTTCTTCCTTTCTTCCAAGACATAGTTTACTTCTCTTTCATGCAATGCCGTGTCATGATTATTAACATTTAACTTTTTTTTTAAATTTTAATGTAATTTGTTTATTTTTTGCAATCATTTTGTTCTTTTAAGTCGAAAGTTTACATTTTCGACAATATTGAGCTCATGAAGTTCTTAAGAAAATATACCACTTTCAGAAGCACTATCGATTTATTAGCATTATAACCGGTCTCCTGTCATCGCAGTTAATTAACATCAGGGGTTGGAAACCTTTTGTTAGCGGAGGTAATGAATAATTTTTTTTTTTATTTTTTTGTAGTAAGGGTTAGTGTGAGTGTAAAAATGAGTTTTTGGGGTTGAAAGCTCGGAGGATAGAATGTCAAAAGCATCTGATCAGTAAATCCCGTGTTAACCTACCAACCTAAGTGAGTTAACCGAGTTAATTTAACTTTAATCTCGCAATGAAAAACTAGGCCTTAGTGTTTTCACTATTAGTCCTTGAAAAATGTACAAAAGAGGTCAATCTGCGGAATAAATCCAAGTGCATATTTTTAAACGTAAATAAATATCTTTGTTTTGACATACGAAATACTGGACAAGGTTAAATGTCGAAAATATTGCGAACAATTAATATTTTTGAAATTTAATCCTAAGATTTATAAATTAATGGTCTTATTAATTATATTTTTGGCTGTTTAAACTATGTCTAAGTATTTCAAAACAGTCGGAAATATGCTTTATTTAATACAAAAATACTGCATTTATCAAGCTTTAGACAATAGATTACGTTGTCTAAATCAAGATAAAACGAAAAATCACTTTAGCAAATCTAGTATCTATTTCGTATGTCAAATTGTAGGTACATTTCTGAAATTTAACATTTTTGAAGTAGCAACATCTTGTAAATGGTTACTCGTTTGGAAAAAAGTGTCATAATATTTTGAATTACAAACTAGCTGACACGTCGAACTTCGTTCCACCTATAATTCATTAAATTCTTAATGTTCCTTTCGAAAGTCGAGGAAGCTTCAATTGTTGTCATGACTTTTCGATTTTTCCGGCCTAATTTTTCAATTTTTATGCCCGTAGTGTGTTTATTTGGTTCAATACAAATGCAACAAAAAACCGTAACCGAATCGGATGATGATGTTTAGCCGAGATAAGCGCGTACGAACACAAAAAGGGAGGTATTAAAGTCTATAAAATTGAGTGTAAATTATTTTTCAAGAACTTCGCCATTTAAGAGTTAAAACTAAAAAACTATTAGTTTTTACTTTTGAACAAATTAAGGAATTCGTGTATAGTCACATAATTTACAAACGTTGTATTAAAGTGATTTTGAAAACCCACACCTTTTAGAAGTTTTATGCGAAACCGAAATTTTCGTTATTTAACGTTTTCTTGAAACAGTTATATCTTCTAAACGATAAGTCTGAGGAAGAAAAATGTCAAAACTTATTACATATGTAGAAAATCTTATGATCTAAAAGTTTTGCATGAAATACTTTTTTCTAGCGTTTACCGTTAAAAAGGTTTATGTGAAAAACTGATGTTTTCGATTATCTTTAGAAACTTTTTATGCAAACCAGTTTTGGCAGTGAACTTTTTAGGCAGTATGTCAGCTTTTACACGTTGTCTCGAGAATCCAAGAGATAATCTTGATGGAGGATTTGTCAATTCCTCGCAAGAGGCAGTAGCCCGGAAAAAAATTTTCAATTTTTTTCTAATTTTACTTTAGTTAGTGTCGTTTTTTAAATTGTCAATATTTTTAATTTAAAAAATTGGGTTTTGTTTTAAGCTGTTTCAATCGTTTTCAAATATTTCAGAAATGTTTCTTTTCGTTTCGACGGTCATGGAACAAATGAAAACATTTCTTTATTTCTAATTTTTTTTTTTCAAAGTTTGTGGTCATTGTTCTTAAAAAAAAAGTTAAAAAAAATGTATGAGGAAGATTATAATTTAATAATAATAACCATTAAAGAAAACGAAAACAAGATTTCTGAATCCACAAAATGAAAATTCGAAGAAAACAATTTGAAACAAAATCCCACGTTTAAGCTATAAGACGATGTTATTATTGTACGTCTCGTGAATTATCTCTCATTTTAATAATTTATTTTTTTTCCAATTTTGTCTCTCTTTTTCTTCTCCAAAAAATTACACTAATGAAAAAATAGTGTAATAGGTAATAGATGTTTTCTCAATTTCCTCACATTACATATATTTAAACCGATTTTTTTAGCCGCAAAAAATATGTAGTCTTGAGAACACAGAATTTAAATTGATGCAAAAAACTTTTCAGAATTTTAAGCTGAATTTTTTTTTATCTGCAAAATGTTTTCTCCGATCAAATAAAATCGTAATATTTTTATCAGTTCTGTCTTGAAAAGTTGAAAATACGCCCATGGAACAACAAAACGCAAAGTCCAGCGTGTTACAAAGTTTTAAGGGCAGCAAAACAGGCATTTGGATTTTAGCGCCTCATATGCATGTTTGCAGGTATGTGGAATATTCGTAAGTTATTTCCTCTTCTTCACCAAAATTATCTTACTGCCATTGACGTGCTTTAGAACTATTTTTAAGGCAAAACTTATGATTTAGAATTTGAAGTTTTTCAAACATAAAAATATTTTGACATCTAAATTAAATTGTTTGAATATTTTGACATTTAAATCATAAAAAATATGTTCGAATATAAACGATTTAAACAAAATTAATACTGGAAAGCCCTACAGTGCGATAGTTTTGACTTAAAACGGGTACCGGTTGCAACAAACAGAACATGTTAAGGAAAGGCACGCTCATATGCCCGAAATAAACATGAAATAAATTTAACAAAAATTAATTAAATATAAGTTCTTCCAATCTGCACACTCGTGAGTCAAATAGAAACTGTAGTGGGCTGGTTAAATAACTGGGCAAGTAAGCCTTAAAAAGAACAAATCTTCCAAATGTTCTCCTCCATGCACATTGAATTATGATTTGATGAATATATTTAGAATTAAAGTAATTCCAATTCTATTTCTGATGTCCTTAATATCATAACTTCCATTATTCATAATTAATTTTCAATTTCACCGATTGGCAACGCCTGATTTACCCGTAATAAACATAAAATTGTTGAAAAAAAGACTTATTTGTTATTATTAATTTTATGTTCTACCCATTTTAAGTTTTTCTCCCCTTTTGTTCACATGATGATAAATTTGCCAAATAAAAACTTACGACAACGAAACATCAATTGCAATAAACTTAAAAGCCCCCCTAGAAACCCCAAGCTATTCAACACATTTTATAGAGAAGAGCAAACGTATCCAAAGAAGAACGAGCTTGGAGGTTAATAATATAACAAAGTGCAGGGTTATCCAACAACATCTTCTACAGAAAAAAAACACATCATTTTTATTAAAAATGTTTTCAAACTATAAACATTATCATCATCAATTACACAAAAGTCGAGCTAAAAGAGCTAAACACGATGACTATATTATATTCGTGCATAACCATTTGTACATTGGTATACTCATATAGGTACATAGTGCAAATCCCTGGCGAGCAACTTGAGCCAATTTTAACTCACAAAGAGGTTTTAACTTTTTATTTTTTTGAATCTCGGTTTCCCCCAATATATTGAGGGTTTCGTTCTCATTCCCATGGATGGCTGGCAGGCCCCCTTAGTGGTACTCCATTTCTGTGCAAACTCTCATGACCATGACGCTCGGTATTGAGTTGCGACAATAAAATTGAAATGAATTATTATCGAATGTTTGTGGGATTTATTCGACTTGGAGTGAAGTTTGGTCATTTGTCGGTCGCCAAGTTCTAAATTTAGGAACTTTTTTAATAGACTCCTGGCAATAAGGCATGGTTCTGCCCATTTCTATGGCTATTTTGGCAGAGGAAAATACAATATAGGTAATAAAAAAAATATATGAGTACCTCTACCCTCCCAACCGGGCTACATTTTAATAAGGATCCACCTATGGGGGACATTAATGTGAGGCAATAATTTGTAGTACCCACCGGGCTCATTGTCTCACTTTTCGAGGATTTAAATTGCAAAAAATAAAAGAACACTGATATTGTAGCGCCACTTGGTGCTCCTACTATGTGAGTATGTTGGAATCTGACTATCGTTCCTTCAGATCCCAGCATTAACGATGACGACGCTGGCTGCCACACCGCCCGCCATCGCCACAGCCGTCGACAAAAGAAGGTGAATATGTTAATTTTTTCACGACATTATAAGGAGTGAAAAAGTCGTGCTCTTTAGCGGGAAGTTTTTTTTTTGTGTTTCTTTGTTTTTTGAACATCCTCGCATGGGGGACAGCTTTACGAAGTGTTTAATGAGAAGTAATGGCAGGGAACATATGCACGGCACATGTTCCAAGTAGGAACGCTATAGGAAGGTACTTCTTTTGATAATTTTTGTTTTCTGTTTCTGTTGCAAGCGGTTTTCCCGGTATTTAACTTGTTGGATGGAGTGCTTGACTTAAATTGTGGAATACTCATGTAATTGACAGAAATATATTTCAACAGGAATAATAAGTTTAAGTTGAATCCTTTTGATGAGGTTAATTTGCAAGGAATTTCACTTGCATAAATGAAGTAGTTTATGTGTTCCGATTAGAGAGAGATTAAAGTGATGAGATTTACGGTTTATCTGCTCTTCTGATGGGAAACTGTGAAAAAGTATGAGTTCAGGATTTTCAGAATCTCTATGATATCAGTGAAAGAGATCTCAGGAATCTCATAAATCTGAAAGTAATTCCTCAGTGATATTCCTCTCTTTCACTCTCAATAAGCTGAGACTGGTATTGTTTTGGATCCAATTGATCAATAATTTTTTTTGTTGAAGCTTTTATCAATTTGTAAAAAAAAGAGTTGGATATTGCTTTTGACTTCTAGCGGAGAATTTTTTTTTAAGGTTTCTCCTCTGCTCAGTGGAGCTGACGCTATTCCAATCTGCCGCCCCTCCCCTCTCCAGAATTTCGTTGCACATCTTTGACATAAAATATTAATCAAAGAAAATATGACACAGCAGTTTCACCTATACACTGTTCGTAAACTTTTGTAGTAAAATTTGTTAAAGATTCAGTACAATAAAAAAAAGTGCGTATACGCCCGAGTGTACCGCATGTGAATAAATGTGATCTCTTTATGGAGCTTCTTGTATACTAATGTATTTTTTAGTTAAGATTACTCACATATATGTTTTTTTTTAATTTTGCACAATACTTGATGACTGCCAGTCTTTTAGAAGTCGAATTATTTTACCTGAAATTTTTTTTTTTAATTTTGTATTTAAAGATTTTATTTATTCCATTTTTTTTTTATTCTTATTCTTAAATGTTACACTTTATTTAACAATAAAAGAAAAGATTTCTGGCTTTAAAAAGAAATATAACATGGCATTTTAGAAAACTGTCCCTCCAAGCTAAACCAGGGGGGTACGATTTTTGTTGTCTCAATCCAACTTATACGCTGTAGCTCTTTGTCACACATTATGCGAATCACCCTGTAAATAAAAAATAAAGGATTTTCCACTGATTAAAAATACTAAAGTCCTATACACGTTTTTAAACCTTTATTTAACCAATTACTGCTCTTTTAGGTGGCATACTTTCTTTGCGAGTATCCCACATATGAGTTAGGACCTCATACAAAAAGATTAAAACTTACAACACGAATAATATATTTTGGTAAATTTGAGTTAAATAATTTTATATAAAAATTCATACAATCATCTAGGAATTAGCTTATAGTTTTTTTATTTGATTTGAAATTTTTGAAATTTCCAGCCATCCAATCCAATAAAAAAGACTGTTTCTACCCACCATTTTAATCTTTAAAAATATTATTCAATTTCATCGAAATGCAATCCATTTAAGTGCCCCTAACGAAAATTAATTCAACAGACTAAAATATATTTTAAAAACAATTAAAATAAAATAAAAAAAAAAAAAAAATCCATCCAAAAATAAATAAATACCTCAAAACATTTAGGAAAAGTATAATTTCATAGGAATGCCGGCCGGTTCCGTCCCCAATATTTTTAACCATAGCTCAACAAAAGTTATGAAAGGTCCTCAAATGACATAAAACGTTACTCGTCTGTCATGCCAAAATGGGTGGCATGCAGAGTTTCTACTATGTTTATACTCGTATACACCATTTAGTTGGAACATATAGGGTTATGATGGTAGACGCGAAGAACGGCAGCTTGTCCATTCGGCACAATAAAAGAGATTAATGAATTTCCACCTGGAATAATTTATTTATGAATAACGACAGAGAGAGGGTCGCCCAAAAAAAAAAAAATACTACAAAAGTCCAAGTCTATTTATATCCAAGACAAGGCTGAGGCTCTAAGACCCTCTATCCTCTCTTTCTCGACTAGGTTGGCTGGCTAGAAAATGAAGGGAGAGAAAGAAGAAAAATGAAATTATCGGACTCATTCAACAAACTGACTTCTTTTTCCGCAAATGATTTCTTTCTGTCCGGTAAATTCTATTTGTTGAAGCAAATCCTAAGAAAAAGAATATCCTTAGGAGAGAGACGATCCAAAAGGATATGCAATTCGGAAGGTAACCTATGCAAAAAAAAACAATAACGACGAATTTTTATTAATATCCTTTCGTTCCTTTCATTTTGGAGTACTCAAGAGAGCACACTATACTTACTCATGCGATATGAATTTTCCCAAGAAGGACACACACATAGAATTACCATTTCCAAGTGGACAGACATCAGGACGATGACTATTAGGACGATACCTTGTTGCCGCCCTGAGGCCTCAAAGACTATTATACGAGAGAGGCAGAGAATTCTAACGAATGTCTTGTGAAACGTATAATTTCCCTAAATGTGGGTATTTATTATTATTATTCCGTTCTTCTTGTTATTCCATAGTCGTATACCCATATTGCTCCCGGAATCCCCAAAAAAGGTTTAAGCTAATGTTTGGTTAAAAGATTCGGAGAGGAATTGCAAGTGGTTTTTAAAGGGATTATGTTTTTTTTCAAAGAGTTTCTGCCGTTTTGGATTTAAGGTGTGTCAACTAGTGTAACAGTTGATTCCTCCAGTTGATTCCTCCAACAAAAAAAAAATAAAACAAATGCAAATCAGAGCTGAAGTCTTCACCTCTGTTTCGTTTTTTCTTTTATTTCTATCTTCATCAGGTGATAAATGACAGTGCTTATGAAAGTGGATGAGAAAGAGAAAGCACGTATTTTATTTTAGAGAAGATGTCATCGTTAAAATTCAATTTATCAAAAAATTCTACTCAAATAGCAGAAGGCTTGGAGGTTTATATTCATAAAAAATTTTAAGCAGGGTGTAAGTGATATATCAAAATGTGAAGAAGTATTGTAATGGTCGACCAAATCGACCATTTTTTTTTTGAGTAAAATCTGTTATTGAAATAAAATTCCTTCCAAGAAGAAAGAAAGCCACTCAGACTCATCAACAAATTTCGCCGAAAAAATTCATTGGTAAAGTCAAAAATCATTTCCTGTATCCCAATGTATTCTGGACAAAAATTAATGCTATTGAAATTACGTTGAATTTTTTAGTAATGTTCATATTTGAGTGCTTCTTATCAAGCTTAAAATATTGTTCGAAATTTAGAAAAAATTAAAGTGCATTGACTAAATCAGGAATTTTTTAATTTGTATGCCTTAAATGTCTGTATGTGATTTTTTGCTTCCATATGAAATTTATTCCAATGTAGGAATACACATGTACAAAATTTATAAAAACAAAGTCTAAAATGTTGCGGAATTGTTCCAAAGAATAAAAACTATTTTTATAGGAATGCTTTAATATTTTCTTTTATTTAAAATGATTTTCAGACCGAATTTGAACAATTTTTTATTGAAATTTGACAGCTTTTGACGGTTAACAGTTTCAAATAAAATTTAGATCAACAATTTAAAATAAATGAAGATAATAGACTCAATTCTTTACTTTACTTGACTTCACTAAAGCCCAGCTACTTTGAAACTTCTTGGTTTTCTGTGCATTTTGGTACAATTTTTTTTTTTTAATTTGGACTGAAATTCACAGAAATGCACAAAAAATCACAGAGCTTCAAAGTAAAGAAGCTAATATAACATTTTGAAACATGGTGTACATTTTTCTGACTTCTGTAAGTAGGTACTTTAATATAACTTCAGATTTGGTGACCCAATTTTTTTTTATTCATTCGAACGGGAATTCTTTAGAGATCAAGTTCCATTTTCCCCACTTCTTGTTAAATTTATCTTCTAGTCACTATCATGGATTTTTATCTGGGTCCTGTACGTCCTCCAAAAAGTGTGGAAAATTAAATGTTAAATTTTTTTTTTTGTTAAGAAAATTTTTCGATTTTGTTAGTACATGTATTGAAAAAGTTACGGTCCAAGAAGGGTAAACCAATTTAAGTTTTTCGAATTTTTTTTTTAAATCAAAATACATTATGACATAATTAATAATGTTTTAAAATATTTTCTTATCAAAATTTTTTGGATACAAAATTTCAATGTTGTGTTTGAGTTGTGACCATAGAATAATTTAGTAAAAGAAGAATGTCTTCTTACTAATTTTTTTTGTGGTCTCAACTCAAACACAACATTGAAATGCAATGCGAAAAAATATCCAACGCAAACGTCAACGATTGCAAAACTCAAAAAAAGACCAAAAATAATATAATCAGTTCTCTAAAATTGCTACAAATTATCAGCAAATCATGCTCAAGATATTTTGTATATAGAAACACTTTTTAGGAGTAAAAAAGTATAAAGACAAATTAAATGATTGTTAAACTCTTAAAACTTTCTGATATTTTAAAAGAACAAGATGACAACAACATCTTAACCATTGAGGTGTTTATCTTGTAATAATAATGAAGAGGCTACATATAAAAACTTTACTTAAAAAAAAAAACATAAAATAATAAAAGTCAGATTTTCCTTTCAAAATATATACATACATACATACAATTCAAAATTCTTCGTAAAAAACTAAAACACATGAACGTGAACACTTTCAGACTGCATTTTGACAGATGTTCGAAGCATGAATGATATATTTATTCCTTTTTCGTGCTGTTCATTGATAACAATCAAAATGGCAACAGTGCAACATAGAAATTTGTCTAATTTCTTGGCAGCCCAAGCTACAATGCCAAAAACTTTTTCTTTTTATCCAGAAAGAAAACAAATAAAAAGTATTATGTCCAAAATTAGCCAACAGCAAGTCTTGAAAGTATCTCTATTTCTTGTTCTTGAAGTTTTTTTTTTGTTTGGTTTTGTTTATGGTTCCTTTTGTTGTGAACCGGAAAAAATAAAGAAATACACACATTTTAGGATATCCTCGAACGTAAAACCTTTGTGTTGTCGTTAAAAATACACACCATGTACAGAGAATAGAGTAATGTCTTTCTCACTAGTTTTTTTTGTTTTTTTTTTTTTTGAAAATGTTAGATAGCGGAAAATTATTACAGAAATTGTAGCCCGTATATTTGCAGTTTAGCGAGGTATGGTTTGGCACAAATCACTAAACCGGATTTGAGATTCGGGAACCTGGCTATTAGTGTCGCTTTGTAAAGGTGCCAATGCCACAGAGTTAAGAGTAATTAATCTCGAAGCAATTTCACGCTGAGTGCGTAAATTTGTTACAACTTTGTTCTGGTTGTGTTTCCTTTGGCAGCTTGGTTGGTAGTTTTTCGAAAGAAAAAAACAAACAAAAAAAAAACTGAAACTATGCCGGGGAGAAATGATGTTCAAGGGATTTAAAAATATATACTCATTTTTTTTTTTTTTTAATTTAATAACTTTGTATATAGTTTTATTAATTGATTGTCTATCAACACCGAGTCTTATCTTAAAATATACTTATTTCTCAATTGACTTTCTTCTAGATAATTGTCACTCATATTTCATTGTTTAAGTTTTAAAATAATAATTTAATACTTTTAGGGCCACTTGCACGAACGTTTTCTGACAGTACTATAACATCTTATATATAAATAATTTCTGACTTATTTAAATAAAATCCTCTCCTCGTCCTCTGAATAGCCCTCACATAAGAATTTTAGAATTTATTAAAAGGAAGCAAGACAACACGTTAAAGTTTGTTTAATTTCATTGTGCTTTGTGGTGGATGTGTTGAAGATTGTGAAAAAAAAAAATATTTTTATCCACTAGTTAGTTATTTTCCTTTAAAATAAAAAACGAGAAGCGTTTATTTATTTACCTATCTATAAGCAAGGATAAATAATCTCAGTTAAATTTATCGGTTTTTTTTTTGTGCAACTGGCCCTAATTGGTCTTGTTGTTCAATTAGCTTTGAATTTTGAAGTAGAGTTCTGAATAGTTACTTAACACTACATATGTATGTACATATTGGCAAGGGGTATAATAGGTCCACAAGAAAAAAAATCACGATTGCATTTGAACTATCCTGAATTTTTTTTTTTTTTAATTTACTTTGAAACTGTGATCTTCTGTGCATTTTTATGTAAAAAAAACAACTTTGAACGGGTCAAAAAAAATTTAGTTTTGTCAAAAACTTTATTTATAAATCAGAGTGAATGTCAATTAACCGAATTGAATGATTACCTTTACCTTCCTAAATGATTACCTTCCCTTACAGGATTAATATGTTGCGATTATTTTAATAATTTCATAAATTTATTTTTTACAGATGGTGAACCCATCAAACTCCCGGACAATCTTGAGAGTTTGCCACGTGCCGATAGTTTTCCATCTCAACGACATCGTTGGAACACAAATGAGGTGAGTTCAAATTAATTAACCAAGCTAATTTCTCATAGTTTTTTTTGAAATTTCAGCTTTAAAAAGAAGAAAAAAATTAAAACTAGAGATCATAAAAAACTTTCAATTGAATTTCAGTCTTAAAGCTTAACTGCATTCAAAACTTTTTGCAAAATGTACAAAAGTAAAAAACTAAAACATGCGGTAAAAATGTCTATGTGCAAAAAAGGGTAGGAACATTGTGTTGGATATGTCATTTCAGGTAAATTTCAGAAACCAAACACAATTTTTTCGCACACAGGCATCTCTAGGCATACTATATTGTTTATCACTTTTTCACTTTTGTCCTACTTTTTGCAAAAAGTCCTTAAGGTAGTTAAGCCTTTAAAATCAAATCTTTTGAAAAAAAGAAAGTGCATTTTTGATAAAAATGAAAAAAAAAAAAAAAAATAATCACGAAGAAAACATCGATAAAGGGTTAAAGAGCTTTAAACTTTTGTTTTTAAATATCTTAAAAGTTTCAAATGAAAAAAAGCTTAATAAATTACTTTATGAATTTTAACTACACAACAATCATCTCTATTATTTTTACTAACATTACATAAAAGTATTTCATTTGTGGTTATCCTCTTATCCTTTTTGGACTTCTTCAAACAAACTTGTCTTCAATGAGATATCCCCAAAAAAACGTAAGATTCTTCACGTTGAAAAAACAGCTTCGCCCAAAAAGTTTTTTTTTAACGTAATTTTTATATAATTCGAATTAAAAGTTTGGAGTTGAAGCAATAAGTAGTAGTAAATAGAAAAAAGTTGTTGCCCCGCCATTCGTAAATACTAAACTAACAAAAAATTATAACACGCTAACGAACAGGTAAAATCAAAATTAGGAGTTACTATGTTGTTTCTTGCACTTATTTTAGTGTCTAAAGTTACGTGCCACAAAGAGTCTTGGCCAAACTTTCCGACTTCAGCCAAAATTTGCACTCGGACATCAGGGCAGGACACATTCCAGAGCCTCGTAGTCGTATTCAAAATCAGATACATAGGAATGTCTACATGTTTCTGACGACGACAACGACGACAACGACGACACGGTATGGAATGAATGTTTCGCCAACCGTAACAATATCTGCGTAATTTTATTTATGCCCGAATTTACCTTCATTATTGTTATTATTATTTCCCATGTCGTCCTATACATTTTTTGGTGTTCCGGACCGCTCTGGCTTTTTTTTTTAATTTAGTAAACTTGGTCGTACCACACAGAGAAAGCGGCTTTTGGCTGCAGTTCATTAACGGTGTTGAACTTTACATCTGGAAATTTTTATTTGCGGTCGCTCTTAATTTACAAGTAAAACAGCGAAAAAAACTCAGTATTACCCTATATCTCTCTATGAGTATATGAATGCCTCCATACCCTTCTGGTTTTACTGGGTATTCGGTATGATATTGCAACTTGACTTTTGAATTGGACGCGCAAGCTGAAAAGTTGGTAAAACACAAACACAACTCAGCCAGCTATGTCCCACTCTTCATTCCTTTATTTTGTACCTCCTGAGTCCTCCTGATCCTGCCACATCAGAAGACAGGGGTGAACATATTTTTTATTGGGTATAATATTGCATTCCAGTGACTAAAAATATTTCTACGAGTGAAATTAAAATTCGTTCGTTGCTCGCCGAAAGTTTTCACAGTTGGAGATACATTTCCACTTTGTTGTTGTTGTTGTTATTTGTGTTGGCCTTTTTTTCATTTAAGTTTATTTTTGGAATCGCTGCGTGTTTGGAAAAGGGTGAGAAGCTATAACCAGGCTCATTCCATTTTCGGTTAAACAAGCCATGAAGATGAATTTTAATTTTTAAGCATCACCGAGAGTGGTGGTCGAATTGAATACAACTAAATGTTAAATAATAAACCAAAAACAAAAAAAAAAAAAACAAGAGTAAAGATATAAGATTCACAGTTGCGTTTGGGGTTTATCCTTGATTATCCTTGTGATGGGGTGGTGTTGGTTTGAAGAGTGATGTTCATCCTCTGGGTGGAGAACAAATAACATGTCGATTAACTTAACTTTATTACTAGGGTATGGTATGCCATTTGAAGCGGGGGTGGGTTGATGGACAGATGGGATGTTGTTGCTGCATTTATGCATGTTGGATAATTAAATATAAATCCTGTTGCACGCAACTTCTAGATTTATTTGAACATTTTCTGGAAAATGCTGCTGAAGTTAAATTATCATTGAAGCTGTGCACGATGTCGATGTTTTTGAAAATTGAAAATGGCGGTGCTTATACTTCACGCTTCGCAAAATTGCATTTTGGCTTCAAGTGCTGCAAATATCCGAATTTTTTTTATCCTTTCGGCACTTAGGAGCACAAAGCAGTACAAATTTAATTTTTTGAAAATCATATTTTTGAAAAAAAAAAAAAAAATCATCCGAAAAATTTAGCAAATTTGCTAATTGGAAAAAAAAAAATTACAAAACAACAAGTTTAGCACAATACATTACCACCTTTTTTTTCTTTTGAAATCGAAAATGACGGTTTTAACCGTTTTTTTTTTTTTTGTGGAAATTAAGTAGCAAATATGCGAATTTTGGTTTGGCTCTTCGTTGACCACAAAACAGCATAACTTTAAGTATTTAGAAAAACATAATTTTTGGAAAAATTTAATCCGTAAAATTTGCGAGTTTCCGAGTTTGAAAAAATATTTACGGCACAACGTAGCACAAGTTGAGATCAAAATTGGCGGTGCTAACTTCACCCTAAATTGCCTCGCAACATTTGCGTTCGGTCGCAAAAGCTGGAAAAATGCGATTTTTTTTAATCTCTTCGGTTCGTATGTAACAATTTTTGAGGAAAAAAACTTATCATCCGGAAAATTTGCGAAATTGGAATAATATTTACGTCACAAAGCTGCACAAGTGAATCATAATATAGTAAAACTTTTTTTTTTGTAAATGGCGGTGCTAACAAAAATGGCTAGCCTCTTAAATCCATATGCTTATTTCGATTATTTTCAAACCCGTTTTAAACCTATCTTTGACCAGAATTAGTTACAAAAACCGCGTGTGCTAGTTTCTAGGGGCTATCGATTGAGTGGCCTAAGAATGTCCTACCTCATTAGTTTAGTGATTAGAACACCACCGTTTAGATTTAAGCTATGCCAAATTTTTTCTTAACTTTTTTTTTTCAATAAATCTAAACATCATTGGTAAAAATTAATCTTGAATTTATTTACACAAAATATCTGAGGGAACATTTGGAAAAAAACCTTCAATTTTATCTCCTTTGTATCCAAACCATAAAATCCAAAATTCAGTCCTTTGATTGCATCATAATTTAAGTAAGTAAAGTATAGATCCACATTTCCCACGTAAAATTTTCATTAATAGAATGGGTTTTATTTTGTGTACCCAAAATAACATTCCGAACTAAGTCTGTCCATCAATCACAACAGCTTTCAGCCTTGATATCCCTTTGAAACTATACACCATCAACAAAACTACTGCAGAACATTTCTATTAAAGTGCTCTTCCATCGCGTTATGGTACATCTCTACTCTGATGTCCTCCCGTTCAAAAATGATTCAAGTCAAAATGAATAAAAAAACAAAATCAGTTGAGGAAAAATAAAAACAACCAACTCGAGCCTATGTCACGCTCTCTCCCTCCTCGGTTTCACTATCCACTCTCGATTCCTGAAAACCCACAAAAATAAACCAAAGAAACCGCACGAATTTATTTCGCAAACAAATCATTTATTTAAAGGGCTCGCTCATAAAAATGTACATAAATATTTTGGTTTCCCTTTCATGATGGAGATGGAGAATGACACGACACGGTCGGGTCGTGGCAGCATCACCACGGAATAAGGACCAACATTTCCCTCCATCATCGACACCGACGCCCGCCAAACCAAAACCAAATCAAACCGGCCATCAGCAGAGATTCATATTCCAAAAGGAATGTACCCGCTGAAGGTTACCACTGACTGATGGCAAAGTCTTCCTAGATATGACGGCCTGTTCGATTCCATATCATTTATTATGCTCTAAGAACATTAGGAAGGAGTTTGAAATTTTTGCTGATTTCTTGTAACATGTCTCAGCAATATTTGATTCAACTGTTTGTGAAAATTTATATTTTTTATTTTTTTTTTTGAACAGGGAAAGAGAGTTGTCTTTGAGATGTCCTTCGAGTGATATATATATTTTTTTCTCAACCAAGTACATCTGCTTCTACTCGTTCGGCTTAATTTATTCCTTTCGGCCGTTTCGGCACACTAAATTATTTATTCGAAGACAAATCAAAATTTTGAAATGAGAGGAAAAAACCAAATAAAGTATGAACGAAATGAGAAATATGTAAATCTTAATTTTACTTACGCGCAATTGATGTGCCTATTTATTTAATATTGTTTTTTCCAGAAAACCATTATGTATTTTTTTTCTTCTTTTTTTTTTCTGTCGAAACATCTGATATTAAAGTGTTTACCGGAGGGAGAATGCTAATTTTGTTGTCCCTTACCAATTGCATCTTATTTATCATTGAGACGGTCTTTCACATCAATTTATTACAAAAGGGAGAATGGGGTAGCTATATTCAATTTTAACTGGTATTTTGAATATGCAAGGACCAAAATGCAATTTAACCCTCTCTATCGCAAATCCGACTCGATTTTGACATTTCACTAATAGTAACAATGTACAAATTGAGTCTGATTCCATCAGGAGCTCATTCATCGGATTCTGTAGTCGGGCTGATTAATACTCGTGTGGAATTAACGTAACTACACCGAATACCTTTCATTTCCTTGATAATACTGATTCTACTTTGCGCTCTCAATGACAGCCATTACAACGAAAAGACCTGTTATTGCAGAAGTGACAAATCCGGACGCTTGTCATTCCAAACTCTAATCTGCGGCAATTAAGTGGTTCTTTTACAATGAAAGTTGTGGTCTTCTTTTATTTTTTAAATTTTGAATATGAAGTCAATTCTAAGATAAATAATTACAAGGCTTATGAGGCGATATTTTGGTCCTTCGAGCCGGATCACCCAGGGAGAATGTTGAACGCTCCCAATAACAATCAGCTGAATAGATCAGCGAACAGATCGATGGTGATAGCAAAAGTGACAAATCTAAAAGCCTGGTTAAAATGTCAAAACCTCTTTCATCTATCAATTGTCAAATTCTTGTCATTGATAGCACTGTTAAAAACTACAAAAAGCTATCAAACCGAGTAAAAACCAAGCTCGGAGACCCAATTGACGCTGAAGTGCGCCGTTTTAATATCATAACTCGTGTGACCTGTAACTAAAACGATTTTTAAAAGTAATTTGCGAGACAAAATGAAAGGCTACACCACAATTTGTAGACTTCAGTAATCCATTACCACAAGCTCGTGGTCTCATGAGTTCACTTACTTACTTGAACATCAGCTGAATTCCTCGACTTAAAAAATTTTAGCGTGGTACTAAGTCTGCTAGGAATGATCATCATCATGTCGCCGTTAAGAGTAGAGATTCTTTCTTTAACCGTACTTTGCGTATGTTGAATTCATTACCGACCTTTTTTTCTCAATCTTCTTAGTCCTCCCCAATCTTCATCCAGGCCCTGTTTCGATCGTTCGGACAGTGCGCGTTTAAAATATAACACTTATAATTGATCATAATCATAATCATAATCCCTTAAATGCCCAACAATTGTTATTTTTATGATGTTGCGAAATCTTTGTAGCCGTAAATGGGATTGTGTTATCATAAGCTTTCCAAAAAAAGATTGTATAAAGTTAGTACAAAGAAGAGAATAAACAAAAATAAAAGTAAATTATTTTTGTTATTGTTTTAGTGGACTGTATTGAATTAAATTCAAATGGAAGGTTTTTTGCGACCTTTAGTCCAATGCGTTTCGCCCAGGCACGACAGTTGGGCTTATGAGTTAGATGCTGTCGTACCTTGTACCTTGTTGTACGCATTGGACTAAAGGTCGCAAAAAATCTTCCATTTGAATTTAATTCAATACAGTCCACTAAAACAATAACAAAAATAATTTACTTTTATTTTTGTTTATTATTTATTAGCCAGACCACGGGCTTACAACAACAACATACATTTCTAGGTGCAAGAATGTAACCATGTTCCCCTAGAAGAATATAATTTACAGGGCATATGCGCTGTAGATTTTATTAAGAGTGGGTATTCATCGACCAAAAATTAGAAAGGTACGACAGCATCTAACTGATGAAGTGATGAGCCCAACTGTCGTGCCTGGGCGTAAAGTTAGTACAAATCACATCTTAAAGTATTTTACAATTTCCATTTCTTAAATGTATAAAAGAGACTGCATGTTAATTCAACCATAGAAGTATTCTTTTTTCCTAAATGATTTACCCTTCGAAAAACCTCCATCAAAAATAATCATGTTCAGTTAAATGACACCCACAATCGCAAACTCAGTCCACAATGTGCAACCAAGTGTGGTGTGATGCTGATCCACGGCCAAAAGTCAAAGCAATCCTCGAAGGCGTTTCTCCCGGTCTAAGGAAGTCTCCAGCTATTGTACCTCGTACTCGTAAACTTAACGTCCTATCCAACTTATTTCACATGTTGTGTGTATATAAAGGAATAACAGAAAACCTGCTGTTAGGTTTATTCGATTAGGGAAAAATAACAGAAAACCTGCTGTTAGGTTTATTCGATTAGGGAAAAATTGGTTCGCATTTTTTGTTTCAAAATTTCTCTGACTTCCTCCCCCTTATCAACTATTCAATTCTGCCACAAAGCATCCACATCCACATGGTATACATATTGTCAAAGCAGCATCTTTTTCATTGTGTGGCTTTGGTCTTTTTTTTTTTGGCTGGAGTGGATGGACGAAAACGAAAACGGCGTCCAAACAAGAGAAACGTGAATATTTTAACTTTTTCGTTCCTTTTTTTCTTCTGAAGCTCAGCATATTTGAACTTTTTTGATTTGAGTCTCGTTTTTGTATTTTGTTTGAGAAAAATTCTCGAATATGTGAAGCGGGATAAAAATTGGAAGACTGCCTACCTTCGGAGCATTTATTATGCTAATTCAATAACGGCAACTATCTGTGGCGCTTAAGAGGTTAAGTTCGCATAAGAAACATTTTTGTCTTGAACCGGAGGGCAGTATCTTTTTTTTGGTGTTTTTTTGCAAATTATAATTTATTATCGTTATTATTTTTTGAAAGATGTCCAAAATTGGTTAATGTTGGAGGCAATTGTGAAGCTGTATAGTATATCTTTAAATTAGTATTGGATTTTATATCTTGACACAACGGCAAATATTTGGACAGTCCTTTTAAATGGGGTTTTATATATTTTTATGTGTATTATGTTTTTTTTTTTTTGAAGAAAAAAGAAGAAAAATAAAAATCAAATAAAGGTGACTACGTATATTCAAGGTGATACGATCAAACGTGCAAGAATGAAAGGTCATAGCAAAATGATTGTTGAAAATTTTATTTAGGCCAGTAGAGAGATACAAAAATTCATTGTGTATGAGCTGGACAAGAATTTCAAACTATAAAGACGGCTATTATAAGGAAAGGACTAGACAAGTATCAATTTTTTTATGAAATTAGATTTGTGGTTTATAACGGAGAATTCATTTAAGCCATTAGACTTAAATTTCGGTCAGCACGATAAGGTTCATTTATGGTTAAGCTAAATTTCCGTATTTGGGCTGCGGAGTAATACATCCAGACAGACAAAACAACATTTTGGCGGGGTTTATAAACTGGTTGATTCTCGGTCCGTTAGACCAGAACGTATAAACTCTGAATGGCGCCCATAACGAACTGTTGGCTACACTTTAGGTTTAGGTACCTCGAAAAGTTAATGAACGTAATTTCAAATATTGGGATGCAAAATCATCAAAATCAAACTGACAGATATTAAAATTTGATTGATAAACTGTCAGAAATTCAAAATGAAACCGGCTGCTACGATATAGTATTAAAGTTTCGTTGGAACTTTGTTTTCTTAATCGTACATGTAAAGTACTTAAATCTCAATTACATAATAGACCGAGTTCTAAAGAAATGATTAGAAGTGAAAAAATGTTCAGATTCTAAATATTCAGCGACAAACCGAGAGTTACTAGACCGAGTATAAATTGATTTGAGAACTTTTTCAAGAAATTGGCCGTTAAAGTTCCGAATCCTATAATTTTTTTAAATTTTAGCAAACAGTTAAATTTCGTAATGGCTTAAAGTGCTATGTACTGACATATGAGGTACTACACGTAACGTGATCTGCTTAGACTTTCTACGCGTAAGGTCAGTAAAACATGAAGTATTTAGTTAATATTTTACCCTAGCAATCGAAATAATAAGCGTGTTTTTGTTTTTTTTTGCAATCCTGGAGGGAATTGTTAAAAAAACGACATTGGGGATTATACCAATAACGACTTCACAGAAAAAACATGCCGGTAAACACAATTTGATTTCGAGTTTGAGCTAAGAGCCAAGAATTCTCCTCGCTTAGCTAAGGGCGAAAGAGGATTATCTAGTTTTTTGTCGCATATAACATGCGTGAATTGTTTTCATCCAATTCCATTCAGGTTTGCAATAATTCCATTCGGTTTGCAAAAAAATACGGCTAATGTGTGTGCTTATGATGACAACTTTTGAACAATTATTTTAATCAAGTTTCAGGGAATATCTTATACCCAGAAAATGTTTTCCCTCTTAAAAAAAAAAAATGTTTATCGAGTTAAAAAAAAATCCGAAGCCATGTCTACATGCATTTCGACAAATATGAAATACTTTAGACGTAAATGACACCCGAGAATTAAATTAAAATGTCCATTTTATAATAAAGCATCCCTTAACTGTCTTAAATGTTTATTCTTTGTTTGACCATTGGTATGAAATATCCAACACAATCTCTAATCTGAACTTAATAATGTTTATATGTGTGTGCGTGTGTCGTTTATCTGAACACAAATGCAAATATAAAATAAAACGTGACGCCAGCAATATTGCTCAATTGTGTGTCACGCTCTGTCTCCTAGCTGACAGCAAGCCAAAAGGAAGCCGATATTTCCGCCCACTTCCTCTTGTTGGTGGTGCTCTTTTCTCACAGTTAGTACCTATAGTTGAGGCTTCAGCAAAAGTTAGCCCTACAAAAAAAAAAGTTCAAGTTGTCAAACCCGGAGAAATACAAATAAAGAAAAGGACTTGACTTTTTAACGTGCATGTTTTTACCTCGCAACCCTACCAAACCCCCAAAAGTAGGTGGAGACTTTGAAGTGAATTTGAATATTTTTCGCTGTGTGTGATGATGAAAATATCCTTTTGTGATAAAAATTGCACTCGAAAACGTCGTCGTTGTCATCGTTGTCGAGCGACAAATGTTGACGATGACTCTTTTAGAAAGAGTGTGCCAACTTTTGAGTTGTCCTCAAAGTTGTTTCCCATTCCTTATTGCACTTTTCTATCTACGTACGTTTTTGTTTCTGATTTAATTTATTTTTCATTTTTCATCATACATTTTGTATTATAAATTTTAACTGACATTCTGAAGTATATATTTTAATCTATTTACGTTTCATTTTAAGGAAATCGCAGCGATTCTTATCAGCTTTGACAAACACTCCGAGTGGCAGTCGAAGGAAGTCAAAACAAGGTGAGTAGTTTTAAGTAACTTCTTGGTTCTTTGGTGTAAATGAGTTTTGACATGTTATTTGAGTTTTCTTAACTTGTTGTGATTTAATCATTGGATAGATTTGTAATTTGTGGGATTATTACATTTTAGTGAGTAACCATTTGACATTGCAAGATTCTTGAACTGGAAGCCATTGGGCAAGTAATTTTAATTGTGTTTGTTTGTGTCTGTAACTGATGAGTAAACACAATAGTAGGTGCGGCGTTTTATTGGTATAATTCATAGCTAGCCCAGCAATACAAGTTCAATAAAACGCTATATCAACTTTTATGTCCACTCCTTATTTTGTGGCTGCTTCGATTTAAATTTTTTTTTTTTACATTACGAAACGTCAGAATTATGCAATATTATATTTCTACAAAGCATCAAGTTTGCGTTGCTGATGCGTATGGAAAATGTTAGCATTACTTCCGCATCAAAACATTTTCTACATTTTGGAACTCAGCCAGGTTTCGAGTTTTAATTTTTTCAAACCAATTCAAACATACATAGGTATTTTGATTTATGTCAATTCCTTTTAAGAAAAAAATCGATTTGTTTAGAAGAAAAAATCGATTTTTCTGGACGAATTCTTTGTATTGAAAGAAAAAAATCGATTCTGTTCAGAAAAAAATCAAATTTTTTGTTAAAATGAATTCGACATTAGATGTCAAAATAATAAAGATTTGTGAAAACGTTTTAATGGAAAGCTATTGAAATCAATTTGCAACTCCGTTTAGATTAAAGATTGTGCGCAAGTGCCGCGGAAAGTTACCCCAACAGTCATTACATAACCAGAAATTTTAAAAAATAATTCAAATAACTTATTTTTCTCCGGGAATTTTCATTTAGAATTGGCTAAATGTGTTACACATGTACACAAGCACATAAAATTAAAAATTATCTTAAAAATCAATCATACGTATAATGTACTCCAAAGCTTTGTAATTGTTACTTTCACTTATTTACATATGTTTATACAAAAGTTTTTACAAAAATAATTCATAATTTGTTGAAAATAAAACACCAATCCAAACAAAATTTGTAAAGCGGTTGGTACAACACAAAACGGTAAAATAAAAATAAAATAATAATTGAAATGTATGTCAAAATAGTATACTGCCAAAATGAATCCGATAATTATTTTAAAATTTGTGTCAAAAAAGGCTACGGGTTCTATAAAAATAAAAAAATATATTTGATTTGAACTTCGTTTTAATAAACCGAGATCTAAAGTTCCTTCTTAAAACTCAATAACTATATTTTTTAGCGAGAAAAGAAACGTTTTAAAATTGAAAAAGTGCCAAAATTCTTAATATTTTCAATGTTTCAATCATTTAATTGAATTAAAAGATGTTAAACATATCATAAAACAATTTATATCTTTTTATTTCTTATAAACAGTATTAATGCATAATATAATAATTTTTCAGACCAAAAAGTGGATCACTGCTCTTGTATTCAAGAAAAAAGGTTCGATACCGAAGAGATGGATATTGCTGGAAAAAACGAAAAGACGGAAAGACTACCCGGGAAGATCACATGAAGCTAAAAGTTCAAGGAACCGAAGTAAGTTCAATGTAAAAAAAAATTTTATTTGTCGACAAAATAAAAACTCAATTTATGCTTTCCTTTCGTTCCGTGTGTGTGTTTTTCTTTTTCGATAAAATGTTGCCAACTTGCTCTTAACCTAAAAAACAAAAAAAATTGTAATTACATTTTTGCCCTTGTAATCCATTTAACTCAAAGTAAAAGGCGTTAAACAAAATTATAATTCACTAACTACTTACAACCGTAACACATTGTCAAAAGTTCAGCGGGGTATCACAGCTGCCCCGAAAATGTAACAAAAAAAAGCCTCATAAATCAATTTTCGAGCAATTTTTCAGCTCTTTCTCGGAGGCTTTACCCTCTTGTTGACTCGCAGGAAGTACAACTCCCCCAATGTAAATAATTGCTGCCTCCCAAGATTATTGAGTGTTCGCGAAGCCAAAACATACGTTTCCTTCGAAAAAAAAATCCCTTTTTGTAAGCTATAAGTGAAATAGGTACTTAGTCCTTATCTCAAGACTCCTTCATCCCTTCCCAACCACTACACACTCATTCATTTGTAAATGCAATTTCACGCCAAGATTTTTCCTGCTTCTTTCTTTCATTTATGTTTTTTTTTCGTATTTTTGCTGGCTTTTGTTTTGATTTCTTCTTATATCATCATCCGGTAGAGAATTTATGGTAGTTTGACATCGCCGGAAGTCCTCCTGCCGCCATAACAACAGCGATAACTAATACCATCCTTGTGAAACCGATTAAAAAGTAAGAAGACAGCAAAATAGATTGTACAGTTATGGATGTGTGCCTGCCTATGACCTGAGTTATATTTCCTTCTGCCTATATGCGAATGAATTTGGCATTAAGCCGAGTTAAATTTATATAAAGAAAAATACTCGTTTCCTTGGACCGCTATCGAACTTTTGGCTGTCATCCTTCGATTAATTGCATGAAATTAATTTTTTTTATTTTCACTTTTAGCTTCCTATAAATAGGTGTATCAATCAAGAAAGAATTTATCTGTTTCGATTTTGTTTGACGCCGAGGTCATACTACGTTTTTTCTATATAGCAAGGTTTTAATAAAATAATGAGAAAACTCAAAGCAAAGTTTTTAGATTTTTCACACAGATACATATAAAATTATTTGTCAAAATTCTGAAATTTGTCAACAAATTTTGAATAGCAAAAATTTTATGTTCTCAAAAATGTATCCTCACATTTAAGATTTTATCTTCTTCATTGTTCGAATTCAAATTTGAAGATCCGACCATTGTGATACGTTTGTTATAAGCTTCGTAAGCTAACCATATTGGTTCTTTTTTAGGCTTTACAAAAGGAACGCTTAAAATTTGTTCGGTCAAAGCGCCACTTCTTTAAATCGAAAACTGTTGTGATCTTTCCAGTGATGTGAATGATAGATAATTATTCACGATGGTGAACTCATGTAAATCATTCAATTTTATTTCCAAAATTAATGCTCCATTTGGGAAACGTTTGCCACATTATAGTCGTCCTTGTGGCCAAATTCGACAACTGGTTCGATCAATAATAATCAGCTAATACCTGTATGTACGTTGCAAGGCTTCTGTGCGTGAGAACATTCAAGAAAACCCAAGACAGTCCATTTCGCCGCGTTTCGTTCAAAGAACTTAGTCGACAATAAGCAACTTCTTATAGCATAAGATGGATTGTGATATGTAGGTTCAACAGGACGGCTACTCTAGGCGGGCCAAGCTATTCAACGAATTAAGACATATGTATTTCATTGGGGCTCTTTTAAATTGCAGGTCATACTTGCATTAAAACCGTGAGCAATATTGAATCCCTCCAAAGTCAACATAACGACTTTTTAAAATATTTATAGGTACATAAAAATCCCATTTTTATAATACATTTTCTATGCGGTTTCGGGCTCTATTTTACCATTAGCTTAACCAATATTCAGCTCTTCTGCTAAATGACCCGGTCAAAATTTTCCAATCAAGTGAATGTTTAATTCAATTTGCCTTAAATTATTTTTTAAAATTTTTTCGATCGACATTTTTACAAAATTTGGAACAATCGTTTCCCTCCGAAGGATAGCAAAATACAAAATTCTTTGTGAACGTTTAGCAAAATAGGGTTGATTGTTCCAATCCTGAATCTTCTGTGATTTGTTCGAATAGCCAACACAAAAGAATGTTAACATGATTATTAAGCTCAATCATAAAGTTATTTAAACATGTGAAGCAAGGCGAGCACGGGCCTGCTTGTATTTAAATATTATCTTCAGAGTTCACTAAACTCACATTAAACATGCCCCGGAAGGTGTTTCCAGTAACCCTATTATTTACTACACCCACATCTATCAATCAAGACACTTATATGATCTGTTTCTCACCTGTGGCTGTTTTCCAAGTTTCGCCGGTTAATAAAAACACAATAAAGCTATACAATAACAAAGTACTTCTATTTAAATGTTGCCATAAAACCTTCTGCTCCCACATCCATTTCGGTGACATTCATTACATGATTCTTACAATGACTCTGATGCTCAAAACAAGTCCATAAAAGTCATAAAATATCAAATTACTGTCAGGGCACCATATCTCGAGGTGATAAATTTGACTTAGTAAAGAAAAACATCCATAGGAAAAACAGACTTCGTTCCTAACCTTCCCCAACAAAAGAGAAAAAAACAATAATGAACGAACCAACCCACCCCCGCAAGTATAGAACAACCACAACTTGGTGTGTTTTTACAAAGTCCTTGCTTTGATGGATGGGACGTGTCCTTGAGAATATTTATTCTCCGTTCAGGACACAGAATGGATACCTTAGAAAATCATTATTTCCTTTTAGTTCTTTTCCTTTTCCTTGTCCTGGCTTTTATATTTTATTTCTTCTTTTCTCGTTTAATAGTGTATCTATGGATGTTATGTCCATTCTGCAATTCTGCCAACATTCCATCACAGATGTTACTGGTTGCTACAGATTCAAAGACCCAAATAGACAATCACATACAACTATAAATAGAATCCGGACATCGTGTTCGTTCACTACCTCAATGTTCCTTATATTTAGACGATGATAAGATGGCTGTCATAGCACCTAGTCTGACACTTTGGAGTGATAAAAAAGAATTGACTAAGGAGGAGTTGGTTAGTCAATTGAAACCTATGCGTAAGTTCGTCATCTTGTCTAAAGCATGGCGAAATGGTATTAATATTTACATATATTGACTTTCAGTTTCGACAGTGTTCAGTGATGAAGATTCCGATTCTGGAAACGATATTGAAAAATCGGTACAAGAATTTAATTTTAAACAAGGATTTAGTTTATGTACGTATTTTTTTTTTTAATTTTTAAATAGCTATACTCACGTTGGCCTGAGAGAAAGAATCGCCTTGAAATGGCTACCGCCGGAGCTGTAGAACATCACGAGCGTGATTGGAAAACATTTAGCTTTATTCTTCGAAACTTTCGATTCACTCGAAAAATTCATTCCCTTAAATTATTTTATCAAATTCTGTCTTTAGGTACCTATTGAGTGCAAATCTTAACCGACATTTAGTTTTGAAATTCTTCTTCTTGTTTTTATAGAAATTTATTCGAAATTTAGAACAACAACTATTTCCCTCCGACGGATAGCAGACAAAATGGAGTATTTATAGCTCTTAGCTATCATTAGCTATTAGGTATTAAAAATAATGGCATGAATTTTACGTGTTCCTTTTCATCGAAATGTCGTATCTTGACTTTGTTGTTTAAAAGAATTGAACCATCAACTTCGATAGAAAATTTAATTTCCCACAAAAAAAAATGTAAACATGAGGAAAACAGCCGAATTCGACGTAAATATGTATTTTTTTTTTACATTTATATAATCCTTAATTTTGCGACTTACATTTCGGTGGATATATTAAAAAATTCTCCGTATACGTGTTTTAATAATTCTTTTTTGCTAAAGCTTCATAAATATTTCAGATTTATTTCTGAAAATGTTGAAACTAAATTCAAAGTTTTACGTTTGTCATTTTCTTACGTCAATTTTTTCAAATATATCATTAAAAAAATATACATGTAGGTACCTGCTTTTCTTATCAATATTTCACATCTGAAATATTTTTTTCTCTTAATTAATCAACAACCTAAAGCTAAACAATCACGTGTCAAAACAAAAGGACCTATTTCACGCGACGCGAGCTTGAGAATTTTAAAACTCTATAAATCACAATATAACCTAAAATATAAAATTAAAAAATGGTCAAATACTATGATAAACGTTGTGTCATTGGCATTTAATTTTCACTGATTCAAGTCATGTTGTAAAAACATACATATGTAATGCATATAATATATTGTTTACCATATATAACGCATATACATATATTGGCTAATATTGAATTAACATATTTTGTTTCTAATAAAACCTCGGTAGGGGACGGCACAATCATGATGTTATTGATTTACTAATAATAATGATTTTTATTTTAATCAATTTTATTTTATTGTTGACACTCAATATTATCCGTTTCAATCATTAATGTCAATAATTTGTTTTAAATTTTTTCTTTTAGGTCAAAATGCTTGTGAACGAAGATCTTTTGTGTTTCTATGAAAAGAACTTCCTGTACGATTGGCTAATATTATGAAAGAAATTGCTTTGCCTCCTGGAAACCTTCTTGGAACATGTTCCGTTGGTGAGCGCGCAGCTTTGAAGAAGTTCTTGAACTCGAACTATCCGAACCAACGCACAAAAATCTCGAAAAGTAAGTACAACTATATGTCTTTTCTAACACTTATGTATTTATTGAATTTTGTCTTTTCAGATTTTGTAGTACATTGGTTGAAATTCTAAATCGCCATTTAGATGTGGTACAAACAATGGCGCAAGGAGTTATCAAGCTTAAATAAACTCAAGGTGGTGTTGTCAAGCATTAAATATATGTAGGAATATTGCAATCAAATTCTAAACAGAAAATTGTAACAAAAATCAAAAGTCATCTCTTCTTTTTTTTATGAATAAACGAAGAATTGTTTTTGTAAAATTTTTAGTAGAATTTGTTTCATTTTGTATTAGGTTTCAGATTTCAGTTAGATAGGATTCTATCAATAATAATTTAAATTTCGGTAGAAGAACAACAAACAACGGGGCTGTTTGTTGATTGCTTTTCATTCTATATGAAAGTTGGATAAAATGAACTTTTGTGTGTACGTGACGAAAACAAAACACATATTATCATTTTCTGAGTAGGATAGTATTTAGAAAAATAAAATGAAAAGGACATCAATATAAATTATATGGTAAAAAGCCATAATGATTTTTTTTTTAGAAAACTTAGATTTTGAACAAGAAAAAATTGTTTTACAGAATCTTTTATGTCCTTTAATATAATATTTAATAAAAATAAGTAAACAATGTTGAACATTAAAATAAAGCTTGAGTTTTAATTTTTTTTGGTCTGAAATAATGAAGAGTAAGTATTGTTTTTGTTTTAAATGGGTTGCCAAATAGCCAAATTGAAAACAAATATTTTTAATTGCAACCAAAACAAAAGCCAAATTAATCAGCCCTTATTATCGTACCTGATCGGAACGAAATATTCTCCGATTTCTACGAAATGTATGAATTTTGTATAATTGTAGCCGTTCCGATCGGCCAATCGTATAGATCTACGAAAAAAATTGAATGTGCGTTTTAAATGTCAAAGTGGTGCGTTGCATGCCGATGAAATGTCAAAACGGCAGCAAAGCATTACGAATTCATGCGATGTTTGAAGATATTTGCTTTCTGATTACCCCGACAGAAAATTAGAAGTGGAAAATTCATCTCTCTTTCATACATTTTGTTTTTTGGCATGAATCTATAACGCTCTACTTTTCTTGATGAAGATACAATGTAAGTCCACCATAATTTACGTCTGCACTGCTTTTAAACGCCTAGTACGCTGCTGATACGTAACGAAATGTTTAGTTGGTCTCAAACATGACAACGAAATGATTACGAAAACCACAACGAAAAATTTCCCCTTGAAAGTGTCACTGTTTGCAAAAACAAACACATACGCATAAAAATCACAGAAAGCCATATTGTGATGAGAGAAACAACAAAAATACAAACAAGAATAGATACAAAATGTCACTTTTCCGCCGCACACAATAGTAGGAGCCAAACATGTCGTGGAATTCCACCATTAAGTTGCACTTTCTTGGCTGGTAACACCATACTTTCCATAATTTTAAAAACTATCCAATTCCACAACCAAAAAACTAAACGGTTTGCATCCCAACTTCTTGTCAACTGTCAAAACATTTTTTTTTTTCACAAAACCACATCCAACTTCAAAAGGTATATTTTGTTGCCAATGTACATTTCATTTACTGTGTTTCTTTAATGAGAAAATCCAATATTTATAATTTTCATCAAAAATTAAGTGTTTTTCCAAAATCCTCCTAATAAATTAATAAACTAGAAATGTAAACAAACATTCTAGCTTACTTATCAAATCAATTAAAGCTGAACGAGAGTGCAAAATCGCAGATAAATTATCAAATTTCTTATGTCACTCGTTTTTGCCAAAAGAAAAAATGAAAATTATAAATTTGTTTACATTTTGATTCGCTGTGGTGTTCCTGGTGCTGTTGGTTGACCTACATGCGAATAAATTATGAATTCAAGTTTAAAATTTAATTCTGCTTTCATCATTTAATCGGTTTGCGTTTGTTTCCGCGATGTGTAAATAGCTTGAGAAGCGCCAAGTAAACAACCGAATTCGCAAAAATCGCTCTTTTCACCATCATCGTTTTGAGTTTTTTCTTCAGTTTTTGACGTTTTTTCGAGGTATCTTTTTATATTTCGAATTGGAATTTCGCTGCTGCTCTGCGTTGTTTTTCTAATTAGATTTTTCGTCCTCGTTCGTCGACGACGTCGTGGTTGTTTGGTGTATTTTCGGTCGGGAGTGCGAGTGTTTTGGAAGCGTAAAAAGAATTTGGTGGATTTCTCACAACAAGGTGCACGCTAAATGTTAATAATAATGGAACAACCTCGACTATAGGATGAAGGGGGTTTGGTAAGAGGAAGAGTAGAGAACGACCGACGTCGTAGTTGCATTGAAATTGAGTGCTGACCTCGAAGCAGTGGAATCGGAATCGGTGCGGCAGCGGCGGTAATGTGAAGGTAGGTTGTGATTTCGTACTGGCGATGTCAACTAAATTTGATTTTCTCTTTTTATATTTTATTTTCTTAATGGAAAAGGACTAGCTAGAGAGACTGTGGGAAATTATTAACCTAAAATGTTTTTGGCAGAAGCTTTGCGGCGCGGCAGGCACAGTTTATAAAATCGATAGATCCGTCTCAGGGGAGTAATTGAATGTGTAGGAAAAGAAGTTGTTGACGGTCATAATCATATGGTTGTCAAGCTTAATGGTATTTCTTTTCATAAAGCTGAAAGATTAGTTTTTGGGTGAGTGACTTCTAAAGTTCATCACTCCAACTCCAATGCAATCGTATATATAGCTTTTAGGCTCATAAAATAGGTACTACAGGATGTACACATGTACATACCTACTTGATTGCCAAATTGAAAACAAATATACAGCTTCTGTACTGGTACGACTTTAGGAAGCAATCCCCTTCAACTCATGTCGTTTTTAGAAACGGAATGGATTAATGTTGAATGGGTTTTCTTCCATCGAAGTTTTTAATTCCTCTCTTCATAAGAACTGTGTTAAAGTATAGTTAGGGAGTTGTTGGTCTCAACACGCGCTAGGTAGCTCGGTGTGGTTTGCAGGAACACTCTCAAAACTGCACCCTGCATGATATTTTGGCGATTAAACGAATCGTCTTGGAATAAAACAACTAGGTGCTTTCGGCATCTTATATCATAGATTCGAATGAATATAGCCTATCCAGTTCACAGGGCTGTAGGAGGCCTACTATATATTTTCTGTCCAACCTAGATAGCTAAGATGAGAGGCACGAAACATACCATTGGAGAATTTGTAACTTCCTCGTAAGCGACATTAACCTCGAAAAAAAAACATGTGCTGTGGAATAAGTTGTTTTCGAATCGAATGTCTTCGGCGCGAAAGAATTGGTTGCAAGAATTGAAATAATTTCAAGAGCCTCTTGCTCAATTACCTATAATAACTTGTTTTGGAAGCCCTAAGTTTTCTTCAAAATCACCTTCAAATTTTGAGAGCACTTAATAATAGTTTAATTCTGAAATTATCTGCTTTCACTTTACTATTATTTGAACCTTAAGCTTAGTTTCACAGTAGAAGCAATTAACACTTAATTGTTCCATATCAGAAATAAAGGCTCTATATCTCAGTGAACATTTACGTGAATGAGTGCTACTTAAGTCTCCCATCTTGTTAACTTAAATGTCATTTACGGAGGATATGTAAACCAAAAGCTCCAATATGGAAACGTGAAACTGGCACTTAGTTATTGCGGTTGTTTGATTTTCATCTGTAATTTGTGTCTATCTTCTTAGCTCTAACGCATTTTATTTTAATTTCAGAAAGATGCTGGCTAGTGTATGATGTCTTCACAAGCTGTGTATTGTTTAAATCTTCAGATACGTAAGTACTCATCAATAATTAACATAAAACATCTAGTTAGGGATATATAAGTTTAGTTCAATTAAAGCTACGAACGCACATTAAACTAAGCCTTGTAAACAGAGTAAATACCTGCTCAGCTATAAACCAAAGATTTGGAGGTCTTTAGTAAAATAATATCCAATTTTTCTTAGGTGTACCTCTAGATAAAATGTATTTAAGAGTTCCTGATTGTTAATGGAATATGACTCAATTACATAAATTCGTTATTGTGACCAAAACATATAAGTTTAAAAAATACCTAGCAGAGTTAAAGTCAGTTTAAACAGTAGTAAGAGGAATTTTAAATAAAATGAAATCTCAGAGCCCAGAGCAATCTCAAATACATGAACTGGATTTCGCAGCAAAATTTGGTAGTTTTGCTGTCTTAGGAAAAAGAAATTGATTCGCTAACTCACTTTCTTTCATGGACAAATCTCGGAGATCTCATTTTCCTGAACACGCCAAATAAACGTAGTGCCGCGACACTTCGTGAAAAGAAGAACCAGCAACTTGGGCTGTGTCAATCATGAACGATTCGATTTTTTTGATCCGATCATTGAAAAGTATTGATGATTGAAATCACAAATTTTCATTTCAATCGATCTCAATCAAATATCTCAGGAAAGGTTTGCGCTAGAGAAAAATTGTATTCAACAATCTTGTAGCTGACGCAATTTCCTACAAAAATGGTCCTAAATATTGTTTTCGTAGCATTAACCGTTAAAAAGTTACAGCAAGTCGAAAAGTTAAAAAGTCTCATAAAAGGGGCCAAAGGTCATGAAAATGTGCTGTAACTTTTAAACGGTTAATGCTACGAAAAAAATTTTGAGCACCATTTTTGTGGGAAATTGCTTCAGCTACAAAATTGTGGAATATAATTTTTCTCTAGCACGAACCGTTTTTGAGATATTTGCAAAAAACTAATTTTTACAGGATTGGGATCTTAATCGATCCCAATCTCAATCATTTCAAAGAATCTCGATTTTCGATATCAATCTCAATCGATCTCGATCTCAATCATTTTGTTGATTCTCGATTTTCCATCCCAATCTCAATCATTTCAACACTCTCGATTTTCAACATCAAATTCAAGTACAGTAAGAATAATTTTTTGAGTTTTTTTTCGAATATCTCAGGAACGGTTTGTGCTAGAGAAAAATTTTATTTCACAATCTTGTAGCTGAGGCAATTTCCCACAAAAATAGTGCAAATAATTTTTTTCGTAGCATTAACCGTTTAAAAGTAACAGCACATTTTCATGATTTTGGCCCCTTTTTTGAGACTTCTTGACTTTACGATTTGCTGTAACTTTTTAAGGGTTTATGCTATGAAAAAAATAATAACGACAATTTTTATGGAATTTTGCGTCAGCTACAAGATTGTAGAATAAAAATTTTCTCTAGCTCAAACCGTTCCTGAGATATTTGCAAAAAACTCGTTTTTATCAATTTCCCTGATACTGACCTACCGTTCATCGGATCGGTAAGGACTGAGGATTGAGGAACTCTTTCATTGGATTCGATCAAAATTGGTACATTATTGAATTGAAATCGTTAGATTCGGAGATTGAATTTCATCAAAATCGAATCGGAACAGTATGAAATACTGAAAATGATCGAATGATCGATTGATTTAAATGATCGGATCATTTTGGTAATCGATTCTTGAACGATTCGATCATTTGAAATGAACGATTTACACAGCTCTACCAGGAACAACTCTCAGCCATAATGTTTCGTGCTTGTTAAAATAATCGGCAAATTAAAGAGACTCAAAAATGTGTTGCATATCAATTTATTTAAAATAAAGAAATTTTAAATTATGTATATAAAAACTCATATGTAAATTTATTTGTTTTTTTTTTTTTTTTTTTGTTTTAGTGTATATAGTTTGTGTTTATGAAATGTGTGTGTGTTTTTTTTTTTAGTTACATACATAATTATTATTAATATTATTTAACAATTTTTAATAAAAAAAAACAAAAACAAAAAAACAATATTCAATTATTTTAAATTAAAACCCATCGAAATGTCGAATGAAAGTTTCAACTAATGAAAGCCGACGATTTATCGTGTTTAGTTGGGACCTAAACACGGCAAACTGTGTGTTCATCCGAAGGTTTATCCTCCTCTCCAATTGGTCCAACTGCCAAGAGAGGAGCGATATATCCCTTTCGATTTGCCTATTTTGTCTTGGATGTATCGGAATCCTGATGGGAATTCTTGAATTGTTAGGCCTTGGGTGTCTGGGTGGTGTTGCCTGTCGGGGAATCCTAACGGGTATCCTGGATGCCATATTCATATTTATTTTAATATCTAAAAATTAAAACTAATAAATTAAAAAAAAAAAAAAAACCACTTTATTTAATATTAAATCAAAATTATTTTGACAACCAATCAAAATTATTTTGAAAATTAATCAAAATAATTTTAAAAGTCAATCAAAATTATTTTGAACAATATCTTATTTAATCTTATTTCATTCCAACTCACTTTTTTATATTTATGGTTCTTTATTCTTTTCAATTTCTTTTTTTCTTTTCTTTTCTTCTTTTTTCTTTATTTTCTTCTTTTTTCCTTATTTTCTTCTTTATTTCTTCCCTCTTATTTCTTCTTTTTTCTTTTCTCTAAAAAATAAAATATTTTAATATTTTATTTTATTTAATTTTATTTTATTTTATTTACCTTATTTTTTTTCTTCTTACCTCAACCAAATCATACAATGTAATGATTTATTTCCGAATTTTCATCGCCTTATATAGAAAAATAAAATTTCCCAGGCTCCTACCACTGATATTAGAAAAACCGAAAAGCCAGTGAAATACTTAATTGGCATACTATGTTATACTTTGAACTCATGAATAGAAACGAATTAATTCTTGATAACTCAGGCATAGCACTTCCATGAGGGAAACAAAATAAAGATATGGATGGTGTTCAAGACGACCACCATAGCCACCAAGAATACTCTTTTTCTTGGTGGCTATGGTGGTCATATTCAAAAGTCTGTTCTCCAGTACATTTTTTGTATAAGAACATTGGTATTAAATATTGGGAGCCTCCCATGAACATCAGGGTACCAATATGACCACCAGAATGAAGGTGTTGGAGATGGCCACCAGATCCACCAAGAAAAAGTGCAACATATCCAAAACTCAACACTCCAGTGCATTTTTTGTATAAGAACATTGGTTTTGACGATTGCGAGCCACCCAAGAACCGTAGGATACCAATATGACCACCAGAATGAAGGTATTGAAGATGGCCACCAGATCCACCAAGAAAAAGTGCAACATATCCAAAACTCAACACTCCAGTGCATTTTTTGTATAAGAACTATGGTTTTGACGATTGCGAGCCACCCAAGAACCGTACGGTACCAAAATGACCACCAAAATGAAGATGTTGAAGATGGCCACAAGGTCCACCAAGAAAAAGTGCAACATATCCAAAACTCAACACTCCAGTGCATTTTTTGTATAAGAACATTGGTTTTGACGATTGTGAGCCACCCAAGAACCGTAGGGTACCAATATGACCATCAAAATGAAGGTGTTGAAGATGGCCAACAGGTCCACCAAGAAAAAGTGCAACATAGCCAAAACTCAACACTCCAGTGCATTTTTTGTATAAGAACATTGGTTTTGACGATTGTGAGCCACCCAAGAACCGTACGGTACCAATATGACCACCAGAATGAAGGTATTGAAGATGGCCACCAGATCCACCAAGAAAAAGTGAAACAAATCCAAAACTCAACACTCCAGTGCATTTTTTATATAAGAACATTGGTTTTGACGATTGCGAGCCACCCAAGAACCGTAGGATACCAATATGACCACCAAAATGAAGGTATTGAAGATGGCCACCAGATCCACCAAGAAAAAGTGCAACATATCCAAAACTCAACACTCCAGTGCATTTTTGTATAAGAACATTGGTTTTGACGATTGCGAGCCACCCAAGAACCGTAGGATACCAATATGACCACCAGAATGAAGGTGTTAAAGATGGCCAGCAGGTCCACCAAGAAAAAGTGCAACATATCCAAAACTCAACCCTCCAGTGCATTTTTTGTATAAGAACATTGGTTTTGAAGATTGTGAGCCACCCAAGAACCGTACGGTACCAATATGACCACCAAAATGAAGGTGTTGAAGATGGCCAGCAGGTCCACCAAGAAAAAGTGCAACATATCCAAAACTCAACACTCCAGTGCATTTTTTGTATAAGAACATTGGTTTTGAAGATTGTGAGCCACCCAAGAACCGTACGGTATCAGTATGACCACCAAAATGAAGGTGTTGAAGATGGCCACTAGATCCACCAAGAAAAGGTGCAACATATCCAAAACTCAACACTCCAGTGCATTTTTTGTATAAGAACATTGGTTTTGACGATTGTGAGCCATCCAAGAACCGTTGGATACCAATATGACCACCAAAATGAAGGTGTTGAAAATGGCCACCAGGTCCACCAAGAAAAAATGCAACATATCCAAAGCTCAACACTCCAGTGCATTTTTTGTATAAGAACATTGGTTTTGACGATTGTAATTCACCCAAGAACCGTACGGTACCAATATGACCACCAAAATGAAGATGTTGAAGATGGCCACCAGATCCACCAAGAAAAAGTGCAACATATCCAAACCTCAACACTCCAGTGCATTTTTTGTATAAGAACATTGGTTTTAACGATTGTGAGCCACCCAAGAACCGTAGGATACCAATATGACCACCAGAATGAAGGTGTTGAAGATGGCCAGCAGGTCCACCAAGAAAAAGTGCAACATATCCAAAACTCAACACTCCAGTGCATTTTTTGTATAAGAACATTGGTTTTGAAGATTGTGAGCCACCCAAGAACCGTACGGTACCAATATGACCACCAAAATGAAGGTGTTGAAGATGGCCACCAGGTCCACTAAGAAAAAGTGCAACATATCCAAAACTCAACACTCTGGTGCATTTTTTGTGTAAGAACATTGGTTTCAACGATTGTGGGCCATCCATGAACCGTAAGATACCAATTTGACCACCAAAATGAAGGTGTTGAAGATGGTCACCTGATACACCAAGAAAGAGTGCAACATATCGAAAACTCAACACTCCAGTGCATTTTTTGTATAAGAACATTGGTTTCAACGATTGTGAGCCACCCAAGAACCGTAGGATACCAATATGACCACCAGAATGAAGGTGTTGAAGATGGCCACTAGATCCACCAAGAAAAGGTGCAACATATCCAAAACTCAACACTCCAGTGCATTTTTTGTATAAGAACATTGGTTTTGAAGATTGTGAGCCACCCAAGAACCGTACGGTATCAATATGACCACCAAAATGAAGGTGTTGAAGATGGCCACTAGATCCACCAAGAAAAGGTGCAACATATCCAAAACTCAACACTCCAGTGCATTTTTTGTATAAGAACATTGGTTTTGACGATTGTGAGCCACCCAAGAACCGTACGGTATCAATATGACCACCAAAATGAAGGTGTTGAAGATGGCCACTAGGTCCACCAAGAAAAAGTGCAACATATCCAAAACACAACACTCCAGTGCATTTTTTGTATAAGAACATTGGTTTTGACGATTGTGAGCCACCCAAGAACCGTACGGTATCAATATGACCACCAAAATGAAGGTGTTGAAGATGGCCACCAGGTCCACCAAGAAAAAGTGCAACATATCCAAAACACAACACTCCAGTGCATTTTTTGTATAAGAACATTGGTTTTGACGATTGTGAGCCACCCAAGAACCGTACGGTATCAATATGACCACCAAAATGAAGGTGTTGAAGATGGCCACTAGATCCACCAAGAAAAGGTGCAACATATCCAAAACTCAACACTCCAGTGCATTTTTTGTATAAGAACATTGGTTTTGACGATTGTGAGCCACCCAAGAACCGTACGGTATCAATATGACCACCAAAATGAAGGTGTTGAAGATGGCCACTAGGTCCACCAAGAAAAAGTGCAACATATCCAAAACACAACACTCCAGTGCATTTTTTGTATAAGAACATTGGTTTTGACGATTGTGAGCCACCCAAGAACCGTACGGTATCAATATGACCACCAAAATGAAGGTGTTGAAGATGGCCACCAGGTCCACCAAGAAAAAGTGCAACATATCCAAAACACAACACTCCAGTGCATTTTTTGTATAAGAACATTGGTTTTGAAGATTGTGAGCCACCCAAGAACCGTACGGTACCAATATGACCACCAAAATGAAGGTGTTGAAGATGGCCACCAGGTCCACTAAGAAAAAGTGCAACATATCCAAAACTCAACACTCTGGTGCATTTTTTGTGTAAGAACATTGGTTTCAACGATTGTGGGCCATCCATGAACCGTAGGATACCAATTTGACCACCAAAATGAAGGTGTTGAAGATGGTCACCTGATCCACCAAGAAAGAGTGCAACATATCCAAAACTCAACACTCCAGTGCATTTTTTGTATAAGAACATTGGTTTTAACGATTGTGAGCCACCCAAGAACCGTAGGATACCAATATGACCACCAGAATGAAGGTGTTGAAGATGGCCAGCAGGTCCACCAAGAAAAAGTGCAACATATCCAAAACTCAACCCTCCAGTGCATTTTTTGTATAAGAACATTGGTTTTGAAGATTGTGAGCCACCCAAGAACCGTACGGTACCAATATGACCACCAAAATGAAGGTGTTGAAGATGGCCACCAGGTCCACTAAGAAAAAGTGCAACATATCCAAAACTCAACACTCTGGTGCATTTTTTGTGTAAGAACATTGGTTTCAACGATTGTGGGCCATCCATGAACCGTAGGATACCAATTTGACCACCAAAATGAAGGTGTTGAAGATGGTCACCTGATCCACCAAGAAAGAGTGCAACATATCCAAAACTCAACACTCCAGTGCATTTTTTGTATAAGAACATTGGTTTTGACGATTGTGAGCCACCCAAGAACCGTACGGTATCAATATGACCACCAAAATGAAGGTGTTGAAGATGGCCACCAGGTCCACCAAGAAAAAGTGCAACATATCCAAAACACAACACTCCAGTGCATTTTTTGTATAAGAACATTGGTTTTGAAGATTGTGAGCCACCCAAGAACCGTACGGTACCAATATGACCACCAAAATGAAGGTGTTGAAGATGGCCACCAGGTCCACTAAGAAAAAGTGCAACATATCCAAAACTCAACACTCTGGTGCATTTTTTGTGTAAGAACATTGGTTTCAACGATTGTGGGCCATCCATGAACCGTAGGATACCAATTTGACCACCAAAATGAAGGTGTTGAAGATGGTCACCTGATCCACCAAGAAAGAGTGCAACATATCCAAAACTCAACACTCCAGTGCATTTTTTGTATAAGAACATTGGTTTTAACGATTGTGAGCCACCCAAGAACCGTAGGATACCAATATGACCACCAGAATGAAGGTGTTGAAGATGGCCAGCAGGTCCACCAAGAAAAAGTGCAACATATCCAAAACTCAACCCTCCAGTGCATTTTTTGTATAAGAACATTGGTTTTGAAGATTGTGAGCCACCCAAGAACCGTACGGTACCAATATGACCACCAAAATGAAGGTGTTGAAGATGGCCACCAGGTCCACTAAGAAAAAGTGCAACATATCCAAAACTCAACACTCTGGTGCATTTTTTGTGTAAGAACATTGGTTTCAACGATTGTGGGCCATCCATGAACCGTAGGATACCAATTTGACCACCAAAATGAAGGTGTTGAAGATGGTCACCTGATCCACCAAGAAAGAGTGCAACATATCCAAAACTCAACACTCCAGTGCATTTTTTGTATAAGAACATTGGTTTTGACGATTGTGAGCCACCTAAGAACCGTAGGATACCAGTTTGACCACCAAAATGAAGGTGTTGAAGATGGTCACCTGATCCACCAAGAAAGAGTGCAACATATCCAAAACTCAACACTCCAGTGCATTTTTTGTATAAGAACATTGGTTTTGACGATTGTGAGCCACCTAAGAACCGTAGGATATAAATATGACCACCAAAATGAAGGTGTTGAAGATGGTCACCTGATCCACCAAGAAAGAGTGCAACATATCCAAAACTCAACACTCCAGTGCATTTTTTGTATAAGAACATTGGTTTTGACGATTGTGAGCCACCTAAGAACCGTAGGATACCAGTTTGACCACCAAAATGAAGGTGTTGAAGATGGTAACCTGATCCACCAAGAAAGAGTGCAACATATCCAAAACTCAACACTCCAGTGCATTTTTTGTATAAGAACATTGGTTTTGAAGATTGTGAGCCACCCAAGAACCGTACGGTACCAATATGACCACCAAAATGAAGGTGTTGAAGATGGCCACCAGGTCCACCAAGAAAAAGTGCAACATATCCAAAACTCAACACTCTAGTGCATTTTTTGTATAAGAACATTGGTTTTGACGATTGTGAGCCACCCAAGAACCGTACTGTACCAATATGACCACCAGAATGATGGTGTTGAAGATGGCCACCAGGTCCACCAAGAAAAAGTGCAACATATCCAAAACTCAACACTGCAGTGCATTTTTTGTATAAGAACATTGGTTTTGACGATTGTGAGCCACCCAAGAACCGTACGGTACCAATATGACCACCAAAATGAAGGTGTTGAAGATGGCCACCAGGTCCACCAAGAAAAAGTCCAACATATCCAAAACTCAACACTCCAGTGCATTTTTTGTATAAGAACATTGGTTTTGACGATTGTGAGCCACCTAAGAACCGTAGGATACCAGTTTGACCACCAAAATGAAGGTGTTGAAGATGGTCACCTGATCCACCAAGAAAGAGTGCAACATATCCAAAACTCAACACTCCAGTGCATTTTTTGTATAAGAACATTGGTTTTGACGATTGTGAGCCACCTAAGAACCGTAGGATACCAGTTTGACCACCAAAATGAAGGTGTTGAAGATGGTCACCTGATCCACCAAGAAAGAGTGCAACATATCCAAAACTCAACACTCCAGTGCATTTTTTGTATAAGAACATTGGTTTTGACGATTGTGAGCCACCTAAGAACCGTAGGATACCAGTTTGACCACCAAAATGAAGGTGTTGAAGATGGCCACCAGGTCCACCAAGAAAAAGTCCAACATATCCAAAACTCAACACTCCAGTGCATTTTTTGTACAAGAACATTGGTTTTGACGATTGTGAGCCACCTAAGAACCGTAGGATACCAGTTTGACCACCAAAATGAAGGTGTTGAAGATGGTCACCTGATCCACCAAGAAAGAGTGCAACATATCCAAAACTCAACACTCCAGTGCATTTTTTGTATAAGAACATTGGTTTTGACGATTGTGAGCCACCTAAGAACCGTAGGATACCAATTTGACCACCAAAATGAAGGTGTTGAAGATGGTCACCTGATCCACTAAGAAAGAGTGCAAAATATCCAAAACTCAACACTCCAGTACATTTTTTGTATAAGAACATTGGTTTTGACGATTGTGAGCCACCTAAGAGCCGTAGGATACCAATATGACCACCAAAATGAAGGTGTTGAAGATGGCCACCAGGTCCACCAAGAAAAAGTGCAACATATCCGAACCCTTACATTCCAGTAGTTAACCCTACATTCGTGGTGCTATACGCATTTGACATTTGAATATCACAGTGTTTTTAAGGTCAGACAGTTTTTGTTTTAATTTTCGATGATCCATTCAAATTTTAAGATGAAAAAATGGGAAGAAGGCGGAAAGCAGGGTTATATAGACTTAGCTGACGGAATGTAATTAAATTGAAAACCATAGCCAACTCCTGTTTGTGTTGAAAGGACCATTTGTATGAGATCATGAATGATAAAGAAACCATTGATTAATTGAGTTAATTTGTAGAACAGTCTAGGCGGAGCCAGCTTAATGTATTATAAATTCACCGTAGGAACATTTTAAAATGCAACCGATGTTGGACAATAGCTTCTAATGCTAAAGTATGAGAAAATTTGTCATATTCCTAATTTAAGCATCACAACCATAAATCACGCTAACAATGACCGCACTATCCTGTGCCCAGCATAACCGCACACAACAAGTTTCTCATACCAAAAATTTATCCGGAACTTCTGTGCTATAATATGAAATCCCCTAAACCACTGTATTACACCTCTATGCATTTATGTAAATGTATGTAGTAGGTCTATTTATTATTTCCAGAGATATGCAAGCCTGCTTTTTTGTGTTCCATCTTGCAAACTTTTCCCCTGGTGGCAACATCCGCGTATTAACAATTCACCAACTCATGTATTGTGTGGCATTTCAAGTATGTGTATGCTGCGGGGAGAAATCTTTCTAAGAACAAGAGACCCACCAAAACGAAAACATAAAAACCCCAAACCTAGAGCGTCATCGTCGTAGTATTTATTTGGTACCGCGAAATTAAATTTTGTATACCTACAGCTCTGCAGATTGTTGGTTTAACTCGGATTGACCAGCTTTATCGCTGGAGGAAGAATAAATATTCTCCTTTTCGAAGGATACTTGCCTCACACTCAAAATCTTGCCAAACTTAACCTCTCTGGACCAACTATTAAGAGATTTTTCACAAACTTGCTGAAAGTTTTATGATGCGCTGACCCTGGAGCACAGCACACAACCCCAACGAATGTTAAACTTTTCGTCGGATTTATCGCATTTACATTTACGGATGAGCAAAGACCACCAACAAGAATGGCCACAGAACGACGACGACACCACAACGTCGAGAAGACGGGAGCGTAGCGTACTTTCAATTGTCCACGCTCGAGGTGTATGGGGAATAGGCATACCTATATATAGAAACTTTCTCATACCTGCCCCAACAACCATAACCCACTCGTAATGTTGGTCACTCTTGTTCTGTGGTGGGAATTTGTCGCGTAAAACACCACCAAGAGTTCCTTTTATAGCTTGCTGCTGCTGCTGCTATGTTATTGGTGCCGGACGCCGCCGGTTGAGGTTTTGTTTTCGGGGTTTGCTGTCACATTTCTTCTTCCTCTACCAAACCGAAGAAGCAAGCAAACGTGTACACGCAGCGATGGATAATACAGAGTGGAGGAGGCACTGCACACTATTATCATGAAGAATGGTTCCTTTTGTGTAACAATGAACAGACGGAAGGACGGACATACGCTCCGAGAGTAGACCAAAAGGCGAACAAAAACTCATCCGACAGCTAATTATGACTTCGCAATTTTATATTAAGGCGACTTCTACTATTTTAAACTCCGCGTGTGGCATATAGCTAAAGGTACTTGTATTAAGGACCTAACATCGATTTCGAAGGGTAGGTGTTTTAGAATGGCCAAAGAACCACTAGAACCTCAGAGCAGACCCTGAGTATAGGAATATTTTACAGTTAGAAGTGAACATTTATTGCGTTAGTAAGAAATAGTGCTATAAATATGTCCCGTTCTTGATTTAGCGATATGCCTCCATTCCGTCGTCGTCGGTTGAAAGGATCATAAAAACACAACCAGATAGATATAATATTTGTTTTGATGCCATAAAAAAGGACAAGAACTTTCCGGTGGTCAAAGATGGCAGAAGGCAGGACAGTAGAAAAAGAAATTGCCAAAGGAAGGAAGGGTTATGCTTCTCGACAAACAACGACCATCAGCAACGACTAAACTCTGATGGTGACGGCCTATATTGTTATTGAAACATGTTTTGTATATGAACGACGAGGTTTTTTTTGTTCTTCTCTCATTTTTTAGTGCTTTGTACCTTTACCCATAAAACGTGCGGACAGTTTCTATACACGAGTGTATAAAACTTGGTTTCATAATGGATTTCAATTGGGAGTTCCAATGTCAGCAAGTTCCCTCTTTTCCTGTCAGTCGCTCTAGATTCAAGAAGGGTGGTTTGGTTATGTGGCGGTTGGCGGATTTAAAACCATTAAAATCACCTTGAGCGATGGTGACGTGACTGAGGGGGGGTGGGGAAAGGATTTGTTTGGAAATGTCAGTGTAGCATGGGTCATGGACCAGTTAAAGGGGGAGGACTGTTTTTTTTCTGTACGTCCGTTCGTTCGTTTGTTGGCCCATTTCACGTTTCGCTGTTGAAGGCATTTTATTAAATTAAAAAAAAGTATTTGCTAAGGCCGATTTTTTTTTCTTTGTGTTGTTGCTTGTATTTTTGTGTTCCCTTTTTGCCTTCTTGTGCTTCATGGTTATAATATATTTAATTTAATTCACTTTTTTTGTTAATAAAGTGCATTTCATCATACACATTTTGGAAGGTGAAAAAGGACTGACAAAAAAAATTATTTTATATAAATTTATAAATAAAAAGAACCATAGCTCTCTCTCGCGCGGATCAAACCACACATTAGTTTTATGAAAAATGATGATGCCTTTGGGATTTGTGGAGATGATTTTCTTCTTTTTTTTTTTTTTGGTTTTTTGTTTCCTTCACTTTCTTTTGTGAAATTAGGGATGTTTATAGTGCTTGACCTTTAAGTCTGTGAGGTGGTGGATTGCTTGTCTTTGAATGGAAGGGGCTGAATAATGTAATACAAAGTTCCATGGAATTGTGGTTTATTTTAATGTTCCTAAACGGACAGTATCTCAAAACTGACCATTTAAAGCGAATTTTAAGCAATGCATAGGTACTATACCTAGACAAATTACCATAAATACAAAATTGAAGCTCATGTATCATGTATAGACTAACACCGCCCTCGCTGATGGGGATAATATACTGGGTACGTTTTTTAATGATTATATTATATGTCCCTAAAACATTGTCAAATCGCCATATGGAAAGGAAAAGAAAAGAACAAGAAAAAAATTTAAAAAGTTTTTCAAAATTTTAGTTGTATTTTTTTTTTTGTTAAAAAGATTTTTTGTTTCCCTTAAAAATCTTATGAGCATTGTAACTAACCCAAAGCGGTGACAAAAGAGGACAGAAATTTTTCTTTTCTTTTCCAGAGATATATGTGGCTCTTCAAAAAAAAAAAAAAAAAAAAAAGTGAAATTTTGTTTGTTCCCTTAATTTTTTTGACTAGTGCATTTATAGTTCACACTATGTGATGTCGTAGCCAAAAATACAACGAGACAGATGTCGCACTTAAGAAATTTCATGCTACATGCAAAGAGCCAACTTTTCTCTGCATTTGGTCAATCCGCTTCTTGGGAAGAGAAACGAGCTGAGTAGGAGGACTAAGCTTCTGGTGTATAAACAGCTAATCCGGCCAGTTCTGACGTACGCCTGCCCAATCTGGTTTACCATTGAAGAAGATCCAACTCTTTGAAAGAAAGATACTTCGGAGATGTACATGACTTCACAGAAATCAAGTAACGAGGAAATATGTCCCAAATAAGAAGCTGGGGGGTTGTTCCCAAATGCGCGGCGTATCGCTTTTGATGGCGGATCTGCATTTTCCTATTCTCAAAAGCGTCATGCCAAAGCGGAAGTTCTTACTAGATGCCATTTTGGGTGTGAAAGCGATAGGTGTCTAGTTGGCGGATTGTTGGCGGATTGAAAGAAAATCTAAATACATAAATAATTTGCAACTAATTTATCTTCTTCACTTTCGGCAATTAAAAATCAAAATGTTTCGTTTTCTTTTTTAAAGCAATAATATTGCAAAGTTATTAATGAAAATACTTTTAGCACAAAAAAAAAAAAAAAACAAACAAATTGTTGGACGGCAAACTGCTACTGTAAAATTTTTGAAAACATCTGACAATTAAATGAGAAGAGTGGAAGTAAAAATGGGAGTGACCTGGAAATTTTTGGACTTAAGTGAGAGAAACTTGAAGGATCATTTTCGTCCTGGATCGCATTTGAAAATAAACAAAAGCGAACAAGGTCGAAAGTGAGGTTTCGCTTTTAAAGCGATCCGCCGCAGATTTGAGAATAACCCCCCTGTATGAAGAGGTAAAATTGATCCCGATAAATCAATTCATGCTACAGCTCTCCACGAAAATCATCAGGAACTTTGAAAACGACCCCAACTTTGAATAGAAATCCAGCAATTACTTCAGCATAAACTAGAGCCCAGCCATCGCTGCCTGAATGTTCGAGTCATCACAGACGACCGATACGATGAAATCATCCACAATGAAGAAGTCCCGTTCTACGAGAGGACTATCAGCCGACATTACCGAGGACAAAAAACAAATCCGAAACCTACACCCTACCTAATCTGCTTACCAAACCCAACATACATTATAAATTTTATGTAATACATTAGCGGTCAGTTGTATAAACATGGTTCATAATTTAACCCGTGGTTCAGCAATTTTAACTCGCCCAGTTCGGAGAATTTACTGCGGTTCAACGTTCAAGTATGAGATGATAGCTAATCGGTGAATTAAAAATCCTGAACCACGGATAAATAAATACCAACGATTGTACAAACCTGGCAAAGTAATCAAAAATATAAAATTGTAAAAAAAGTAGCATTGTATAGAAACATTTGAAGTAGGTCAGGCGATGTCCCTCAAGTTAGCAGAGCAAGGTCAGCAGAACAAAGTTTTAATGATGTAATCATTAGGTGCTTAATAAGTGCTAATTAAGTACCCAACAACAAAATTAAGTGCTCCAGTACTTTTGGAAAAAATTTATGTTCAATATTCGAAAACTGGTTAGAACGCATGGAAAAAAAATTGGTTTGCTCTCATAATTAGGTGCTATTTAAGTGCTCTACGAATCAAAAAAAAAAATTTGAAAAAATTGTTTTTTACAAAAAAAAAAAAATATTTTAAAAATTTTGAAAAAAAATTATTTTTTTTTTATTTTTTTCTACTTTTTTCGTCATAAATATACTTGAATAATTAAGACTTTATCTAATTAGAGTTAAGTACCCCATTTTCCGAAACATTTTCCAAGATTTGATGAAAAAAAAATAATCCAATTTTCCATACAAAACCCTGCTCTGCTAAATTAAATTCGATTTTTCTCGAACAATTCAAGCTTTTTTTACCCAAATCTTTTTGATTAATTAGAAGCTCATCAAACTCGAATTAAGTACCCTATTTTCCGGAAGATTTTCCAAGATTTCAAGAAAAAAAAAATAATTCAATTTTCCATACAAAACCCTGCTCTGCTAACTTAAATTCGAGTTTTCTCGAACAATTCAAGCTTTTTTTACCCAAATCTTTTTGATTTATTAGAAGCTCATCAAACTCGAATTAAGTACCCTATTTTCCGGAAGATTTTCCAAGATTTCAAGAAAAAAAAAATAATTCAATTTTCCATACAAAACCCTGCTCTGCTAATTTAAATTCGAGTTTTCTCGAACAATTCAAGCTTTTTTTACCCAAATCTTTTTGATTTATTAGAAGCTCATCAAACTCGAATTAAGTACCCTATTCTCCGAAACAAGATTTGAAGAAAAAAAAATAATTCAATTTTCCATACAAAACCCTGCTCTGCTAACTTAAATTCGAGTTTTCTCGAACAATTCAAGCTTTTTTTACCCAAATCTTTTTGATTTATTAGAAGCTCATCAAACTCGAATTAAGTACCCTATTTTCCGGAAGATTTTCCAAGATTTCAAGAAAAAAAAAAATAATTCAATTTTCCATACAAAACCCTGCTCTGCTAACTTAAATTCGATTTTTCGCGAACAATTCAAGATTTTTTCACCCAAATCTTTTTGATTTATTAGAAACTCATCAAACTCGAATTAAGTACCCCATTTTCCGGAAGATTTTCCAAGATTTCAAGAAAAAAAAAAAATAATTCAATTTTCCATACAAAACCCTGCTCTGCTAAATTAAATTCGATTTTTCTCGAACAATTCAAGCTTTTTTTACCCAAATCTTTTTGATTTATTAGAAGCTCATCAAACTCGAATTAAGTACCCTACTTTCCGGAAGATTTTCCAAGATTTCAAGAAAAAAAAAAAATAATTCAATTTTCCATACAAAACCCTGCTCTGCTAACTTAAATTCGATTTTTCGCGAACAATTCAAGATTTTTTCACCCAAATCTTTTTGATTAATTAGAAGCTCATCAAACTCGAATTAAGTACCCTATTTTCCGAAACAAGATTTGAAGAAAAAAAAAATAATTCAATTTTCCATACAAAACCCGGCTCTGCTAACTTAAATTCGATTTTTCTCGAACAATTCAAGATTTGTTCACCCAAATCTTTTTGATTTATTAGAAGCTCATCAAACTCGAATTAAGTACCCTATTTTCCGGAAGATTTTCCAAGATTTCAAGAAAAAAAAAAAATAATTCAATTTTCCATACAAAACCCTGCTCTGCTAATTTAAATTCGAGTTTTCTCGAACAATTCAACTTTTTTTCACCCAAATCTTTAAATCTTTTTGATTAATTAGAAGCTCATCAAACTCGAATTAAGTACCCTATTTTCCGAAACAAGATTTGAAGAAAAAAAAAATAATTCAATTTTCCATACAAAACCCGGCTCTGCTAACTTAAATTCGATTTTTCTCGAACAATTCAAGCTTTTTTTACCCAAATCTTTTTGATTTATTAGAAGCTCATCAAACTCGAATTAAGTACCCTATTTTCCGGAAGATTTTCCAAGATTTCAAGAAAAAAAAAAAATAATTCAATTTTCCATACAAAACCCTGCTCTGCTAATTTAAATTCGAGTTTTCTCGAACAATTCAACTTTTTTTCACCCAAATCTTTTTGATTAATTAGAAGCTCATCAAACTCGAATTAAGTACCCTATTCTCCGAAACAAGATTTGAAGAAAAAAAAATAATTCAATTTTCCATACAAAACCCTGCTCTGCTAACTTAAATTCGAGTTTTCTCGAACAATTCAAGCTTTTTTCACCCAAATCTTTTTGATTTATTAGAAGCTCATCAAACTCGAATTAAGTACCCTATTTTCCGGAAGATTTTCCAAGATTTCAAGAAAAAAAAAAATAATTCAATTTTCCATACAAAACCCTGCTCTGCTAACTTAAATTCGATTTTTCGCGAACAATTCAAGATTTTTTCACCCAAATCTTTTTGATTTATTAGAAACTCATCAAACTCGAATTAAGTACCCCATTTTCCGGAAGATTTTCCAAGATTTCAAGAAAAAAAAAAATAATTCAATTTTCCATACAAAACCCTGCTCTGCTAAATTAAATTCGATTTTTCTCGAACAATTCAAGCTTTTTTTACCCAAATCTTTTTGATTTATTAGAAGCTCATCAAACTCGAATTAAGTACTCTACTTTCCGGAAGATTTTCCAAGATTTCAAGAAAAAAAAAAATAATTCAATTTTCCATACAAAACCCTGCTCTGCTAACTTAAATTCGATTTTTCGCGAACAATTCAAGATTTTTTCACTCAAATCTTTTTGATTAATTAGAAGCTCATCAAACTCGAATTAAGTACCCTATTTTCCGAAACAAGATTTGAAGAAAAAAAAAATAATTCAATTTTCCATACAAAACCCGGCTCTGCTAACTTAAATTCGATTTTTCTCGAACAATTCAAGATTTGTTCACCCAAATCTTTTTGATTTATTAGAAGCTCATCAAACTCGAATTAAGTACCCTATTTTCCGGAAGATTTTCCAAGATTTCAAGAAAAAAAAAAAATAATTCAATTTTCCATACAAAACCCTGCTCTGCTAATTTAAATTCGAGTTTTCTCGAACAATTCAACTTTTTTTCACCCAAATCTTTTTGATTAATTAGAAGCTCATCAAACTCGAATTAAGTACCCTATTTTCCGAAACAAGATTTGAAGACAAAAAAAATAATTCAATTTTCCATACAAAACCCTGCTCTGCTAAATTAAATTCGATTTTTCTCGAACAATTCAAGCTTTTTTTACCCAAATCTTTTTGATTTATTAGAAGCTCATCAAACTCGAATTAAGTACCCTATTTTCCGGAAGATTTTCCAAGATTTCAAGAAAAAAAAAAAAATAATTCAATTTTCCATACAAAACCCTGCTCTGCTAACTTAAATTCGATTTTTCGCGAACAATTCAAGATTTTTTCACCCAAATCTTTTTGATTTATTAGAAACTCATCAAACTCGAATTAAGTACCCCATTTTCCGGAAGATTTTCCAAGATATCAAGAAAAAAAAAATAATTCAATTTTCCATACAAAACCCTGCTCTGCTAAATTAAATTCGATTTTTCTCGAACAATTCAAGCTTTTTTTACCCAAATCTTTTTGATTTATTAGAAGCTCATCAAGCTAAAATTAAGTACCCTATTTTCCGGAAGATTTTCCAAGATTTCAAGAAAAAAAAAATAATTCAATTTTCCATACAAAACCCTGCTCTGCTAACTTAAATTCGATTTTTCGCGAACAATTCAAGATTTTTTCACCCAAATCTTTTTGATTAATTAGAAGCTCATCAAACTCGAATTAAGTACCCTATTTTCCGAAACAAGATTTGAAGAAAAAAAAAATAATTCAATTTTCCATACAAAACCCTGCTCTGCTAATTTAAATTCGAGTTTTCTCGAACAATTCAACTTTTTTCACCCAAATCTTTTTATTTATCCAAAAAAAAACTTTCAAAAAATATGAAAACACAATGATTGTCAACTCTCATCATATTAAGTTGAAAGAGAACGAATTTACAAAAAAAATAACGAATTCGGTTTTTGTTTATTATACAGTATTATATTGTATTGAATATTATATAGTACTTTTTTCTTAAAATCTTGGAAAATCTTTCGGAAAATGGGGTACTTAATTAGAGTTTGGTGAGCTTCTAATAAATCAAAAAGATTTGGGTGAAAAAATCTTGAATTGTTCGAGAAAAATCGAATTTAAATTAGCAGAGCAGGGTTTTGTATGGAAAATTGGATTATTTTTTTTTCATCAAATCTTGGAAAATGTTTCGGAAAATGGGGTACTTAATTCTAACTAGATGATATCTTAATTATTCAAGTATATTTATGATGAAAAAAGTAAAAAAAAATAAAAAAAAAAATTATTTTTTTTCAAAATTTTTTGATTCGTAGAGCACTTAAATAGCACCTAATTATGAGAGCAAACCAATTTTTTTTCCATGCGTTCTAACCAGTTTTCGAAAATTGCTCTGCTAACTTTAAATCAAGTAGATTAAGTAGATTAATTTTTTACAAAAGTACTGGAGCACTTAATTTTGTTGTTGGGTACTTAATTGGCACTTATTAAGCACCTAATGATGACATCATTAAAACTTTGTTCTGCTGACCTTGCTCTGCTAACTTGAGGGACATGGTCGGGCGCGGGTTACAGTGTTACACCATCAATGCATTTGACTAAAGTAAAAATTTCTGTAGTCCAATTCCAATGACTTGCTGAATGGTCAGTCGACGCCTGACAGAAGTTTTCACATCTGTGACCCTCTGAACATTTAACATAATGTATTGTTTTGTTTTGTATAAATAGAGAAGCTCCTTTTTGAGCGATTTCAAAATATATAATTTTAATTTAATTAATTTGTTGAAACAAAAAATTAAAGTTCACTTTAATTTGTTCTTAAATACAGACTTTTGTCTTCTATACTTTCAGAATCAAATGAAAATGGCAAAACCGTTTCGGCTCGAACCCAAAACTCCAACGAAGTGTCCAAACAATCTTGTATCACCATGGACAGCAGCAGTTCAAGTGATGACCCATCGCCACTGCAAAAAGCTATTGTCCAACATAATTCCTCACAATCGATTTTCGACACTGGCCAATCACAACAATCAACTGGAAGCACCAATAATATCATTCTGTTGCGAGGATCTCGCAACGAAAATGGCCAAATAATCATTCAAAATAAGCACCCTTAATCTTACATACACCACGTAAGACAAATGGTGGCGGTAATTCCACCACATCCACTGGTGGTGGTGGTGGTGGTGGTGGTAATACTATACTCTTGCAAACCCCAATCAATGCAAACCAATTGGAATCGGTGCTTCTTCAGTCGGCGGCGTCTATGAAAAAGGGCAATCTCGGTGAGCGGTCTTTCCTTATCCAGAAGCAGCCCAGCCGGACGTATAGCACCGATGGCAACCGCCTTACAACTACTACAACACTCTCTGGGGCAAATGCCAAAGGGCCCTTCATATTGCAAACGCTAAAACGCTTAGAAAAGTCACAATCAATCCTTGTAATCCGGAACTCGAGTGCTAATACGAGCAACAGCAACAACAACACCTCTACCGTGACTTCTAGTGATGTTACAACCGCTGGCAATGTTAACACTGCCACATCTACGCCATCATTAGCCACATCATCGTCGTTGCCTTCCTCTTTGGCATTCTCCAGAGTGGCCACCACCCCGCAATCAACACAAACCGGCCTGGTGAAGCAAACTTCATCTGTGTCAGTAACAGTAGGAGCAGCTGTAGCATCTATTCCCAGTCGGGTCAAATCTACAAATGCCCGTTTAGGCATTATCCAACAGCAGCAGCAGCAGCATGCCAACAATAACAACGGTCATAACAAAGGCAATAACACCAGCAATAACTACAGCCGGAACCCTCGGAATTCCCTTCATGGTGCTGGAGGAGGTGTTGGTTCCGGAGTGGGTACAGGTGGCGCCGTGACTGCTGTGAGCCTGGATGAAGTCCAGAATAAACTTGAAGCAGCGGGACAGCAAAAAAAGACGAATGTACCTCTTGGGAGTGGTAAGTGCTTTGTTGTTTGTCTCTCATAATAATTACAAAGCAATGCAATCCTAGTTTGAATGTATGTATGGACTTTTGTTTTGTGCATCCTGCAGGTGCATGAGTCTTCCTTCCTATGCACATTGGCTTTGGCCAATATGTGCGATTTGTTTCAAGTATGGAACAGGAACAGTATCGATGGTTGTGATATAAATCACAATGTTTTGTTTGTTTATTTGTTGCGTTTTGATAACGAGCCCTGAATACTTATACTTGTCTAGCTTTAGTTATTCTGCCCAGGAGATGTTCCAGTCGCCTGAAGATGCGTTTTATTTGGGAAATAATATAAAGGATGTTATTTTACAAAATCAGAAAAAAAAGAACACTATTGAAGTTTTAAGAAGTGAAAGCTCTTAAAAGTTTAAATCTTAAAGCAACTGAATAGGTACATACGTGGTATATTGATGGATGGTTTTTGGTTGAGAATTAACTCTTTGACCAGAAGTGCATTTTTTGTAGAAAACAACAACATCTGGTGGGTTTTTTTTTGACAAGAAAATGTTAAATAAAATATTAAATCATTACAAAGATTCCTTAAACCTTAAGTAGTCATGAATGACCCCAATAATTTTAACAAAAAAATTTAGCTATTTATTTGATCTGGATTTAAAGACTTTAAAGTCGAAGTTTCTACCTTTTAAGCAAAAGTTTAAAGGGCCATTTGCTGAAACGAAAGTTAAATATTTAAGTTCAACATAAGAGCTTATGTGACAGTTTATGCTGTGGAAAAAGTGAAACATAAGCGTTTAAGTTTAACATAAATATTTAAGTTTCGTTTCAGCAAATGGGCCTTAAAGAGCAATAGACCACAAATATTTCTGTAAAATTTTAAATTCATCCATTCAATCGTTTTTCCGTACCGAGTGATCAAAGTCGGGAAATAAAAAAACACTTTTTTCACGGTTTTGCATTAATTACAATATTAATAAGAATTAAAAAAAAAAAAAACAAACATTAAAAAAAAAGCAATTTTGAGAAAAAATTAAAAAAGTTTTTCAAAGTTTTAAAATTTAAGTTGTAAATTTTTCGCTCCGTCAAATAGTGAGCAAGGGAATCCAATTTTTTTTCCTAAGCATTTAGACAGAAAAAATGAGAAATTTTGCTGAGATTCCTGAGGTCTCGAGATCTCATTTTCCTGAACTTGCACCATGAATTTTCTGTCAAAATTGTCGGACAAAATTGCAAGTTTACAGAGTTGTAAAAGATTTCGTACAATTTAAATATTTCTTTTTATTGACAGATCTTACAATTTTTGTGTCAGATTCAGATTTTTTTTATTTTATTTTTAATAGATTTTGTTTTTATTTGATTTTTAATTGATTTTTTTTATTTGAAAGGCCTGTCAATGACATTATATGTGAAATATGAAATTGTTCAAATAGATTCTACACTACGTGGCGCGCATCCGAAATCCGATGAATCTATGTAGCTGAATTTGAGTGATGTCGATAAGTCAAAAGAAAGTGGTTATCATTGATCATTAGTGCTTTTCGTTGATAGAGTAGGCAATGACGTTGTTTTTACGAAGAAGTTCGATGATGTCGCGCCGGCCAACAAATCACACCAAACAGGTGAATTTCTGTGGATTCATTGCCAATGTGGTGGACCTCGTGTGGATTGGCATCGTCCAAAATCCGACAATTTTGTTTGTTGCTGAAAAATTATTTTTTGTTGTTGAAACCTGGATCCGGTGCAAACTAGGCCCATCAGCAACTGAACAAAGCATTGTCAATGCCCGTCTTACTTCTGATTTACGATTTGTCTTTAAAAAAAAAAAAAGAAAAATTAACAACAGATAAAACAACATGATGGTCGCCATTAACTGTCAAACCCACCCCTATTGGAAACCCTAAGTATCACTTTTTAAAATTATTTGTATTAATTCAGTAAAATAATGACCTTACAGGTTGTGATCTCAAATCTAGACCATGCGTCATGTTGCACCGGGTTCAAGTCAAGACTTCTAGAAGACTATCATTCAGTTCTGATGAGCTCAAAAACAATGGTACTCCATTCAAGCCGAAGACCCTTAGTGCAGTTCGCTTTCGGGCTGGAACTGAATCCTGCTGAAAAATCTAATGCTTAACCGCAAACACAAAAATCCGTTTGTTAAATTAACAGATTTGCATATTTAAACTTTCATCAATTTAACTTCCCAAATTCAACTTTTGACATTAAAAGTTTTGTGTATTAAATGAAACAATAATCAATTTACATCTTTTCAATTGTATAAACAAATCTACACATAGGCTTTTATGAAGCATTGCAATAAAAAATTCGTATAGGTACCTTTTCGCTGAGGATTTCATACTTTCCTTGTCTATCAGATATTAAAGCCCACACGACACAATTAGCTTAAAACATTAAAATACACAAGGTCCTTCTTATACATTTATTTCTGTAACATTCCGCACTCAATCCTCACGACAACTTAAGTTTGGAATATCACAAAAAGAAAAAACAAAAACAAAAAAACAAAAAAAACAAAAATTTAAAAATACTTCATACAGCCGAAGTGTCTTTCGGCAGCGCGCGTACCCATCATTCCGAGACTTTTCTCTCATCCTCACCTTCTTTTTAACAAAGGCTAAAAGTTGATTAACACCTTGTCATGTGAGTTAAACAAAAAAAAAGGAAAACACCACGTATCTATCTACAAAAAACTTGTGTTTAAAAAATTGTTTCCTGTTTTCATTTTGCTTTTTTTTAGAGTTCACTCCCGCCACCTACCCCTATTTTTCAGCTGATGGGTCAGATTTAAAATTAAATGTTTGAAAAAGAAACAACCCAAATAAAAAACAAAAAAAGAACCACGGACAAAATGAAATAAGCCTCAGAATGAGCAGAAAAAAATGAATGAAGCACAGCACACGGCAAGCAGGCAGGATACAAGCCTACATCATTACCCATTAAGGCCGAAGTTCGCTATCTCATCGCTTGCATGTAAATACCTACTCATTCAGGATGTGTACCCGTTGTTTCTTTTTTTGTTCGCCCTTTTTTTGCCAGGATCTCAGAGCCAGAGCCTTTTATGCACTTCCTTTGTCCTCATCATCATCAGCGTCGTCGTCGTCGTTGTCGAAATCCACGTCATCGTGTGCCATAAGCGCGGGGGCTTTTCAAACAAAATTCAAAAGGAAAAAAGGCAAAAAAAAAAGAAGAGAATAACGGTACCTTTAACAGGGAGCCAAAGCGAAAAAAATTAAGCAATGATATCTAATTAGTAGACAAATGTTACCTAGTACCAGGATCCGCTTTTATATTTTTCACCGGAAGTGTACACCAAAAAACTTTTTCCCATATTCGACGAAAGCAAAACATACAAAAAACACTAAAAAGAGAAAGAGAAATAGAGTGGAAAGTTATAAGTTTAACTGTAACAACAAAATGTAATAAAATGAGAAAGAAAAGAATAAAAAAATAAACAAAATTCGACAATATTATGAAATAACTCGTTGCTGAAGGTTGGCGAGCCATGGTGTTGTCGGAGAGTGGAAGACATTGTGTTTGTGTGGCGAAAATATATTATTATTCATCTCGATGGGATTGTTTGACTTTTGTGGGAGGAAATCTTTCAATCTTCAGACGCACAACACAACAATATTGTCAACCGATGTAAAATTCCTATTGAGTCCTCGCCTCTTATACCAGACCCAGATCCCGACGACGTTTTGGCCTTTTGGGTGTTCATAAATCGATGTTGCTTAATGTAGGTACCATCGAAATCAACACTTGGAAACGCGATTCGGAAATTATTATGTCCTTTGAAAGATTTACCATTGAACAGCAGATTGCTATCAACGGAGAAGAAGACTTTTGCCGTTTGCGAAAGCAGCTGCCAAAAAGGCAGACGACCAAAGAGATATTTGGTTTGGAAATTTACTTGTGGATTTCACAACTGAATTCATGTGCTCCCTACTGAACTCGTCAGAGATTTACAAGAAAAATCATTATTGAGCAATATGGTGAGAAGGCATTAGGTTTCGTACTCCTTCTTGTAAACCATCAGAGTTTCGGATTGCGCAAACCTAAGCGATGCATGGTGGAGGCGATCACAATAGCCTTATCGCGCGATAAAGATGCGATCAAAAACTATCTCAGATCATTGTGATGCTTACGGTTAACAGTCAGAGGGGTCATCACGTAAACCGAAAATGATCGGGCGATATCGTTTCCATTCTTCGAGATCATTTTCGTTTTAAATTATGAGGCCAAAAGCCACTTCAACGTCACAAATAAATAATTCGAAGAGAAAAGGCCCACATATAGAACCCTGTGGAACACCTGTGCTTAAGAAACTAATCATCCTGAATAACTACCACGCGCTGAGTTCTTTTAAACAGTGTGGATTCCCATAAGATAGGACTTTAAATGTTAACAGCACACTTGACAGCCCAAGCTTTCAATGAGGTTGGAAAAGTTTAAGATGTAATCCAGTGAATCTATTAATGCCTGAGTAGATTAATTAATTAGGGAAAAATTTAATAAATCCAAAAGGAATTCCGTCTTATCCAATAATAGTTTCAGATGTACAGTCGCAGTTATAAAAACATAGGTTCAATATTTAACCCACCGATTTTGGTGGATTTATAAAAGAGCTATAAGGTTCAAGCACGTTATAAAGCTTTTATCACATACTCTAACCTCAACTACTGTTAAACCGCAGTTAATCTACCTGTTGTTAATGCGGTTTCAAAAATGCTAATGACGACTTTAATCTTCGATGAAACCTCGAAATTAAATAAATATCATCGTTTGCATAAATCAAATCACATTTTCCAGTGAAACTCCTCGGAAATCGGTTGGTTGTTTTAAACTAAGCCTTAAGTACATTCGCACTGAGCTCACTTTTTAAGATTTTTCATTTTCCAGCACCAATTTGGCGTAGAGCTGCTTAAGTGTTTAGCTTTAATGCGAAACAAAATTTAAATGTAATCGTTTTATAGACGTTGCTTGGTTTCGCCAGGTTTCATGACTTTTGGAACACAAGCTTTTGAACAGCTTTGACTGAAATTGCACTGATAATGTATGGAAACTTGTTCTATCAATATTTAGAACACGTCTAAGTATACAGGCCAATTAGATTTTGACTGTATGATTCTCAAATAAAGTCAAGTTACACAGTATACATCTTGCAATCATGAACATTTACTAGCTCTATCGGAATTCGAAGACATCGCAAATCGTATCCCAAGTGCGCCATCACATCACAATCGAAATATCAATACCTCGAAAGATTTAACACAAGGATGTGCTCCATCTCAATGCTACATCCTTTTGCTGTATTGTCAGCTAAAAATTTATTTGATACATCAGCACAAGACGAAAAAAGAAAGTCTCTCTTGGTTTGCCACCATCACTATGTATGCTCTAACCCCAACCATCAGCACTTACTAATGTGACACTCGCTTTACACGGTCGCACTTGACAACCACTTGTGCGAATAAACGAGTCTTAAAAGAGTCCTTTTCGTTCCACAAAAAAAAAAATAAAGGACTCAGTCAGAAAAGGAGATAATTATTATACAAGTCGATTACACGAGTCAAAGTGTTATAGAGAAACACTCAAATATCTGATATCGGAAAAAGAGTCAAGGCAGGAAAAAATAAAAATAATAAAAATAAAAAAATAAATAACACAGACAGGAAAGGAAGAAGCAAATTTTAAGGACCTTGTGTCCAGTAAAGTCATTCATCAATATTCATTGCTTGCTCCAGACAAAACAACTAGAAACAAACTTTTATTTCATTTTGAAGAATAATAATAAACAAGTGAAGGAAGTGAGGAGTTTTTGAAGTTTGAGGGTAGGCCCAGCCAGATGGGATGGGATCCTAAAAAAAAAACACTGAAACTTGCTTTCGCTCTTTTGTGTGATTTTGATCGTGTCTTCTAATTTATATTATACAAATAAAAAAGGTCCTTTATTCGGGTTCTACAAATAAGCCGAAGACGATGAAGACGGATATTCGCAAATTAAGATGTTATATTTTTTTTTGCTCTCCCATTCCAAACCCATGATTTTATTTTTTTCTTTGAAATGGTGGCTGCATCTTGGAAACTTAATGAGGGGGAACCCCCAACTCCAATCAATCACATAGACTTGCTCCTTGTCAGTTTGAAAAAATGAAGACCCCATCAGTTTGTTGTGTGGAAGGTGATGGTGAAGATACAAAACTGTTCGATCATGCAGGCCAAAATATATACCTACAAACATATATTAGCCCCTTTTGCCGTGAACTAACTAACAAGAAAACAAAGTTCGTTTTTTTTATTATTATTGTTGCTCCTTTCTTCACATCGACTGAAGTCGTTTCCTCTGATTATAGTCATTGATGAGAGTGTTGGTTTGGAGTAAAGAAGCAAGTCCTTAAAGAATTATTCTTTGAGGGTTGCTCCAAAGAAAAGAAGTCTCCATCTATATACCCCCCTCGTTGTGCTAGCCCAAGCCCACATCGTGCTTCGCTCACTCGCATTTTATCCTGGGGCTTTTTATTTGAATTTAATTGAATAATTGTTTATCATGCCGAACACGTTTCACTGAATTGCGAGTTTTTTTCCTCTTCGAGAATATTTTTTTTCGCTTGCATCTAGGATTTTTGTTCTTTCGTCCTTTTTATTTCGAGGCATACTATTATGTATGTATTTTTATTTTTGTATCCTCTTCTCCCTGAGTGAACTTGTCTGGGTGGTGATGACTAGAGGCTTTCAGGCGATGTCCTACTGAGTCTGAGTGAATGACTGTTTATTTGTTTATGAGTTTTTGTTTCCAGTGTGTCTCTTTTGCTCACTATGATGATGTTGATGACTATGACTAAGAATATTCTATTGTGTGAGTATTTGGATTTGAAGTTGAGGTTTTTAATGACGGAAAACCTGTGATTTATTTATAGTAGCACATTCCTTCTAACGTACTACGTACGTATAGTGCTATATGTATGTTATTAAAAAAAATATAAATTTGTATAGCAAAAATAGAAAAGATTTTGCTTTTCTTTCATCGAAAGGTAAGCAGAACACGAAGTAACATAAAATGGAAAGGATAACAAACACACACACTCAGATTAGAAAGAAACATAAAAATAGTTTAAGGTCTTTAATTAGTCCTTGTACCTACTTTGAAAATCATTTGCCAAAGGAGTTTTTTTTTAAGGGAAGCCACCTTGGACCATTTTCTTTTCCTATTTAATATCAATGGATTGCTTGAAGTTTTCTTGCACTTTTTTCATCTTCTCTTTGCTGATGCTTTCCCAAAATTTGTCGCCTAAAATCTGTTTGTGGCTAAAAACTGTCAAATTCCATAGAAGAATGACTAAAATGTCGATAGGTTAAAAAAAAACCTAGAAATTCAGAAAATTTTGAGATTGAGATGAGGTTCACCGCAGGCTACGTTGACGCAGATTATGCTGTGCCATACAATTTTTACCTTGACTTTTGGGGCGCTAAAATGCTATTTCATTCCACAGTGCGTGTGGGCGTCCACTATAATTTGAGCTAGATCTTTAATGGGTATTGGACCGCTTTGCTTCAAATTTGGCACAGAGCATTTTTATATGAATCCCTGGAGGGGAAATTCGAATTTTTAATTCAGCTCCATCTAAAACAGCTGCCATTCACACATTTTTTTTAATTTTCTCAGAAACGGCTTAAACGATTTTGATTAAACTTACAGTACGAAGAAAGCTACATTTAGGTGTTTGCCAAAAATAGGGGTCTGATGTTTTTTCAGAACATTGCTTTACTTTCGAGTTTTTCACAAAAAGCTTTTTATTTCTATATCTTTTATATACCTATATGTAGCTACATTATAATTGTTAACACAAGAGCTAATTTTTGCGATCCAGCCGTGCATACTTTTTACTTTTTGTCATAATTTTTTGCAAGTTTAACGATAATCTACTTATTAGTCAATTTGGGCGTTTGTTTAAGTTGTATAAGTTTTCAAAATATTAATATTTAATATAATTTTCAATTGCATATATTTGGTGCCTTCAATTTCCAGACAAATAATTCAAAATCTAAGCCCAACGAAATAATGAACATCAATATACCAAAAAAATTCAAAGATAAATTGAAAAGACCTGGCCATCATACAGCAATTAATTATTTATTATTTTAATTTATACCTACATACAATAGACATTAGATAATTATCCTATTATCCATAAAGCAGAGTATAAGCTGCAAAAGTAATATGAAAACATTTTACGAGGACTAGGTATACAAAGCAATCGAATCCAATTGAATGATTTCGTCGACATTATGGTTACACAACACAAATGTCCTGTCCTATCCACCGTGCAAAGTTTTTTCTTTGTCAGTCTTTACAAAAGTTCCCATCGTAAAACGGCTGGTGGCTCTATCATTCGATCAACATAACATTTTCCCGATATAATGACATTTTCTAATGCCAATTAATTATAAGATAATAAAGGTAAACGTTACCTGCTTTATACAATTTCATTAAGCAGTTAATTATCATAGAATTAGAACAGCATTTGGTGGGGTATTGGTTATATTGATTGGATTTACTGGGCAAGTATTATGGTGTTAATTTTTAATGACCTAGTAATATGTATATTGGTTTTAGAATAATAAACTTATTACAGCAAGTAGAAAATAATTGAGTTGTTGGATAATGTTTCATATCGTGGCTGTATAGAATTATAAAGAATTGTGAATTATGATAAATGTTCTAGAAAATATTAAACATTGTAGGTTATGTTTTCATATTTTTATGAAAGTGTTGAATTGATTATGTTACATATACAGAGTGATCCACATAAGGTGTGACAAAAAGATGGAGCGTGTAGGTTGAGTTGAGACAAGAAAAAAATCGTATGGGAGGAGGGAAAAATGTTCAAAATTTTATTTCTTCAACAATTTGTAAGCAAATTAAAAAAAAAAAATTATACAAAAAATCATTATTTTCAAAATAAATTTACTGAAGCCTTTTTGAGGTTAGAAAAATCTGTGGAGCCATTTTTTAGAAAAATTCCTACCTAATTACTTTTAAGCTTTTTTTTGCATCCAAATAAAGATGTTTTGTTTTACGCAAGTTGTTTTAAAGCAAGTTTTAAGTATTTCACAAATGTGTGTTATTTAAACATACTTTAACATCTTAATCAAAATATTCATACATTTTTTGACATCTAAATTAAAATATGTTTCAATCATAATTATTTTTGAAAAACTGAAAACTCGAAATACCTAAAGAACTAGTTTTTCCGTTAAACTAGCTTTGAAGAAAGTAAAAAATATGACCGTTACTGTTTTGGTTTCTGAGAAAAATAAGCTTTTTCTTTATACATAGTTGTGCTGCAGTTTGTTTTTTTTTTTTTTTTTTTTAGCGGTAATACATATGTATGTATTGTTTACTAAGAAGTTAAACATACCTACTCCAAAAGTATCTCTTGTCATGTTTAGATTCAAGAGAAAATTTAAGGTTCCCTCCTTTCCTGTCGACTAACAATATGCTCATAGGAAATGCTGAGAGTTTTATATAATTAGGGAGGCCTTGGTTTTCCACATAGTTGTTTATTATTTTTGGGTAAAACAGTCAAATCAGTCACGTTGCCGAACTTCCTTTTTAATAAAAATTCTATCAATATGAATTAGGTAGGTACTTCGAATACCAAAAACTCATTGCCAAGATCTTTCCGGTAGATGGAACTATTTTTCTGGGAGTTTTTTCAGAGAAGATTAACTTGATTAAAAAAATCGATTGTTTTAGTATCAGCTGTCCTGAAATGTATCCAGTAATGTGTCAGTCTTTTTGTTTTGTGTGGATTTCGCTTAATGAAGTCAAAACACTTCTAAGAAGTTAACTGTATTGTATCCACTTGTTGTTAAGTCGACAAATCTCCTTTGTTCGGCTATATCAACAAAAATCATATCATGGACTTTTTCATCGACTTCCTCCGAAATCCTGAAAACAGATAAACACCACGTTTAAATCCGTCAAACTAATATCTGATAATTTTTTACACATGGTAAAGAATTCATATATCTACATATGTACATATGTATGTAGATAGAATCTAATTCCGCTTTTATTTCTTCGCTTGTTTTTCCATTCAAGAGTACGATTAACGGACCGAAATAGTTATTTATGGAAAAAAACTAAAAGTGTTTAATATAAATGGCTGTCACATCAAATATAAACTATCAAGTTCTATTGATATAATGATGTTCATACATAGTTGTGTCGACTTCCTTTATTAACGATACACATCCCCTTTTAAACAGGTAGGTATAATTATTGATCACAATCACCATCGAATAAAATCAGAAATAGCAAAAAAAAAAAAAAAAAACTGAATAAAAAAAAAAAACAACTCTACAACTACCTTTAGAAGCCAAAAAAAACATCAAATGTGATAAATGTCTGACCTCATAAAAAGAAAAAGTAAATATCGAAGCTTCGCAAAATAAATTTATTGAAATTCGAATCTCATTCAATTTCCCTAAGTGAAGTTCATGGAGAATATCTCAGATTTACCTTAAGCCAAATTTGTTTTATGGAGAACGTGTTTACTTGAATTGTTTATTGTTTTCCCATGCTCCATTAAAAATAAAACGCCTCCTTTCTCCACACTTTTTCCACCAAGTCTCTACAAATTAAAAAGAAGAAACAACACAATTTGTTCTCCTTTAGGACTCTATTACTCTCAATATTTTTTCTCCATACTTTAAGCAACAGAAAATAACAATATCAACAACAAATAAAAAAAAAAAAACATCGCCTTAACCACATGGTCGGTCGTCCTGCTGAATGCACTCCATATTGTTGCTATATGTTTTGGGGAAGGTACAAATTTTAGGCGCTTAAAAAGCACATGGCACGTCCTCAAAGCACGCATGTTCACGCGCACTCAATGCGCCTACCCCTACAATCACAGGAAACAAAACTAAAACAAAAAAGTCCTTAGAGGAGGGAGAATCAGTCCAATGGCAGGATGAGTCTAAGAATTGTTGGTAGTTTTTCAAAAAACTATTAAAAAAAACTCTCCTCCGTTTTGAGATTAAACATCCTTTTTTCTCCAAGATCTTTCAAGTTTATGTTAATGATAATTGTATCCTTTTGACATGAAAGTAGAGCAGAGAAAAATCCTTAAGGGGAAATTTGTACAGCAACATGTGCTTTTCTATTGCATTCTGCCTCTCTGTAAATATTCTCGAGTAGGTGGATTTTCAGAGAAGGATTGCCCCAATATCCTTGTCGGCTCCCCTTTCGCCGCATGTGAAAAACATAGAAATAGTCTGTCTATCCTTTTCGGTTGTTTTTTGCAAAAAAACGACAAAAAAAAATAAACAAAAGGTTGAAAGGAGGAAATTCCAACGAATGTGGTCGTTGAATAGTTTAGTAACTTAACTTCGTCCTTGCCGAAAGGATGTGTCGTATCGGAATTCGGAATAAATCGTTTTCACGTAATACCTCAAGAAGAACTTGTTTCGGATATATTATTTTTTCTGAACGGACGGACGGTTGTGTTTTTTAAAATAATAAAAAATAAAAAATAAAAAATAAAGTTAATCCCTTTTCCTCGACGAATATTGGATACTTTCAACAATAAATCGACGACTTCTTCAAGGTTAATACAAAATATAAATGTTGTGATTTATTGATGTTAAAGCAAATTAAAAAAAAAAAAAATTGAAAAAAAAATAAATATTCTTAATGTGTGCCTTAGATGTTGTTTGTTGATGTTGTGTCCTTCAAAAAAAAAAAATAAACAAAACTTAAATACATTACAACACAAATCCTTATTGTTATTTGTAATTGTTTTTACTAAATTAATGAATAATTATTTTTATGTGTGTGTTGTATACAATTTCATAGAAAACAATTTTATAAATGTTTGCACCCATGTAATTAATTTAATTGTACGTCTATATTATTCTTGCAAATGCACATTGAAATTGATGTCTAGTTGTTATTGTAGTTGGTGTTAGATTGTTCATTTTGTTTTCTCAATGTTTAGAAGTTTTTGTGAATCTTATTAAAAAAATTTAAAGTTTTCACCTTAATTTAATTTCCTTAAGATAAAATGTTTTTATTTCAATTTTTTTATACACAATTTGCAGCTGAATTAAGTCTTCCTCTTAAACAAATTGTAGTGAACTGCATTTTTGTAAACGACATAATAATTTTTACATTAAAAACAAACCTCTCTTTTCTGTCATTTTGAGTAGTACCTTTGATAACAAAATTATTAAGGAATAATTTGTTCTGAGTGCCGGCGCTGCTTGTTCTCCCTAAAATCTTCTTTATTTATAAAAAAAACTAGTGGCGTAATAAAGTTTTTAAAGTATTGTATAAAAAATTAAAAAAAAAAACAAAAAAAAAATTATGTGGGATTAAATCTATTTAATGTCGATCCAACCGACCACCTTCAGATTCTGTGCGTGTAGTGTTTATTCGTTCCTTTTTATTTATTCAACAACAATGTTGAATTAAATCGTCTACAAAAACTTAATTAAAACTCTCCTAAACATAAGGAAAAATGTCCCACTTTTGTGTATCTTAAGTCCAGAATGTCGTACTTGGTGGAACATATGTACATATGTACAAAAATTCAGGACTATTTCTTCAAAGATGGAACAAAAGTCTAAAACGCAAAATAACCGCTTTCATCGTTTATCTTCATTTTAAATCTTCCGGCGGTTCTCCTATCTTATATTTTCATTTTCAATAAAAAAAAACAATCTAGCTTTTGTGTATGGTTTTGTATCTATGAATTTTTTAGGACCTAGTTTAGCTGAAATCAGAAATCAAAGTAGGCTTGTAGTGAAGAGCATTATAGGCTTACCTGATATTTACATTTCCCAAGGATTTATGTCCTAGCACCTAGTTTCCAATTTAAATTTCAAAATTGTACAACACACTTTTACATATGCTTGATTGTTCTTTATTAAATTTCAAAATAATTTGTATAAGGTATATTTTTGAGCCTTCTGTTTTTTTGCTTTCTGTGCATCATACATGCATCATAAGAGCCATAAGCTCGTGTCGAATATACTACAAAAATGTGTGATTGCAATGCGTCCAAAACACTTTTTTTTAATTTATTTTTTTTAATTTTTATTATTTTTTTAAATAATTTGTTTGCAATAGATTTGTAAGTCTGTTTTAATATGTACCTATATAAGTAGACAAAAATTAGTCAGAAATTCGTTTAGCTTTTGTTAAGAAACTAAAAACTTATGATTTTTTCAACAAAAACCCACACCTAGCATCTAATTTTATTTGTTATTGTGAGCAAAACGAAATTCTGATTTTGTCCGTATTTTTGTTTGCAGTAAGTATTACCCAAAAAAACTTCTCAAAAAATATTACTAAATGTTTTCGTTTCATTCTTTAATCAGTATCAACGTTCATTGCGCCATTATTATACATATCGTTGTCTATATCTTCTCGGAAGCCAATACAAAATTTAAAAAAAACTAAAATTTTCAAAAATATTCTTTTTAAAAGTTTTCAGAACAGGCATGTATTTATTTCTATACCTACTAATGTGGGATTTTATATACATTAGGGTGGTCCATATAAAGCTATTATTTAAATAAAAAATAATTCGTGTCCATTATAGGCTCCTAACATTTATTATGAATTAGCAAACAGCTGCTCTCTGAAAAAAAAAAATATTTCGTTCGTTATTTTCAAAGAATTTGTTCCAAGTATTATTATCCTATTTAAATATTATAAATGTGAAAGTTTGTTTGTCTATCTGTTTGTTCCTCGTAAACCCCATATAGAGCGATATGTGATAGGTTAGGACTTATTGGAGTGATAGGTTGAACTTAAGTAATGGACATTGCTTTAGAAAGCTTATAAAGTTATTTAAAAAGTTTAAAATAAAATGGAATTTTTTCTTCGATTGAAATAAAATTTTTATTTTCTACATATTTGATTTTCATTTTGATATATAAAATGACAAGTAAAGTGTTATATCAGTTAAAAAATGAAATCCCTGTAGTTTCGTTAAAAAAAAAACACGTATACGCCACAGCAGCCGCAATACTATAAATTTAAACTATACGTAAATAAAAAGTATTTCTATTATATTTTTAAATTTTTTTATCCGCTAAAAGCTATGCACACCAATAGTGACACGTATTAAATTTATGTATTTCAACTCCTTTCAAACAAATTATGGTCCTCTAAATAAAACTTATTATTTAATTTTTTTCATGAACCTTAAAAACAATCAGTCCTTTTGTCAGCTTTCAGTAACAATGATGTTAGTAATGTTTTATGCTGAAATTCAGCTTTATTGGTTTCAATGCTGCATGAGCAGACAAAAAAACACTTTTTTTTATCGTTTACGATAATTTGGCGGAAATGGCATGATAACATTAGTCCAACTAAGGACAAATGCTATTGACAAGATTTTTTCTGAAAATAAAAAAAAGTAAGTATACACCACAGTCACCAATCATTTTTTTAACAAATGAAGAAACTATTTTTGAAGTGAAAGTGATTTTAAAAAAATCTTTCCGTCGGCGTTTTTGATCACTGTAATTTTTGCAATGAAACAACAAAGTTACATTAACTTCTCGACGTTTCGGGAAGTGAACTTTTTGAAGCAAATCATAAGAAAATATGCAAAATATAAATACAGTAAGTACATATGTGTCCGTACATAATGTACTACATTTTACTATAATTTCGAAAAACGTGGTCACTGTGGCGTATACGTATTTTTTAAAATTATTTTTATTTTTGTATTTGTTTTTTTTTTTTTAAGAATGAATGAATGTTAAAGAATGAAATTAAAACATTTAGTCAAATTTGATATCTAAGGAAGAGCGAATGTTTAAAAATGGAACAGTTTTATTCTTTTAGCTGAATTTCCATTAAGTTAATAGTTTTTATGTATTTTTTGCGTGCCTCGCGAATCGTCGTCTCTATTAAATGAAGAAAAACTCATAAAAAAAAAATTGGAATGATGGCGGCATGTGTTTGATTTCGAGAATTTTTAATCTTATTGAGTTTTTTTTTGTAAATCTTAGCAGTGGTACCAACCTGCAAAATTAAAATATTGCTAGGAAAGTGTTCAGAAAATGGATTTTGAAATCTAAATCCAAAGGCAGACCTGGATCTTGTGTTGTTTTTGTATTACTTGTATTTATGTTTCCAAATCCAATCCGGATCAGATCTGGGGGAAAATAAAATGCAGCTATTGTTCAGGTTCAGTTACAGTTTACATTTAAAAATATTTTTATAGTTTTCCATGTGACGCTTCAAATATGACGTTGTGAATTTCGTAGTTTTATTTTGTTCCTGATATCACTGGTAATGCAAACAAAAGTGTATTTTTCAGACATTTCTGAGAGACAGTTGACAGTTTTTGCCTGATAACCTGATAATCGGTGAGCACACATTTTTTGTATATCATGTAGATAAACAAAAACATCTATGCTTACCTATAAGAAAAAATAAAAAAGTAACAAGAAACTCCGATGAAGGGACATTTATCACAGTCAGTGCTCCATTGACCTTCATTTAAAGGTAAATATTTTCCCAGTTCCATATATCTTGTTGGATAAACAGGAATTCCAATTCAAATTAAAGCCTTCACAAGGTATCTATACTACCTTGCTCTTGCCATCTTTCATAAACTTTTCATCTTCTTTCTCTATCTATCTTAGTTTATCACTATCTGCCTTTATCTTTCCTACCGTACTGTCTGTTTTAATATTGTTAAAATTCATTTGCACTTGACTTGTGCAACCTGACGTCTTTTTGGTTAAATACGATTTAACACGGAACTGGCTTTTGCTGCTTTACTGTTTGCTTCTGTTGAGGGAAACAACAAACTTCCTCCATATCCTATAAATTCACATACGTGTGGCTAAGGCAAATACATCATCCGTTTCCGGTTTGCATTTATGCATTTTGTTGCCTCGAACTGAAAATGCCACGAGGCTCACTATACGTGTGTCGTACTACACAAAGAGTGCGTTCTGGAGGCGTCTGCTACCTCACCATACCGTTCTGTAAACAAAACGAATGGAAAGCAATTTCATGGTGGGAATATTTGAATTCCAGGCATTTCAATGTGTAATCCCGGTTCGAATTACTTTGCAAACTTTCACAGGTAATCTTCGCAAGTTGATAGTATTCCCTGAGCTCATGGTGCTGGTTCTGCTTTCGGGATCTGGGATCTGGTTTCTGGTGTGTGGATCTTTGCCGTTTGCTAACTGTTTGTGCGAATGTTCTGAGCAAATATTATACGATATACTTCTGGGGTTTGACTTGTTACAAATGCCACATTTATCTGTTTAATGTCGTCTTCCACCTGTAAATGCGTTCGGTTGTGCGTTTTGTAAGTATGTTTGGGAATGTTTGTTGTTGGATCTGAATTGCTTCTAATTAATTATATCGCCGGAGGGAATTTAAATAAATATGTCAGGTGGTATTTCCATAGAGAGTGCTCTGAAAACGAATATAGAACGAAGACCGAACTTTAAACAGAGCGGTTGGTTGTTGGCATACTAGAACTGTTTACTCACAAATCTTACTAATGTAAGCTGGGAACATTTCAATTACGTTGAATGTGAGTTGTATTTAAAGCTAAAAATTACAGTAAACCATTGGATTTGAATTTCTGTTTAATATTGAGACAATAATATTAACATGTGTTCTTTGTAAATTGAAAATTAAATAAAAAAATGTATGTACTATACGATATTGACCTATTAATGATTTTCTAAAAATTAAAAAGAAAAATGCTAAAACATACTCTACATTGAAATCTGTAAAGATCTAGTATAGAAAAGTTTTATAAATTGACATCAAATGTGTTTTGGATTGAAAATAATAGTCTAGCTTGGTACGCAAGTGTCAGAAGTCTCTGATTTCTGAAAGCGAAATGCTGCGGATTGTATAACGGTATGAAAATTTCAAATAAAAAGTTATACTCGAAGAATTTGGCAATTTCTTTCAAGAAACCGCTCAACTGATTTTGATCAATTTATTTATTAGAGTAAAATTTAATTGTATTGGTTCGTAAAAATTTTAAACAGAATAATTTTGGAATTTACAAAAGTTTCAGTGTTTTCTTATGAAAACTCAATATCTAGGAAACGACTTGGTCGATTTTTTTTTTTAAATGACATCAAGCGGGTTTCCAATATTATTTAGCAGATAAAAAAAAAATTAATTGAACCTTCTTTACAATTTCTTAAAACCGTAAAAAAAATCCCTATTTATTTCGAAAATTACTCGTACGGCTTTGATCAAAATTTGAGTGGCATCATCAGTCGAATAATTTTCGTCAATATTATTTTCACAATTTAAAAAATTATCGCCTGATATATAATTACTGACTGTCAGACAATAAGACAAAGAATACTAATTCCAAATTAATGGAAAATTGAAACCCAATTCCCAACGCTCGAAGCTCTAAAAAAGCTTGGGTTTAGTATTTGACAATATATTTACGTCTACCTATGCGTGTGAGTCCTTACTTTGAGAAACCATTGCTTGAAGAGAAATATGCGATATAAAGTATACATACAATGCTGTGCATATTTTTTCCTAGTAATTGCTAAGAACTAAATCAAGACTATTTATTTATATTAAAATGGCACGAGGCTCGCCAACCCTGCACTAGACATTTTAAAGAAGACAAGTGAGGGACAAATAATTGCGTTCAGTTGCAGCGATGAATATTTTTTTTAGCTGTTTAGGGTCTTCTTAATTGATTTTTTTCAGCTATTCAGAAAATTCGCTTAATTTAAAAGACCGCTTAATTGAAGTTAATATTTTTACACATTTTACTTAAAGTCGGGTTTGACTATAAAAAAAAACTTTGTTTGTTCATTTTATTAAGTGCAGATTAATAATAAAAGTTTATATTCATGACTCAAAATAATAACAAACAATTAATATAAATATAATCTATTTTTCATTTAAAAAATTAAAAAAAAATAAAATATGCCATATATTAAAGTCGCTATTGTTGTAGATGTGCATAGAGTTATGATAAATAAAACTCTGCATCTTATATTCTTATCACAACGTGAGTAGACCTACCTGTTGTTTTTTAAAAACAACTTTTTATATACATCAAATAAGCAATGTAAATAATTCTGCGTTTCCGTTTATATTGTATCTCTTGAAAATTAGATCTAGAACCTTATTGAGTCGGGATTTTCAAATTGGTACCTACTCAGTTCTACTTATGCCATAAAAACGCAAGTATTATAGTTTCGTGTTACACAAATTTTAGGCTGTCATGCCAGAGGTCAACACTTACAATAAATATGTTATACTCGTTTTTTTTCTTTTTTTAATTCAAATTATTTTAGAGAACGCATTTTTTGAAAAATTGATTTTTAACTCAAAATTTTGAAAAAATAATGAAAACAATTTTGTTCAAACTAATTCTGTCTAAAATTTAACGCCATTGAGAAGTATTTTTGTTTTAAATATTCGATGCTCCCATCAATTTCTAGTCAAACACTAAAAACCGGTCATATTATTGACTTTCTTCAAGGCTAGTTTTACGGAAAAACTAGTTCTTCTATTAGGGTTCCGAGATTTATGGTTTTCACTAATTTTTATTACTTTGACATCTAAATCAAAATATTCATGCATGTTTTGACATCTAAATGAAATCAATAATTTGTTTTTGAAAAACTTAAAACTCGAAACTTCTTTTAAACTAGTTCTTCATTAAAACTAGCTTTGAAATAAGTCTTTAATATGGCCGTAAATGCCTTTAAGTTTTTGAAATAAGCTTGCATTCGACTTCATTTTATTTTAAAGATTTTTATTTGACCAATTCTTTGGATGTTTAATGTTTTTATGAATTATCACCAGGCTTTTTTGGTCACAGTTCTATTTTATGCAAATAAAAAAAACTTTTTTTCATAATTTTCTCTACATTTCGTTGGATTTTCCCAACTTCTTCAGGGGTAGTTTATTCAATCTAGACAAAATTTATTGTTCTTTTTTTTGTTACCCTAATCCTATTTCGATTTTTTAGGAATTGCCCCTCTCGCCTAAACGGATGAAAATAGACTTCCTATTCCAGTACAAAAGATCTCTTAAATGATAACTTTTATGCATATATTTTTTTCTTCAATTTATCGAATGTCTAATATATTGAATTTTAAAAATCAGGCCTAAGTCAAGTTTAATATTGTTTAAAGTAGATTATGGTCGAGTTCGTAAAAGTAAAACTTCGGCAACACTGCCACATTCAAGTCGCATTTCTGCTGGTAAATGAAGTCCGTTTCAAATTGTGTTTACTGTTTTAGAAGCACTGATGTTTGCACTCAGCATTTAAATCAATTTTTGCCAAAAATGTACATTACTACTACCTTTTTTTTGCAATTGTTTTTAGCAGTGATTGATATGAACTCGGGGTATATTTAAGAATAGTCAAACATTTATAAAAGTTTTCTTAAATTTTTAAAAATCGTTTGTCCATTTTCGAGGTAAAAATGAACAGCTTGCTCTCTCATCTGGCAAAGATTGAGTCCAATTTTTACTACGCCGATGTTTATTTTAAGAACCTTTTCAATATGCATAATATTATAAATAAAATACTTAAGTTATTCATTGGAAAATTAAACATTGCCTGATAAATACTTAATAATAAGAAATTTTCAACATCCACACACACACAAAATATAAAGGCAGCACAGATAAACACCTCAAAAAGATTAAAATGCCAGAAAAAGTTTATTTGCGAACTCTATCTCGAAGATACAATGAAACTCTTTTGTTAAACATAAACAAGCCAGATAGGCGCATCATATTAGTTCAAACATATTTATCTATCGTCTGTGTGCTTTTGACTTGGACATTTAGTTTTATTAACTGATGCGTAAATTTAGTGATAAATCTAATTAAGCAGTGAATAGAAATACTCCAGTAGAACGGAAAAATAAACCCAAAACAAAATAAAAAAAAAAAAAAACGTAAAATTAGTTTAAAACGTTAATAAAAACTTGAGTAGATTTAGAAAAGAAAACCAAAAAAATCCTTAGTATATGTATAGCAAAAGAAACAAAAAAAATAAATTTTAAAATTATTTCTGGTGGAAAAGGACTATAATTCCGCGTGTATTCGTATTAATGCATCGAAAGTGAATGCCTAAATGGCTGGCTATAGACAACTACCACCGCCTCCACCTAACGCAATCAATCCTAATAGGCCATCAATGTATCAAATGGCGATGGCTAACCACAGTTTGATCTATCAATCGGCGGCACACGCGTCTTCGATGCACGCGCTAAGTAATCTACACAGTCAACGGACGAGTGGCCAGTTGCAGCATCATGCCCATCATCACATTATGGCTGCGGCTGCTGCTGTGGCAGCAAGTCGACAGCAACAACAACAGCATCACCACCAGCAGCAGCAACAACAACAACAGCATCCACAACATCATCAACATCTGCAGCAGCAACATCACCACCAACAACCAACGTCACATCCTCAGCACCACAGCCATCTCCTGCTAAATGGAGGGGTTGTGGGTGGACAGCACCACCATCATCACCACAATCACCATCCGGCATCTCGACAGATTTTCAGTCAGATGCAGAGCACTATTATGCCATTAAACGTTAGTAAGTATAAAAATTAAAAAAAAAAAAAACATACAAAAAATAACTGTAAAATAGTTGTGTGTCCCGCCATGAACAGGTGATAGGATTGTTATGGTTTACCCCAACAAAACATCGAAATAGAGTTGGGGGTGTGAATGGTATTTGTGAAGAGATCAAACGGGTTATCCTTTTTGGTTCTGCTAACAGTGTGCTAAAATGGAGCAGGATTTGTGGGTATATTACACACACAGGACTGAGGTTAGAAGTATTGAAGTAGATTGCGTATGCTATATCGCCCATAAATCTTACTGCATTTTTTGAAATTGGATGATTTATTTTTAAGGATTTGAGTGCTAATATCTTTATCCATCTTTTATCTACCTTACCAAATGCTTCATACATTTAAAATTTTAAAAATTAGTTGCGTTAGTAAAGGATTTTTTTCATGGATGCCAAGTGTCACACCGGTAACGAAAATAGGTTGTGTTTTTTGAATATACAAACGAAATGTTTATCAAATTGATTATTGGGAGAAGTCAGAACAACATTTTGGTCTACCATTAGACAGAATTTCTTAAGTTTAAATGTTGTGTCACACTCGTAACACATTTTAAGACTAAATAATTCTGTTTTTTTTCTAACGTCTTTTGAGTTTTGTTTGCTTATAAATGTGAATGAAATTAAGGAGCAGAAAAATAATTCTACAGAAAATTCCCATCAAAGTTGTAGGTACGTTATTTCAATTTCATTAATGATAAAGATGTCACTTCCATGGAGAAGTCTTAATTATTTTATGTTACAAAAAATGATGGGACTTAATTCCCATTAGAATTTAATCTATTAAATCTGTTAATGCGTTAAACTCATTATTGGACCCGTAACATTTTCTTGTCACTCCCGTAACAATTTAAGATAAAAATTTGAAACTATTTTTAACGTTATTTCTCATTTCTTTACTGGTAGTGAAGTTCAATTTTTAGTTGGCAAATCAAATCACCATTTTTTTATGATTATTAGTGTCACACATGTAACAGTAGAAACACCCTTAGCTCGTCCATATTAAATAGGCCTGCAAATGATTTACTTTCAAGCTGGTCCTATTTTTAACTATCAATTTGAAAAATATCTGGAAGAACGAAGCTTCCTATCGAGACTGATAAATATAGTTTTCTTACGGTCATATTATTGACTTCCTTCAAAGCTAGTTTTACAGAAAAATTAGTTCTAGAGGTCTCGAGTTTTAAGTTTTTCACAATTTGTTTCTTATTCAAACATACTTTGACCAAATAACAAATTACTCGACATTGCCCAAAACTGCTGCAAAGTCTTAAGGCTTTATTGAAAGATGATAAAGATTCGCCACGACAAAACTGAAATTGTCACATTTATTTCAGGACTAACGGTATATTATTAAGCAATAAGCCATTCAATATAAGAAGTTTTTATATCTTTTCCAGATGCTGCTTCGCTAAGTTGACACCAAGTTAGCAAAGCAGCAAAGAAAAACATGGAAATGGAAAAATATAAAGATTATTTAAAATCATTTTCCTTTCAACAAATTTTTTAAAACCAGAAGAATTTAAACCACACATTTGTACCTACTCAAAACTTTTTCCAAGCATCTAACAAATTCAATAGCTAAGCAAAAGCGAGCTCGGTTTGCCACTTTTGACCCACATCTGATGTGGGAATGAGTTGAACGACGTCTATAGAATAAGATTTTTTACTGTTGTTGTTGTTGTTGTTTTATTCTTTGTTTTCAATTAAATTTATATTTTTTTTTTCAACACAATAAAGTGTATATATTTTCATTGTTAATTCATTTCTATGAAAAAAAAACGCCCATTTCGTCTCAAAAAAAAAAAACAAAACAAAACAGGAGTCATTAGGGCAGGGATACCGAAACAACAAACATTCACATATAAGTAAAAAAAAAGAAACCCGCTGCCTACGGCAGATGGATGATGTTTTGTTTAAAATTTTTCACCCAAACAAAAAAAAAAAATAAAGTAAAAAAATAAAATAAAATACAATAAAATAAATAAATTTCATATAAATAATAACAGAAGCAAATTGTGGGGTATAAAGAAAAAGGTCTACTGTACCTATCTTTCTCTCAATCTACAATGAATATTTAAATGTATCTTTGAACTCTACAAGGAGAGATTAGGGCAGCGGTGAAAACAGTGATGTTATACATATTTCTTTGTTTCAATATTTTACTAAAATATTTTTTTTTGAAAAAAAAAGAACATCACGTAATAGGCGGTTTTTTTTTCTAATTTATATCGGCTTAGACAAAATAATATAATTCACAAAATAAGACACAATAATTGAGCTTTAAAATAATTCTTAATCTTGATATCTTTCAAGGCTTTAATCATTGAGTTGCCTAAAAATCGGGCTTAATGATAAACTGTATAGTTTAGTTGCTATGGATCTTTGTATTCATTTGAGAAAATTATTAATGAACTATTTTTTAAGACCATATAGATTAAGAAAAAAATGTCTATATTCGCCCGAGTCATTTGGATTTTCAGCAAGTTATAAATGGACGAGTCCAATTGGCACCGAGCCAAACGGCTCTATTGAGTATGGCCAGCTTAAGACTCCTGTAAAATGAAATAATACGAAATCGTATAAAGAAGCTGGTCTGCATGAAATGCATTCGATATTGCTGTTATTTTAACGAATAAAAATTTAATTGTCCTGTCAAAAATTATTTTTTAGTCTTTTTAAAATATCACTCACATTTTGTAGTCAAAAAAGGAATCCTTGTGACAAAAATAAAATAACAAAATTAATTCTGACAACAAATGTGCTTCCAACTTTCATGTGTTAAGTTTCAAATTAATTTTACGAAATAATACAATCTAACTATTAAAACTTAAGTTAAAACTAATTCCTTTCATGCCGACTATGGAATTTATTTTTCCTCACCATCCCCCTGCAAATTTGTTCGCTTAATTGTTTTAATTAATTTGTTAAGATAATAATTATTTTTCGGAACTTATATGTCCTCTCCATTAAGGAGCGGTTTTAGACAATTTTTTCTTACAAATCATGGTTTAAAAACACCGAGAAGCCAACATTAGAATGGAATAGTCGTTTTTTTTTCATACAAGTTTACATATTTTAAAATAGATATAGGTACACTCATTTATGCTAAATAACTTAGGTAGCCAAATAAAGTAAAAAGGACAAACCACTAGTATTGTTAACTAATGAAATAAGTTTCTTTTCCCCATTCAGGCGAGAGCTATTAAAAAAATACTTGAAATAAAAAAAGGAGTTTCCGTGATTTTCTACTTTTTTTTTTAAACTAGAAGGCAAAAAACCATCTGATTTTAAGGTGTTCGATTAAGAATTACTTGTACCCAATTTCACAATTTTGAATAATAATCAGCATTTATTTGTATATTATTTCAAAACTTGTGAGTTTAAAAATAATTATTTCGAAAGATATTTGACAGTTTTACTTTATTTAAAAATAAAATTAAAAAATTTGAAATTCGCAACATTTCTTATCTCAGGCCAAAAAAACTGACTTCCTTACTTCAAAAGCTTTTGAACTTTGACATTTAATGTTCAGAATTTCACTATCTGAACATTATGTACTTATGTACTTTTTTCTCTAACCTTTCGGAATGGAAATAAATCGGTTTTTTAAATATTGGAAAAAAAAGGAGCGCTGGAAAAGGAATAATGAGTCTTTACTCGTTTTAGACATTCATGAATAACAAAATCCTGCCTTGTTTTATAAATAGTGAAGAAAAATTAGTGGAAAAGTACCTAAAAGACCGATTTGTCCATACCTGAAAGAGTGCCTGTTAAAAAAGCGCTTTACTCAAAATTGTACGAGACGTCATAACATTGATGAAATCAACATTTTGGAAAACTCGAATTCATCTATGTATGTAGGTATATGTATGTATACATCAGTGGCGTGGCGTGGATAATTTCAAATGGGAAGTCGGAGAAAATTAAGTCATCCGCAAACATAAACTGGTAATTCATGTTAATTTTTTATATTTCAAGCCATTAATTTCTAAGTTTACAATGAGCTTAACGAATAATAAACTGAATTTTTAAAACAGAAACCTACCGCTACAAGTCCTGTGAAATATGTGAAATATAAACTTGACAGCAACGCATAGAGATAGTTACGTACACACAAAATTCACCAAAAACAGAAGTGGAAGAAAATCGTGTTATTTTTTTTACAAAAGAAAACATTTTCTAAACAGAGAGGAGTCAAATAAAAAGAAGGAATACACACAAATTATGTTTTTTTCATATGAATTCATATTGCTCGTTATTTGATAAACATTGTTGAAAGGTATAGAATTTTAAAGGGTAACTCGGTAGGAATAGCGTTATATGGACGCCACGCCACTGGTATACATATATATCACGGAAAATGTTGGTTTTAGTTGGAAAGTTGTTTGGACGATTTTTTCGTTTAAATATTCATTATTCTCTTTCCTTGGAAATAAATTTTTCACATTTTTGAAAATGTTGCGTTTTCATAGTCTAATAAAGTTACAGCTCTGTGAAAAAATTCTTTACCAAGTTTTTTGATGCTATTCGAATCCGACCTCAAAACAGCTCTACCAGGTTAGATATTCGGAATGTATGTATGTTGTTTGGGGTTCGCTGTCAGCGCGATGTACCAACAAAATTCTGAAATATTTCTGAAAGTAAACATTTTCTTCTTCAAACTTTTAAAAATATGTTATCCTCTCGAAATCGAATTCAAGGCATTAATAAACTTGGTAACGGTATACATAGTTTGGTTGAAAAGGGAATCTTTTGTGCTGACCAGATTAATTTTTGACTTTAAAAAAAAGTTACATGACTTTTTAAATATTTGGGAAATTTTTAAAATTAGAATTATGTCAAAAAAAAAAGCTGTCAATAATATTTTTGATTGCTTTTTTAATAAAAACTCAAGTAGCTTTTGAGTCAATTGAGCGATACGTAAAATACTGTACATACTCAAAAATTATCAAGAATTGTCAGAATTAAAAAAAAAATTGTTTGACTCAAAATCTTTCTATGTATAAAATTATTTCAGGTCTCCGTAACATAACCCTATTGGAAAAATATCTTAAATGGTCAACTTTTAAAAAATCTATAACATCTCTGGCCTAAAACGTAATCGACATAGAACATGAAGCAGGTGTGGAATAAAGGAAGTCGACATCGCGCGCTTAGACATGCAAAATAGCGGAGGCATACCTACCATGAAGCAAAGCCACGCACCTACAGCTATACAAACAATAGATCCAAAGAATAATAACGAAACCTACCTAAGGTACAAGGAGGGCTTCTTGGAGCGCCTTGTTGAATGTTGCTCCTACTCGCTTTTGCTCGTCCTCGTCCTCGCCCCCAGGCTTTTCCATCGACATCGTCGTCGTTGTTGTCCTAGTCGACGACAATGTTGTCTTCTTTTTTAGTTGTCATTTTTTTCACCCACAATCTTATGATATGTTCGTGGGGGGGAGGGGAAAGAGGGCAGAACCCAAAATCTATAGAATAACTGACATACATTCGTTGGGTTGTGTTTCACTTTTTGTTGTTGTTCTTGTTATATATTGTTGTTTTGTTTGGAAAAAAAATATAACCAGCAACAGCAACACAAAAAGCTCCATTGGGGATAAACAACTCTGTGGCTATTGTTTTTAGTGCTAGATCGTGTTATCCTTGTTAAAATTTCATTAAGTGTGGGTGTTTACAGGAAGAGGAATATTCTGCTGAACCTTTGTACCTCCACGACTATACAATACCTTCAACTGTCCGATGGTCTTTGAGAGGATAAACAAACACATAGACAAGGGATGAAATATTTTTATTTCGTTTTATAGTTGTTTTGTGTAGAATATATTTTATTTTAATATTCACAAAACTATACAACAATGAAAAGGAAGCGACGACAATCGGTTTTGAATATGTTTTTAATTTTTGTTTTATTTGGGATGACGAGGGACGATTGTCTTCTGCTAATGCTTCTCGTTGAATGGAGAATGAGATTTATCAGGTCAGGTGCGTTTTGAAATTTCGTGGGAATAAATTTGGCTTGGAATTGTTTTAAATGAAGCTTATTTTCATTGGAAAAGCATTTGTAATAGATAAACTCGTTTTCTCTTTAAATATATTTTTAAGCTTTTAATGGTTCCATTGTTTGTAGTAAATTTAAACAAGTTTTAAGAAATTAAAGTCAAGTTTCATTTTAATTCAGTTATATTGGAATTTGTAATGAAATCAGTTAACTTTTTCATATATGTGTACATATATAATATGTATGCAGTTCTATTTTGTATGTATGTATGTATGTATGTATGTTTGATTCTTTTTAAATTAGAAGAATATTGAGGAGCCTTTTTCGGTTCTGATTTTGAATCCACTAAAAAAATAAATACAAAATAGTGGATAAAAAAAAGTGGAAAATATGATTTGTTTCTAATGAAAAAATATTTTAAATGTCATCTTATTGTTTTGTATACCATATCAATCACAGCTCATAGGTCTTGAATGTTCTTAGGAGCTTCTTCAAATTATGGTACCTATTCTATAGATTTAATAGCAGATTATTAATAATTTTTACAGATCCTTATCCAGGCATTATTCTTTACAAAAGAAAATTTTGTTTAGTTGCGGATGAAAACGCAGGAATCTGAAAAATATAACCGCCCATGATTAACGATTTTTTGTCTAAAACAATAGTAAAACAAAAATCATAAGTCAGAAAAATCAATCCAATTTGTCGATGGCAGTTTTTCACGATATGGATTTGTTAATGGTTGAATATTTAAGGTTTTGGCCTTAAAGTTGTAAAAAATCTAAGGCTTTATTTTCCTAGTAATTGTTGGAGTGTCAAAAATTCGTACTAGATGATGTGTGAAAGAAACATTTCAAAAATAGAAAAGTTGGTGAAAAAGTTTAGATTTTTGAAAAAAAAAATTCAATAGAATTTTTGACAATTATTGAGTGGAAAATATTTGTGATATTATAAAAAAAATAAGCTTTAAAACCTACAAATAAAATCGATAGTGTTAAGGTCTTCAAATGTATATCAAACTTAATTTTTGTGTAGATTTTTTTGTGAGATTTAAGGAAATTTTCCATCATCTATTGGAGACGGAACCGCCCAGCACTCTCCCTTACCTGTTTCTGTTTTGATAATTTTATTTTTGAGTATCGAACATTTCAAAAAATTTAATTTTTATTTAACGTTTATTTCAAATCGTTTTTAAATATTTATTTCTAGAAATAATTTTATCTCGCTCTGAAATGAGCAGATTTATTATTCTGGTATCTACCTAAATTAAGCGTGGAGAAAAACCGTGTTATCGGTATTATTTATAAACTTCTATTATCTTTTACTTGAGCGACGATGAGGTTGTTCAGTAAGTCGCTCTGCCAAAGAATTTTGATGACCCAAATAGCTTAATCGGAAATGCTTAGTTATAAGGCACAAGGAAACAAATTCTGTCAAATAATTAGTAGGTAATGAGTTTAGTATTAAGTTGTTCAGAAAGAACCTATGCGCTATAATCCTTGATACCATACCGAATTCTATGGAAGGTGATTTTTTGATTTAGAAAGCAATTGTCAAAAATAGCTCTAGCATCTTACTAGATTATTTATATTATTTGATTGTGTGGGTGGAGTTTTATCGTATATAATATTTCCAAACGGAGATAATCATTGGATCTTTTGTGTAAATATTGTAAAGTAATAAAATCTTCTCCATGTTTAAATCATTTAAAATATTTCCTCTTTGTTTTGCTTAAAATTTAAATAAAAAAGAATCATGTTATTTAAGATTAAGCCATTATGTATTTCTATTGTAACCAACGGAGTATATATAAACAAATTATAAGACACGGTATCTTAAAAATATTTGTTCTACTTATTATTAGTCTATGGGTCTCCATCAAGTTGCGCGTATAATTTTCAGTAGTTACTTTTTCGACATTCTTCCGTTAATAGATTTCTGACTTTAAGGCAGTGAGAAATATGCTTACATCTTCTAAGCTAATGTCATTGGATTTATATCTTTTGCAAATATCGAACTTTTTAAAGAAAAATCTGTTTCTGTAAAAGTCATCTCCGTCACATTTTTTAAACTTCAATTTTCTTCTTTAAATTGCAATTTTTAAAGCCGATTGGGCTGGTTCTTTTTTTTACCATGTCAGTGGTGGTGGTCTGAAATAGATCGAAATTAATTAAAAATGAATGATACTGACATTTTCGTCTTCAAAAAAAAAATAATTTGATATTCCATCGTTCATTCGATGTCGTGTAGAGTATGGTCTCACAGGGACAGCAGTTATACTGTTAAAAGTGACACAAAAAAAAGCTAAAAAAAAACAAGAAACACTTATATTTTAACTCACTCTTTCATGTAGGCACGAAAAACGAAAACACATCGTTCGGAAGTAGAGATTCCAATAGTTCCCTCTCGAATCTAAAGTCCTTCTGTCTCAATCCAGCATGTCTTATGAACGCGACAGAGATGTAATATTATAGTTTTTTCTTGTTTTTTTTTTGTTTTTTGTTTTAAGTCAAATCGGAATGGTCACATCAGGACATCTCAAAGATCACGTACTCAATATATTTCCTTTTTCTGCTCTAAGTGCCACTTTTTGGATATTCAACTCTGTACGAGTGGTCCCATTAGAGGTGTCCTATACGAAGAGGTAACTCTTCTCATTCCTGGATGGGGATTTTTCTTTTTTCTACTTTTTTCTCTTTTGAATTTTTTGTATTCTTGTTTCTTCTTCTTTGGCTTTGATGTATGCATTTTGCATTTTTGAATGTTTAGTTGAATTGTATTGGGAAAATTTAAATTTAATACGAATCCAACAGACGGTGCTTTCTAATTAAGCTGGATATCTCGAAAATGATAGATTCGAGCATCGAACGGATTTGCATGATGTAATTTATCGAAACAGTAAAAAAAGAAGACAAATTGAAGGCGTTCGTGTTATGAATGTTTTCTTCTTTTTTTTTCTCTTTAAATTTCTTTTTGTTATTTTGTATGCTGTCATTTACATGCAATAATTTTATTTATTTGAAAATATTTGTCACTTTTTGTCAAAAAATATAATTCGAATCTTAATAGTGTGAGAGGTGACCAGTAAGATAACCTATCTCATCGTGGCTATTAAAGTAAAGAGAAACCGAACGCTGTTCGGACAAGCTAATTTATGATTGCTTCTTCAATAGGATTAGCCCTATTGAGTACTGTTTTGATATGTTGATATGTATTTATTTTAAAAAATTATTCTAAACACTGCGAAGCAACGCAAGAGAAGTTGTGCTTGTACATGGATAAAAGTTGCAATACCACATGTTTTTGTTGGTTAATTTACAACAGAAACATGACCTACTAATTTATTGAGCCTAAGATTAGGCAACCGTAGTAGCCGTGACGTGATGGTTAGTGCGATGGACTGTCATGCCGGAGGTCTAAGGTTCGATCCCCAGCTTTGCCACCTATTTATTTGAAAGAAAAAACGGCTACTGCCTCTTGCGAGGAATTGACAAATCCTCCAAGAGTATCTCCTGTCACAGAAAAGTGCCGCTCGTTAGCCGTTCGGATTCGGCAATAAACTGTGGGTCCCCTCCATTCCTGCAGACACGCACACAGGAATGGTTGAGAGTTGTAAGTCACTAGGCCCTAGTTCTTCATGAGCTGTTGTGCTATCAAATTAATTTTTTATTTATTTAGGATTAGGCAACCAAAAGTATTATTTTCGAGCATGAAATAACAAACAAAAAAAAAAAAGATTTTCAACCAAATTAACTACCCAACTAATAATACTTCCATCCAAACATTCTCTTCCACCCGCCATTGATGGTCTAGATAAGTATCTCACTTGGCGCTGACTGCGTGCTGGCTTAACATACAGTACTGCCCTACTAATGGCACGTCAATTCCATTTGGTTTGGTGATGGTACCTTCGTTGCTGTGTTTCCGATTCTATGTCTGTTTCCCATAGATTCATAGATGAACATTGGTGCTCTCCTGGTGATGTGAATGTATCTTTATACTGAAAGCGAGGGGTAGGAGATATATTGCTTGCCAATAACTTATCCTGACAGATGAATGAGGGGTTTATTTAGAAAATATGTAACCCTTTGGAGGCTGACACAAAATTTCCCTTCCTGATCCTGGATTGCCATTTCGTCATCGTCGTCAATGAAGCCAATCTTTCAAACTTCACTCTTTCCTTCCCTGTTATGTACCTACTCGTACTTCGTACGCCAGAAATGATGGTGGCTCAATTCTCGCATGATGATGATGTTTAATGGCAGAGCAAAAGTTTTTGGCCAAAGGTTCGCTCGTTCCAACGAACAGTCCGAGTCTTTGATGATAGTATTACAGGTGGACATATGGCACGTTTCCAGTGTTTGTGTGTGTGTGTGCTCCTCTTGGCTGATGGTATATATAGAAATAGTGCTAGTAGAATCGACACGAGTCCGGAACCAATTGTGGTAAGGATGCAATTCCGAGCAATTAAATCACCTTGATGGTAATTTGGATTAATACTGTGTTGTCCGTTCCAGGTCGGAGTACAATTAGTTTTAGAAAATGTTTTGTCCGATGCTGCTGGGGAGTATAGAGAGCAGAATGAATCCTAAACAGATTCATTGGCTAATGGATATGTTTTTTGTGTTTTCTGACTAAGTTTTTTTTTCGTTCTGTTCTATATCGGTAAAGCATCAAACAAAGTTTGAAATAATAGCAGATAAAACCAATGTCCTCGTACGCATAAATAACAAACCACGCACGTTCAATTATACCCACATTTTTGCAAAGGGAAGTACACAAGCAGTGTTGTATCTGGATATATAGAAGAGTGGAGTTGTAGGTAACAATATCTAATAGATTGTGCTTTACAGTACATTTGACATTTTACGGGCCAAATAGAATGGAACAATTAGTTGTAATATCGCTTAAAGGAGATATACCTATTTAAAAATTAAATTATTGAAACATGCATTGAACAAAATGGCTTACAATAAAATAAGTAAAAGTACATATTCTTCTTACTAAAAGAATAATACAAAATGAATAAAACAGCACCTCGTGAAGAACTAGCAGTATTTCTCAACTATTTTTATGTCTGTGTATTGACAGTTGGCATCAGAACTGGAGGGAACTTACTATTTTCTGCTGAATCTGAACAGCTTAGTTGAGAGGCACTTTATCATGCCAAGATTCACTCTTAAATAAATTTTCACGAACTTGCTCAATTGTATTTGAAAATGGTCAAAGTGACAGATGTCAAAGTGACAAATTTCAAAGTGACAGATGTCAAAGTGATAGAGGTCAAAGTGACAGATGTCAAAGTGACAGAGGTCAAAGTGACAGATGTCAATGTGACAGATGTCAAAGTGACATGGCAGATGTCATTTTTTGTTTATATGTGGATACCTTTCTAGACAAAATAAAGAAAGTACATTTCCAAATGAGGTTCAAACACGCTCTAGTGTGAATTCTTCTTTCAAACCACCCAATAGTTGCCACTGTACCATGCTATTTCACTAACATTTAAATACCTTAAAATTGAAGATCAGACAAAAGGGGATGATCCAAATGACACAACAAAGTCTGAAATTTTGTATTATGGGAAAATATGTATTTATTTATGTTTTTTTAAGTTTTTGGATTATTTAATTGGTTTTTTTTAAACATTTTTCTAACATTTAACAAAAGAAAAAATAAAAAACAAAATATTTAAGTTTTTAAATCTAAAAACGACCGTCCCGTCGTATCGAGGATTCGATCAATGAAATCCGGGTGTAAATATTTCTTAGGGCTGACCTAAATACCGCAACTTGATAATTAATTCGATAATTAATATCGTTCTCGAACTGATCAATTCGCCGGACAAGAAGCGCTATGTCACTTGCTATTTTATTTTATTTTATTTTATTTTATTTTATTTTATTTTATTTTATTTTATTTTATTTTATTTTATTTTATTTTATTTTATTTTATTTTATTTTATTTTATTTTATTTTATTTTATTTTATTTTATTTTATTTTATTTTATTTTATTTTATTTTATTTTATTTTATTTTATTTTATTTTATTTTATTTTATTTTATTTTATTTTATTTTATTTTATTTTATTTTATTTTATTTTATTTTATTTTATTTTATTTTATTTTATTTTATTTTATTTAATTTTATTTTATTTTATTTTATTTTATTTTATTTTATTTTATTTTATTTTATTTTATTTTATTTTATTTTATTTTATTTTATTTTATTTTATTTTATTTTATTTTATTTTATTTTATTTTATTTTATTTTATTTTATTTTATTTTATTTTATTTTATTTTATTTTATTTTATTTTATTTTATTTTATTTTATTTTATTTTATTTTATTTTATTTTATTTTATTTTATTTTATTTTATTTTATTTTATTTTATTTTATTTTATTTTATTTTATTTTATTTTATTTTATTTTATTTTATTTTATTTTTGGAAAAAAAAAAATGCACATATCCAAACCTTTGTACTCCAAAGCATTTTTTGTATAAGAGGATTGGCACTAACACTTGAAGTTGGCCATCTGATCCAACTGATTGAAGAATCACACGCGTTCTATTTTAAATTCCTTTTTAAGAACACCCCAAAATTTACAGTAAAAATTCTCTATTTACTAATTTAACCTAAAACCACCTTTGGCTTGAAATGGGATGTTCCCAAATGACACAACAAAAACTGATCTACGCATCCATTCCAAATGAGTTAACAATTTATTTAAATTAAAAAAATTTTAAATTATAAAAAAACTCATATATTTATTTATGTTTTTGTTTGTGTTAATAGTGTGTTTATTAAATGTGTGTGTGTTTTTTTTTTTTTTTTTGTAATTACATAATTATTATATATATTATATCATTTAACAAATTTGAATTAAAAAACAAACAAAATAAAATATTAAATTATTTAAAACTAAAATTATATTTAAATTATAAGAAAACTCATATTTTAATTTATGTTTTTGTTTGTGTTAATAGTGTGTTTATTAAATGTGTGTGTGTTTTTTTTTTTTTTTTTTGTAATTACATAATTATTATTTATATATTATTTAACAAATTTTATTTAATTTAACAAATTTTAATTAAAAAACCAACAAAATAAAATATTAAATTATCTTAAACTAAAACCCATCGTAATCTCGAAGTAATATTTCCATCAACGAAACCCGGCGATTAATCGTGTTAATCTGGGATCTAAATACCGCAAATTGGGTATTCATTCGGAGATTTATTCTATTCTCCAATTGATCCAACCGCCAGAATATAAGCGATAAATCATTTTCATTAAGCCGATTTCGTCTGGTTTGTCTCGGGATCCTGATGGGTATTCTCGATGGATATTCTCTTGGCTGTCTGGGAGGTCTTGACTCTCTGGGGATCCTTATGGGAATTCTTGAAGCCATTTTCTATTTTATATGTAAAAATTAAAACAATAATAAAATAAAAAAATACTTTATATAATTTAAATCAAAATTATTTTCACAATCAATCAAAACTATTTTGAAAACTAATCAAAATAATTTTGAAAGTAAATTATTTTAAAAAATATTTTATTGAATGTCATTTTAACTCACGTTTTTATTTCTTCTTTTCTTATTTTCTTTAGTTCTTCTTTCCTTTCCTATTCTCCTTTTCTTTACTTCTTATTTTCTTCTTTTTTTCTTTTCTTCTTTTCTTTTTTTCTTTCTTCTCAATTTTCTTTCTTCTTTTCTCTACAAAATAAAATATATTAATATTTTATTTAATTTAATTTTATTTTATTTTATTTACCTTATTTTTTTTCTTCCTCACCCTTCCAAATTTTTCAATGTAATGAATTATTTCCGAATTTTCATCGACTTATATAGAAAAATAAAATTTCTCAGGCTCCTACCATGATATTAGAAAAACCAAAAAGACAGTGAAATATCTAATTGGCATTCTATGTTATATTTTTACCTCATGAATGAAAACGAATAATTTGTTGATAACTCAGGCATAGCACTTCCATGAGCGAAACATAAGAAAGATCTGGATGGTGTTGAAGAACCAACATATCCACCAACAAAAAGAGCAACATCCAAAAGTCTGCTCTCCAATGCATTTTTGTTTATAACAAAATAGGTGTGGCCAATTCTGGGCCACCCATGAACCCTAGGATACAAATATGACCACCAAAATGAAGGTGTTGAAGATGGCCACCAGGTCCACCAAGAAAAAGTGCAACATATCCAAAACTCAACACTCCAGTGCATTTTTGTATAAGAACATTGGTTTTGACGATTGTGAGCCATCCAAGAACCGTTGGATACCAATATGACCACCAAAATGAAGGTGTTGAAGATGGCCACCAGGTCCACCAAGAAAAAGTGCAACATATCCAAAACTAAACACTCCAGTGCATTTTTTGTATAAGAACATTGGTTTTGACGATTGTGAGCCACCCAAGAACCGTAGGATACCAGTAAGACCACCAAAATGAAGGTGTTGAAGATGGCCACCAGATCCACCAAGAAAAAGTGCAACATATCCAAAACTCAGCACTCCAGTGCATTTTTTGTATAAGAACATTGTTTTTGACGATTGTGAGCCACCCAAGAACCGTAGGATACCAGTACGACCACCAAAATGAAGGTGTTGAAGATGGTCACCAGATCCACCAAGAAAAAGTACAACATATCCAAAACTCAACAGTCCAGTGCATTTTTTGTATAAGAACATTGGTTTTGACGATTGTGAGCCACACAAGAACCGTACGGTACCAATATGACCACCAAAATGAAGGTGTTGAAGATGGCCACCAGGTCCACCAAGAAAAAGTGCAACATATCCAAAACACAACACTCCAGTGCATTTTTTGTATAAGAACATTGGTTTTGGCGATTGTGAGCCACCCAAGAACCATAGGGTACCAATATGACCACCAAAATGAAGGTGTTGAAGATGGCCACCAGATCCCCCAAGAAAAAGTGCAACATATCCAAAACTCAACACTTCAGTGGATTTTTTGTATAAGAACATTGGTTTTGGCGATTGTGAGCCACCCAAGAACCGTAAGATACCAATATGACCACCAGAATGAAGGTGTTGAAGATGGCCACCAGATCCAACAAGAAAAAGTGCAACACATCCAAAACTCAACACTCCAGTGCATTTTTTGTATAAGAACATTGGTTTTGACGATTGTGAGCCACCCAAGAACCGTACGGTATCAATATGACCACCAAAATGAAGGTGTTGAAGATGGCCACCAGGTCCACCAAGAAAAAGTGCAACATATCCAAAACTCAATACTCCAGTGCATTTTTTGTATAAGAACATTGGTTTTGGCGATTGTGAGCCACCCAAGAACCGTAGGGTACCAATATGACCACCAAAATGAAGGTGTTGAAGATGGCCACCAGATCCTCCAAGAAAAAGTGCAACATATCCAAAACTCAACACTCCAGCGCATTTTTTGTATAAGAACATTGGTTTTGACGATTGTGAGCCATCCAAGAACCGTTGGATACCAATATGACCACCAAAATGAAGGTGTTGAAGATGGCCACCAGGTCCACCAAGAAAAAGTGCAACATATCCAAAACTCAACACTCCAGCGCATTTTTTGTATAAGAACATTGGTTTTGACGATTGTGAGCCATCCAAGAACCGTTGGATACCAATATGACCACCAAAATGAAGGTGTTGAAGATGGCCACCAGGTCCACCAAGAAAAAGTGCAACATATCCAAAACTCAACACTCCAGCGCATTTTTTGTATAAGAACATTGGTTCTGACGATTGTGAGCCATCCAAGAACCGTAAGATACCAATATGACCACCAGAATGAAGGTGTTGAAGATGGCCACCAGATCCACCAAGAAAAAGTGCAACACATCCAAAACTCAACACTCCAGTGCATTTTTTGTATAAGAACATTGGTTTTGACGATTGTGAGCCACCCAAGAACCGTACGGTATCAATATGACCACCAAAATGAAGGTGTTGAAGATGGCCACCAGGTCCACCAAGAAAAAGTGCAACATATCCAAAACTCAATACTCCAGTGCATTTTTTGTATAAGAACATTGGTTTTGGCGATTGTGAGCCACCCAAGAACCGTAGGGTACCAATATGACCACCAAAATGAAGGTGTTGAAGATGGCCACCAGATCCTCCAAGAAAAAGTGCAACATATCCAAAACTCAACACTCCAGCGCATTTTTTGTATAAGAACATTGGTTTTGACGATTGTGAGCCATCCAAGAACCGTTGGATACCAATATGACCACCAAAATGAAGGTGTTGAAGATGGCCACCAGGTCCACCAAGAAAAAGTGCAACATATCCAAAACTCAACACTCCAGCGCATTTTTTGTATAAGAACATTGGTTTTGACGATTGTGAGCCATCCAAGAACCGTTGGATACCAATATGACCACCAAAATGAAGGTGTTGAAGATGGCCACCAGGTCCACCAAGAAAAAGTGCAACATATCCAAAACTCAATACTCCAGTGCATTTTTTGTATAAGAACATTGGTTTTGGCGATTGTGAGCCACCCAAGAACCGTAGGGTACCAATATGTCCACCAAAATGAAGGTGTTGAAGATGGCCACCAGATCCACCAAGAAAAAGTGCAACATATCCAAAACTCAACACTCCAGTGCATTTTTTGTATAAGAACATTGGTTTTGACGATTGTGAGCCATCCAAGAACCGTTGGATACCAATATGACCACCAAAATGAAGGTGTTGAAGATGGCCACCAGGTCCACCAAGAAAAAGTGCAACATATCCAAAACTCAATACTCCAGTGCATTTTTTGTATAAGAACATTGGTTTTGGCGATTGTGAGCCACCCAAGAACCGTAGGGTACCAATATGTCCACCAAAATGAAGGTGTTGAAGATGGCCACCAGATCCACCAAGAAAAAGTGCAACATATCCAAAACTCAACACTCCAGTGCATTTTTTGTATAAGAACATTGGTTTTGACGATTGTGAGCCATCCAAGAACCGTTGGATACCAATATGACCACCAAAATGAAGGTGTTGAAGATGGCCACCAGGTCCACCAAGAAAAAGTGCAACATATCCAAAACTGAACACTCCAGTGCATTTTTTGTATAAGAACATTGGTTTTGGCGATTGTGAGCCACCCAAGAACCGTAGGGTACCAATATGACCACCAAAATGAAGGTGTTGAAGATGGCCACCAGGTCCACCAAGAAAAAGTGCAACATATCCAAAACACAACACTCCAGTGCATTTTTTGTATAAGAACATTGGTTTTGGCGATTGTGAGCCACCCAAGAACCGTAGGGTACCAATATGACCACCAAAATGAAGGTGTTGAAGATGGCCACCAGGTCCACCAAGAAAAAGTGCAACATATCCAAAACACAACACTCCAGTGCATTTTTTGTATAAGAACATTGGTTTTGGCGATTGTGAGCCACCCAAGAACCGTAGGGTACCAATATGACCACCAAAATGAAGGTATTGAAGATGGCCACCAGGTCCACCAAGAAAAAGTGCAACATATCCAAAACTCAACACTCTAGTGCATTTTTTGTATAAGAACATTGGTTTTGACGATTGTGAGCCACCCAAGAACCGTACGGTATCAATATGACCACCAAAATGAAGGTGTTGAAGATGGCCACCAGGTCCACCAAGAAAAAGTGCAACATATCCAAAACACAACACTCCAGTGCATTTTTTGTATAAGAACATTGGTTTTGGCGATTGTGAGCCACCCAAGAACCATAGGGTATCAATATGACCACCAAAATGAAGGTGTTGAAGATGGCCACCAGGTCCACCAAGAAAAAGTGCAACATATCCAAAACTCAAGACTCCAGTGCATTTTTTGTATAAGAACATTGGTTTTGGCGATTGTGAGCCACCCAAGAACCGTAGGGTACCAATATGTCCACCAAAATGAAGGTGTTGAAGATGACCTTCTGATCCATAAGGAGAAAGTGCAGCATGTCCAAAACTGTGCATCCCAGTGCAGTTTTAAATAAGAAAATTGGTTTTGACAATTGTGGGCCACCCATGAGCCCTAGGGTACGAAAATGACCACCAAAATGAAGGTGTTGAAGATGCCCACCTGATCCATAAGAAGAAAGTGCAATATGTCCAAACCTGTGCACTCCAGTGCATTTTTAAATAAGAAAATTGGTTTTGACAATTGTTCGCCACCCATGAACCCTAGGGTACCAATATGACCACCAGAATGAAGGTGTTTAAGATGACCTTCTGATCTATAAGGAGAAAGTGCAACATGTCTAAAACTGCGCACTCCAGTGCAGTTTTAAATAAGAAAATTGGTTTTGACAATTGTGGGCCACCCATGAACCCTAGGGTACCAATATGTCCACCAGAATGAAGGCCTTGAAGATGACCACATGATCCATAAGAAGAAAGTGCAGCATGTCCAAAACTATGCGCTCCAGTGCATTTGAAAATAAAAATTGATTTTGACAATTGTGGGCCACCCATGAACCCTAGGGTACCAATATGACCACCAAAATGAAGGTGTTTAAGATGACCTTCTGATCCATAAGGAGAAAGTGAAACGTGTCCAAAACTGTGCACTCTAGTGCATTTTAAAATAAGAAAATTGGTTTTGACAATTGCGGGCCACCCATGAAACCTAGGGTACCAATATGACCACCAAAATGAAGGCGACCATCTGGTCCATAAGGAGAAAGTGCAACATGTCCAAAGCTGTGCACTCCAGTGCAGTTTTAAATAAGAAAATTGGTTTTGACAATAGTTGGCCACCCATGAACCCTAGGGTACCAATATGACCACAAGAATGAAAGTGTTTCCTGCTGAATCGGAATACCTGAGATAAGATCTGTCATTCAACTTCTATATTGGTCGAGTTTTCTGTGCTAAGCGCGAACCATAGATCCTGCGTTTAATGTGATTTGTTCATGCTGTGAATTCATCTACCTTTGGCTACAAAATAATGCTGGTCAATTACACTTTGCTTCCTCTAAGACTTCTTTTTCCAATCGAGAATTTTGAAACGAGATCTTGTTTTCGAAATTCTTCAACAAATGCTTTTTGTCTTAGAAAACTTAACTTAAAAATCAACAATTCTCTACATTCTAACCTTTTTTACGGAAACTTTTTCCTCCGCTTCATGAATACTGAAGTGCTCAGAAATATGGAATTCATGTTAATTAATCATTAACCACTCATTTCAACAACTTGCTCAACAATACGAAGCCATGTTTATACTCATTCCATAAAAAGGATTTGCGCATTAAACAAAACTTAATATAAAGTCCCCCAATCCCGATGGCACGACAACGACGATGACGATGACGACGGACGTTTGGTAGACTCCCGAAATTTCAGAGCATTCCATATTCCATTGTCTATTTCCTTGCTCTAGCTTTTATCCATAATATTTTTATTTTTTTTGTCTCCTATTTCGTACTCCTTTTTTTTCCTGTGGTTAAATTCAAAAAAAGTGTCGAAAGCACGCATGTATTATTAAAACATTTTTAACTTAAAACGACAATATCCAAAGGAAGGCTTTTGCTATGTAGCTACTTGGAATGAAGAAGAACAGAAGGCGGCTGCTTCTTTCTCTAGCTCGCTCGCTCGCCGAATGTATGCTGGCTATGCACAAAATATCGCACTGGGGGATTGTGTTTGCCTTTGCAATATTTTGCACATTTATAACAATTAAGAACACTCAGAGCTCGGAAACTGAATCCTGAGACTGAGATACCTGGGAAGTGTATATGTTGTACATGCACTTACCTCTTCTATAGGTAGTCAAGTCGCATGTTGCCTGGAGAGAGCCAGAGATAGATGTGTTCTGTTTCTGTGTGCCAGAACACCATTCTTTGCTTTGTTGAAGACCCAAACGATATTTGGCCTTTCGAAAAAGTTTAATGAGCAGAACACAGAATATTTGTCTGCCTCTTTGGAAAAAAGGCTTCGAGCCCGTTCGTTTTTCCCACACTCTTTTAACCACTTGCGCCGCGCCAGGTGGATTTTTGGTATTTATTTTTGAAGGCATGAAATATTCATTGAACAAACACAATGATGTTGAACAGTTTGCTTTTTTCTTTTGGTTCCAATAAAACATACATACAGCACCCTAACCTTATAATTTTTCTTTTACACACGAAGATAGGTAAAGAGTTGAGGAAAATACTCAAAGAAACTTTTAATTAAGTGTCCCAAAAGGACGTTAGATCCCGAAACAGTTGAAAGGGTCATCGAGCCAAACTCTTGCAATAATAATTGTTGAAGATTTTTTTTTAACAACTTCTTCCTTTCTTCCAAAACATAGTTTACTTCTCTTTAATGCAATTCCGTGTCATGATTATTAACATTTAACTTTTTTTTTTTTAATTTTAATGCAATTTGTTTATTTTTTGCAATCAGTTTGTTCTTTTAAGTCGAAAGTTTACTTTTTCGACATTATTGAGCTCATGAAGTTCTTAAGAAAATGTTACCACTTTCAGAAGCACTATCGATTTATTAGCATTATAACCGGTCTCATGTCATCGCAGAACTTGCATCAGGGGTTGGAAACCTTTTGCTAGCGGATGCAGTGAACGACATTTTTTTTTATTGTTGTGTGGTAAGGATTGATTTGAGTAAAAAAACGAGACTTTGTGGTAAGGATTGATGTGAGTATAAAAACGAGACTTTGGGGTAGAATGTCAAAAACATTTGATTAGTAAATCCCGCGTTAACAAATTAGTGAGTTAACTGAGTTAATTTAACTTTAATCTCGCAATGAAAAACTAGGCCTTAGTGTTTTCACTATTAGTCCTTGAAAAATTTACAAAAATGGTCAATCTGTGGAATTGCAGTGCAGCTTATTAATTGTAAATAAATATCTTTGTTTTGACAAACAAAATACTGGACAAGGTTAAATGTCGAAAATATTGCGAACAATCAATATTTTCGAAATTAAATCCTAACATTTATAAATTAATGGTCTTATTAATTAGATTTTTGGCTGTTTAAACTATGTCTAAGTATTTCGAAACAGTCGGAAATATGCTTTATTTAATACAAAAATACTGCATTTCTCAAGCTTTAGACAATAGATTACGTTTACTAAATCAAGATAAAACGAAAAATCACTTTAGCAACAATTAAAAAGGTTTTTTAAAAACTTGGACGGCTGTCTAAAGTTAGACAATGTTTATTAATATGAGCATAACTTTTTATCTTGTTTCTATTTCGTATGTCAAATCGTAGGTAAATTTCTGAAATTTTACATTTTTGAAGTAGCAATATCTTGTAAATGGTTACTCGTTTGGAAAAAAAGTGTCATAATATTTTGAATTACAAACTAGCTGACACGTCGAACTTCGTTCCACCTATAATTCATTAAATTCTTAATGTTCCTTTCGAAAGTCGAGGAAGCTTCAATTGTTGTCATGACTTTCCGATTTTTCCGGCCTAATTTTTCAATTTTTATGCCCGTAGTGTATTTATTTGGTTCAATACAAATGCAACAAAAAACCGTAACCGAATCGGATGATGATGTTTAGCCGAGATAAGCGCGTACGAACACAAAAAGGGAGGTATTAAAGTCTATAAAATTGAGTGTAAATTATTTTTCAAGAACTTCGCCATTTTAGAGTTAAAACTAAAAAACTATTAGTTTTTTAATATTTATATATTATTATTTATATATTATTATTATATATTTATTTAATGATTTCGTGTAGTCACATAATTTGCAAACGTTGTATTAAAATGATTTTGAAAACCCACACCCTTTAGAAGTTTTATGCGAAATCGCAGTTTTCGTCATTTAACGTTTTTTTTGAAACAGTTATGTCTTTTAAACGGCAAGTCTGAGGAAGAAAAATGTCAAAACTTATTATGTAGAAAATCTTATCATCAAAAAGCTTTGCATGAAATATGTACATTTTTCTAGCGTTTACCGTTAAAAAGTTTTATGTGAAAAACTGATGTTTTTGATTATCTTTTAGTAACTTTTTATGTAAACCAGTTTCGACATTGAACTTTTTAGGCAAAAATCGATTTGTTTAGAAAAAAAATCAACTTTTCTGGACAAATCCCTTGTGCTAAAAGAAAAAATTCGATTCTGTTTAGAAAAAAAAATCGAATTTTTTCGGTAAAAGGAATTCGACATAAAATAAAAATTATTGCGTGTCTAAAAATCTTAACTTGAATTTATTCTGTAGTAAAGGTGTACATTTTATCTGGGCTATACGATTTACTAATGTCGAATTCCTTTTAAGAAAATAATCGATTTGTTCAGAAGAAAAAATCGACTTTTCTGGACAAATCCCTTGTATTAAAAGAAAAAATTCGATTCTGTTTAGAAAAAAAATCGAATATTTTTGTTAAAAGGAATTCGACATAAGAAATCATATTCGATTTTTATAATTTTCAATTTTTTCAATTTTACTTCAGTTAGCGTCGTTTTTTAAATTGTCAATTAAAAAATTGTGTTTTGTTTTTTAAGCTGTGTCAAATGTTTTCAAATGTTTCAGAAATACATATTTCTTTTTCGACGGTCATTTGTTTAAATTGAAAACAGTTTTGAATTTCAAATAAAAACCTTTACAATGTTTCTATTTTTTTTTTCAAAGTTTGTGGTCATTGTTCTTAAATGAAAGTAAAAAAAAATTACCAGGAAAATAATAATTTAATAAAATTTAAGAAAACGAAAACAGAATCTGCAAAATAAAAATTCGAAGAAAACAATTTTAAACAAAATCCCACGTTTAAGCTATAAGACGATGTTATTATTGTACATCTCTTGTATTTTCTCTCATTATAATAATTTTTTTTTCAATGTTGTCTCTCTTCTTCTTCTCCAAAAAATATACACTAATGAAAAAATAGTGTAATAGACGTTTTCTCAATTTCCTCACATTTACATACATATGTACATACATACATATGTATGAACATATTTAAACCGATTATTATTTCGATTCTGTTAGCCGCAAAAAATATGTAGTCTTGAGAACACAGAATTTAAATTGAGGCAAAAAACTTTTCAGAATTTTAAGCTGAATTTTTTTTTATCTGCAAAATGTTTTCTCCGATCAAATAAAATCCTAATATTTTTATCAGTTCTGTCTTGAAAAGTTGAAAATACGCCCATGGAACAACAAAACGCAAAGTCCAGCGTGTTACAAAGTTTTAAGGGCAGCAAAACAGGCATTTGGATTTTAGCGCCTCATATGCATGTTTGCAGGTATGTGGAATATTCGTAAGTTATTTCCTCTTCTTCACCAAAATTATCTTACTGCCATTGACGTGCTTTAGAACTATTTTTAAGGCAAAACTTATGATTTAGAATTTGAAGTTTTTCAAACATAAAAATATTTTGACATCTAAATTAAATTGTTTGAATATTTTGACATTTAAATCATAAAAAATATGTTCGAATATAAACGATTTAAACAAAAATAATACTGGAAAGCCCTACAGTACGATAGTTTTGACTTAAAACGGGTACCGGTTGCAACAAACAGAACATGTTAAGGAAAGGCACGCTCATATGCCCGAAATAAACATAAAATTAATTTAACAAAAATTAATTAAATATGAGTTCTTCCAAACTGCATATTCGTGACTCAAATAGAATCTGCAGGCTGGTTAAATAACTGGGCAAGTAAGCCTTCTAAAGGTTAAAGAAAAAGACAAATCTTCCAAATGTTCTCCTCCATGCACATTGAATTATGATTTGATGAAAATATTTAGAATTAAAGTAATTCCAATTCTATTTCTGATGTCCTTCATATCATAACTTCCATTATTCATAATTAATTTTCAATTTCACCGATTGGCAACGCCTGATTTACCCGTAATACAAATAAAATTGTTGAAAAAAAAGACTTATTTGTTGTTATTAATTTTATGTTCATCCCTTTTTAAGTTTTTCTCTCTTTTTGTTCACATGATGATAAATTTGCCAAATAAAAACTTACGACAACGAAACATCAATTGCAATAAACTTAAAAGCCCCCCCCAGAAACCCCAAGCTCTTCGTTCGACACATTTTATAAAGAAGAGCAAATGTATTCAAAAGAAGAACGAGCTTAGAGGTTAATAATATAACAAAGTGCAGGGTTATCCAACAACAACAACAACAGCTTCTACAGAAAAAAAACATCATTTTTATTAAAAATGTTTTCGAACTATAAACATTACCATCATCAATTACACAAGAGTCGAGCTAAAAGAGCTAAACACGATGACTATATTATATCCGTGCATAACCATTTGTACATTGGTATACTCATATAGGTACATAGTGCAAATCCCTGGCGAGCAACTTGGGCCAATTTTAACTCACAAAGAGGTTTTAACTTTTTTTTTTGAGTCTCGGTTTCCCCCATAGATTGAGGGTTCCAATCTCATTTCCATGAATGGCCGGCAGGCCCCCTTAGTGGTACTCCATTTCTGTGCAAACTCTCATGACCATGACGCTCGGTATTGAGTTGCGACAATAAAATTGAAATGAATTATTATCGAATGTTTGTGGGATTTATTCGACTTGGAGTGAAGTTTGGTCATTTGTCGGTCGCCAAGTTCTAAATTTACTTTTATAATAGACTTCTGGCAATAAGGCATGGTTCTGCCCATTTCTATGGCTATTTTGGCAGAGGAAGATACAATATGGGTAATAAAAAAAATATATAAGTACCTCTACCCTCCCAACCGGGCTACATTTTAATATTTAATAAGCATCCACCTATGGGGGACATTTATGTGAGGCAATAATTTGTAGTACCCAATTGGGCTCATTGTCTCAATTTTTGGAGGATTTAAATTGCAAAAAATAAAAGAACACTGATATTGTAGCGCCACTTGGTGCTTCTACTATATGAGTATGTTGGAATCTGACTATCCTTCCTTCAGATCCCAGCATTAAAGATGACGACGCTGGCTGCCACACCGCCCGCCATCGCCACAGCTGTCGACAAAATAAGGTGAATATGTTAATTTTTTCACGACATTACAAGGAGTGAAAAAGTCGTGCTCTTTAGCGGAAGTTTTTTTTTGTGTGTCTTTATTTTTTGAACATCCTCGCATGGGGGACAGCTTTACGAAGTGTTTAATGAGAAGTAATGGCAGGGAACATATGCACGGCACATGTACCAAGTAGGAACGCTATAGGTAGGTACTTCTTTTGATAATTTTTTTTTCTGTTTCTGTTGCAAGCGGTTTTCCCGGGATTTAACTTGTTGGATGGAGTGCTTGACTTTTATTGTGGAATACTCATGTAATTGACAGAAATATTTCAACAGGAATAATAAGTTTAAGTTGAATCCTTTTGATGAGGTTAACTTGCAAGGAATTTCACTTGCATAAATGAAGTAGTTTATGTGTTCCGATTAGAGAGAGATTAAAGTGATGAGATTTATGGTTTATCTACTTTTTTGACAGAAAATCATCAGCTTTTTTGTTGGAATTTATTTTGAAATTCTCACAAGTTAGTTAGCCAGTTGAGGTTTTTTAGGATCTCTACGATCTCAGAGAAAGAGATCTCAGGAATCTCAGAAATCTGAAAGTATTTCCTCAGTGAGATTCCTCACTTTCACTCTCAAAAAGCTGAGACTGGTATTGTTTTGGATTCACTTGCTCAATAATTTTTTTGTTGAAGCTTATCAATTTGTAAAAAAAAGAGTTGGGTATTGCTTTTGACTTCTAGCGGGGAATTTTTTTTGAGCTGTCTTTTCTGCTCAGTAGACCTGATGCTATTCCAATCTGACGCTCATCCCCTCTCCAGAATTTCGTTGCACATCTTTGACATAAAATATTAATCAAGGAAAATATGACACAGCAGTTTCACCTATACACTGTTCGGATACTTTTGTAGTAAAATTTCTTAAAGATTCAAGACAATAAAAAAAAGTGCGTATACGCCCGAGTGTACCACATTTGAATAAATGTGATCTCTTTGTGCAGCTTCTTGTATACTAATGTATTTTTTAGTTAAGATTACTCACATATATGTTTTTTTTTAATTTTGCACAATACTTGATGACTGCAGTCTTTTAGAAGTCGAATTCTCTTCCTTGAAATTTTTTTATAAATTTAGTACTTAAAGATTTTATTTATTCCATTTTTTCTTCTAATTCTTATATGTTACACTTTATTTAACAATAAAATAAAAGAAAAGATTTCTGGCTTTACTAAGAAATATAACATATGCCATTTTAGAAAACTGCTCCTCCAAGCTAAACGAGAGGGATAAGATTTTTGTTGTCTCAATCCAACTTATACGCTCTAGCTCTTTGTCACACATTATGCGAATCACCCTGTAAATAAAAAATAAAGGATTTTCCACTGATTAAAAATACTAAAGTCCTACACGTTTTTAAACCTTTATTGACCAATTACTGATCTTTTAGGTGGCATAATTTCTTTGCGAGTATCCCATATACATATGAGGTAGGACCTCATACATAAATAATATTTTTTGGTAAAATTGAGTTAACTAATTTTATTTTAAAATTCATACAATCATCTAGGAATTAGCTTACAGTTTTTTTATTTGATTTATAAGCAAAACGAAATTTCCAGCCATCCAATCCAATAAAAAAGACTGTTTCTACCCCCCATTTTAATCTTTAAAAATATTATTCAATTTCATCGAAATGCAATTCCTAACGAAAATTCATTAAACAAACTAAAATATATTTTAAAAACAATTAAAATAAAAAAAAAAACATAAAATCCATCCAAAAATAAATAAATACCTCAAAACATTTAGGAAAAGTATAATTTCATAGGAATGCCGGCCGGTTCCGTCCCCAATATTTTTAACCATAGCTCAACAAAAGTTATGAAAGGTCCTCAAACGACATAAAACGTTACTCCTCTGTCATGCCAAAATGGGTGGCATGCAGAGTTTCTACTATGTTTATACTCGTATACACCATTTAGTTGGAACATATATGGTTATGATGGTAGACGCGAAGAACGGCAGCTTGTCCATTCGGCACAATAAAAGAGATTAATGAATTTCCACCTAATAACGACAGAGAGAGGATCGTCCAAAAAAGAAAACACTATAAAAGTCCAAGTCCATTTATATCCAAGACAAGGCTGAGGCTCTAAGACCCTCTATCCTCTCTTTCTCGACTGGGTGGATAAAATACGAAGGGAGAGAGAAAGAAGAAAAATTGAAATTATCGGACTCATTCAACAAACTGACTTCTTTTTCCGTAAATGATTTCTTTTTGTCCGGTAAATTCTATTTGTTGAAGCAAATCCTAAGAAAAAGAATATCCTTAGGAGAGAGACGATCCAAAAGGATATGCAATTCGGAAGGTAACCTATGCAAAAAAAAACAATAACGACGAATTTTTATTAATATCCTTTCGTTCCTTTCATTTTGGAGTACTCAAGAGAGCACACTATACTTACTCATGCGATATGAATTTTCCCAAGAAGGACACACACATAGAATTACCATTTCCAAGTGGACAGACATCAGGACGATGACTATTAGGACGATACCTTGTTGCCGCCCTGAGGCCTCAAAGACTATTATACGAGAGAGGCAGAGAATTCTAACGAATGTCTTGTGAAACGTATAATTTCCCTAAATGTGGGTATTTATTATTATTATTCCGTTCTTCTTGTTATTCCATAGTCGTATACCCATATTGCTCCCGGAATCCCCAAAAAAGGTTTAAGCTAATGTTTGGTTAAAAGATTCGGAGAGGAATTGCAAGTGGTTTTTAAAGGGATTATGTTTTTTTCAAAGAGTTTCTGCCGTTTTGGATTTAGGGTGTGTCAACTAGTGTAACAGTTGATTTCTTGAACAAAAAAAAAAAAAAAAATTAAAACAAAATGCAAATCGGAGTTGAAGTCTTCACCTCTGTTTCGTTTTTTTCTTTTAGTTCTATCTTAAGGTGATAAATGACAGTGCTTATGAGATGAAAACGAGGAAGCACGTATTTTATTTTAGAGAAAATGTCATCGTTAAAATTCAATTTATCAAAAATTCTACTCAAAGAGCAGAAGGCTTGGAAGTTTATATTCATAAGAAATTTTAAGCAGGGTGTAAGTGATATATCAAAATGTGAAGAAATATTAATGGTCGACCAAATCCATAATTTTTTTTTAAGTCAGAGGCTTAAAATCTGTTATTTAAATAAAATTCCTTCCAAGAAGAAAGAAAGCCACTTAGGCCCATTTGCTGAAACGAAACTTAGGTATTTAAGTTCAACATAAGAGCTTATGTGACAGTTTACGCTGAGGAAAAAGTAGATCATAAGCGTTTAAGTTAAACATAAATATTTAAGTTTCGTTTCAGCAATTGGGCCTTAGACTTAACAACAAATGTCGCCGAAAAAATTCATTGGTGACTTGAAAAATCATTGCCAATGCCAATCATTCTTAACTATAATTAATGCTATTTAGAATAACTTTGAATTTAATATCACGGTTCTAAATTTAGGTCAGAATGTGGTTCAAAATTTAAAAATTTTAATAACGCATTGTCTAAATCAGGAATTTAATTTGTATGCCTTAAATGTCTGTAGGTATACAATTTGCTTCAATATATGAAATTTTTTCCAATCCAGGTGTGTACCAAATTTAGAGAGGCAAGTCAAAAACGTTGCGGAACTGTTCCAAAAGATAGGAAATATTTTTTTACTCTTGTTTTGTAGAATTTCGAAAAACTAAATTTTGCCATACCGTCCGTGGGCATGTGCGTCCGTGCGTCCACTGTTATTTAAGATAAATCCTAATCGGGTCGACCGACCGCTTCAAATTTGGTACAGAGCATTTTTATGTGATTGCCCAGAGGTGAAATTCGAATTTTCGGTTAAGCTCATCTAGAATAGGTGCTGTCATACAAATATTTTGATTTTTACAAATTTTCCCAAGAACGGCTCTACCGATTTTGATTAAACTTCGCATCATTAATGACGAAAATAGTTGTAGAAAATTTACGTTTCAGGTTTTTGTCAAAAAATTTTGAGAAAAATGCCTTATTTTCGAGTTTTTCCTGAATCTGGTGCTTCTCAACAGTTCAAACAATATTGCTTATACAAATTTTGACACTATTTTTTCTCAAATAAAACAAAAACAAAAAAAAATAATAAAAAAAAATTTTTTTTAGTACTCTCGACTCTTAACATTTTTCCTTAAAAATGTATAGCTTCATTACAGTAGTTAACAACAAGACTAAGTTCGTGCAATCCAGTCGTGCATATTTTTCACTATTGATTAAATATTTTTTTTATTTAAAACAACTCAGAAAATCTCATTCAAAATATTCTAATATTGTAGTAAAAATGTGAATTTATAATGGATAGTTTTTCTTTTCTACACAAAATTACATTGTTAGCTCAAAACTTTAATTTGTTGAGTTGGGTCATTTTTCTTCAAGACCGTTGCGATAGACGATATGGCAACACTTTTTAAGGAGTAAAAAAGCGTGTATAAAGATAAAGTAAATGATTATTAAACTCTTAAAACTTTCTGATATTTCAAAAGTATAAAATGACAACAACATCTTAACGGTTAAGGTGTTTATATTTGTAATAATAATAATGAAAGGGCTGTCTCTTCAATAAACAAATCTAAATCTTCAAAAACTGTACCTTACGGATTAAATAAAAAATATATGAAATAATAAATGTCAGAGAAAATAGGTACATACATTTCCAAAAAAAAACTCAAACTTCTTCGTAAAAAACAAAAAAAAAACAAAACTAAAACACATGAAGGTGAACACTTTCAGACTGCATTTTGACAGATGTTCAAAGTATGAATGATATATTTATTCCTTTTCCGTGCTGTTCATTGATAACAATCAAAATGGCAACAGTGCAACATAGAAATTTGTCTAATTTCTTGGCAGCCCAAGCTATACAATGCCAAAAACTTTTTCTTTTTGTCCAGAAAGAAAACAAATAAAAAGTATTTTGTCCAAAATTAGCCAACAGCAAGTCTTGAAAGTATCTCTTTTTCTTGTTTTTGAAGTTTTTTTTTTGTTTGGTTTTGTTTATGGTTCCTTTTATTGTGAACCGGAAAAAATAACAAAATACATTTTAGGATTGTCGTTAAAAACACACACCATGTACAGAACATAGAGTAATGTCTTTCTCACTAGTTTTTTTTTGTTTTTTTTTTTTGAAAATGTTAGATAGCGGAAAATTATTACAGAAATTGTAGCCCGTATATTTGCAGTTTAGCGAGGTATAGTTTGGCACAAATCACTAAACCGGATTTGAGATTCGGGAACCTGGCTATTAGTGTCGCTTTGTAAAGGTGCCAATGCCACAGAGTTAAGAGTAATTAATCTCGAAGCAATTTCACGCTGAGTGCGTAAATTTGTTACAACTTTGTTCTGGTTGTGTTCTTTGGCAGCTTGGTTGGTAGTTTTTCGAAAGAAAAAAAAAAAAACAAACAAAAAAAAACTGGAACTATGCCGGGGAGAAATGATGTTCAAGGGATTTAAAAATATATACTTATTTTTTTTTTTAATTTAATAACTTGGTATATATTTTATTTGATTGTCTATCAACACCGAGTCTTATCTTAAAATATACCTATTTCTCAATTGACTTTCTTCGTCATAGAATTTTTATGAGCTTAAAAGTGGATTTAAAAATTCTAGATAATTGTCACTCATATTTCATTGTTTAAGTTTTAAAATAATAATTTAATACTTTTAGGGCCACTTGCACGAACGTTTTCTGACAGTACTATAACATATTATATATAAATATTTTCTGACTTATTTAAATCAAATCCTCTCCTCGTCCTCTGAATAGCCCTCACATAAGAATTTTAGAATTTATTAAAAGGTACAGCACGTTAAAGTTTGTTTATTTTCATTGTGCTTTTTCATCCACCACAAAGCACAATGAAGATTGTGAAGTTAGTTATTTTCCTCTGAAATAAAAAACGAGAAGCGTTTATTTATTTACCTATCTATAAGCAAGGATAATTTATTTATCTCAGTTAAATTTATCGGTTTTTTTTTGTGCAATTGGCCCTATTTCGATCAGTGCCAAAATAAGCGCCACCCTAAAAAAATCTTTCATTTGAATTTAATTCAATACAGTCCACTAAAACAATAACAAAAATAATTTTCTTTTATTTTTGTTTATTCTCTTCTTTGTATTACATAAGCTTTCAGAAAAAAAAACTTTTTTAAAATCTGTTTTTTCAAAAATCCAAAAAATATTTTTTTGAAAATTTTGATATTTAATACCAAGAAACTATTGGAACTATTGTGGTATATGTATGTATTACATAAGCTTTCAGAAAAAAAACAAAACATTTTTTAAAACTTTTTTTTTCAAAAATCCAAAAAATATTTTTTTGAAAATTTTGATATTTAATACCAAGAAACTATTGGAACTATTGTGGTATATGTATGTATTACATAAGCTTTCAGAAAAAAAAAACAAAACATTTTTCAAAAATCCAAAAAATATTTTTTTGAAAATTTTGATATTTAATACCAAGGAACTATTGGAACTTGTTTGAACATTTTTACAAAAATCATCATCATCCCAAAAAAAAAGCTTCAATTTCGATTGTTTCTTATTATCTCGAAAAGATAAGACTTTGTACATTTTTGTTTTAAGTAAATTGCCTTAGTTTTGAGTTATTCACATAAAACTTTGTAATAGCTGAACTGATGTTGTTCCAATCTTATAATCAACTGCTTCTTAATAGTTCAATCAATATTCCTTTGCCTGTTATAATTGACTGAATTAAAAAAAAATACTTTGAAACTCTGATTTTTTAAAAATTTACTTTGAAACTCTGTGATCTTCTGTGCATTTGTATAATCAAAACCAACTTTGAACTGGGCAAAAAAATTAAGTTTTGTCAAAAACTGTATTTATAAATCAGAGTGAATGCGCAAATGAACGAATTGAATGATTAAACCTTAAGCTTCCTAAATGATTACCTTCCCTTTTACAGGATTAATATGTTGCGATTATTTTAATAATTTCATAAATTTATTTTTTACAGATGGTGAACCCATCAAACTCCCGGACAATCTTGAGAGTTTGCCACGTGCCGATAGTTTTCCATCTCAACGACATCGTTGGAACACAAATGAGGTGAGTTCAAATTAATTAACCAAGCAAATTTCTCATTATTACATGGTTTTTTGAAATTTCAGCTTTAAAAAGAAGAAAAAAAAATAAAAATCTTTCAATTGAATTTCAGTCTTAGACGATGTTCACATTGGACTCAGATTTACGATTTTTTTTTTTTGGCATAAGTCAGTCAGCTCGTATTCAGACACACACAACCGATTCACTCTGACGTTCATCATTCGTTAAAACAAAAACAAAACACAAATTTTTACTCGCCGGAGAATTTAATTAGAAATTTTTCAATCACAAAATTAATATTTCACTAAAAAATAGTTTTCCAATTGAAAAAAAACTTGGATTCTGTAGTATTTAAGTGCCAAACAAAAACTAAATACTAACAAAACAGATGTCACAAAAGGAAACGTCAAAAAAATCCACAAATTTAAAAAAAAAAATAAAAAACCCTACCTCACTTCCCCGTCTCTTTCTCACTACAAAAAAGGAACAAGAAAAGGTACATAGACGCCAAAAAAAATCCGAGGAGTAAGTCCAATGTGAACACCGTCCTAAAATCAAATCTTTTGAAAATTTTTGAAAATAAAGTACCTGGTACATTTTTGATAAAAATTAAAAAAAATAATCACGAAGAAAACATCCAAAAAGGGTTTTTTTTAAATATCTCAAGAAATTTCAAATGCAAAAAAGCTTAATAAAATCTTTGCGATTCTTCACAGTATTTTTACAAACATATATACAATTAAACTATTTCACTTGTGTTTTATCATCCTATCCTTTTTGGACTTCTTCCAACTAACTTTTTTAACGTAATTATTGTATTTCGAATTAAAAGTTTGGAGTAGAGGCAATGTAAAAAAAGCTTATGCTTCCCAAGTACTTGTAAATAAAGAACTAAGTATTCCTTTTCGTAGATACTAAACTAGAAAAAAAAAATATAAAAAAATCACGTCAGAAAGCAGGTAAAATTAAAATTAGGAGTTACTATTGTTTCTTGCACTTATTTTAGTGTCCAAAGTTACGTGCCACAAAGAGTTTTGGCGAAACTTTCCTATCTCAGCCAAAATTTGCACTCGGACATCAGGGCAATCACATTCCAGAGCCTCGTAGTCGTATTTAAAATCAGATACATGAATGTCTACATGTTTCTGACGACGACGACGACGACACGGTATGGAATGAATGTTTCGCCAACCGTAACAATATCTGCGTAATTTTATTTATGCCCGAATTTACCTTCATTATTATTATTATTTCCCATGTCGTCCTATACATTTTTTGGTGTCCTGGACCACTCTGGCTTTTTTTTTTAATTTAGTAAACTTGGTCATACCACACAGAGAAAGCGGCTTTTGGCTGCAGTTCATTAACGGTGTTGAACTTTACATCTGGAAATTTTTATTTGCGGTCGCTCTTAATTTACAAGTAAAACAGCGAAAAAAAACTCGGTATTACCCTATATCTCTCTATGAGTATATGAATGCTACCATACCCTTCTGGTTTTACTGGGTATTCGGTATGATATTGCAACTTGACTTTTGAATTGGACGCGCAAGCTGAAAAGTTGGTAAAACACAAACACAACTCAGCCAGCTATGTCCCACTCTTCATTCCTTTATTTTGTACCTCCTGAGTCCTCCTGATCCTGCCACATCAGAAGACAGGGGTTAACATATTTTTTATTGGGTATAATATTGCATTCTAGTGACTAAAAACATTTCTACGAGTGAAATTAAAATTCGTTCGTCGCTCGCCGAAAGTTTTCACAGTTGGAGATACATTTCCACTTTGTTGTTGTTGTTATTTGTGTTGGCCTTTTTTTCATTTAAGTTTATTTTTGGAATCGCTGCGTGTTTGGAAAAGGGTGAGAAGCTATAACCAGGCTCATTCCATTTTCGGTTAAACAAGCCATGAAGATGAATTTTAATTTTTAAGCATCACCGAGAGTGGTGGTCGAATTGAATACAACTAAATGTTAAATAACAAACCAACAAAAAAACAAGAGTAAAGATATAAGATTCACAGTTGCGTTTGGGGTTTATCCTTGATTATCCTTGTGATGGGGTGGTTTTGGTTTGAAGAGTGATGTTCATCCTCTGGATGGAGAACAAATAACATGTCGATTAACTTAAGTTTATTACTAGGGTAAGGATACACTAGGGTATGACATTGGAGAGGGGGTGGGTTGATGGACATCAGATGGGATGTTGTTGCTGCATGTTGGATAATTAAATATAAATCCTGTTGCATGCAACTTCCAGATTTATTTGAACATTTTCTGGAAAATGCTGCTGAAGTTAAATTATCATTAAGGCTGTGCATGATGTCGATGTTTTTTGAAAATGGCGGTGCTTACTTCACGCTTCGCAAAATTGCATTTTGGCTTCAAGTGCAAAATTTCGAAATTTTTTTTATCCTTTCGGCACTTAGGAGCACAAAGCAGCACAAGTTTAATTTTTTTGAAAATCATAATTTTGAAAAAAACAAAAAATCATCAGAAAAATTTTGCAAATTTGCGAATTGAAAAAAAAAATTACAAAACAACAAGTTTAGCACAATACATTACCACCTTTTTTTTTCTTTTAAAATCGAAACTGACGGTTTTAACTTCACGCTAAGATGCTTTGCAACATTTGCGTTTAGTTGTATAAGTTGCAAATATGCGATTTTTTTATCTCTTCGGTTCTGAGTTTCATTTTTTGAGCACAAATAACACAGTTTTTTGAAAATCGTAATTTAAAACAAATTTCATACGTAAAATTAGCAAATTTGAAAAACATATTAACGGCACAACGCAACACAAGCTCAGAGCTTGTGGAAATTGTTAAGTAGCAAATATGCGAATCTTGGTTTGGCTCTTCGTTGAGCAAAAAACAGCATAACTTTAAGTATTTAGAAAAACATAATTTTTGGAAAAATTTAATCCGTAAAATTTGCGAGTTTGAACAAATATTTACGGCACAACGTAGCACAAGTTGAGATCAAAATTGGCGGTGCTAACTTCACCCTAAATTGCCTCGCAACATTTGCGTTCGGTCGCAAAAGTTGGAAAAATGCGATTTTTTTTAATTTCTTCGGTTCGTATGTATCAATTTTTGAGGAAAAAAACTTATTATCCGGAAAATTTGCAAATTTGGAATAATATTTACGTCACAATAGTAAAACTTTTTTTTTTGTTTTTTTTTTTTTTTTAAATGGCGGTGCCAAGAAAAATGGGTAACCTCTAAAATCCATATGCTTATTTCGATTTTTTTCAAACCCGTTTTAAACCTATCTTTGACCAGAATTAGTAACAAAAACCGGGTGTGCTAGTTTGTGTGGGCTATCGATTGAGTGGCCTAAGAATGTCATACCTCATTATTTTAGTGATTAGAACACCACCGTTTAGATTTAAGCTATGCCAAATTTTTTCTTAACTTTTTTTTCAATAAATCTAAACATCATTGGTAAAAATTAATTTTCAATTTGTTCACACAAAATATCTGAGGGAACATTTGGAAAAAAACCTTCAATTTTATCTGCTTTGTATCCAAACTATAAAACACAAAATTCAGTCCTTTGATTGCATCATATTTTAAGTAAGTAAAGTATAGATCCACATTTCCCACGTAAAATTTTCATTAATAGAATGGGTTTTATTTTGTGTACCCAAAATAACATTCCGAACTAAGTCTGTCCATCAATCACAACAGCCTTCAGCCTTGATATCCCTTTGAAACTATACACCATCAACAAAACTACTGCAGAACATTTCTATTAAAGTGCTCTTCCATCGCGTTATGGTACATCTCTACTCTGATGTCCTCCCATTCAAAAATGATTCAAGTCAAAATGATTAAAAAAAACAAAATCAGTTGGAAATAAAAAAAAAAAAAACAACCAACTCGAGCCTATGTCACGCTCTCTCCCTCCTCGCACATAAGGGAAGGCTTTCACTATCCACTCTCGATTCCTGAAAACCCACAAAAATAAACCAAAGAAACCGCACGAATTTATTTCGCAAACAAATCATTTATTTAAAGGGCTCGCTCATAAAAATGTACATAAATATTTTGGTTTCCCTTTCATGATGGAGATGGAGAATGACACGACACGGTCGGGTCATGGCAGCATCACCACGGAATAAGGACCAACATTTCCCTCCATCGACACCGACGCCCGCCAAACCAAAACCAAATCAAACCGACCATCAGCAGAGATTCATATTCCAAAAGGAATGTACCCGCTGAAGGTTACCGCTGACTGATGGCAAAGTCTTCCTAGATTTGGCGGCCTGTTCGATTCGATAGCATTTATTATGCTCTAAGAACATTAGGAATGAGTTTGAAATTTTTGCTGAATTCTTGTAACATGTCTCAACAATATTTGATTCAACTTTTTGTGAAATTTTATATTATGTTTTTTTTTTTTTGAACAGGGAGAGTTGTCTTTGAGATGTCCTTCGAGTGATACAGTATATACTTTTTTTTTTCATTTTCTCAACCAAGTACATCTGCTTCTACCCGTTCAGCTTAATTTATTCCTTTCGGCACACTAAATTATTTATTTGAATACAAATCAAAATTTTGAAACGAAACGAAAGGAAAAACCAAATAAAGTACGAACGAAATGAGAAATATGTAAATCTTAATTTTGCTTACGCGCAATTGATGTGCCTATTTATTTAATATTGGTTTTCCAGAAAACCATTATGTATTTGCTTTTGCTTTTTTTTTTGTTTCTGTGGAACCATCTGATATTAAAGTTTTTACCGGAAGGAGAATGTTAATTTTGTTGTCCCTTGTCCCTTACCAATTGCATCTTATTTATCATTGAGAAGGTCTTTTACATCAATTAGGAGCTCATTCATCGGATTCTGTAGTCAAGCTGATTAATAATAGTGTGGAATTAACGTAACTACACCGAATACCTTTCATTTCCTTGATAAAACTGATTCTACTTTGCGCTCTCAATGACAGCCAGTACAACGAAAAGACCTGTTATTGCAGAAGTGACAAATCCGGACGTTTGTCATTCCAAACTCTAATCTGCGGCAATTAAGTGGTTCTTTTACAATGGTTGTGGTCTTCTTTTATTTTTAAATTTTGAATATGAAGTCAATTCTAAGATAAATAATTAAAAGGCTTATGAGGCAATATTTTGGTCCTTCGAGCCGGATCACCCAGGGAGAATGTTGAACGCTCCCAATAACAATCAGCTGAATAGATCAGCGAACAGATCGATGGTGATAGCAAAAGTGACAAATCTAAAATCCTGGTTAAAATGTCAAAACCTCTTTCATCTATCAATTGTCAAATTCTTGTCATTCATAGAACACTGTTAAAAACTACAAAAAAAAAACTATCAAACCGAGTAAAAACCAAGTTCGGAGACCCAATTGACGCTGAAGTGCGCCGTTTTAATATCATAACTCGTGTGACCTGTAACTAAAACGATTTTTAAAAGTAATTTGCGAGACAAAATGAAAGGCTACCACCACAATTTGTAGACTTCAATAATCCATTACCACAGGCTCGTGGTCTCAAGAGTTTACTTACTTACTTGAACATCAGCTGAATTCCTCGACTTAAAAAATTTCAGCGTGGTACCAAGTCTGCTAGGAATGATCATCATCATGTCGCTGTCGCCGTTAAGAATAGAGATTCTTTCTTTAACCGTACTTTGCGAATGTTGAATTCATTACCGACCTCTTTTTCTCAATCTTCCCAGTCCTCCCCAATCTTCATCCAGGCCCTGTTTCGATCGTTCGGACAGTGTGCGTTTAAAATATAACACATATAATTGATCATAATCATAATCCCTTAAATGCCCAACAATTGATATTTTTTATGATGTTGCGAAATCTTTGTAGCCTTAACTGGGATTGTGTTGTCAAACAAAAAAGCTTTCCAAAAAAAGATTGTATAAAGTTAGTACAAATCACCTCTTAAAGTATTTTACAATTTCCATTTCTTTGATGTTTAAAAGAGACTGCGTATTAATTTCAACCATAGAAGTATTCTTTTTTCCTAAATTATCTACCCTTCGAAAAACCTCCATCAAAAATAATCATGTTCAGTTAAATGGCACCCACAATCGCAAACTCAGTCCTCAATGTGCAACCAAGTGTGGTGTGATGCTGATTCACGGCCAAGTCAACAATCCTCGAAGGCGGTTCTCCCAGTCTAAGGAAGTCTCCAGCTAGTTCCTCGTATGTACTCTTAAACTTAACGTCCTATCCAACTTATTTCACATGTTTTGTGTGTATAAAGGAATAACAAAAAACCTGCTGTTAGGTTTATTCGATTAGGGAAAAATTGGTTCGCATTTTTTGTTTCAAAATTTCTCTGACTTCCTCCCCCTTATCAACTTTTCAATTCTGCCAAAAAGCAAACTCACTGCCAATTGGAAAAAGAAGACGTTTATGTGGCATCCACATCCACATGGTATACATATTGTCAAAGCAGCATCTTAAGTTTTCATTGTGTGGCTTTGGTCTTTTTTTTTGGCTGGAGTGGATGGACGAAAACGACAACGGCGGCCAAACAAGAGAAACGTGAATATTTTAACTTTTTCGTTCCTTTTTTTCTTCTGAAGCTCAGCATATTTGAACTTTTTTGATTTGAGTCTCGTTTTTTATTTTGTTTGTGAAAAATTCTCGAATATGTGAAGCGGGATAAAAATTGGAAGACTGCCTACCTTTGGAGCATTTATTATGCTAATTTAATAACGGCAACTATCTGTGGCGCTTAAGAGGTTAAGTTCGCATAAGAAACATTTTTGTCTTGAACCGGAGGGCAGTATCTTTTTTTGATGTTTCAGTCAGCCTTTTTTTTTTTGCAAATTATAATTTATTACCGTTATTATTTTTTGAAAGATGTCCAAAATTGGTTAATGTTGGAGGCAATTGTGAAGCTGAATAGTATATCTTTAAATTAGTATTGGATTTTATATCTTGACACAATGGCAAATATTTGGACAGTCCTTTTAAATGGGGTTTTATATATTTTTATGTGTATTATGTTTTTTTTTTTTTTGAAGAAAAAAGAAGAAAAATAAAAATCAAATAAAGGTGACTACGTATGTTCAAGGTGATACGATCAAACGTGCAAGAATGAAAGGTCATAGCAAAATGATTGTTGAAGATTTTATTTAGGCCAGTAGAGAGATACAAAAATTAATTGTGTGTGGACAAGAATTTCAAACTATAAAGACGGCTGTTATAAGGAAAGGACTAGACAAGTATCAATTTTTTTATGAAATTAGATTTGTGGTTTATAAGGGAGAGACTTAAATTTCGTCCAGCACGATAAGGTTCATTTCTGGCAAAATTTTTGTATTTGGGCTGAGGAGTAACCCAAATAAGCTCAAGAGCTGCAATTATACATCCAGACAAAACAACGTTTTGGTGCGGTTTATAAACTGGTTGATTCTCGGTCCGTTGGACCAGAACGTATAAACTCTGAATGGCGCCCATAACGAACTGTTGGCTACACTTTAGGTTTAGGTACCTCAAAAAGTTAATGAACGTAATTTCAAATATTGGGATGCAGAATCATCAAAATCAAACTGACAGATATTAAAATTTGATTGATAAACTGTCAGAAATTCAAAATGAAATCGGCTGCTACGATATAGTATTAAAGTTTTGTTGGAACTTTGTTTTCTTAATCGTACATCTAAAGTACTTAAATCTCAATTACATATAATAGACCGAGTTCTAAAGAAATGATTAGAAGTGAAAAAATGTTCAAATTCTAAATATTCAGCGACAAACCGAGAGTTACTAGATCGAGTATGAATTAATTTGAGAACTTTTTCAAGAAATTGGCCGTTAAAGTTCAGAATCCTATAATTTTTTTTAAATTGTAGCAAACAGTTCAATTTCGTAATAACTAACACGTAAAGCCTTACACGTAAAGTGCTATGTACTGACATATGAGGTACTACACGTAACGTGATCTGCTTAGACTTTCTACGCGTAAGGTCTGTAAAACATGAAGTATTAAGTTAATATTTTACCCTAGCAATCGAAATAATAAGCGTGTTTTTGTTTCTTTTGCAATACCGGAGGGAATTGGTAAAAAAACGACATTGGGGATTAGCAACGACTTCACAGAAAAAACATGCCGGTAACACAGTTTGATTTAGAGTTTGAGCTAAGAGCCAAGAATTCTCCTCGCTTAACATGCGTGAATTGTTTTCATCCAATTCCATTCAGGTTTGCAATAATTCCATTCGGTTTGCAAAAAAATACGGCTAATGTGTGTGCTTATGATGACAACTTTTGAACAATTATTTTATTCAAGTTTCAGGGAATATCTTATGCCCAGAAAATGTTTTCCCTCTTAAAAAAAAATGTTTATCGAGTTAAAAAAAATCCGAAGCCATGTCTACATGCATTTCGACAAATATGAGGTACTTTAGACGTGAATGACACCCGAGAATTAAATTAAAATGTCCATTTTATAATAAAGCATCCCTTAACTGTCTTAAATGTTTATTTTTTGTTTGACCATTGGAATAAAATATCCAACACAATCTCCAATCTCAACTTAATAATGTTTATATGTGTGTGCGTGTGTCATTTGTCTGAACACAAATGCAAATATAAAATAAAACGTGACGCCAACAATATTGCTCAATTGTGTGTCACGCTCTGTCCCCTAGCTGACAGCAAGCCAAAAAGAAGACGATATTTCCGCCCACTTCCTCTTGTTGGTGGTGGTCTTTTCTCATAGTTAGTTATATTTGAGGCTTCAGCAAAAGTTAGCCCTACAAATAAAAAAGTTCAAGTTGTCAAACCCGGAGAAATACAAATAAAGAAAAGGACTTGACTTTTTAACGTGCATGTTTTTACCTCGCAACCCCACCAAACCCCCAAAAGTAGGTGGAGACATTGAAGTGAATTTGAATATTTTTCGCTATGTGTGATGATGAAAATATCCTTTTGTGATAAAAATTGCACTCGAAAACGTCGTCGTTGTCATCGTTGTCGAGCGACAAATGTTGACGATGACTCTTTTAGAAAGAGTGTGCCAACTTTTGAGTTGCCCCCAAAGTTGTGTCCCATTCCTTATTGCACTTTTCTATCTATGTACGTTTTTGTTTCTGATTTAATTTATTTTTCATTTTTTATCATAAATTTTGTACTATAAATTTTAACTGACATTCTGAAGTATATATTTTAATCTATTTACGTTTAATTTCAAGGAAATCGCAGCGATTCTTATCAGCTTTGACAAACACTCCGAGTGGCAGTCGAAGGAAGTCAAAACAAGGTGAGTAATTTTAAGTCACTTCTTGGCTCTTTGGTGTAAATGAGTTTTGACATGTTATTTGAGTTTTCTTAACTTGTTGTGATTTAATCATTGGATAGATTTGTAATTTGTGGGATTATAACATTTTAGTGAGTAGCCATTTGACATTGCAAGATTCTTGAACTGGAAGCCATTGAGCAAGTTATTTTAATTGTGTTTGTTTGTGTCTGTAACTGATGAGTATAAACACAATAGTAGGTGCGTTTTATTGGTATAATTTATAGCTAGCCTAGCAATACAAGTTCAATAAAACGCTATATCAACTTCTGTGTCCACTCTTTATTTTGTGGCTGCTTCGATTTAAATTTTTTTTTTTACATTCCGAAACGTCAGAATTATGCAATGTAATATTTCTACAAAGCATCAAGTTTGCGTTGCTGATGCGTATGGAAAATGTTAGCATTACTTCCGCATCAAAACATTTTCTACATTTTGGAACTCAGCTAGAAGTTTCGAGTTTTAATTTTGTCAAACCAATTCAAACATACATAGGTATTTTGATTTATGTCGAATTCCTTTTAAGAAAAAAATTGATTCGTTTAGAAGAAAAAAATCGTTTTTCCTGGACAAATTCCTTGTATTGAAAGATAAAAATCGATTCTGTTTAGAAAAAAAAATCGAATTTTATGTTAAAATGAATTCGACATAAGATGTCAAAATAATAAAGATTTGTGAAAACGTTTTAATGGAAAGCTATTGAAATCAATTTGTAACTCCATTTAGATTAAAGATTGTGAGGATTTAGAGGTGCATATTGTACGCAAGTGCCGCGGAAAGTTACCCCAACAGTCACCGCATAACCAGAAATTGTAAAAAATAATTCAAATAACTTATTTTTCTCCGGGAACAAAATTTCTAAAGCGGTTGGCACAACACAAAACGGTAAATTAAAAAAATAATTGAAATGTACATATGTCAAAATAGTATACTGCCAAAATGAATCCGATAATTATTTTAAAATTTGTGTCAAAAAAGGCTACGGGTTCTATAAAAATAAAAAAATATATTTGAACTTCGTTTTAATAAACCGAGTTCTAAAGTTCCTACTTAAAACTCAATAACTATTTTTTAGCGAGAAAAAAAAAAACGTTTTAAAAGTGAAACAGTGCCCAAATTCTTAATATTTTCAATGTTTAATCATTTAATTGAATTAAAAGATGTTAAACATATCATAAAACAATTTATATCGTTTTATTTCTTATAAACAGTATTAATGGATAATATAATAATTTTTCAGACCAAAAAGTGGATCACTGCTCTTGTATTCAAGAAAAAAGGTTCGATACCGAAGAGATGGTTATTGCTGGAAAAAACGAAAAGACGGAAAGACTACCCGGGAAGATCACATGAAGCTAAAAGTTCAAGGAACCGAAGTAAGTTTTATGTAAAAAAAAATTGTATTCGTCGACAGAATAAAAACTCAATTTATGCTTTCCTTTCGTTCCGTGTCTTTTTCTTTTTCGATGAGATGTTGCCAAATATTTTATTTTCTACTAAATGTGTAACTGACTACCCACCTGCTCTTAACCTAAAAACAAAAAAAAAATGTAATTACATTTTTGCCCTTGTAATCCATTTAACTCAAAGTAAAAGGCGTTAAACAAAATTATAATTCACTAACTACTTACAATTGTAACACATTGTCAAAAGTTCAGCGGGATATCACAGCTTCTACACAGACTGCCCCGAAAATGTAACAAAAAAAAGCCTCATAAATCAATTTTCGAGCAATTTTTCAGCTCTTTCTCGGAGGCTTAACCCTCTTGTTGACTCACAGGAAGTACAACTCCCCCAATGTAAATAATTGCTGCCTCCCAAGACTATTGAGTGTTCGCGAAGCCAAAACATACGTTTCCTTCTCAAAAAAAAAACAATTTTTTCCCTTCCTAAGCTATAAGTGAAATAGGTACTTAGATTCTCGTCCTTATCTCAAGACTCCCTTAACCCTTCCCAACCACTACACACTCATTCATTTGTAAATGCAATTTCACGCCAAGATTTTTCCTTTTATTATTTCTTGTGTTTTCATATTTTTTTCCTGCTTCTTTCTCTCATTTATAATTTTTTTTTGTATTTTTGCTGGCTTTTGTTTTGATTTCTTCTTATATCATCATCCGGTAGAGAATTTATGGTAGTTTGACGTCGCCGGAAGTCCTCCTGCCGCCATAACAACAGCGATAACTAATACCTACCATCCTTGTGAAACCGATTAAAAAGTAAGAAGACAGCAAAATAGATTGTACAGTTATGGATGTGTGCCTACCTATGACCGGAGTTATTTTTCCTTCTGCCTATATGCCGATGAATTTGGCATTAAGCCGAGTTAAATTTATATAAAGAAAAAAAAACTCGTTTCCTTGGACCGTTATCGAACTTTTGGCTGTCATCCTTCGATTAATTGCATGAAATTAATTTTTTTTTTATTTTCACTTTTAGCTTCCTATAAATAGGTGTATCAATCAAGAAAGAATTTATCTGTTTCCATTTTGTTTGACGCCGAGGTCATACTACGTTTCTTCTATAAGCAAGGTTTAAATAAAATAATGAGAAAACTCAAAGCAAAGTTTTTAGATTTTTCACACAGATAAAATATTATTTGTCAAAATTCTGAAATTTGTCAACAAATTTTGAATAAAGCAAAAATCAAATTCTAGTATGAATTTTGATATCCCCCAAAACTTTATGTTCTTAAAAATGTATCCTCACATTTAAGATTTTATCTTCATTGTTCGAATTCAAACTTGATGATCCGACCTATGTATGTACGTCTGTTATAAGTTTCGTAAGCCAACCATATCGGTTCTTTTTTTAGGTTGTAAGTACCAAAGGGATGCTCGAAATTTGTTCGGTCAAATCGCCCGCCGGTTATTTTGTTACATCAAAATTTGTTATGATCTTTTCGTTTTCAGTGTGTATAATAATTCTCGCTGGAAGGTTATAGTGTTGAAGAACGTGTGCAATTTTATTTCCAAAATGAATGCCATTCGAGAAATGCTTGGCGCATAATAGTCGTCCTCGTCCTGGTGGCCAAATTCGTCAACCGGTTCGATGCATAATAAAATGCTGCTGTGCTTGAAAATGTCCAAGAAGACCCAAGACAGTCAATTTCTCGTCGTTAAAAAGGACCTACTCGACCATAAGCAACTTCTTATAGTCTTAGATGGATGATTATACGGAGGGTTGACAGCTGTAGTGAACCAAGTCATAAAACGTTCAATTCGAAGATATTTACAGGTTAAGCAAATACACTGCCATATTGCAGGCAAATTGATAGTTTATTCTCTTAATTTTCTTCTAAATTAAAAATAAAATGAACGAAATACGCAACATTTAATACTAACTTTAAAGTTTTTTTTTTTTTTTTTTTGTATGACTTGGTTCGGTACAGCTCTGAAGCCTCCATAGTAGATCCAAAAGGACGGCTGCTCCAACGCCAAGTGATTTAGCGATTCAACGCTTTTCGGCATATTGGGGCTCTTTTAACTCGTAGGTCCTATTTGCATTAAAAGCGTGAGCAATGTTGAACCCCTCAAAGTCAACATAACGACTTTTTTTTAAATATTTATACATAAAACACTGCCTTGGCTGGTTTGGCAATCCCAATTTTTAATTAAATTTTATATGGTTTCGGTAGTAGCCGTGGCGTGATGGTTAGTGCGATGGACTGTCATGCCAGAGGTCTAAGGTTCGATCCCCAGCCTCGCCATCTATTTATTTAAAAGAAAAAACGGCTACTGCCTCTTGCGAGGAATTGACAAATCCTCCAAGAGTATCTCCTGTCACAGAAAAGTGCCGCTCGTTAGCCGTTCGGATTCGGCAATAAACTGTAGGTCCCCTCCATTCCTGCAGACACGCACACTGGAATGGTTGAGAGTTGTAAGTCACTAGGCCCTAGTTCTTCATGAGCTGTTGTGCCATCAAATTTATTTTTTATTTTATGGTTTCGGTCTCTACTTCACCATTAGCTTAACCAATATTATTCTTAAGTTCATGAATCGACTGTGAATTATTCGAATAGCCCAAGTCTAAATACTTCATGCCTTGTTAGGACTTTCCATTGACAGTAACGTTTTTCCATCGTCTTAAAATAAATAAAAACATTTGGTGGCACAACAGCTCATGAAGAACTAGGAGGGCCTATAGTGAATTACAACTCTCAACCGTTCCTGTGTTCTTTTCAACATAGAGGGAACCTACAGTTTATTGCCGAATCCAAACGGCTAAAGTGAGCACTTTTCTATGGCAGGAGATACGTTTGGAGGAAGAGTATCCTCCTCGCAAGAGTCAGTAGTCCTGAAAACCACATTTGTGTTTAGGTGATGGCAGAGGCTGTTAATGGAACCTAGACCTCTGGCGTTACAGTCCAACGCACTACCCATTACGCCACAGGCTACTATTCTTATTGAAAGAAAAAAGCCGCCACGGCAGGTTGTGGGTTCTTAGCACCTCATACATATAAGGGATATTCGAAAAAAAAAAAAGTATGTCATCTAAAAGGTCAGTAATTGGTCGAAAAAGGTCAGCTAGTTTCACAAAATTGGTCAGCCTTAGATTGTTTTTAAATTAATTTTAATAGTTTTGTTAAAGGTCATTACAAGGTCATTATGAATTTTTAGCACCTCATATATGGGATATTCGAAAAAAATATGTACCATCCGAAAGGTTACTTAATCCCCATAAAAGGTCAGATGGTTTTATAGAGATTTTTTCAAGAATTTTTAAAATTATTTTTTTTTAAGGTCTTAGGAATTTTAAGCACCTTATTTGTGGAATTAAAAAGAAAAATGTGCCATTTGAAAATTTACTAAATCCTCATAAAAGGTCAGCTAGTTACCGAAATTGGTCAGGCATAGATTTTTTTTATAATTTTTATAAAAAAAAATTGAAGGTAAAGGTCAACGACATTCCATTTTTTTGTTAAGCCCATATCTAAAAATCTACAGCTGACCCATTTCTGAAAATGCCTGACCTTTATTAAGGATTAAGTAACGTTTCAGATAGTGTACCTATACTTTTTTTGAATATCCCATAAATTAGGTGCCAAAAATGGATGTGACCTTGTAATGACCTTGAAAAAACTTTTAAAAAATATTAAAAACAAAACTTGGACTGAAAATTACTGAAACTATCTGATCTTTTATGACCTTTTAAATTGCATACGTGTGTTTTTTTTTGTTTCAACAAATGAGGTGCCAAAAGTCTTTTACTTTGACCTTGAAAAAAAAAACTTTAAAAAATAATTTAAAAAAAAAAGAAACCTATGCCTGACCAATTACTAAAATTAACTGACCTTTTATCACTATCGAGTGGCCCTTTAAATGGTATACTTTTCTTGCTAATATCCCATACATGGTAGCTAAGATCCCACAGCCGCCACGGCCACTTGACTCAGCACACACTTTGAGGTATAATGCAGGACACGTTTGTTTGTATGCTATTCCTGTAGGAGTGTAGGTAGAATCAATAGGTTACAATTTGTGATTGTGACAGTGTTTTATTAATTAAAGGTTTGGAATTTACGTATTTGTTGGTTAGGAACTTATTATTCTTCCTCCTTTTGTTCATAGTACTGGCAACTCTCCACCCACCATGTTCACGATATTACATTTAAATAATATTCTCTTCAGAGCTCACTAAATTCACATTAAACATGCCCGAAAGCTGTTTCCAGGAACCTTTTCCATATTATTAACAACACCAACCCCACATCTATCAATCAAAACACTTCCAGAGTAACAATATATGATCTGTTTCTCACCTGTGGCTGTTTTCCAGGTTTTTCCGGTTAATAAAAACCCAATAAAGGTATACAATAACAAAGTTGCCATTAAACCTTCGGCTCCCACAGCCATATCCGTGACATTCATTACATTATTCTTACAATGACTCTGATGTTCAAAACAAGTCCATAAAAGTCATAAAATATCAAATTACTGTCAGGGCACCATATCTTGAGGTGATAAATTTGACTTAGTAAAAAAAACATCCATAAGAAACAGACTTCGTTCCTAACCTTCCCCAACAAAAGAGAAAAAAACAATAATGAACAAACCAACCCACCCCCGCAAGTATAGAACAACGACAACTTGGTGTGTTTTTACAAAGTCATTGCTTTGATGGATGGGACGTGTCCTTGAGAATATTTATTCTCCGTTTAAGTTACAGGACACAGAATGGATACCTTAGAAAATCATTATTTCCTTTTATGATTTTTTCCTTGTTCTGGCTTTTATATTTTATTTCTTCTTTTCTCGTTTAATAGTGTATCTATGGATGTTATGTCCATTCTGCAATTCTGCCAACATTCCATCGCAGATGTTACTGGTTGCTACAGGTAAGGATTCAAAGACCCGAATAGACAATCACATGGTTAATTGCTTTTGTCTGCTATTAACTATAAATAGAATCCGGACATCGTGCTCGTTCACTACCTCAATGTTCCTTATCCAGACGATAATAAGATGGCTGTCATAGCACCTAGTCTGACACTTTGGGGTGATAAAAAAGAATGGACAAAGGAGGAGTTGGTTAGTCAATTGAAACCTATGCGTAAGTTCGTGATCTTGTCTAAAGCATGGCGTAATGGTATTAATATTTGTATTGACTTTCAGTTTCGACAGTGTTCAGTGATGAAGATTCAGATTCTGGAAACGATATTGAAATATCGGTAAAAGAATTTAATTTAAAACAAGGATTTAGTTTATTTATGTATTTTATTTCTTACTTTTTTTTAGAACGCCGAAACTGTAGAATCAATAGTTAGTCAATTAATGGAAAAACAACGTTTAGCACGCCAAGCTGCGCTTGTCAAACAGCTTGAATGTGGTTGCCCGGACTCAACTTGTGCCGATGGCAAATCTTGTTCACATCCAATGCGACGAATTGGCATTATGAAGTCCCTGTCGGAAAAGCGGAACGAAGCATATAATCAAGTCACTAGTACGACGCCAAATGTCCTGATAGGAGCTAAGGTACATTTTTGATTTAATCATTCTTCAAATGCTTAAACATATTTTGAATAATTGGTTTTAATTTTCAAATAGCTCTACTCACGTTGGCCTGAGAGAAAGAATCGCCTTGAAATGGCTACCGCCGAAGCTGTAGAACATCACGAGCGTGATTGGAAAACATTAAGCTTTATTCTTCGAAACTTTCGATTCACTCGAAAGTTTCATTCCCTTAAATTACTTTATCGAATTCTGTCTTTAGGTACCTATAGAGTGCACATCTTAACGGACATTTAGTTTTGAAATTCTTCTTCTTGTTTATATAGAAATTTATTCGAAATTTAGAACAACTATTTCCCTCCGACGGATAGCAGAAAAAATGGAGTAGTTATAGCTCTTAGCTATCATTAGCTACTATTAGGTATTAAAAATAATGGCACGAATTTTACGTGTTCCTTTTCATCGAAATGTCATATCTTGACTTTGTTGTTTAAAAGAATTGAACCATCAATTTCGATAGAAAATTTAATTTTTCACAAAAAAATTTAAACATGAGGAAAACAGCCGAATTCGATGTAAATATGTAGTTTTTTCACATTTATATAATCCTTTATATAATCCTTAATTTTGCGACTTACATTTCGTATACATACATAATGTACGTGTTTTAATAATTCTTTTTTGTTAAAGCTACATATAAATATTTGTCAGATTTATTTCTGAAAATGTTGAAACTTAATTAAAAGTTTTACGTTTGTCATTTTCATACGTCAATTTTTTCAAATATTTTATTAAAAAAAAATATACATGTACCTGCTTTTCTTATCAAATATTTCACATATGAAATATATTTTTTTTTAAATTAATCAACAACCTAAACAATCACGTGTCAAAACAAAAGTACCTATTTCACGCGACGCGAGCTTGAGAATTTTAATATTCTATAAATCACAATATCACTTAAAATATAAAACTAAAAAATGGTCAAATACTGTGATAAACGTTGTGTCATTGGCATTTAATTTTCACTGATTCAAGCTTATAGTTATGTATGTTGTATAAAGATACCTATATGTAATGTATATACATATATTGTTTACCATATATAATATAAATATATTGGCTAATATTGAATAAACGTACATATGTTGTTTTTAATAAAACCTCGGTAGGGGACGGCACAATCATGATGTTATTGATTTACTAATAATAATGATTTTTATTTTAATCAATTTTATTTTATTGTTGACACTCAATGTTATCCGTTTCAATCATTAATGTCAATAATTTGTTTTAAATTTTTTCTTTTAGGTCAAAATGCTTGTGAACGAAAATCTTTTGTGTTTCTACGAAAAGAACTTCCTGTACGATTGGCTTATATTATAAAAAGGAATTGCTTTGCCTCCTGAAATCCTTCTTGGAACATGTTTCGTTGGTGAAGTGAGTCAATAGTGAGCTGTGATGAATTTCTTGAATTCGAACTATCCGAACCAACGCACAAAAATCTCGAAAAGTAAGTACAACTATATGTCTTTTCTAACACTTATGTATTTATTGAATTTTATCTTTTCAGATTTTGTGGCACATTGGTTGAAATTCTAAATCGCCATTCAGATGTGGTACAAACAATGGCGCAAGGAGTTATCTAGCTTAAATAAACTCAAGGTGGTGTTGTCAAGTATTAAATATATGTAGGAATATTGCAATCAAATTCTAAACAGAAAATTGTAACAAAAATCAAAAGTCATCTCTTTGTTTTTTTATGAATAAACGAAGAATTGTTTTTGTAAAATTTTTAGTAGAATTTGTTTCATTTTGTATTAGGTTTCAGATTTCAGTTAGATAGGATTCTATCAATAATAATTTAAATTTCGGTAGAAGAACAACAAACAACGGGGCTGTTTGTTGATTGCTTTTCATTCTATATGAAAGTTGGATAAAATGAACTTTTGTGTGTACGTGACAAAAATAAAACACATATTATCATTTTCTAAGTAGGATAGTATTTAGAAAAATAAAATGAAATGGACATCAATATAAATTATATGGTAAAAAGCCATAATGATTTTTTTTTTAGAAAACTTAGATTTTGAACAAGAAAAATGGTTTTACAGAATCTTTTATGTCCTTTAATATAATATTTAATAAAAATAAGTAAACAATGTTGAACATTAAAATAAAGCTTGAGTTTTAATTTTTATTGGTCTGAAATAATGAAGAGTAAGTATTGTTTCTGTTTTAAATGGGTTGCCAAATAGCCAAATTGAAAACAAATATTTTTAATTGCAACCAAAACAAAATGCCAAATTAGTCAGCCTTATCCACGTACCTGATCGGATCGAAATTTTCTCCGATTTCTACGAAATGTATGAATTTTGTATCATTGTAGCCGTTCCGATAGGCTAATCTTACAGATCTTAGAAAAAAATTGGATGTGCGTTTAAAATGTCAAAATGGTGCGTTGCATGCCGATAAAATGTCAAAACGGTAGCAAAGCATTACGAATTCATGCGATGTGTGATGATATTTGCTTTCAGATTACCACGACAGAAAATTAGAAGTGGAAAATTTTCCGTAACCATATCTACAATACAATTCGTATACCATGAACAGAAAAAATCGTCCGATCGGACATTTCTCCAAACGGATACGATAATAGGGCTGAATAATAACGGACTTCGCTTTTTCTGAAGAATCAATTGTTGCCTTAATCCTTTCGTCTAATTGCAAAACAGGGAAAAGTAATATAAAGTTATTATTTGCGGCTTAAAATGCAGAGATCTCCATGGAATGCAGATTATTGGTGGATTTACATGTATCTTCATGCGAGTTCTGCAAAAAATAAGGGATACAAACTATTAAATGTATGTTTGTTGGATAGAGAGAGAAGAACAAAATTGAAGAGATCTTGATTATAGGAACGCAGATGAAGATTATAGCGAAGACGAACATGTTCATCTTCATGGTGGTGCTCTTTCACACATTCGGTTTTTTGGTATGGCTCTATCCCGCTCTACTTTTCTTGATGTTTGCAAATGAAGATACATTTAAATCCATCTTATAGGAACGCAGATGAAGATTATAGCGAAGACGAACATGTTCATATCTCTTTCATACATTTTGTATTTTGGCATGAATCTATAACGCTCTACTTTTCTTGATGAAGATACAATGTAAGTCCACCATAATTTACGTCTGCACTTCTTTTAAATGCCTAGTACGCTGCTGATACGGAACGAAATCTTTAGTTGGTCTCCAACATGACAACGAAATGCTTACGAAAACCACAACGAAAAATTTCCCCTTGAAAGTGTCACTGTTTGCAAAAACAAACACAAACGCATAAAAATCACAGAAAGCCATATTGTGATGAAAGAAACAACAAAAATACAAACAAGAATAGATACAAAATGTCACTTTTCCGCACACAATAGTAGGAGCACAACATGCCATGGAATTCCACCGTTAAGTTGCACTTTCTTGGCTGGTAACACCATATTTCCCATAATTTAAAAAAACTATCCAATTCCACAACCAGACAACTAAACGGTTTGCATCCCAACTTCTTGTCAACTGTCAAAACATTTTTCACAAAACCACATCCAACTTCAAAAGGTATATTTTGTTGCCAATGTACATTTCATTTACTGTGTTTCTTTAATGAGAAAATCCAATATTTATAATTTTCATCAAAAATTAAGTGTTTGTCCAAAATCCTCCTAATAAATTAATAAACTAGAAATGTAAACAAACATTCTAGCTTACTTATCAAATCAATTAAAGCTGAACAAGAGTGTAAAATCGCAGATGAATTATCAAATTTCTTATGTCACTCGTTTTTGCCAAAAGAAAAAATGAAAATTATAAATTTGTTTACATTTTGATTCGCTGTGGTGTTCCTGGTGCTGTTGGTTGACCTACATGCGAATAAATTATGAATTCAAGTTAAAAATTTAATTCTGCTTTCATCAATTAATCGGTTTGCGTTTGTTTCCGCGATGTGTAAATAGCTTAAGAAGCGCCAAGTAAACAACCGAATTCGCAAAAATCGCTCTTTTCACCATCATCGTTTTGAGTTTTTTCTTCAGTTTTTGACGTTTTTTCGAGGTATCTTTTTATATTTCGAATTGGAATTTTGCTGCTGCTCTGCGTTGTTTTTCTAATTAGATTTGTCGTCCTCGTTCGTCGACGACGTCGTGGTTGTTTGGTGTGTTTTCGGTCGGGAGTGCGAGTGTTTTGGACGCGTAAAAAGAATTTGGTGGATTTCTCACAACAAGGTGCACGCTAAATGTTAATAATAATGGAACAACCTCGACTATAGGATGAAGGGGGTTTGGTAAGAGGAAGAGTAGAGAACGACCGACGTCGTAGTTGCATTGAAATTGAGTGCTGACCTCGAAGCAGTGGAATCGGAATCGGTGCGGCAGCGGCGGTAATGTGAAGGTAGGTTGTGATTTCGTACTGGCGATGTCAACTAAATTTGATTTTCTCTTTTTATATTTTATTTTCTTAATGGAAAAGGACTAGCTAGAGAGACTGCGGGAAATTATTAACCTAAAATGTTTTTGGCAGAAGCTTTGCGGCGCGGCAGGCACAGTTTATAAAATCGATAGATCCGTCTCAGGGGAGTAGTTGAATGTGGTACGAAAAGAAGAGTTGTTGACGGTCATAATCATATGGTTGTCAAGCTTAATGGTATTTCTTTTCATAAAGCTGAAAGATTAGTTTTTGGGTGAGTGACTTGTAAAGTTCATCACTCCAACTCCTATGCAATCGTATATATAGCTTCTAGGCTCATAAAATAGGTACTACAGGATGTACACATGTACATACCTACTTGATTGCCAAATTGAAACCAACAAAACAAATATACAGCTTCTGTACTGGTACGACTTTAGGAAGCAATCCCCTTCAACTCATGTCGTTCTTAGAAACGGAATGGATGAATGTTGAATGGGTTTTCTTCCATCGAAGTTTTTAATTCCTCTCTTGATAAGAACTGTGTTAAAGTATAGTTAGGGAGTTGATGGTCTCAACACGCGCTAGGTAGCTCGGTGTGGTTTGCAGGCACACTCTCAAAACTGAAATATGCACCCTGCATTATATTTTGGCGATTAAACGAATCATGTTGGAATAAAACAACTAGGTGCTTCGGCATCTTATATCATAGATTCGAATGAATACAGCCTATCCAGTTCACAGGGCTGCAGGAGGCCTACAATTTTCTGTCCAACATAGACAGCTAAGATGAGAGGCACGAAACATACCATTGGAGAATTTGTAACTTCCTCGTAAGCGACATCAACCTTGAAAAAAAAACATGTACTGTGGAATAAGTTGTTGTCGAATCGAATGTCTTAGGCGCGAAAGAATTGGTTGCAAGAATTGAAATAATTTCAAGAGTCTCTTGCTCAATTACCTATACTAACTAGTTTTGGAACCCCTAAGTTTTCTTCAAAATCACCTTCAAATTTTGAGAGCACTTAATAAGAGTTTAATTCTGAAATTATTTGCTTTCACTTTACTATTATTTGAATTTTGAACCTAAGGCTTAGTTTCACAGTAGAAGCAATTAACACTTAATTGTTCCATATCAGAAATAAAGGCTCTATATCTCAGTGAACGTTTACGTGAATGAGTGCTACTTAAGTCTCCCATCTTGTTAACTTAAATGTCATTTACGCAGGAACGCAGGATATGTAAACCAAAAGCTCCAATATGGAAACGTGAAACTGGCCCTTAGTTATTGCGGTTGTTTGATTTTCATCTGTAATTTGTGTCTATCTTCTTAGCTCTAACGCATTTTATTTTAATTTCAGAAAGATGCTGGCTAGTGTATGATGTCTTCACAAGCTGTGTATTGTTTAAATCTTCAGATACGTAAGTACTCATCAATAATTAACATAAAACATCTAGTTAGGGATATATAAGTTTAGTTCAATTAAAGCTACGAACGCACATTAAAGTAAGCCTTGTAAACAGAGTAAATACCTGCTCAGCTGTAAACCAAAGTTTTGCATGTCTTTAGAAAAATAATATCCAATTTTTCTTAGGTGTACCTCTAGATAAATGTATTTAAGAGTTCCTGGTTAATGGAATATGACTCAATTACATAAATTCGTTATTGTGACCAAAACATATAAGTTTAAAAAATACCTAGCAGAGTTAAAGTCAGTTTAAACAGTAGTAAGAGGAATTTTAAATAAAATGAAATCTCAGAGCCCAGAGCAATCTCAAATACATGAACTGGATTTCGCAGCGAAATTGGGCAGTTTTGCTGTCTTAGGAAAAAAAAATGGATTCGCTATCTCACTTTCTTTCATGGACAAATCTCGGAGATCTCATTTTCCTGAACACGCCAAATAAACGTAGTGCCGCGACACTTCGTAAAAAGAAGAACCAGCAACTTGGGCTGTGTCAATCATGAACGATTCGATTTTTTTGATCCCATCATTGAAAAGTATTGATGATTGAAATCACAAATTTTCATTTCAATCCATCTCAATCAAATATCTCAGGAAAGGTTTGCGCTAGAGAAAAATTCTACAATCTTAAAGCTGACGCAATTTCCTACAAAAATGGTCCTAAATATTGTTTTCGTAGCATTAACCGTTAAAAAGTTACAGCAAGTCGAAAAGTTAAAAAGTCTCATAAAAGGGGCCAAAGGTCATGAAAATGTGCTGTAACTTTTAAACGGTTAATGCTACGAAAAAAATTTTGAGCACCATTTTTGTGGGAAATTGCTTCAGCTACAAAATTGTGGAATATAATTTTTCTCTAGCACGAACCGTTTTTGAGATATTTGCAAAAAACTAATTTTTACAGGATTGGGATCTCAATCGATCCCAATCTCAATCATTTCAAAGAATCTCGATTTTCGATATCAATCTCAATCGATCTCGATCTCAATCTCAATCATTTTGATGATTCTCGATTTTCCATCCCAATCTCAATCAAATCAAATTCAAGTACAGTAAGAATAGTTTTTTGAGTTTTTTTTCGAATATCTCAGGAACAGTTTGGACTAGGGAAAAATTTTATTTCACAATCTTGTAGCTGAGGCAATTTCCCACAAAAAAATTGCAAATAATTTTTTTCGTAGCATTAACCGTTTAAAAGTTACAGCACATTTTCATGACCTTTGGCCCCTTTTTTGAGACTTCTTGACTTTTCGATTTGCTGTAACTTTTTAAGGGTTAATGCTATGAAAAAATTATTAAAGACAATTTTTGTGGAATTTTGCGTCAGCTACAAGATTGTAGAATACAATTTTTCTCTAGCTCAAACCGTTCCTGAGATATTTGCAAAAAACTCATTTTTATCAATTTCGACCCCTTATACTGACCTAGCGGTCATCGGATCGGTGAGGACTGAGGATTGAGGATTGAGGAACTCTTTCATTGGATTCGATCAAAATCGGTACATTATTGAATTGAATTCGTTAGATTCGGAGATTGAATTTCATCGAAATCGAAATGAAAAATCGAATCGGAACAGTATGAAATACTGAATTGAGTTAAATGAAAATGATCGGATCATTTTGGTAATCGATTCTTGAAAGATTCGGTCCTTTGAAATGACCGATTTACACAGCTCTACCAGGAATAACTCTCAGCCATAATGTTTCGTGCTTGTTAGAATAATCGGCATAAATGAAACAGACTCAAACATGTGTTGCATATCAATTTATTTAAAATAAAGAAATTTTTAATTATGTATATAAAAACTCATATGTAAATTTATTTGTTTTTTTTTTTTTTGTTTTAGTGTATAGTTTGTGTTTATGAAATGTGTGTGTGTGTTTTTTTTTGTTTTTAGTCACATACATAATTATTATTAATATTTACATACATACATAATTATTAATAATATTATTTAACAATTTTTAATAAAAAAAAAAAAACAAAAAACGAAAAACAAAAAAAACAATATTCAACTATTTTAAATTAAAACACATCGAAATGTCGAATAAAAGTTTCAACCAACGAAAGCCGACGATTTATCGTGTTTAGTTGGGACCTAAACACGGCAAATTGCGTATTCATCCGAAGGTTTATCCTCCTCTCTAACTGTTCCAACTGCCAAGAAAGGAGCGATATATCCCTTTCGATTTGCCTATTTTGTCTTGAATGTCTCGGAATCCTGATGGGAATTCTTGAATTGTTTTGTCTTGGCTGTCTAGGTGGTGTTGCCTGTCGGGGAATCCTAACGGGTATCCTGGATGCCATATTCATATTTATTTTAATATCTAAAAATTAAAACTAATAAATTAAAAAAAAAAAAAAAACCACTTTATTTAATATTAAATCAAAATTATTTTGACAACCAATCAAAATTATTTTGAAAATTAATCAAAATAATTTTAAAAGTCAATCAAAATTATTTTGAACAATATCTTATTTAATCTTATTTCATTCCAACTCACTTTTTTATATTTATGGTTCTTTATTCTTTTCAATTTCTTTTTTTCTTTTCTTTTCTTCTTTTTTCTTTATTTTCTTCTTTTTTCCTTATTTTCTTCTTTATTTCTTCCCTCTTATTTCTTCTTTTTTCTTTTCTCTAAAAAATAAAATATTTTAATATTTTATTTTATTTAATTTTATTTTATTTTATTTACCTTATTTTTTTTCTTCTTACCTCAACCAAATCATACAATGTAATGATTTATTTCCGAATTTTCATCGCCTTATATAGAAAAATAAAATTTCCCAGGCTCCTACCACTGATATTAGAAAAACCGAAAAGCCAGTGAAATACTTAATTGGCATACTATGTTATACTTTGAACTCATGAATAGAAACGAATTAATTCTTGATAACTCAGGCATAGCACTTCCATGAGGGAAACAAAATAAAGATATGGATGGTGTTCAAGACGACCACCATAGCCACCAAGAATACTCTTTTTCTTGGTGGCTATGGTGGTCATATTCAAAAGTCTGTTCTCCAGTACATTTTTTGTATAAGAACATTGGTATTAAATATTGGGAGCCTCCCATGAACATCAGGGTACCAATATGACCACCAAAATGAAGGTGTTGAAGATGGCCACCAGATCCACCAAGAAAAAGTGCAACATATCCAAAACTCAACACTCCAATGCATTTTTTGTATAAGAACATTGGTTTTGGCGATTGTGAGCCACCCAAGAACCGTAGGATACCAATATGACCACCAGAATGAAGGTGTTGAAGATGGCCACCAGGTCCCCCAAGAAAAAGTGCAACATATCCAAAACTCAACACTCCAGTGCATTTTTTGTATAAGAACATTGGTTTTGGCGATTGTGAGCCACCCAAGAACCGTACGGTATCAATATGACCACCAAAATGAAGGTGTTGAAGATGGCCACCAGATCCACCAAGAAAAAGTGCAACATATCCAAAACTGAACACTCCAGTGCATTTTTTGTATAAGAACGTTGGTTTTGACGATTGTGAGCCATCCAAGAACCGTAGGATACCAATATGATTACCAAAATGAAGGTGTTGAAGATGGCCACCAGGTCCACCAAGAAAAAGTGCAACATATCCAAAACTCAACACTCCAGTGCATTTTTTGTATAAGAACATTGGTTTTGGCGATTGTGAGCCACCCAAGAACCGTACGGTATCAATATGACCACCAAAATGAAGGTGTTGAAGATGGCCACCAGATCCACCAAGAAAAAGTGCAACATATCCAAAACTCAACACTCCAGTGCATTTTTTGTATAAGAACATTGGTTTTGGCGATTGTGAACCACCCAAGAACCGTAGGGTACCAGTAAGACCACCAAAATGAAGGTGTTGAAGATGGCCACCAGATCCACCAAGAAAAAGTGCAACATATCAAAAACTCAACACTCCAGTGCATTCTTTGTATAAGAACATTGGTTTTGACGATTGTGAGCCACCCAAGAACCGTAGGGTACCAGTAAGACCAACAAAATGAAGGTGTTGAAGATGGCCACCAGATCCACCAAGAAAAAGTGCAACATATCCAAAACTCAACACTCCAGTGCATTTTTTGTATAAGAACATTGATTTTGACGATTGTGAGCCATCCAAGAATCGTAGGATACCAACATGACCACCAAAATGAAGGTGTTGAAGATGGCCACCAGGTCCCCCAAGAAAAAGTGCAACATATCCAAAACTCAACACTCCAGTGCATTTTTTGTATAAGAACATTGGTTTTGGCGATTGTGAGCCACCCAAGAACCGTAGGGTACCAGTAAGACCACCAAAATGAAGGTGTTTAAGATGGCCACCAGGTCCCCCAAGAAAAAGTGCAACATATCCAAAACTCAACACTCCAGTGCATTTTTTGTATAAGAACATTGGTTTTGGCGATTGTGAGCCACCCAAGAACCGTAGGGTACCAGTAAGACCACCAAAATGAAGGTGTTGAAGATGGCCACCAGGTCCACCAAGAAAAAGTGCAACATATCCAAAACTCAACACTCCAGTGCATTTTTTGTATAAGAACATTGGTTTTGACGATTGTGAGCCACCCAAGAACCGTACGGTATCAATATGACCACCAGAATGAAGGTGTTGAAGATGGCCACCAGATCCACCAAGAAAAAGTGCAACATATCCAAAACTCAACACTCCAGTGCATTTTTTGTATAAGAACATTGGTTTTGACGATTGTGAGCCACCCAAGAACCGTACGGTATCAATATGACCACCAAAATGAAGGTGTTGAAGATGGCCACCAGATCCACCAAGAAAAAGTGCAACATATCCAAAACTCAACACTCCAGTGCATTTTTTGTTTAAGAACATTGGTTTTGACGATTGTGAGCCACCCCAGAACCGTAGGATACCAATATGACCACCAGAATGAAGGTGTTGAAGATGGCCACCAGATCCACCAAGAAAAAGTGCAACATATCCAAAACTCAACACTCCAGTGCATTTTTTGTATAAGAACATTGGTTTTGACGATTGTGAGCCACCCAAGAACCGTAGGGTACAAGTAAGACCACCAAAATGAAGGTGTTGAAGATGGCCACCAGATCCACCAAGAAAAAGTGCAACATATCCAAAACTCAACACTCCAGTGCATTTTTTGTATAAGAACATTGGTTTTGACGATTGTGAGCCATCCAAGAACCGTAGGATACCAATATGACCACCAAAATGAAGGTGTTGAAGATGGCCACCAGGTCCCCCAAGAAAAAGTGCAACATATCCAAAACTCAACACTCCAGTGCATTTTTTGTATAAGAACATTGGTTTTGGCGATTGTGAGCCACCCAAGAACCGTACGGTATCAATATGACCACCAAAATGAAGGTGTTGAAGATGGCCACCAGATCCACCAGGAAAAAGTGCAACATATCCAAAACTCAACACTCCAGTGCATTTTTTGTATAAGAACATTGGTTTTGACGATTGTGAGCCACCTAAGAGCCGTAGGGTACCAGTACGACCACCAAAATGAAGGTGTTGAAGATGGCCACCAGATCCACCAAGAAAAAGTGCAACATATCCAAAACTCAACACTCCAGTGCATTTTTTGTATAAGAACATTGGTTTTGACGATTGTGAGCCACCCAAGAACCGTACGGTATCAATATGACCACCAAAATGAAGGTGTTGAAGATGGCCACCAGGTCCACCAAGAAAAAGTGCAACATATCCAAAACTCAACACTCCAGTGCATTTTTTGTATAAGAACATTGGTTTTGACGATTGTGAGCCACCCAAGAACCGTAGGGTACCATGACCACCAAAATGAAGGTGTTGAAGATGACCACCAGGTCCACCAAGAAAAAGTGCAACATATCCAAAACTCAACACTCCAGTGCATTTTTTGTATAAGAACATTGGTTTTGACGATTGTGAGCCACCCAAGAACCGTAGGGTACCAATATGACCACCAAAATGAAGGTGTTGAAGATGGCCACCAGATCCCCCAAGAAAAAGTGCAACATATCCAAAACTCAACACTCCAGTGCATTTTTTGTATAAGAACATTGGTTTTGACGATTGTGAGCCATCCAAGAACCGTTAAATACCAATATGACCACCAAGAAAAAGTGCAACATATCCAAAACTCAACACTCCAGTGCATTTTTTGTATAAGAACATTGGTTTTGACGATTGTGAGCCACCCAAGAACCGTAGGGTACCATGACCACCAAAATGAAGGTGTTGAAGATGACCACCAGGTCCACCAAGAAAAAGTGCAACATATCCAAAACTCAACACTCCAGTGCATTTTTTGTATAAGAACATTGATTTTGACGATTGTGAGCCATCCAAGAACCGTAGGATACCAATATGACCACCAAAATGAAGCTGTTGAAGACGGCCACCAGGTCCACCAAGAAAAAGTGCAACATATCCAAAACTCAACACTCCAGTGCATTTTTTGTATAAGAACATTGGTTTTGAAGATTGTGAGCCACCCAAGAACCGTACGGTATCAATATGACCACCAAAATAAAGGTGTTGAAGATGGTCACCTGATCCACCAAGAAAGAGTGCAACATATCCAAAACTCAACACTCCAGTGCATTTTTTGTATAAGAACATTGGTTTTGACGATTGTGAGCCACCCAAGAACCGTACGGTATCAATATGACCACCAAAATGAAGGTGTTGAAGATGGCCACCAGATCCACCAAGAAAAAGTGCAACATATCCAAAACTCAACACTCCAGTGCATTTTTTGTATAAGAACATTGGTTTTGACGATTGTGAGCCACCCCAGAACCGTAGGATACCAATATGACCACCAGAATGAAGGTGTTGAAGATGGCCACCAGATCCACCAAGAAAAAGTGCAACATATCCAAAACTCAACACTCCAGTGCATTTTTTGTATAAGAACATTGGTTTTGACGATTGTGAGCCACCCAAGAACCGTACGGTATCAATATGACCACCAGAATGAAGGTGTTGAAGATGGCCACCAGATCCACCAAGAAAAAGTGCAACATATCCAAAACTCAACACTCCAGTGCATTTTTTGTATAAGAACATTGGTTTTGAAGATTGTGAGCCACCCAAGAACCGTACGGTATCAATATGACCACCAAAATGAAGGTGTTGAAGATGGCCACCAGATCCACCAAGAAAAATTGCAACATATCCAAAACTCAACACTCCAGTGCATTTTTTGTATAAGAACATTGGTTTTGACGATTGTGAGCCACCCAAGAACCGTACGGTATCAATATGACCACCAAAATGAAGGTGTTGAAGATGGCCACCAGATCCACCAAGAAAAAGTGCAACATATCCAAAACTCAACACTCCAGTGCATTTTTTGTATAAGAACATTGGTTTTGGCGATTGTGAGCCACCCAAGAACCGGACGGTATCAATTCGACCACCAAAATGAAGGTGTTAAAGATGGCCACCAGATCCACCAAGAAAAAAAGCAACATATCCAAAACTCAACACTCCAGTGCATTTTTTGTATAAGAACATTGGTTTTGACGATTGTGAGCCACCCAAGAACCGTACGGTATCAATATGACCACCAGAATGAAGGTGTTGAAGATGGCCACCAGATCCACCAAGAAAAAGTGCAACATATCCAAAACTCAACACTCCAGTGCATTTTTTGTATAAGAACATTGGTTTTGACGATTGTGAGCCACCCAAGAACCGTACGGTATCAATATGACCACCAAAATGAAGGTGTTGAAGATGGCCACCAGATCCACCAAGAAAAAGTGCAACATATCCAAAACTCAACACTCCAGTGCATTTTTTGTATAAGAACATTGGTTTTGACGATTGTGAGCCACCCCAGAACCGTAGGATACCAATATGACCACCAGAATGAAGGTGTTGAAGATGGCCACCAGATCCACCAAGAAAAAGTGCAACATATCCAAAACTCAACACTCCAGTGCATTTTTTGTATAAGAACATTGGTTTTGACAATTGTGAGCCATCCAAGAACCGTAGGATACCAATATGACCACCAAAATGAAGGTGTTGAAGATGGCCACCAGGTCCCCCAAGAAAAAGTGCAACATATCCAAAACTCAACACTCCAGTGCATTTTTTGTATAAGAACATTGGTTTTGGCGATTGTGAGCCACCCAAGAACCGTACGGTATCAATATGACCACCAAAATGAAGGTGTTGAAGATGGCCACCAGATCCACCAGGAAAAAGTGCAACATATCCAAAACTCAACACTCCAGTGCATTTTTTGTATAAGAACATTGGTTTTGACGATTGTGAGCCACCTAAGAGCCGTAGGGTACCAGTACGACCACCAAAATGAAGGTGTTGAAGATGGCCACCAGATCCACCAGGAAAAAGTGCAACATATCCAAAACTCAACACTCCAGTGCATTTTTTGTATAAGAACATTGGTTTTGACGATTGTGAGCCACCCAAGAACCGTAGGGTACCAGTAAGACCACCAAAATGAAGGTGTTGAAGATGGCCACCAGATTTACCAAGAAAAAGTGCAACATATCAAAAACTCAACACTCCAGTGCATTTTTTGTATAAGAACATTGGTTTTGACGATTGTGAGCCACCCAAGAACCGTACGGTACCAGTATGACCACCAAAATGAAGCTGTTGAAGACGGCCACCAGGTCCACCAAGAAAAAGTGCAACATATCCAAAACTCAACACTCCAGTGCATTTTTTGTATAAGAACATTGGTTTTGAAGATTGTGAGCCACCCAAGAACCGTACGGTATCAATATGACCACCAAAATAAAGGTGTTGAAGATGGTCACCTGATCCACCAAGAAAGAGTGCAACATATCCAAAACTCAACACTCCAGTGCATTTTTTGTATAAGAACATTGGTTTTGACGATTGTGAGCCACCCAAGAACCGTACGGTATCAACATGACCACCAAAATGAAGGTGTTGAAGATGGCCACCAGATCCACCAAGAAAATGTGCAACATATCCAAAACTCAACACTCCAGTGCATTTTTTGTATAAGAACATTGGTTTTGACGATTGTGAGCCACCCAAGAACCGTACGGTATCAATATGACCACCAAAATGAAGGTGTTGAAGATGGCCACCAGATCCACCAAGAAAAAGTGCAACATATCCAAAACTCAACACTCCAGTGCATTTTTTGTATAAGAACATTGGTTTTGACGATTGTGAGCCACCCCAGAACCGTAGGATACCAATATGACCACCAGAATGAAGGTGTTGAAGATGGCCACCAGATCCACCAAGAAAAAGTGCAACATATCCAAAACTCAACACTCCAGTGCATTTTTTGTATAAGAACATTGGTTTTGACGATTGTGAGCCACCCAAGAACCGAACGGTATCAATATGACCACCAAAATGAAGGTGTTGAAGATGGCCACCAGATCCACCAAGAAAAATTGCAACATATCCAAAACTCAACACTCCAGTGCATTTTTTGTATAAGAACATTGGTTTTGACGATTGTGAGCCACCCCAGAACCGTAGGATACCAATATGACCACCAGAATGAAGGTGTTGAAGATGGCCACCAGATCCACCAAGAAAAAGTGCAACATATCCAAAACTCAACACTCCAGTGCATTTTTTGTATAAGAACATTGGTTTTGACGATTGTGAGCCACCCAAGAACCGTACGGTATCAATATGACCACCAGAATGAAGGTGTTGAAGATGGCCACCAGATCCACCAAGAAAAAGTGCAACATATCCAAAACTCAACACTCCAGTGCATTTTTTGTATAAGAACATTGGTTTTGACGATTGTGAGCCACCCAAGAACCGTACGGTATCAATATGACCACCAAAATGAAGGTGTTGAAGATGGCCACCAGATCCACCAAGAAAAATTGCAACATATCCAAAACTCAACACTCCAGTGCATTTTTTGTATAAAAACATTGGTTTTGACGATTGTGAGCCACCCCAGAACCGTAGGATACCAATATGACCACCAGAATGAAGGTGTTGAAGATGGCCACCAGATCCACCAAGAAAAAGTGCAACATATCCAAAACTCAACACTCCAGTGCATTTTTTGTATAAGAACATTGGTTTTGACGATTGTGAGCCACCCAAGAACCGTACGGTATCAATATGACCACCAGAATGAAGGTGTTGAAGATGGCCACCAGATCCACCAAGAAAAAGTGCAACATATCCAAAACTCAACACTCCAGTGCATTTTTTGTATAAGAACATTGGTTTTGACGATTGTGAGCCACCCAAGAACCGTACGGTATCAATATGACCACCAGAATGAAGGTGTTGAAGATGGCCACCAGATCCACCAAGAAAAAGTGCAACATATCCAAAACTCAACACTCCAGTGCATTTTTTGTATAAGAACATTGGTTTTGACGATTGTGAGCCACCCAAGAACCGTACGGTATCAATATGACCACCAGAATGAAGGTGTTGAAGATGGCCACCAGATCCACCAAGAAAAAGTGCAACATATCCAAAACTCAACACTCCAGTGCATTTTTTGTATAAGAACATTGGTTTTGACGATTGTGAGCCACCCAAGAACCGTACGGTATCAATATGACCACAAAAATGAAGGTGTTGAAGATGGCCACCAGATCCCCCAAGAAAAAGTGCAACATATCCAAAACTCAACACTCCAGTGCATTTTTTGTATAAGAACATTGGTTTTGACGATTGTGAGCCATCCAAGAACCGTAGGATACCAATATGACCATCAAAATGAAGGTGTTGAAGATGGCCACCAGATCCACCAAGAAAAAGTGCAACATATCCAAAACTCAACACTCCAGTGCATTTTTTGTATAAGAACATTGGTTTTGACGATTGTGAGCCACCCCAGAACCGTAGGATACCAATATGACCACCAGAATGAAGGTGTTGAAGATGGCCACCAGATCCACCAAGAAAAAGTGCAACATATCCAAAACTCAACACTCCAGTGCATTTTTTGTATAAGAACATTGGTTTTGACGATTGTGAGCCACCCAAGAACCGTAGGGTACAAGTAAGACCACCAAAATGAAGGTGTTGAAGATGGCCACCAGATCCACCAAGAAAAAGTGCAACATATCCAAAACTCAACACTCCAGTGCATTTTTTGTATAAGAACATTGGTTTTGACGATTGTGAGCCATCCAAGAACCGTAGGATACCAATATGACCATCAAAATGAAGGTGTTGAAGATGGCCACCAGGTCCACCAAGAAAAAGTGCAACATATCCAAAACTCAACACTCCAGTGCATTTTTTGTATAAGAACATTGGTTTTGACGATTGTGAGCCACCCCAGAACCGTAGGATACCAATATGACCACCAGAATGAAGGTGTTGAAGATGGCCACCAGATCCACCAAGAAAAAGTGCAACATATCCAAAACTCAACACTCCAGTGCATTTTTTGTATAAGAACATTGGTTTTGACGATTGTGAGCCACCCAAGAACCGTACGTTATCAATATGACCACCAAAATGAAGGTGTTGAAGATGGCCACCAGATCCACCAAGAAAATGTGCAACATATCCAAAACTCAACACTCCAGTGCATTTTTTGTATAAAAACATTGGTTTTGACGATTGTGAGCCACCCAAGAACCGTACGGTATCAATATGACCACCAAAATGAAGGTGTTGAAGATGGCCACCAGATCCACCAAGAAAAAGTGCAACATATCCAAAACTCAACACTCCAGTGCATTTTTTGTATAAGAACATTGGTTTTGACGATTGTGAGCCACCCCAGAACCGTAGGATACTAATATGACCACCAGAATGAAGGTGTTGAAGATGGCCACCAGGTCCACCAAGAAAAAGTGCAACATTTCCAAAACTGAACACTCCAGTGCATTTTTTGTATAAGAACATTGGTTTCAACGATTGTGAGCCACCCACGAACCGTAGGATACCAATATGACCACCAAAATGAAGATGTTGAAGATGGCCAGCAGATCCACCAAGAAAAAGTGCAACATATCCAAAACTCAACACTCCAGTGCATTTTTTGTATAAGAACATTGGTTTTGACGATTGTGAGCCACCCCAGAACCGTACGGTACCAATATGACCACCAAAATGAAGGTGTTGAAGATGGCCACCAGGTCCAAGAAGAAAAAGTGCAACATATCCAAAACTTAACACTCCAGTGCATTTTCTGTATAAGAACATTGGTTTTGACGATTGTGAGCCATCCAAGAACCGTTGGATACCAATATGACCACCAAAATGAAGGTGTTGAAGATGGCCACCAGGTCCACCAAGAAAAAGTGCAACATATCCAAAACTCATCACTCCAGTGCATTTCTTGTATAAGAACATTGGTTTTGACGATTGTGAGCCACCCAAGACCCGCAGGATACCAATATGACCACCAGAATGAAGGTGTTGAAGATGAGCACCTGATCCACCAAGGAAAAATACAACATATCCGAACCCTTACATTCCAGTAGTTAACCCTACATTCGTGTTGCTGTACTCATTTGACATTTGAAAATCACAGTGTTTTTAAGGTCAGACAGTTTTTGTTTTAATTTTCGATGTTCCATTCAAATTTTAAGATGAAAAAATGGGAAGAAGGCGGAAAGCAGGGTTATAGACTTAGCTGACGGAATGTAATTAAATTGAAAACCATAGCCAACTCTTGTTTGTCTTGAAAGGACCATTTGTATGAGATCATGAATGATAAAGAAACCATTGATTAATTGAGTTAATTTGTAGAATAGTCTAGGCGGAGCCAGCTCAAATTATTATAAATTCACTGTAGGAAAATTTTAAAATGCAACCGATGTTGGACAATAGCTTCTAACGCTAAAATATGAGAAAATTTGTCATATTCCTAATTTAAGCATCACAACCATAAATCACGCTAACAATGACCGCACTATCCTGTGCCCAGCATAACCGCACACAACAAGTTTCTCATACCAAAAATTTACTCGGAACTTCTGTGCTATAATATGAAATCCCCTAAACCACTGTATTACACCTCTATGCATTTATGTAAATGTATGCAGTAGGTCTATTTATTATTTCCAGAGATATGCAAGCCTGCTTTTTTGTGTTCAATCTTGCAAACTTTGCCCCTGGTGGCAACATCTGCGTATTAACAATTCACCAACTCATGTATGGAATGGCATTTCAAGTACGTGAATATTGTGTGAATGAGGCTGCGGGGAGAAATCTTTCTAAGAACAAGAGACCCACCAAAACGAAAACATAAAAACCCCAAACCTAGAGCGTCATCGTCGTAGTATTTATTTGGTACCGCGAAATTAAATTTTGTATACCTACAGCTTGTCAGATTGTTGGGTAAACTAGGACCGACCACCTATATCGCTGGAGGAAGAATAAATATTCTGCTTTTCGAAGGATACTTGCCTCACACTCAAAATCTTGCCACACTTAACCTCTCTGGACCAACTATTAAGAGATTTTTCACAAACTTGCTGAAAGTTTTATGATGCGCTGACCCTGGAGCACAGCACAAAACCCCAACGAATGTTTAACTTTTCGTCGGATTTATCGCATTTACATTTACGGATGAGCAAAGACCACCAACAAGAATGGCCACAGAACGACGACGACACCACACCGTCGAGAAGACGGGAGCGTAGCGTTTGTCCACGCTCGAGGTGTATGGTGAATAGGTATATAAAGAGACTTTCTCATACCTGCCCCAACAACCATAACCCACTCGTAATGTTGGTCACTCTTGTTCTGTGGTGGGAATTTGTCGCGTAAACACCACCAAGAGTTCGTTTTATAGCTTGCTGCTGCTGCTGCTATGTTATTGGTGCCGGACGCCGCCGGTTGAGGTTTTGTTTTCGGGGTTTGCTGTCACATTTCTTCTTCCTCTACCAAACCGAAGAATGAAGGAAACGTGTACACGCAGCGATGGATAATACAGAGTGGAGGAGGCACTGCACACTATTATCATGATCATGAAGAATGGTTCCTTTTGTGTAACAATAAACAGACGGAAGGACGGACATACGCTCCGAGAGTAGACCAAAAGGCGAACAAAAACTCATCCGACAGCTAATTATGACCTCGCAGTTTTATATTAAGGCGAATTCTCCTATTTTAAACTCCGCGTGTGGCATATAGCTAAAGGTACTTGTATTAAGGACCTAACATCGATTTCGAAGGGTAGGTGTTTTAGAATGGCCAAAGAACCACTAGAACCTCAGACCCTGAGTATAGGAATATTTAACAGTTAGAAGTGAACATTTATTGCGTTAGTAAGAAATAGTGCTATAAATATGTCCCGTTCTTGATTTAGCGATATGCCTCCATTCCGTCGTCGTCGGTTGAAAGGATCATAAAAACACAACCAGATAGATATAATATTTGTTTTGATGCCATAAAAAAGGACAAGAACTTTCCGGTGGTCAAAGATGGCAGAAGGCAGGACAGTAGAAAAAGAAATTGCCAAAGGAAGGAAGGGTTATGCTTCTCGACAAACAACGACCATCAGCAACGACTATACTCTGATGGTGACGGCCTATATTGTTATTGAAACATGTTTTGTATATGAAGGACGAGGTTTTTTTTGTTCTTCTCTCATTTTTTAGTGCTTTGTACCTTTACCCATAAAACGTGCGGACAGTTTCTATACACGAGTGTATACTGTATAAAACTTGGGTTTCATAATGGATTTCAATTGGGAGTTCCAATGTCAGCAAGTTCCCTCTTTTCCTGTCCGTCGCTCTAGATTCAAGAAGGGTGGTTTGGTTATGTGGCGGTTGGTGGATTTAAAACCATTAAAATCACCTTGAGCGATGGTGACGTGACTGAGGGGGGGTGGGGAAAGGATTTGTTTGAAAATGTCAGTGGAGCATGGGTCATGGACCAGTTAAAGGGGGAGGGTTGTGTTTTTTTTTTCTGTATACGTCCGTCCGTTCGTTTGTTGGCCCATTGCACGTTTCGCTGTGGAAGGCATTTTATTAAATTTAAAAAAAAATTATTTGCTGAGGCCGATTTTATTTTTTTTTTTTTTTGTATTTTTGTGTTCCCTTTTTGCTTTCTTGTGCTTCATGGTTATAATATATTTAATTTAATTCACTTTTTCTGTTAATAAAGTGGATTTCATCATACACATTGTGGAAGTGCCATATGATATTTAGAGGTGTATGTCAAAAAAGGTGAGGAAGGACTGACATAGCTCTCTCCCGCGCGGATCAAACCACACATTAGTTTTATGAAAAATGAGGATGCCTATGGGATTTGTGGAGATGATTTTCTTCCTTTTTTTTTTTATGTTTTCTTCACTTTCTTTTGTGATATAAGGGATGTTTAGATGTTTATAGCAGTTGACCTTTGAGTCTGTGGTGGATTGCTTGTCTTTAAATGGAAGGGGCTGAATAATGTAATACAAAGTTCCATGGATTTGTGGTTTATTTTAATGTTCCTAAACGGACAGTATCTCAAAACTGACCATTTACATACATAATGTACAGTACATACCTAAAGCGAATTTTAAGCAATGCATAGGTACTATACCTAGAAAAATTACCATAAATACAAAATTGAAGCTCATGTATCGTGTAGACCAACACCGCCCTCGCTGATGGGGATAATATACTGGGTACGCTTTTTAATGATTATATGTTTCTAAAACATTGTCAAATCTTCATCAAAATGGAAAGGAAATGAAAAGAACAAGAACAAAATTTAAAAAGTTTTTCAAAATTTTAAAATTTTAGTAGTAGTTAGTAGTTTTTTTTTTTTGTTTTTTGTTAAAAAGATTGTTTGTTTCCCTTAAAAATCTTATGAAAATTGTAACTAAAGCAAAACGGTGACAAAAGTGGACAAAAATTTTTCTTTTTTTTTCCAGAAATATGTTACTCTTCAGAAACACTAAAAAAAGTGAAATTTTGTTTGCTCCCTTAATTTTGTTGACTAGTGTATTTATAGTTCACACTATGTCGTAGCCAAAGAGACAGATGACGCACTTAAGAAATTTCATGCTGCATGCACTCATGTTGAAAAGAGTCAACTTTTCCCTGCATTTGGTCAATCCTCTTCTTGGGAAGAGAAACGGGCTGAGTGACTATAAGCTTCTGGTGTATAAACAGCTTTAATCCGGCCCGTGTTCTGACGTACGCCTGCCCAATCTGGTTTACCATTGCAGAAGATCCAATTCTTTGAAAAAATGATACTTCGGAGCTGTACAGGACTTTACAGGAATCCAGTAACGAGGAAATATGTCCCAAATAAGAAGCTGTATGAAGAGGCAAAATTGATCCCGATAAATCAATTTATGCTACAGCTATCCACGAAAATCATCAGGAACTTTGAAAACGACCCCAACTTGGGAGTCCAGCAATTACTTCAGCATGAACTAGAACCTAGCCATCGCTACCTGAATGTTCGAATGTTGTTCAGCCACACTAAAGAAGCCCCGTTCAACGAGAGGACCATCAGCCGACATTACCGGGGAAAAACAAATCCGAAACCTACCCTCTAATCTGCTTACCAAACCCAACATTAATTATATTTATGTATAAATTATAAATTTTATGTAATAGATTAAGGGCCAGTTGTATAAACATGGTTCAATATTTAACCCGTGGTTCAGCAAATTTAACTCGCCCAGTTCGGCGGATTTACTGCGGTTCAACGTTCAAGTATGAGATTATAGCTCAGGCATGAAGCCTGGACCTCAGTTAATTCGCCGAAATCAATAAATTAAAAATCCTGACGGATTAACAAATACCAACGATTGTACAACTGGCAAAGTAATCAAAAATATAAAATTGTAAAAAAAGTAGCATTGTATAGAAACATTTGAAGTACGTCGGGCGCGGGTAACAGTGTTACGCCATCAATGCATTTGACTAAAGTAAAAAATTCTGTAGTCCAATTCCAATGTCTTGCTGAATGGCCAGTCGACGCCTGACAGAAGTTTTTACATCTGTGGCCCTCTGAACATTTTACATAATAGGCCAGTCCCACGAAGAAAAAAATCTCTGAGCGCTCAGAGATTTTTTTAAGTGTCACCTGAGCGCTGAAATATTTTGCGGAGATAAGTGAGATTAAAATGTTTTGGATTCATTTCTCAGCCAAAACTGCTGTTCTTTTGACAATCAAATTGAAATTTTTTTGTGGTGCGCAAGTGCAAAAGTGGTAAATAAATACAAAATAAAGACGGAATGTTAATAAAAACTAAAATAAATTAAACTTTTTATTATTTCTCATTCATTTCAATAAGTTTTCTGCTTCAAAAATTAAATATTTTAAGCAAAAGTTGAAAGTGATTTTTCAGAATTTCAGTACGAGAATTAAAACACCTGAGTTTTTTAACAATTGAGCGGAGAATGTTGTCCCACGAAATGATTTCGTCTCCGTCAAATTGACAGTGAGCGCTCAGTGAGATTTTATTTGGTAGGACACGCCTAATGTATTGTTTTGTTTTGTATAAATAGAGAAGCTCCATTTTGAACGATTTCAAAATATATAATTTTAATTTAATTTATTTGTTGAAACAAAAAATTAAAGTTCACTTTAATTTGTTCTTAAATACAGACTTTTGTCTTCTATACTTTCAGAATCAAATGAAAATGGCAAAACCGTTTCGGCTCGAACCCAAAACTCCAACGAAGTGTCCAAACAATCTTGTATCACCATGGACAGCAGCATTTCAAGTGATGAGCCATCGCCACTGCAAAAAGCAATTGTCCAACATAATTCCTCACAATCGATTTTCGACACTGGCCAATCACAACAATCAACTGGAAGCACCAATAATATCATTCTGTTGCGAGGATCTCGCAACGAAAATGGCCAAATAATCATTCAGAATAAGCACGATGTGATAAGTTTCATCAACGAAGAGGACAAACCCTTAATCTTACATACACCACGTAAGACAAATGGTGGCGGTAATTCCACCACATCCACTGGTGGTGGTGGTGGTAATACTATACTCTTGCAAACGCCAATCAATGCAAACCAATTGGAATCGGTGCTTCTTCAGTCGGCGGCGTCTATGAAAAAGGGCAATCTCGGTGAGCGGTCTTTTCTCATCCAGAAGCAGCCCAGCCGGACGTATAGCACCGATGGCAACCGCCTTACAACTACTACAACACTCTCTGGGGCCAATGCTAAAGGGCCCTTCATATTGCAAACGCTAAAACGCTTAGAAAAGTCACAATCAATCCTTGTAATCCGGAACTCGAGTGCTAATACGAGCAACAGCAACAACAACAACAACACCTCTACCGTGACTTGTAGTGATGTTACAACCGCTGGCAATGTTAACACTGCCACATCTACGCCACCATTAGCCACATCATCGTCGTTGCCTTCCTCTTTGGCATTCTCCAGAGTGGCCACCACCCCGCAATCAACACAAACCGGCCTGGTGAAGCAAACTTCATCTGTGTCAGTAACAGTAGGAGCAGCTGTAGCATCTATTCCCAGTCGGGTCAAATCTACAAATGCCCGATTAGGCATTATCCAACAGCAGCAGCAGCAGCAGCATGCCAACAATAACAACGGTCATAACAAAGGCAATAACACCGGCAACAATAACTACAGCCGGAACCCTCGGAATTCCCTTCATGGTGCTGGAGGAGGTGTTGGTTCCGGAGTGGGTACAGGTGGCGCCGTGACTGCTGTCAGCCTGGATGAAGTCCAGAATAAACTTGAAGCAGCGGGACAGCAAAAAAAGACGAATGTACCTCTTGGGAGTGGTAAGTGCTTTGTTGTTTGTCTCTCATAATAATTACAAAGCAATGCAATCCTATGCATCATAGTCATATATGATTTCCCACTAGTTTGAATGTATGTATGTGTGTGTGTGTGGACTTTTGTTTTGTGCATCCTGCAGGTGCATGAGTCTTCCTTCCTATGCACATTGGCTTTGGCCAATATGTGCGATTTGTTTCAAGTATGGAACAGGAACAGTATCGATGGTTGTGATATGAATCACAATGTTTTCTTTGTTTATTTGTTGCGTTTTGATAACGAGCCCTGAATACTTACACTTGTCTAGCTTTAGTTATTCTGCCCAGGAGATGTTCCAGTCGCCTGAAGATACGTTTTATTTGGGAAATAATATAAAGGATTATATTTTACAAAAGCAAAAAAGTAAAAAAAAGAACACTATTGAAGTTGAATGAAGTGAAAGCTCTTAAAAGTTTAAATCTTAAAGCAACTGAATAGGTACATACGTGGTATATTGATGTATGGCTTTTGGTTGAGAATTATCTCTTTCACCAGAAGTGCATTTTTTGTGGAAAAAAAAACAAAATCAGGGGTTTTTTTTTTGACAAGAAAATGTTTAATAAAATATTAAATCATTACAGAGATTCCTTAAACCTTAAGTAGTCATGAATGACCCCAATAATTTTAACAAACAAATTTAGCTTTTTATTTGATCTGGATTTAAAGACTTTAAAGTCGAAGATTCTACCTTTAAAGCAAAAGTTCAGGGGCCATTTGCTGAAACGAAAGTTAAATATTTAAGTTCAAAATTAGAGCTTATGTGACTGTTTATGCTGTGGAAAAAGTGAAACATAAGCGTTTAAGTTTAACATAAATATTTAAGTTTCGTTTCAGCAAATTTGCCTTAAAGAGCAATATACCACAAATATTTCTGTAAAATTTTAAATTCATCCATTCAATCGTTTTTCCGTACCGAGTGATCAAAGTCAGAAAATAAAAGAACACTTTTTTCACGGTTTTGCATTAATTACAATATTAATTGAGTTTAAAAGAAAAAAAAGGAAAATTAAATTAAAATTAAATTTGATGGCACAACAGCTCATGGAGAACTAGGGCCTAGTGACTTACAACTCTCAACCATTCCTGTGTGCGTGTCTGCAGGAATGGAGGGGACCTACAGTTTATTGCCGAATCCGAACGGCTAACGAGCGGCACTTTTCTGTGACAGGAGATACTCTTGGAGGATTTGTCAATTCCTCGCAAGAGGTAGTAGCCGTTTTTTCTTTTTAAATAAATAGGTTGCGAGGCTGGGGATCGAACCTTAGACCTCCGGCATGACAGTCCATCGCACTAACCATCACGCCACGGCTACTACGAAAAAAAAAGGAAAACAAACATTTTTTCAATAAAAAAAATAAAAATAAAAAAGTTTTTCAGAATTTTAAAATTTTAGTTGAAAATTTTTCGCTCCGTCAAATAGTGAGCAACGGCATCCAATTTTTTTTTCCTAAGCATTTAGACAGAAAAAATGAGAAATTTTGCTGAGATTCCAGAGGTCTCGAGATCTCATTTTCCTGAACTTGCACCATGACGTTTCTGGCAAAATTGTCGGACAAAATTGCAAGTTTACAGAGTTGTTAAACATTTGGGACTATTTAAATATTTTTTTTTTACTGACAGATCTTATAAGTTGTGTGTAAGATTCAGATTTTTTTTATTTAATTTTTAATAGATTTTTTTTTATTTGATTTTTAATAGATTTTTTTTTTATTTGAAAGGCCTGTCAATGACATTATATGTGAAATATGAAATTGTTCAAATAGATTCTACACTACGTGGCGCGCATCCGAAAGGTCCAGTTTCCCATGAATCTATGTAGCTGAATTTGAGCGATAGGTTCAAAAAGAAATTGGTTATAATCGCTAGCGCTTTTCGTTGATGAAGGTGGTAATGTTTTTTACGACGATGATGTCGCGCCGCGTCTAAAATCCGAAAATTTTGCTTGTTGCTGAAGATATTTTTTTTTTTTGTTGAAACCTGGATCCGCCCCAAACTAGGTCCATCAGACATTGTCAATGGCCGTTTTCTTTTTTGTCTTAAAAAAATAGAAAAATTAACAACTGATAAAACAACATGGCCGCCATGAACTGTCAAAATCTATCCGTCCTCATTGGAAACCTTTAAGTATCACTTTTTTTAAATTATTTATATTAATTAAGTAAAATAATGACATTACAGTTTATGATCTCAAATCTGGACCATGCGTGCTGTTGCAACGCGTTCAAGTCAAGACTTCCATAGAGGTCTATCCTTCAGTTCTGATAAACTCGAAAACATGGTACTCCATTCGAGCCTAAGTGCAGTTAGCTTTTGGACTGGAGCCGAATCCTGCTGAAAAATCTATTGCTTAACCGCAAATACAAAATCCGTTTGTTAAATTAAAAGATTTATATTCAACTTTTGACACTAAAAGTTTTGTGTATTAAATGAAACAATAATCAATTAACATACTTTAAATTGTATAAACAAATCTACATATAGGCTTGTATGAAGCATTGCAATGACAAATTCGTATACCTTTTTGCTGAGGATTTCTTGCTTTGCTTGTCTATCAGATATAAGCCCACACGACACAATTAGCTTAAAACATTAAAATACACAAGGTCCTTCTTATACATTTATTTCTGTAACATTCCGCACTCAATCCTCACGACAACTTAAGTTTGGAATATCACAAAAAGAAAAAACAAAAACAAAAAAACAAAAAAAACAAAAATTTAAAAATACTTCATACAGCCGAAGTGTCTTTCGGCAGCGCGCGTACCCATCATTCCGAGACTTTTCTCTCATCCTCACCTTCTTTTTAACAAAGGCTAAAAGTTGATTAACACCTTGTCATGTGAGTTAAACAAAAAAAAAGGAAAACACCACGTATCTATCTACAAAAAACTTGTGTTTAAAAAATTGTTTCCTGTTTTCATTTTGCTTTTTTTTAGAGTTCACTTCCGCCACCTACCCCTATTTTTAAGCTGATGGGTCAGATTTAAAATTAAATGTTTGAAAAAGAAACAACCCAAATAAAACAAAAAAAGAACCATGGACAAAATGAAATAAGCCTCAGAATGAGCAGAAAAAAATGAATGAAGCACACGGCAAGCAGGCAGTATACAAGCCTACATCATTACCCATTAAGGCCGAAGTTCGCTATCTCATCGCTTGCATGTAAATACCCATTCAGGATGTGTACCCGTTGTTTCTTTTTTTGTTCGCCCTTTTTTTGCCAGGATCTCAGAGCCAGAGCCTTTTATGCACTTCCTTTGTCCTCATCATCATCAGCGTCGTCGTCGTCGTTGTCGAAATCTACGTCATCGTGTGCCATAAGCGCGGGGGCTTTTCAAACAAAATTCAAAAGGAAAAAAAGGCCAAAAAAAGAAGTGAATAACGGTACCTTTAACAGGGAGACAAAGCGAAAAAAATTAAGCAATGATATCTAATTAGTAGACAAGTGTTACCTAGTACCAGGATCCGCTTTTATATTTTTCACCGGAAGTGTACACCAAAAAACTTTTTCCCATATTCGACGAAAGCAAAACATACAAAAAACACTAAAAAGAGAAAGAGAAATAGAGTGGAAAGTTATAAGTTTAACTGTAACAACAAAATGTAAAAAAATGAGAAAGAAAAAAATAAAAAAATAAACAAAATTCGACAACATTATGAAATAACTCGTTGCTGAAGGTTGGCGAGCCATGGTGTTGTCGGAGAGTGGAAGACATTGTGTGGCGAAAATATATTATTATTCATCTCGATCGGGTTGTTTGACTTTTGTGGGAGGAAATCTTTCAATCGTCAGACGCACAACACAACAATATTGTCAACCGATGTAAAATTCCTATTGAGTCCTCGCCTCTTATACCAGACCCAGATCCCGACGACGTTTTGGCCTTTTGGGTGTTCATAAATCGATGTTGCTTAATGTAGGTACCATCGAAATCAACACTTGGAAACGCGATTCGGAAATTATTATGTCCTTTGAAAGATTTACCATTGAACAGCAGATTGCTATCAACGGAGAAGAAGACTTTTGCCGTTTGCGAAAGCAGCTGCCAAAAAGGCAAACGACCAAAGAGATTTGATTTGGAAATTCACTTGTGGATTTTACAACTGAATTCATGTGCACCCTGCTGGACTAAGTATATAGTCAGAGATTTTCAAGAAAAATCATTATTGAGCAATATGGTGAGAAGGCATTAGGTTTCCTACTCCTTCTTGTAAACCAACAGAGTTTCGGATTGCTAAAAGATCCTCGTGTCAATGCAAAATATTAAGCTATGCGCAAACCTAAGCGATGGATGGTGGAGGCGATCACAATAGCCTTATCGCGCGATAAAGATGCGATCAAAAACCATCTCAGATCAATGCGATACTGCGATACATTTTGTGGTGAGCAAGTTGTCAAAAAAAACATAAAGAGGGTAAAAAAAAAAAATGCAAACCACATAAGTCTGGGCAAAAGAAACCAAGTTAAGCAGGTAATTTCATCCCAAATTATATATAGGTATGTTTTTATGTTTGTGTTCTTTATGCGAACAAAAAATCGTACATAAATTGAATTTGTTTAAATTTTCAATCAGCCTTTCTGTTATAAACTTATTATTTATTTTAAATTTTTTAAATATTTTCACAAAACAATTCAAATATTGTGCAATATGGCGATCATATGGTGCTTGCTGGGTTTCATTAAAAGTCGCCTAGTTGAGCGCAGCAGTTGAACGTATTCACAATCGCCATTGCAATCGCCATCGCGTCTGTTTGCGCAATGCTTACGGTTATCAGTCAGAGGGGTCATCAAGTAAATCGAAAATGATCGGGCGATATCGTTTCCATTCTTCGAGATCATTTTCGTTTTAAATTATGAGGCCAAAGGCCACTTCAACGTCACAAATAAATAAATTGAAGAGAAAAGGCCCACATATAGAACCCTGTGGAATACCTGTGCTTAAGAAACTAATCATCCTGAACTACCACACGCTGAGTTCTTTTATACAGTGTGGATTCCCATAAGATAGGACTTTAAATGTTATAACAACACACTCGACAGCCCAAGCTTTCAATGAGGTTGGAAAAGTTTAAGATGTAATGCAGTGAATCTATTAATGTCTGAGTAGATTAATTAATTAGGGAAAAGTTTAATAAATCCAAAAGGAATTCCGTCTTGTCCAATAGTTTCAGATGTAGAGTCGCAGTTATAAAAACATAGTGCAGCCTTGGTTCAATATTTTTACCCACCGATTTTGGTGGATTAATAAAAGAGCAACTATAAGGTTCAAGCACGTTATAAAGCTTTTATCACATACCCTAACCCTCAACTACTTTTAAACCGCAGTTAATCCACCTGTTGTTAATGGTTTCAAAAATGCTAATGATGACTAACCTTCGAGGGAACCTAGAAATCAAAAATATCATCGTTTGCACCAATTTGCCGTAGAGCTGCTTAAGTGGAGAGTTTGTGCTTAGCTTTAATGCGAAACAAAATTTAAATGTAATCGGTTTATGGACGTTGCTTGGTTTCGCCTGATTTCATGACTTTTGGAACACAAGCTTTTGAACAGCTTTGACTGGAAAAGTGGAAACTTGTTCTTTCAATATTTAGAACAGGTCTGAGTATAAAGGCCAATTAGATTTTGACTGTATGATTCTCAAATAAAGTCAAGTTACACAGTATACATCTTGCACACATCAAAATTACATTGCTCTATCGGAATTCGAAGACATCGCAAATCGTATCCCAAGTGCGCCATCACACAATCGAAATATCAATAACTCGAAAGATTTAACACAAGGATGTGCTCCATCTGAATGCTACATCCTTCTGCTGTATTGTCAGCTAAAAATTTATTTGATACATCAGCACAAGACGAAAAAAGAAAGTCTCTCTTGGTTTGCCACCAACACTATGTATGCTCTAACCCCAACCATCAGCACTTACTAATGTGACACTCGCTTTACACGGTCGCACTTGACAACCACTTGTGCGAATAAAGAGTCGTTTTCGTTACACAAAAAAAAAAATAAAGGACTCAGTCAGATGTGAAAAAGAGATAATTATTATCCAAGTCGATTACACGAGTTAAAGTGTTATAGAGAGACACTCAAATATCTGATATCGGAAAAAGAGTCAAGGCAGGAAAAAATAAAAATTAAAAAAATAAATAACACAGACAGGAAAGGAAGAAGCAAATTTTAAGGACCTTGTGTCCAGTAAAGTCATTCATCATCAATATTCATTGCTTGCTCCAGCCAGACAACACACAACTAGAAACAAACTTTTATTTCATTTTGAAGAATAATAATAAACAAGTGAATGAAGTGAGGCAGGGGCTTCGGATTTTGAGAGTTAGTCCAGCCAGATGGGACTTAAAAAAATAAAAAAAATACTGAAACTTGCTTTCGCTCTCTTGTGTGATTTTGATCGTGTCTTCTAATTTATATTATAAAAATAAAAAAGGTCCTTTATGCGGGTTCTACAAATAAGCCGAAGACGATGAAGACGGATATTCGCAAATTAAGATGTTTTATGTTTTTTTATTTTTTACTCCCATCCCAACCCCATGTCTATAGTTTTTTGTTTGAAATGGTGGCTGCATCTTGGAAACTTAATGAGGGGAACCCCCAACTCCACTCAATCACATAGACTTGCTCCTGGTCAGTTGGAAAAAATAAAGACCCCATCAGTGGGTTGTGTGGAAGGTGATGGTGGAGATGGAAAACTGTTCGACCATGCAGGCCAAAATATATACCTACGTACATATATTAGCCCCGTTTGCCGTGAACTAACTAACAAGAAAACAAAGTTCGTTTTTTTTTATTATTGTTGTTGCTCCTTTCTTCACATCGACCAAAGTCGTATATTCGGTTTCGTCGTTTCGTTCCTCTGATTATATTCATTGATGAGAGTGTTGGTTTGGAGTCCTTAAGGAATTATTCTTTAAGGGTTGCTCCAAAGAAAAGAAGTCTCCATCTATATACCCCCCTCGTTGTGCCAGCCCAAGCCCACATCGTGCTTCGCTCACTCGCATTTTACCCTGGGGCTTTTTATTTGAATTTAATTGAATAATTGTTTATCATGCCGAACACGTTTCACTGAATTGCGAGTTTTTTTTTTGGGGATTTTTTTGCTTGCATCTAGGATTTTTGTTCTTTCGTCCTTTTTATTTCGAGGCATACTATTATGTATGTATTTTTATTTTTGTATCCTCTTCTCCCTGAGTGAACTTGTCTGGGTGGTGAGGACTAAAAGCTTTCAGGCTACTGAATGAATGACTGTCTATTTGTTTATGAGTTTTCGTTTCCAGTGTGTCTCTTTTGCTCACTATGATGATGTTGATAACTAGGAATATTCTATTGTGTGTGTTTGGATTTGAAGTTGAGGTTTTTAATGACGGAAAACCCGTGATTTATTTATAGTAGCACATTCCTTCTAACGTACGTATCATGCTATATTTTTGTAATTTGTATTGGCAAAAATAGAAAAAGATTTTTCCTTTTCTTTCTTCAAAAGGTGAGTAGAACACGAACTAACATAAAATGGAAAGGATAACAAACACACACACTCAGATTAGAAAGAAACATAAAAATAGTTTAAGGTCTTTAATTAGTCCTTGTACTTTGAAAATCATTTGCCAAAGGAGTCGAGCAAAGTTCTATTTTTGTAAGTTCAGAAAGAAGAGTTTGACGTCATTTCGAGAGAAAGAATTTAAGTGATTTTGGCAAAAAAAAAAATATAAAAAAAAATAAAAAAAAAATAAAGATACATATAAGGAGTAAACAAGTGGTTATATGTTTAAAAATCATAAATTTTTAATATTTTAACTCACAAATTAAGTAGAAAAAACGTTTTTTTTGTATTAAGGGAAGCCACATTGGGCCATTTTCTTTTCCTATTTTGTATCAATAGTTTGCTTGAAGTTTTCTTAAACTTTTTTCGTTTTCTCTGTGCTGACGATCCTAAATTCCATTCGGTCAATGCTGTCCCAAAATTTGTAGCCTTAAAACTGTTTGTGGCTAAAAACCGCCGAATTCCATAGAAGAATGGCTACAATGTCGATAGATTAAAAAAAAATCCTAGATATTCAGAAAATTTTGAGACTGAGATGAGGTTCACCGCAGGCTACGTTATCGCTGATTATGCTGTATCAGTTTTGTTACAAAATGCCGAATTTATGCATAAATATTGTTTTTTCTCTTCAATTTTGTCAAAAATTATAAAAAAAACCTGAAAAAGTGCAAAACAAATTTCAAAGTTACTGTTGATTGAACGGCTCAAACGATTTTGTTTAAACTTCGTACCTGAAATGAAACTACATTTCAAGTGTTTTGCTAAAAAATTCGCATTGCGGAAATAGGGGTTTGATGTTTTTTCAGAACATTTACTTTATTTTCGAGTTTTTCACAAATAGCTTCTTACATACATATATGTATATATGTCTTTTATAGATATGAAGCTACATTATATGTAGTTTTTAAGACGAAAGCGAGTTCATGCGTTTCAGCGGTGCATATTTTTTCATTTCGTCATCATTTTTTGCAACTATGATCTACTTATTAGTCCAGTTTGGGCGTTTGCGTGTAATATTTGCCAAATTTAAAATTAAGTTTTATTATTACTCGTATATGCCTTTAAAAGTTTTCAAAATATTAATATTTAACATTATTTTCGAATGCATATATAGTTGGTGCCTCCAATTTCCAGAAAAATAATTCAAAATCTAAGCCCAACGAAATAATGAACATAAATATACCAAAATAAAAATTTCAAAGATAAATAGAAACGAACTGGCCATCATACAGCAATTAATTATTTATTATTTTAATTTATACCTACCTACATACAACAGACATTAGATAATTATCCTATTATCCATAAAGCAGAGCATAAGCTGCAAAAGTAATATGAAAACATGTTACGAGGACTAAGTACCTATACAACGAGCAATCCAATCCACTTGAATGAGTTCCCCGACATTATAGTTACACAATACAAATGTCCTGTCCTATCCACCGTGCAAAGTTTTTTTTTTTTTTTTGTAATCTTTACAAAAGTTCCCATCGTAAAACGGCTGGCGGCTCTATCATTCGATCAACGTAACATTTTCCCGATATAATGACATTTTCTAATGCCAATTAATTATAAGATAATAAAGGTAAACGTTACCTGCTTTATACAATTTCATATTAAGCAGTTAATTATCATAGAATTAGAACAGCATTTGATGAGGGTATTGGTCATATTGATTAGATTTAATGGGCAAGTAGTATAGAGTTAATTTTTAATGACCTAGCAATATGTATATTGTTTTTTCGAATAATAAACTTATTACAGCAAGTGCAAAATAGTTAATTGAGTTGTTGTATAGTGTTTCATACCGTGGCTTAATAGAATTTTGGGTAAGAGAATTATAAAGAATTGTGAATTATGATAAATGTTCTAGAAAATAATGAACATTGTAGGCTATGTTTTCATTTTTATGAAAGTGTTGAATTGATTATGTGATAAGATACAGGGTGTTTCTTATAAGGTGTGACAAACAGCTCGAGCGTGTTGAGTTCAGACAAGAAAAAAATCGCATTGGGTGGGGTCTATTCCCCCCCCCCATTTAACCAGGACGGGCAATTTTCTAAAAAAATCGACTTAAAATAGAAAAAAAGTTATTAGAAATAACGGCAACTACAATTTAGCGATTTTTCTTTAAAAAATTCAATACTTAAAAATAAAATTTAAGAAAAATATTCAAAATTATATATCGTCAAAAATTTGTATGCAAATTAAAAAAAAAATATACAGAAAATCATTATTTACAAAATAAATTTAATGAACCATCTTAGAGGTACCAACCTACTTACTTTTAGTTTTTTTTTTTGTTTTACTTTTTTGGTATGCAATTTATTTATTGCCAAAAAGAGCTGCTGTATAAAATTAATTAAAAATAAAGTCGAAGAGAACGATTTAAAGCTGTTTTTTTTTTCACCAAATTTAAGACCTTTCACACAACAGCACACGGTTTTTCAGAAAAATAAGCTTTCTCTTAATACAATTGCCAAAGCAATTAAGGGAACAAAAAAAATACTTTTTTTTTAGTGTTTTTTGAAGAGCTGTATCTCTGTAAAGTGGTCGTATTGAGATGAAACGAAAAGCATTCTGAAGCTTTATATTTTTTGTATTGAGAAATTTTAGCAAATGATTAAGGTACCGTTATTGCGTAATCATAAGAAGCAGCACGACCCAAGCATTTTAATTTTAATTTTAATTTTTTTTTTGACATTGCCATTTTCTTTGAAAAAATATAACCTGTTTAAGGTTTAGATCGTCTTTTTTCGTCATTTACAATTTTTTTCAGAACATTCAGGCTTTGAATGAAAAAACAGACGTTTGAATTTGACTACCAGTATCTTCGCAAGGAATGACGACACGGAAAATTTAAGGGTAGTTCTAAGAATTGGAATTAATTTTCTACAAGATTTTTTTCAAAATTTTACAACGATAATTTTTTTTGGCTCCTCACCGTTACATTCAGAAAAGGTAAAAAAACGACTTTTTGTAAATCTATTACTGTCTTACAAATATTGACTGCAAGAGAGTTAAATTGGAAAGACATTTTAAAGAACTATAGACCACCAATATTTCTGTACAATTAATCCATTGCACCGTTTTCACGTACCGAATGAACACAGTCGTAAAAACCAATAAAAGGAACAAATTGGGTTGTTCATAAACATTGTGAAAATGGAAACGAAAAGAACAATTTCTGTCCACTTTTTTCACAGATTTGCATTAGTTACAATACTGATAAGATTTTAAAGGGAAAAGATCGTTCCGGTAAAGGGAACTATTTCTCTGAGAGTGTTTCAGAGCAGATTCACTTGATGAAAAAAATCGAATTTTTTGGTATCCGTTGTTTTGTTTTGTGTGGATTTCGCTTAATGGAGTCAAATCACTTCTAACAGTGTTGTACTTTGTCCCACGTATGTTACTACCCACGAAGTTGACATAGCATAACTTGCAAAATAATTAATGTCATCCTCTAATGAAACACATACAAAAATCTCTTTTGTTCGGCTATCAATAAAAATCATATCATGGACTTTTTTATCGACTTTCTCCGAAATCATGGTTTCTGGACGAGCCAACCGTTCTTAATTGAAATTGCGTTGAACTTTTTTAAACTAATATCTGATATGATGAATTCATATACATATAGAAATTTCGCTATTATTTCTTCGCATGTTTTTCTATTCAAAAGTGATTAACGGATCGGAATGGTTACTTATGGAAAAAAAAACTAAAGGTATTTAATATAAAAAAAAAACAAGAAAACAGAATAGAAAAAAAAAAAGAATCCCATACCTTTAGATTTTTAGAAGAAAAAAAACCTCAAACGTGATAAATTTCTGACCTCATTAAAAGACAAAGTAAATATCGATGCTTCGCAAAATAAATCTATTGAAATTCGAATCTCATTCAATTTCCCTAAGTGAAGTTCATGGAGAATATCTCAGATTTACCTTAAGCCAAATTTGTTTTATGGAGAACGTGTTTACTTGAATTGTTTATTGTTTTCCCATGCTCCATTAAAAATAAAACGCCTCCTTTCTCCACACTTTTTCCACCAAGTCTCTACAAATTAAAAAGAAGAAACAACACAATTTGTTCTCCTTTAGGACTCTATTACTCTCAATATTTTTTCTCCATACTATAGCAACAACAAATATAAAAAAAAACATCGCCTTAACCACATGGCCGGTTGTCCTGCTGAATGCACTCCATGTTGTTGCTATATGTTTTGGGGAAGGTACAAATTTTAGGCGCTCAAAAAGCACATGGCACGTCCTCAAAGCACGCATGTCCACGCGCACTCAATTCGTCTACCCCTACAATCACAGGAAGCAAAACTAAAACAAAAAGAGGAGGCAGATTCAGTCCAATGACAGGATGAGTCTAAGAATTAGTGGTAGTTTTTCGAAAAACTATAAAAAAAACTCTCCTCCGTTTTGAGATTAAACATCCTTTTTTCTCCAAGATCCTTCAAGTTTATGTTAATGATGATGATGTATCCTTTTGAGATGAAAGTAGAGTAGAGAAGAATCCTTAAGGGGAAATTTGTACAGCAACATGTGCTTTTCTATTGCATTCTGCCTCTCTGTAAATATTCTCGAGTAGGTGGATTTTCAGAGAAGGATTGCCCCAATATCCTTGTCGGCTCCTCTTTCGCCGCGTGTGAAAAACATAGAAAGAGTCTGTCTATCCTTTTCGGTGTTTTTTTTTTTGCTAAAAAACGAAAAAAAAAATAAACAAAAGGATGAAAGGAGGAAATTCCAACGAATGTGGTCGTTGAATAGTTTAGTAACTTAACTTCGTCCTTGCCGAAAGGATGTGTTGTATCGGAATTCGGAATAAATCGTTTTCACGTAATACCTCAAGAAGAACTAGTTTCGGATATATATTTTTTTCTGAACGGACGGACGGTTGTGTTTTTTAAAATAATAAAAAATAAAATAAAAAAAAATTAAGTTAATCCCTTTTCCTCGACGAATATTGGATACTTTCAACAATAAATCGACGACTTCTTCAAGGTTAATACAAAATATAAATGTTGTGATTTATTGATGTTAAAGCAAATTAAAAAAAAAAAAAATGAAAAATAAATAAATATTCTTGATGTGTGCCTTAGATGTTGTTTGTTGATGTTGTGCCCTTACAAAAAAATAAACAAAACTTAAATACATTACAAATCCTTATTGTTATTTGTAATTGTTTTTACTAAATTGATGTATAATTATTTTTATGTGTGTGTTGTATACAATTTCATAGAAAACAATTTTATAAATGTTTGCACCCATGTAATTAATTTAATTGTACGTCTATATTATTCTTGCAAATGCACATTGAAATTGATGTCTAGTTGTTATTGTAGTTGGTGTTAGATTGTTCATTTTGTTTTCTCAATGTTTAGAAGTTTTTGTGAATCTTATTAAAAAAATTTAAAGTTTTCACCTTAATTTAATTTCCTTAAGATAAAATGTTTTTATTTCAATTTGTTTATACACAATTTGCAGCTGAATTAAGTCTTCCTTTTAAACAAATTGTAGTGAACTGCATTTTAGTAAACGACATAATAATTTTTACAATTAAAACAAACCTCTCTTTTCTGTCATTTTGAGTAGTACGTTTGAAAAAATAATAAAAAAAATATTTGTACTGAATGCCGACGCCACTTGTTCCCCTTAAAATATTCATTATTTATAAAAACTTGTGGCGTAATAAAGTTTTTAAAGTATTGTATAAAAAATGAAAAAAAAAAAATTTAATGTGGGATTAAATCTATTTAATGTCGATCTAACCGATCACCTTCAGGTTCTGTGCGCGTGTAGTGTTTATTCGTTCCTTTTTATTTATTCAACAACAATGTTGAATTAAATCGTCTACAAAAACTTAATTAAAACTCTCCTAAACATAGGGAAAATGTCCCACTTTTGTGTATTTTAAGTCCAGAATGTCGTACATGGTGGGACATATGTACATATGTACATACATATACAAATTCAGGACTATTTCTTCAGAGATGGAACAAAAGTCTAAAATGAAAAATAACCGTTTTCATCGGTTATCTCCGTTTTAAATCTTCCGACGGTTCTCCCATCTTTTATTTTCATTTTCAATAAAAAAGCAATCTAGCTTTTGTGTATGGTTATTTATATATGAATTTTTCGGGACCTAGTTTAGCTGTAATCAGAAATCAGAAATCAAAGTAGGCTTATAGTGAAGAGCATTATAGGCTTACCTGATATTTACATTTTCCAAGGATTTATGTCCTAGCACCTAGTTTCCAATTTAAATTTCAAAATTGTATGTACAACACATTTTTACATATGCCTGATTGTTCTTTATTAAATTTCAAAATAATTTGTATTTGGTATATTTTTGAGCCTTCTGCATTTTTGCTTTCTGTGCATCATACATGCATCATAAGAGCCATAAGCTCGTGTCGAATACATTACAAAAATGTGTGATTGCAATGCGTCCAAAACACGTTTTTTAAATTTATTTTTTTAAATTTTTATTATTTTTTTAAATAATTTGTTTGCAATAGATTTGTAAGTCTGTTTTAATATGTACCTATGTAAATATAACAGACACAAATGTTGAGATTGGTCCAAAAATGAAATGAAAATATTTAGTAATATTTTTTCAAAAGTTTTGTTAGTAGTTCTACCAAAAAACAAGAAAAAAATAGTCAGAAATTCGTTTAGTTTTTGTTAAGAAAATAAAAACTTATGATTTTTTCAATAAAAACTCACACCTAGCATCTTATTTTATTTTTAAGCAAAACGAAATTCTGATTTTGTCCGTATTTTTGTTTGCAGTAGGTATTACCCAACAAAACTTCTCAAAACATATTACTAAATGTTTTCGTTTCATTCTTTAATCAATATCAACGTTCATTGCGCCATTATTATACATATTATGTAAAATAAGCTGAAAATCTATTGCGAACAATAAAAAAAATAATAAAAATAGAAAATTAAAATACGTATACGCCACAGTGACCATGTTTTTTTTCAAACTAAAGTAAAGTCTCAATCGTTGTCTATATCTTCTCGGAAGCCAATACAAGATTTAAAAAAAACTAAAATGTTCAATAATATTCTTTTTAAAAGTTGTCAGAACAGGCATGTATTTATTTCTATACTTATTAATGTCGGATTTTATATACATTAGGGTGGTCCATATAAAGCTATTATTTAAATAAAAAATAATTCGTGTCAATTATAGGCTCCTAATTATTAGCAAACAGCTGTTCTCTAAAAAAAAAATATTTTGTTAGTTATTTTCTAAGAATTTGTTCCAAGTATTATTATCCTATTTAAATATTATAAATGTGAAAGTTTGTTTGTCTGTCTGTTTGTTCATCTTAAACTCCATAAACACGGAAGTGAATGAAATGAAAAGAAGCATTGAGCGACAAAATACATATTCTACATAAAATTTATTATTTAATTTTTTTTCGTGAGCATTAAAAGCAATCAGACCTTCTGTCAGCTTTCAGTAACAGTGATGTTAATAATGTTATATGCTGAAATTCGGCCTAATTGGTTTCAATGCTGCATGAGCAGACAAAAAACACCATTTTTTTTATCGTTTACGATAATTTGGCAGAAATGGCTCAATATCATTAGTCCAATTATGGACAAATGCTATTGATAGATGGCTTTGTTTTAAGCTCAAGATTTTTTTCTGAAAATAGAAAAAAAGCAAGTATACGCCACAGTCACCAATCATTTTTTAACAAATGAAGAAACTACTTTTGAAGTGAAAGTGATTTAAAAAAAATCTTTTCGTCGGCGTTTTTGATCACTGTAATTTTTGCAATGAAACAACAAAGTTACATTAACTTCCCGACGTTTCGGGAAGTGAACTTTTTGAAGCAGATCATAAGAAAATATGCAAAATATAAATACAGTAAGTACATATGTGTCCGTACATAATGTACTACATTTTGCTATAATTTGAAAAACGTGGTCACTGTGGGTTAAACGTATTTTTTTAAATTATTTTTATTTCTGTATTTGTTTTTTTTTTTTAAAAAATGAATGAATGTTAAGGAATGAAATTAAAACATTTATGGTCTTATTAATTAGATTTTTGGCAGTTTAAACTATGTCTAAGTGTTTTGAAACAGTCGGAAATATGCTTTTTTTAATAAAAAAAAATATTGCATTTCTCTAGGTTTAGACAACACATTACGTTGTCTAAAGCAAGATAAAAAGATAGATTACTTTAGCAAAAATTAGAAAGGTTTTTTAAAAACTTGGACGGCTGTCTTAAGTTAGACAATGTTTATTAATAGGACCATTAGTCATTTTCTAAGGAAGAGTCATAATATCTAAGGAAGAGCGAATGTTTAAAAATGGAACAGTTTTATTCTTTTAGTTGAATTTCCATTAAGTTAATAGTTTTTATGTATTTTTTCCGTGCCCCGCGAATTGTCGTCTCTATTAAATGAAGAAAAACTCAAAAAAAATTGGAATGATGGCGGCATGTGTTTTATTTCGAGAATTTTTAATCTTATTGAGTTTTTTTTTTGTAAATCTCAACAGTGGTACCAACCTATAAAATTAAAATATTGCTAGGAAAGTGTTCAGAAAATGGATTTTGAAATCCAAATCCAAAGGCAGACCTGGATCTTGTGTTGTTTTTGTATAACTTGTATTTATGTTTCCAAATCCAATCCGGATCAGATCTGGGGGAAAATAAAATGCAGCTATTGTTCACGTTCAGTTACAGTTTACATTTAAAAATATTTTTATAGTTTTCCATGTGACGCTTCAAATATGACGTTGTGAATATCGTAGTTTTATTTTGTTCCTGATATTACTGGTAATGCAAACAAAAGTGTATTTTTCAGACATTTCTGAGAGACAGTTGACAGTTTTTGCCTGATAACCTGATAATCGGTGAGCACACATTTTTTGTATATCATGTACATAGATAAACAAAAACATCTATATTCTTACCTATAAAAAAAATAAAAAAGTAACAAGAAATTCCGATGAAGGGACATTTATCACAGTCAGTGCTCCATTGACCTTTATTCATCATTCATTCATCAGGTAAATATTTTCCCAGTTCTATAAATCTTGTTGGATAAACAGGAATTCCAATTCCACTTAAAGCCTTCACAAGGTATCTACTACCTTGCTTTTGCCATCTTTCAGATAGTTTTCATATCTTCCTTCTCTATCTATCTTAATTTATCACTATCTGCTTCTGTCTTTTTTACCGTACTGTCTGTTTTAATATTGTTAAAATTCATTTGCACTTGACTTGTACAACCTGACGTCTTTTTGGTTAAATACGATTTAACACGGAATTGGCTTTTGCTACTTCACTGTTTGCTTCTGTTGAGAGAAACAACAAACTTCCTCCATATCCTATAAATTCAGATATGTGTGGCTAAGGCAAATACATCATCCGTTTCCGGTTTGCATCTATACATTTTGTTGCCTCGAACTGAAAATGCCACGAGGCTTTATACGTGTGTCGTACAGGAAGAGTGGTGCGTTCTGGAGGCGTCTGCTACCGCTGCGTCCCATACCTTTCTGTAAACGAAACGAATGGAAAGCAATTTCATGGTGGGAATATTTGAATTCCAGGCATTTCAATGTGTAATCCCGGTTCGAATTACTTTGCAAACTTTCACAGGTAATCTTCGCAAGTTGATAGTATTCCCTGAGCTCATGGGGCTGGTTCTGCTTTCGGGATCTGGGATCTGGTTTCTGGTGTGTGGATCTTTGTCGTTTGCTAACTGTATGTGTGGATGCTCTGAGCAAATATTGTACGATATACTTGTGGGGTTTGACTTGTTACAAATGAAACATTTATCTGTTTAATGTCTTCTTCTACCTGTAAATGCGTTCGGTTGTGCGTTTTGTAAGTATGTTTGGGAATATTTGTTGTTGGATCTTAATTGCTTCTAATTAATTATATCGCTTATTCGCAATAGTTCCGGAGGGGACTTTAAATAAATCTGTCAGGTGGTATTTCCACAGAGAGTGCTCTGAAAACGAAGATAGAACGAAGACCAAACTTTAAACAGAGCGGTTGGTTGTTGGCATACTAGAAATGTTTAATCACAAATCTTACTAATGTAAGCTGAAACATTTCAATTACGTTGAATGTGAGTTGTATTTAAAGCTAAAAATTGCAGTAAACCATTGGATTTGAATTTCTGTTTAATATTGAGACAAATATTAACATGTGCTTTGAAATTTTGAAAATTTTTAAGTACAATACAATATTGACTCGTTGATGATTTTCTAAAAAAAAAAAAAACTAAGAAAAAAAATACTACATCGAAAACTGTTAAGACCTAGTACAGAAGAGTTTCATATATTGACATCAAATGTGTTGTGGATTGAAAATAATAGTCTAGCTTGGTACGCAAGTGTCAGAAGTCTCCGATTTCTGAAAGCGAAATGCTGCGGATTGTATAACGGCATGAACATTTCAAATAAAAAGTTATACTTTAAGAATTTCTTTCAAGAAACCGCTCAACTGATTTTGATCAATTTATTTATTAGAGTAAAATTTAATTGTATTGGTTCGTAAAAATTTTAAACAGAATAATTTTGGAATTTACAAAAGTTTCAGTGTTTTCTTATGAAAACTCAATATCTAGGAAACGACTTGGTCGATTTTTTTTTAAATGACATCAAGCGGGTTTTCAATATTATTTAGCAGATAAAAAAAAATTAACTGAAACTTTTTTACAATTACTTAAAACCGTAAAAAAAATCCCTATTTATTTCAAAAATGACTCGTACGGCTTTGATCAAAATTTGAGTGGCGTCATCTTCAGCTGTCTACATCTAATTCGATTATTTGGAAGAAATTAATTCGTTTTGTTCAAAATGGAGGAAAAATCGAACATTATTCACAATTGATGGATGTACCGTGGTGGCGCTATCAAAAATGATATTTTTACTGATATTTGTCAGCATTTCAGCGATTTGTAAGTAAAGCTTAAAGACTGTCGTGATAGATCTCAATCGCGTTTTTGAAGTTAAACAGCAAATTTTATGTAAAAATCATTCTTTTGAAAAACTACAAGAATTTTCTAAACATGAAAAAATTCAACAGCGATTTGAAATTAAATGGAAAACTGAAGAGTTTTTGTCGGTAATTAAATCATCAGTCGAAGAATTTTCGTCAATATTATTTTCACAATTTAAAAAATTATCGCCTGATATATTACTGACTGGTAGACAATAAGACAATTCCCAACACTCGAAGCTCTAAAAAAACTTGGGTTTGGTATTTGACAATATATTTTCGTCTACCTTTGCGTGTGAGTCCTTACTTTGAGAAACCATTGCTTGAAGAGAAATATGCGATATAAAGTATACATACAATGCTGTGCATATTTTTTCCTAGTAATTGCTAAGAACTAAATCAAGACTATTTATTTTTATTAAAATGGCACGAGGCTCGCCAACCCTGCACTAGACATTTTAAAGTTGCAGCGATGAATATTTTTTTCAGCTGTTTAGGGTCTTCTTAATTGATTTTGTTCAGCTATTCCGAAAATTCGCTTAAGTTTAAAAAACCGCTTAATTGAAGATAATATTTTTTCTCATTTCACTTAAGGGCGGGTTCGACTGTAAAAAAAACTTTGTTTCTCCATTTTATTAAGTGCAGATTAATAATAAAAGTTTATACTTATGACTCAAAATAATAACAAACAATTAATATGAATATAATCTATTTTGCATTTTAAAAATTAAAAAAAAATAAAATATGTCATATATTAAAGTCGCTATTGTTGTAGATGTGCATAGAGTTATGATAAATAAAAATCTGCATCTTATATTTCTTATCACAACGTGAGTAGACCTACCTGTTGTTATTTAAAAACAACTTTTTATATACATACCTAAACATCAAATAAGCAAAAATGTAAATAATTCTGAATTTCCGTTTATATTGTATCTCTTGAAAATTAGATCTACAACCTTATTGAGTCGGAATTTTCAACTTGGTACCTACTCATTTCTACTTGCCATAATAGCGCAAATATTATGGTTTCGTGTTACACAAATCTTAGGCTGTCATGCCAGAGATCAACACTAACAATAAATATGTTATACTCGTTTTTTTTCTTTTTTTAGTTCAAACTATTTTAGAGAAAGCAGTTTTTGAAAAATTGATTTTTAACTCAAAATTTTGAAAAAATAATGAAAACAATTTTGTCCAAACTAATTCTGTCTAAAATCTTACGTCATTAAGGGCCATTTGCTGAAACGAATCTTAAATATTTAAGTTCAACATATGTAAGACCTTATGTGACAGTTTATGCTGAGGAAAAAGTAAAACATAAGTTTCGTTTCAGCAAATGGGCTTAAGAAGTATTTTTGTTTTAAATATTCGATGCTCCTATCAATTTCTAGTCAAACACTAAAAACCGGTCATATTATTGACTTTCTTCAAGGCTAGTTTTACGGAAAAACTATAGTTCTTCTATTAGGGTTCCGAGTTTTATGGTTTTCACTAATTTTTATTACTTTGACATCTAAATCAAAATATTCATACTTGTTTTGACATCTAAATCAAATCAATTATTTGTTTTTGAAAAACTTAAAACTCGAAAACCCCTATATAACTACATAGTTCTTCATTAAAACTAGCTTTGAAATAAGTCTTTAATATGGCCGTAAATGCCTTTAAGTTTTTGAAATAAGCTTGCATTCGACTTCATTTTATTTTAAAGATTTTTATTTGACCAATTCTTTGGATGTTTAATGTTTTTATGAATTATCAGGCTTTTTTGGGCACAGTTCTATTTTATGCAAATAAAAAAACTTTATTTCATAATTTTCCCTACGTTTTGTTGGATTTTTCCAACTTCTTCAGAGACAAAATTTATTGTTCTTTTTTATTTTGTTACTCCAAAGATCCTATTTCGATTTTTTAGGAATTGCCCCTCCCGCCTAAACGGAGGAAAATGGCAGTCCTCCAGAACAAAAGATCAATTTTTTTTTTTTTTATTTATCGAATATCTTTTATTTTGAATTTTTAAAATCGTGCCTAAGTCAAGTTTAATGTTGTTTAAAGTAGATTATATTTAAGAATTGTCAAAAATTTATAAAAGTTGTCTTAAATTTTTAAAAATCGTTTGTCCATTTTCGAGGTAAAAATGAACAACTTCCTCTCTCATCTGACATTCAAATGACAAGAATGGGTCTAATTTTTACTACGTCGATGTTTATTTTAAGAACCTTTTCAATATGCATAATATTATAAATAAAATACCTAAGTTATTCATTGAGAAATTAAACATTAGCTGATAAATACTTAATAACAAGAAATTTTCAACACCCACACACACACACATTATAAAGGCAGCACAGATAAAAACCTCAAAAAGATTAAAATGCCAGAAAAAGTTTATTTGCAAACTCTATCTCGAAGATACAATGAAACTCTTTTGTTAAACATAAACAAGCCAGATAGGCGCATCATATTAGTTCAAACATATTTATCTATCGTCTGTGTGCTTTTGACTTGGACATTTAGTTTTATTAACTGATGCGTAAATTTAGTGATAAATCTAATTAAGCAGTGAATAGAAATACTCCAGTAGAACGGAAAAATAAACCCAAAACAAAATTAAAAAAAAAAAACGTAAAATTAGTTTAAAACGTTAATAAAAACTTGAGTAGATTTAGAAAAGAAAACCAAAAAAATCCTTAGTACATGTATAGCAAAAGAAACAAAAAAAATAAATTTTAAAATTATTTCTGGTGGAAAAGGACTATAATTCCGCGTGTATTCGTATTAATGCATCGAAAGTGAATGCCTAAATGGCTGGCTATAGACAACTACCACCGCCTCCACCTAACGCAATCAATCCTAATAGGCCATCAATGTATCAAATGGCGATGGCTAACCACAGTTTGGTCTATCAATCGGCGGCACACGCGTCTTCGATGCATGCGCTAAGTAATTTACACAGTCAACGGACGAGTGGCCAGTTGCAGCATCATGCCCATCATCACATTATGGCTGCGGCCGCTGCTGTGGCAGCAAGTCGACAGCAACAACAACAGCATCATCACCAGCAGCAGCAACAACAACAACAGCATCCACAACATCATCAACATCTACAGCAGCAACATCACCACCAACAACCGACGTCACATCCTCAGCACCACAGCCATCTCCTGCTAAACGGAGGGGTTGTGGGTGGACAGCACCACCATCATCACCACAATCACCATCCAGCATCTCGACAGATTTTCAGTCAGATGCAGAGCACTATTATGCCATTAAACGTTAGTAAGTATAAAAATTAAAAAAAACATACAAAAAATAACTGTAAAATAGTTGTGTGCTCCGCCATGAATAGGTGATAGGATTGTTATTTACCCCAACAAAACATCGAAACAGAGTTGGGGGTGTGAATGGTATTTGTGAAGAGATCAAACGGGTTATCCTTTTTAGTTCTGCTAACTGTGTGCTTAAATGGAGCAGGATTTGTGGGTATATTACACACACAGGACTGAGGTTAGAAGTATTGAAGTAGATTACGTGTGCTATATCCCCCATAAATTTTACTTCATTTTTTGAAATTGGATGATTTATTTTTAAGAATTTGAGTGCTGATATTTTTGGTGTAGATTTCCTTTTAACAAATTTTTTAAAACCAGAAAAATATTCTACAATGAATATTTAAATGTATCTTTGAACTCTACAAGGAGAGATTAGAGCAGCGGTGAAAACAGTGATGTTATACATATTTCTTTGTTTCAATATTTTACTAAAATATTTTTTGAAAAAAAAAGAACATCACGTAATAGGCGGTTTTTTTTTCTAATTTATATCGGCTTAGACAAAAATATAATTCACAAAATAAGACACAATAATTGAGCTTTAAAATAATTCTTAATCTTCATATCTATCAAGGCTTTAATCATTGAGTTGCCTAAAAATCGGGCTTAATGATAAACTGTATAGTTTAGTTGCTGGATCTTTGTATTTATTTGAGAAAATTATTAATGAACTATTTTTTAAGACCATATAGATTAAGAAAAAAAATGTCTTTATTCGACCGAGTCATTTGGATTTTCGGAGGTTATAAATGGACGAATCTAATTAGCACTGAGCCAAACGGCTCTATCGTGTATGGCCAGCTTAAGACTCCTATCAAATGAAATAACACAAAATCGTATAAAGAAGCTATGGTCTGCACGAAATGCATTCGATATTGCTGTTATTTTAACGAATAAAAATTTAATTTTCCTGTTAAAAATTATTTTTGAGTCTTTTTAAAAATAAAATAACAAAATTGATTCTGACAGCAAATTGGCTTCAAACTTTCATGTGTTAAATTTCAAAGTAATTTTTCGAAATAATACAGTCAAGCTATTAAAACTTAAGTTAATACAAATTTAGTTCATGAAAACTCTGGGTTTTATTTTTCTCACCACCCCCTGCAAATTTTTTAGTTAAATTAATAATTTGTTTTAGTTAATTTGGTCAGATAATAATTATTTTTCGGAACTTATGTGATGTCCTCTCCAACAAGGAGCGTTTAGACAAATTATTATTTTTTTTTTTCAAATCACTGGTTACAAATGGTCCTAAACTCATTCTGATTAAAAACACCGAGAAGCCAACAGTAGAATGGTCGTTTTTTTCATACAAGTTTACATATTTTAAAGTAGATACAGGTACACTCATGTATGTTTAATAACTTAGGTAGCCAAATATAGTAACAGTTTCTTTAAAAGGGACAAACCACTAGTGTTGTTAACTAATAAAATAAGGTCTTTTTCCCCATTGGTGATAGAAATAAAAAAAAATATTTAAATTAAAAAAGGAGTTTCCGTAATTTTCTACTTTTTTTATTTAAACTAGAAAACATAAAACCATTTGATTTTCAGATGTTCGATTAGGAATTACTTGTACCCAATTTCACAATTTTGAATTTTGATTTTTAAATCAGAATTTATTTGTATTTAATTTCAAAATTTGTGAGTTTAAAAATATTTTTTTTTTTGAAAGATATTTGACAGTTTAACTTGATTTAAAAATAAAATTAAGAAATTGTAAATTCGCAACATTTCTTATCTCAGGCCAAAAAAACTGACTTCCTTACTTCAAAAGCTTTTGAACTTTGACATTTAATGTTCAGAATTTCACTATCTGAACATTATGTACATATGTATGTATGTATGTACTTTTTTCTCTAACCTTTCGGAATGGTAATAAATCGGTTTTTAAAACATTGGAAAAGAAAGGAGCGCTCTGGAAAAGGAATAATGTGTCTTTTCGCGTTTTAGACATTCATGAATAACAAAATCCAAAATCCTGCCTTGTTTTATAAATATGTAGTGAAGAAAAATTATTCGAAAAGTGCCTTAAAGGCCAATTTGTCCATACCTGAAAGAGAAAGAGTGCCTATTAAAAAAGCGCTTAATTCGAAATTGTACGAGACGTCATAGCCTTGATGAAATCAACATTTTGGGAAAACTCGCATTCATCTATGTCACGGAAATTGTTTGTTTTGGTTGGAAAGTTGTGTGGACGATTTTTTCGAATTTTTTGCTATACTTCACACCCAAAAATTGCTGTGGGCTCTTAGTCTATTACATAAGCACATTTTTCACAAAATTTAGATACATATGTACATTTTTGAAAATATTGGGTTTTCGTAGTCTTATAAAGTTACAGCTCTGTGAAAAAATTCTTTACCAAGTTTTTTGATGCTATTCGAATCCTACCTCAAAACAGCTCTACCAGGTTAGATATTCGGAATGTATGTATGTACATACATTTATGTTGTTTGGGGTTCGCTGTCAGCGCGATGTACCAACTTTTTGTCAACAAAATTCTGAAATATTACTGAAAGTAAAAATTTTCTTCTTCAAATTTTTAAAAATATGTTATCCTCTCGAAATCGAATTCAAGGCATTAATAAACTTGGTAACGGTATATGTACATAGTTTGGTTGAAAAGAGAATCTTTTGTGCTGACCAGTTTAATTTTTGACTTTAAAAAAAAGTTACATGACATTTTAAATATTTGGGAAATTTTTAAAATTAGAATTATGTCAGAAGAAAAAGCTGTCAATATTTTTTTTGATTGCTTTTTAAAAAAAAACTCTAGTAATTTTTGACTCAATTGAGCGATACGTAAAATACTGTACATACTCAAAAATTATCAAGAATTGTCAGAATTAAAAAAAATTCTTTCTATGTATTTATGTAAATACATTATGTATAATTTCAAGAAAGAAAATAGAATTATTTACGGTCTCCGCAACATAAGTCTATTGAAGAAAAATCTTAAATGGTCAACTAGAAAAAAAAACAAATCTATAACATCCCTGACCTAAAACGTAATCGACATAGAACATGAAGCAGGTGTGGAATAAAGGAAGTCGACATCGCGCGCTTAGACATGCAAAATAGCGGAGGCATACCTACCATGAAGCAACGCCACGCATCTACAGCTATACAAACAATAGATACAAAGTGTAATAACAAAACATAGGAGGGCTTCTTGGAGCGCCTTGTTGAATGTTGCTCCTACTTGCTTTTGCTCATCCTCTTCCTCAGGCTTTTCCATCGACATCGACATCGTTGTTGTCCTAGTCGACGACAATGTTGTCTTCTTTTTTAGTTGTCATTTTTTTTCGCCCACAATCTTATGAGAGGTTCAACGGGGAGGGGAAGGAGGGCAGAACCCAAAGTCTATAGAATAACTGACATACATACATTGTTTGGGTTGTGTTTCACTTTTTGTTGTTGTTCTTGTTATATTGTTGTTTTGTTTGAAAAAAAAATATAACCAGCAACAGCAACACAAAAAGCTCCATTGGGGATAAACAACTCTGTGGCTATTGTTTTTAGTGCTAGATCGTGTTATCCTTGTTAAAATTTCATAAAGTGTGGGTGTTTACAGGAAGAGGAATATTCTTAGTTCTGCTGAACGAGAGTATAGCACCCTGCACCCCCCCTCCCATCCCTCCTCCACCAACCTTTGTACCTCCACGACTACACAATACCTTTAACTGTCCGATGGTCTTTGAGAGGATAAACAAACACATAGACAAGGGATGAGTTATTTTTATTTCGTTTTATAGTTGTTTTGTGTAGAATATATTTTATTTTAATATTCACAAAACTATACAACAATGAAAAGGAAGCGACGACAATCGGTTTTGAATATGTTTTTAATTTTTGTTTTATTTGGGATGACGAGGGACGATTGTCTTCTGTTAATGCTTTTCTTTGAATGGAGAATGAGATTTTTCAGGTCAGGTGCGTTTTGAAATTTCTTGGGAATAAATTTGGCTTGGAATTGTTTTAAATGATGCTTATTTTCATTGGAAAAGCATTTATAATAGATAAACTCGTTTTCTCTTTAAATATATTTTTAAGCTTTTAATGGTTCCATGGTTTGTAGTAAATTTAAACAAGTTTTAAGAAATTAAAGGCAAGTTTCATTTTAATTCAGTTATATTGGAATTTGTAATGAAATCAGTTAACTTTTTCATATATGTGTACATATATAATATGTATGCAGTTCTATTTTGAATTAAGTTCGGGGGTGATATGTTTGATTCTTTTTAAATTAGAAGAAAATTGAGGAGCCTTTTTCTGTTCTGATTTTGAATCCACTAAAAAAATAAATACAAAATAGTGGATAAAAAAAAGTGGAAAATGTGATTTGTTTCTAATGAAAAAATATTTTAAATGTCATCTTATTTTTTTGTATACCATATCAATCATAGCTCATAGGTCTTGAATGTTCTTAGGAGCTTCTTCAAACTATGGTACCTATTCTGTAGATTTAATAGCAGATTATTAATAATTTTTACAGATCCTTATCCCGGCATTATTCTTTACAAAAGAAAATTTTGTTTAGTTGCGGCTGGAAACGCAGGAATTTGAAAAATATAACCGCCCATGTGTAACGATTTTTTGTCTAAAACAATAATTAAACAAAAATCATAAGTCAGAAAAATTAATCCAATTTAAAGCAAATTTCATACCCTGTCGTTTGTCGATGGCAGCTTTTCACGATATGGATTCGTTAATGGTTGAATATTTAAGGTTTTGGCCTTAAAGTTGTAAAAAATGTAAGGCTTTATTTTCCTAGTAATTGTTGGAGTGTCAAAAATTCGTACTAGATGATTATGAAGGAAACATTTCAAATATAGAAAAGTTGGTGAAAAAGTTTAGATTTTTGAAAAAAAAAAATTCAATAGAATTTTTGACAATTATTGAGTGGAAAATCTTTGTGATATTATAAAAAAAAATGCTTTAAAACCTACAAATAAAATCGATAGTGAAGGTCTTCAAATGTATATCAAACTTAATTTTTGTGTAGATTTTTTTGTGAGGTTTACGGCCATATTATTCACTCAATACATCCAGATTGAAACTTATAATACAAATTAAATGTATATTTATCTGGATTTAAGTTTAAATCTGGATGTATCGAGTGAATAATATGGCGGTTAAGGAAATTTTCCATCATCTATTGGAGACGGAACCGTCTCTAAAAAATTTAATTTTTATTTAACGTTTATTTCAAATCGTTTTTAAATATTTATTTCTAGAAATAATTTTATCTCGCTCTGAAATGAGCAGATAGCTTATTATTCTGGTACCTACCTAAATTAAGCGTGGAGAAAAACCGTGTTATCGGTATTATTTATAAACTTGTATTATCTTTTTCTTGAGCGAAGATGAGGTTGTTCAATAAGTCGCTCTGCCAAAGAATTTTGATGATCCAAATAGCTTAATCGGAAATGCTTAATTATAAGGAACAAGGAAACAAATTCTGTCAAATAATGAGTAGGTAATGAGTTTTGTATTAAGTTGTTCAGAAAGAACCTATGCGCTAAAATCCTTGATACCATACCGAATTCACTGGAAGGTGATTTTTTGATTTAGAAAGCAATTGTCAAAAATAACTCTAGGTGGAGTTTTATCGTATATAATATTTCCAAACGGAGATAATCATTGGATCTTTTGTGTGAATATTGTAAAGTAATAAAATCTTCTCCATGTTTAAATCATTTAAAATATTTCCTCTTTGTTTTGCTTAAAATTTAAATAAAAAAGAATCATGTTATTTAAGATTAAGCCATTATGTATTTCTATTGTAACCAACGGAGTATATATACATAAACAAATTATAAGACATGGTATCTTAAAAATATTTGTTCTACTTATTATTAGTCTGGGTCTCCATCAAGTTGCGCGTATAATTTTCAGTAGTTACTTTTTCGACATTCTTCCGTTAATAGATTTCTGACTTTAAGGCAGTGAGAAATATGCTTACATCTTCTAAGCTAATGTCATTGGATTTATATCTTTTGCAAATATCGAACTTTTTAAAGGAAAATCTGTTTCTGTAAAAGTCATCTCCGTCACATTTTTTAAACTTCAATTTTCTTCTTTAAATTGCAATTTTTAAAGCCGATTGGGCTGGTTCTTTTTTTTACCATGTCAGTGGTGGTGGTCTGAAATAGATCGAAATTAATTAAAAATGAATGATACTGACATTTTCGTCTTCAAAAAAAAAAAAAAAATGTTGAAAAAGATTTGATATTCCATCGTTGATTCGATGTCGTGTAGACTATGGTCTCACAGGGACAGCAGTTATACTGTTAAAAGTTACACAAAAAAAAGCTAAAAAAAACAAGAAACACTTATATTTTAACTCACTCTTTCATGTAGGCACGAAAAACGAAAACACATCGTTCGGAAGTAGAGATTCCAATAGTTCCCTTTCGAATCTAAAGTCCTTCTGTCTCAATCGAGCATGTCTTATAAACGCGACAGAGATGTAATATTATAGTTTTTTCTTGTTTTTTTTTGTTTTAAGTCAAATCGGAATGGTCACATCAGGACATCTCAAAGATCACGTACTCAATATATTTCCTTTTTCTGCTCTAAGTGGCACTTTTTGGATATTCAACTCTGTACGAGTGGTCCCATTAGAGGTGTCCTATACGAAGAGGTAACTCTTCTCATTCCTGGATGGTGATTTTTCTTTTTTCTGCTTTTTTCCCGTTTGAATTTTTTGTATTCTTGTTTCTTCTTCTTTGGCTTAGATGCATGTATTTTGCATTTTTGAATGTTTAGTTGAATTGTATTGGGAAAATTTAAATTTAATACGAATCCAACAGACGGTGCTTTCTAATTAAGCTGGTTATTTCGAAAATGATAGATTCGAGCATCGAACGGATTTGCATGATGTAATTTATCAAAACAGAAAAAAAGAGAATACAAATTGAAGGCGTTCGTGTTATCAATGTTGTCTTTTTTTTTTTTTTTAAATTGAATTTGGCATTGTATTTTGTTTTGCTCTTTATATTTCTTTTAGTTATTTGTATGCTGTCATTTATTTGCAATAAATTTTATTTATTTGAAAATATTTGTCACTTTTTGTCAAAAAATTAGATTCGAATCTTATGTCGTTTTCGATTGGATTTTTGAAGTATCGAATTCCTATCGAATATTACAAATTTGGAATCAAACAAAATTTCCATATTCAATAGGAATAAAACACTCCCAAAATCCAATCGAAAACGGCATAAATAGTGTGCGAGGTGACAGTAAGATAACCTATCTCATCGTGGCTATTGAAGTAAAGAGAAACCGAACGCTGTTCGGACAAGCTAATTTATGATTGCTTCTTCAATAGGGTTAGTCCTATTGAATACTGTTTTGATATGTTAATTATGCATTTATTTTAAAAAATTATTCTAAACACTGCGAAGCAACGCAAGAGAAGTTGTGCTCGTGCATGGATAAAAGTTACAATACCACATGTTATTGTTGGTTAATTTACAACAGAAACACGACCTACCAATTTATTGAGCCTAAGATTAGGCAACAAAAATTATTATTTTCCAGCATGAAATGACAAAAAAAAAATAATAATTTTCTACGAAATTAACTATCATACCTACTACAATAATTAATACTTCCATTCAATCACTCTCTTCCCCCCATTGATGGTCTCTCACTTGGCGCTGACTGCGTGCTGGCTGAACACACAGTGCTGCCCTGCTACTGGCAAGTCAGTTCCATTCCATTTGGTGATGGTACCTTCGTTGCTGTGTTTCCGATTCTATGTCTGTTTCCCATTGATTCATAGATGAACATTGGTGCTCTCCTGGTGATGTGATGTGAATGTATCTTTATACTGAACGCAAGGGGTAGCAGATATATTGCTTGCCAATAACTTATCCCGACAGATGAATGAGGGATTTATTTAGAAAATATGTAACCCTTTGGAGGCTGACACAAAATTTCCCTTCCTGATCCTGGATTGCCATTTTCGTCATTGTCGTCAATGAAGCCAATCTCTCAAACTTCACTCTTTCCGAATCACACCCTGTTATGTACTTACTCGTATTTCGTACGCCAGAAATGATGGTGCTCAATTCTCGAACCTCTTTCCAACGAACAGTCCGAGTCATTGATGATAGTATTACAGGTGGACATATGGCACGTCTTTAGTGTGTGTGTGTGTATAGAAATAGTGCTAGTAGAATCGACACGAGTCCGGAACCAATTGTGGTAAGGATGCAATTCCGAGCAATTAAATCACCTTGATGGTAATTTGGATTAATACTGTGTTGTCCGTTCCGGGTCGGAGTACCATTAGTTTTAGAAAATGTTTTGTCCGATGCTGCTGGGGAGTATAGAGAGCAGAATGAATCCTAAACAGATTCATTGGCTAATGGATATGTTGTTTGTGTTTCCTGACTAAGGTTTTTTTTTTCGTCCTGTTCCATATCGGTAAAGCATCGAACAAAGTTTGAAATAATGGCAGATAAAACCAATGTCCTCGTACGCATAAATAACAAACCACGCACGTTCAATGATACCTACATTTTTGCAAAGGGAAGTACACAAGCAGTGTTGTATCTGGATAGGAGAGTGGAGTTGTAGGTAACAATATCTAATAGATTGTGCTTTACAGTACATTTGACATTTTACAGGCCAAATAGAATGGAACATTAGTTGTAATATCGCTTAAAGGAGATATGCTTATTTAATTAAATTAAATAATTGAAACATGCATTGAACAAAATGGCTTACAATAAAATAAGTAAAAGTATTCTTCTTACTAAAAGAATAATACAAAATGTATAAAACAGCACCTCGTGAAGAACTAGCAGTATTTCTCAACTATTTCTGTGTCTGTGTATTGACAGTTGGCATCAGAACTGGAGGGAACTTACTATTTTCTGCTAAATCTGATCAGCTTAGTTGAGAGGCACTTTATCATGCCAAGATTCACTCTTAAATACATTTTCACGAACTTGCTCAATTGCATTTGAAAACGGTGTTATTAAATTTAAGACGATTTTTTTTAAATTCAAACTGTATAATAACTGATATAAATTAACCAAGTAGAAGACTTAGCACTATTTAAATGGATCTTTTCAATTATTGGTTTAAAATATAAGTAGCTTTTAACGGCAAAGTTTTCCGGGGTTTCGTCAAGGAAAGCTGCAGTCATCTGCTCTAAATAAGCATTTTTTTTAATTCCCCTTCAGTTTTATCTATTTTTATTTATTAAATAGAATTTTAACCATTTTAAACCACAATAATTTATGATAAACTTTAGCTCAAAAAAAACCTGAAACAAAACAAAAAAAAAGATCTCCAATCACTCAAAAAAAAAAAACAAAAATTATTACAGAAATGATTGAACGTTCAAAAATAATATCTTAATTTTGAATTTACCCGAAATAATTAATTTCCAAATAATTTTAAAATAGGGATGGGATGAAGCTTAGCAGTAAGTCATTGGGGTACCGAAGACTTAAAGAAAGCATCAGATTCCCAAAATTATTGTATACATACATTTGTACGTTAAAACTGTCA